>OY744516.1:224792044-224807044 GCA_963556195.1 Sepiola atlantica
ATATATATATATATATATATATATATATATAGTTATGAAAATATATTTATGGTAATTAAACAACACAGAGGCTCCCGCCTTCCATCCCCGGGGAAATCCTCAGGGTAAAATGCACGTTAGTTTTGCCGGGTGTTTTTATATACACAGCTAGCCAGTTAACCAATCAAATTCTCGGTTGTTCTCTTAGCCAATCGCTATGCTTCTCAAGGAAAGGCCGAATAAAAAGAAGTACTAAGTGGGTGTATGACCTCCCTAGATTTTAAAACCAGATATTACGACGACAAAAGCACATTTAAAAACTGAGAACTACGAAGTAAAACATCACTAGCAAAGCACTGTTGGGAGCTGAAAGAAAATGAACGCTCACCAATAATTGAATTGAACATAATATGACAGGCCAGTACATGTAGAAATTTAGAAGACCCGTGTAGAAAACAGAACAATAGAACAGGAAATAAGAAAGTAAAACTAAACGAACTTGTGTTCGTGAGAAACTCAACGATTGGCTAAGAGAACAACAAATAATCTGATTGGTTAACTAGCTAGCCGTGTATATGAAATTTTAGCCTGAAGATTCCCATCGGGGATTAAACGCGGGAGCCTCTGTGTAATAATTGCCAAATATATATATATATATATATATATATATATATATATATATATATATATATATATGTTCATAACTTACTACATTATTGATACATGAAAAAATATCTGCTCATAAAATTTAATATAGATACATGAAATAGCAATATATATATATATATATATATATATATATATATATATATATATATATATAATACATTATGAATTGGTACGTAAAACCATCTGTAGTATCAATGATTTAGCGATCGTCAGAAATGTATTAGTCAATCTCTATTCGTGTATATATGTTAATTTCAACTGATCCAAAAACGTAATGTTGGAAAATACACGTTATTTTTGTTAATGAATGCTGCATGATGTCACCGAACGCCATTATATTTTGCATGCAATTATTTTGCATTGATGAATTATTTATCTTTTTTTAAATTAAATCTATTTAGAACAAAACTTATTTAGTGTATTAAATGTGAAATGTTATCATTGTTATATATATATATATATATATATATATATATATATATATATATATATATATAATATTTATAAATAAATATTAAAGTAATGATATTTACAGACGCTAGCGTTTCAAGCTTATTGCTCTCATCTGTTCGGGAAAGTAAACATTTTAGACAGTCGGGTGGTGGAGGCGACGCAAACCAAGTTAACAGAGTCGGCCTAGAATCTGCATACAGTCGCCATATCTTCCCGGCCATCGGAAACTGTCACTTTATTCAGGCAAATTAAGATCTCTATGTACCTAGAAGCGAGCGCAGATAGTAGAATAGTCGAGAGTGTTCAGCGAACGTATTTGGAACTTTGTTTTAGAGTTTTTTGACAGTCTATTCCGAGAGTGCTCGACTTTAATTTCTTAAAAGGGCTTATTGTAATATATATATATATATATATATATATATATATATATATATATATATATATATATTGAACTTACAATGGCCACGTTTCAACCTACTTATTTATTTGCAGCCAAATAAAACCAACATTTTGTGTGCTCTCACAAGCACTGCTACTGTGAAATATTCTACATTTCCAAGCATGTTCGGCTATTTTGTTAACATTGCTCGAACAATTATACGTCAATAATAATAGTTTATAACAAATAAAATATGTAATACTAGTAATAATAGTTATTGTAATTTATTTATTAATATAATTGTTAATTACGGCTAATACATATTATACGACTTTAGGCCAGAAAAATATTTAAAATACGTGACGGGGCTTCGACCCTAATCCATTTCAATGTAAGCCCTTTGTGTTTGAACCCGCTTAGCCATCCGATCCATCTGACGGAAACACATTTGGAAGTATTATTTTCGAATGGTGGTCATCTCCGCCATTCCGTTATATCTAGCAGGTGTTTAGAGAAGATGCGATGTGTAACACAAATTGAGGAGTGGTTCAACCGATTACAAAAAATGGCCGCACATCAGCGGAGAGTGACCAGCGTTCTGGCAGGCCTCAAACTGCTCGGAGTGCAGCTGTTATTGAGAGGATACGAAAAAAAAGAGATAATGCGCCATGAGGTACTATATAATTTCATTTCAAAATAATTAAATGTAACATGGAAGAAATATAGAAACTAAGAATGGGTGCACGTAAATTCTTCGCAACATAAAACATGATTTAAACATTTATTTCAGCTCTCTGTAATATCCATAGAGCTCAATGTATTTTTTACTAATCTTTCTGGTACTGAACGGCATAATTTGGCAGACAGCGCCAACGACAGTTGGGTAGTGACAGCTCGGATTTTTGCATTAAGTCCAGCAATGCAATAATATATACGATTTCCGCGTTCAAATGGCACATTAAATAGAAATATCATGAAATATACTTAGGTGTACACAGAATTTCATTAAAAAGAAGTGACAGATTAATTTTATTCCTTTTCTGATATATACTCTCCAATTTGCTAACCAGTGATCTGATGTGATGCTCAAGTGTGAGCAGGAACTCGCTATAATTGCAAGTACTTTCGACTCGCAAGAGTCTCACTCGGGCACGTGATGATGTTGGTACTAATTAAAATCGGTAAATTTATTAAGGCAGATCAATTAAAACGTTTTAAAAAACATTTTAATGTTTCTTCCTCGCCATCTTACTGAGCTGAGTATATTTGTACGCCCGTTTTTTAATCGACTTTTCTTAATAAGTTCACTAATTTTAATTTGTACGTACATCGTCATATGCCTAGAGATATGTCATGGGAGTCGAAAGTACTTGCAATTATTGCAAGTTCCTGTTCACACTGAAACATACAACTAAATCGCTGGTCTGCCAATGAGCAAGAAAGGAATAAGCACAAATGCTAATATGATGAACATATAGCTTTAAAGAGACTCATTTTCTTTGGTTATGCTTGAAAAATGGGTTAGCATATATATGTCAGAGTTTATGAATTCTAAAATCAAATCAAAGGATAATAAATAGTTATGAAGCAACTTGTAATAGGTACGTCTAACACATAAGAAAAAATATACCCGTAAGACCGATTCTCTTTATGGTCGGGTCGGTTCAGCACAAGTTTGCTAAATGGTTGGCTGAATTGCTTCAACCTGTGATTGAAGTATATTCGGCCAACTGTATTAAAGATTCATTCACTTTTGCTGAATATATACGCAATTGCCCTTTTTCTGCTGAGAATAAGTTTATGTGTTCTTTCGACATCAGCAGTCAATTTACATGCGTTCCCTTACAAGAAACCATCGATATTTGTGCTGATGTTTTATATCGTGGTTTCTCAGTTGGTCCTACTATCTCTGAGGAGGTCTTCGTAGAACTGATGCGGTTTGCTACCATGTCTGTCGAATTCAGTTTTGATAATGTCATGTATCAGCAAATCGACGGCATTGCTATGGGGTCACCCCTTTGTCCTGCGTTGGCCAATATCTTCGTAGGTTTTCACGAGCATAATCTTTTGGTCCGTATCAATAAACCATTTACTTATTTTCGATACGTAGATGATACATTTTGCATGTTTAACAATGAGTCAGATTCCATATTATTCCTTAATGCACTCAATCAATTACACCCAGCCTTAAAGTTCACTTGTGAGAAGGAACACAACTCCACCCTTCCTTTTCTGGATGTACTAGTGCATAAATCTGATTCATTGTTTCTTACATCTGTTTGCTGCAAACCTACATTTACTTGTTTATATTGTCACTGGGACTCTTTTTGTCCCATACAAAGAAAAAATAAATCTGATTGAATGTTTGTTTCATCGTGCCTTAAAGATTTGCTCTGAATCCATGATTGATTCGGAGATTAAATTTATCAAAGCGGTGCTCGTTGAAAATGGTTACCCTCTCGATATTGTTAATTCTAATATCACTCACTTTTATAAGCCTAAACTTTTTGGTCCTCCAAAATGTCCGGCGTACCTCAGATTACCTTGGTTGGATAATATTAGCATAAAATTTGCTAACCACATTTCTGTAGCTGTGCGTCGGTGTTACCAGGCATCTAATCCTAGAATTGTTTTTTTCTGCTCGACCTTTGCTCAAATCTATTCATAAGGATGTTCTCCCACCCTAACATATCAATGATATTATTTATCAATTTAAATGTCGGTGCGATCCCGTATACGTGGGAAGACAGTGCAAAGGTTTGAATCCAGAATAAAATAACACATCCCCCTGCAATACGCCGGGGCCGACAAAATAATTTAAATAATTTAGTCAACACATCCGGGTCGGTTATTGCTGACAATCTTATAAATAGCGCCGAATGTGCGTCGACTTACACTAGTGACTGGTTTTCTGTCATAAGTAGATCCTATTCTTTATTCCACCTCAAAGTCCTGGAGCTATATATATAACGTCAGTCAAACCCTTCCTTTGTAAACAAAATGAGTGGCTTTTAGGACTTAATGTGATCTACTTGTGACCCCCCCCCCATTTTGTCTCCTAAACTTGTCACTGGTTTTCATTCTACTGTTTTAAGTTTTTAGCCGTATTGAATTATTTCCACGTAGATACTCTGATGAGTGTGGACGAAAGCCGGCTCAGTATATTCATGAATTTTTGAAAAACTATTTCTTCTCGTTTTTATACATTTTTTATTTTATTCTACCCCCCCCCCCAAAAAAAAATGTCACAAACGTCTGTTTTCCTTGCTGGAATTATATATATACATATATATATATATATATATATTAACGTATTCATTAACATAATTGATACACATGTGATATACATCTTAATCACTGCACATCATATAAACACAATTGTATTAAATCATACGAAAATAGCATTCATATATTTATTTTTTCTTCAATTTGACGTCATATATTTATTGTAATATACATTAAGTCACTGTAATATTTATGCTTATAGATGCAGTATACATATATGCATGTGAGTATATTCATATATAATATATATATAATATATATATATATAAATATATGCATATATATATATATATATATATATATATATATAGATGCAAATGTATTGAATGGTAATATGATGGTATCAGATATTCATAAAAAGTATTCTACTCATATTGTTAGTAAAATCAATTTCGGATGATCCGGATGTGTATATTAAACTAGGCCTCTGTAGACTCGCACATCCATCAAAATATAATGACGTAAGCAAACTCAGGGATATTTTTCTAATTGAGTTATATTCTGTTTTGTTTTACTTTAAACAGCTATTTCCGCATGTGACATCTTGACAAAACGTATTCTTCGTATGGCTATTAGCTGAGCTGCATTAGTTTTAAAGAGTTTTTACAGAGTGTAAATCACGTCCTATTTTGACAGTGGTATGACACTATATCTATGATATTTAAATATTTTGACTGTATTGATTCCATCTAAAGAAATATAGGTGTATATATCTATTATTGTTTTAGGCAGCAATTATGATGTGCGTGAGGGTTTCGATGAGCGAAAAGGACGGAAACGAAGAATATCAAATAAATATATAGTAAATAAAGAGATATAATTAGTTGTATTAAATAAAGATGGATACGAAACGAAGCTTACATTAGACATATTGATTGAATAAATGTGTAATAAAAAATTAAAAATAAGGAAATTTTTAAGAATTAATCAAAATGAGATCCAGGATAGACGAGAGTATAAAATATACATATACATATATATATATATATATATATATATATATATATATATATATATATATATATATATATATATATATATACATATATATATATATATATATATACATATACATATATATATATATATATATATATACATATATATATATATATATATATATATATATATATATATATATATATATATATAAGTAATGAAAATGAACGATAGACAAGAAACAAAGATAAAAAGTGACATACAATCCGTTTTCAGAAAATAATGAAACAGAAAACCTGATAAACAAAGTATGAAAATAATAACTATATAAGAAACACCAATAATACAAAACGAAATGGGGTTTAACCTTCTCACTCCCTGCTGATGAGTATGCAAATGATTTAACCGAATGGGTCAAAGAAAGCGCTGAAGCTGATGTCCCCACGCGAACATTCTTCAGCAAATCCTACTCTCCTCAATAGTTCACCTCGGAATGTGCAGCCCTATTGCTAAGAGGCAGCAAGTATTTTGAAATTCTGGCTGTCATAAGTCAACTGCGAATAGACAGAAATTTATAGAGTCAAGAAATGAAGTAAAGTTTTGGTAGGTGAAGCTAAGACAAGGTATACAGAGATAACCAGAAAACGCATTCAGTCACGGAAAATCTACAATAGAGTGGTGAATAATGAACAATCAACAATTCCTATCAATCCACAACGATGTTGTTCGCACGGCAACTGATAAAGCCGGACTACTTGCCAAGCGTGTTGCCTTAAATTCCACTTTGAACTTAGCACACCACCTATTTTCTAAATTCTCATTGCTGACTGAAGCCACACTTGAAACCCTGGCCATCACCCGATCTCAGTTCAGGGACATCATAAAAAAACCTTAACACCTCTAAAGCTTGTGAATCTGATTTTATACCAATAATATTAATAAATTCAAGAGCGTTGAAACTATTTGCAATGATGTCGATGTAGCTAACCTTAAAGGGTTGACGCATTGTAACGATTATATGCAATTCAAACCCAATTAACGATTGTTAAAAGATATCCACAATAATCATAACTAAGAAAGAGTTGCTGGCCAATCCGGCATTTTACTTGACTCATTATAAATATCACAAAAATACATTCGACAAGGCCGGAGTTAAGTTACCGAAAAAAATATTTCTCGTCAAGGACAAGTTTTTCTAATTTTAAGAAGAATAAAGACAAATAGAAACCTTAAGATTGTAATTGATTTAACAGAGCATAATAGTATATCAGGGCATATACTAAAATAATGCTCTATTAAATACAAGGCAACAGTTATAGACAGTAAGCTCACAGGCATTTACGGAGCTGGACAAGTAGACAAAAGTGACCAAACACAGATCAAATTACTGAAAATGTATTTATGCACACCATTAGATCTTAACGTATACGTTTTTGTTTTAAATGAGAAAATAGCATTTAATAAGAAATACAGTTAAAGTTAAAACCTGAATCATGTAAATAAATACAATGATACGATCTCATAATAGTATTAGTACTAGAGACTATGATTGGTTGATACGGGTCACGTGTTAGAATACATTTATCTGTGCTTTGCTCTCTTGTATAGGAATCTTTTCTCGTTATTTAGAGTAGAATCCAGTAATTTTTGTAAAAATAATTATGCTTCAAGTTCTTAATATCTTAAAATATAAATTAATGGCGATTACGATGTGTTTTTAAATAGCTACACGTATACCAAATAGTATTTAGTCTTCATCATATCGACAGACATTTTTTGCTATTTTATTGATCAGCATAAGTTTTTCTTGAAAATATCATGAATTTATAAGAGTTTTCTTAGTCTTGCTAAATAAAAGTATTTCAGTATTTTGATCATATGTTCTAAATTAAACTGTATATAACCATGAAAATTCCGTTCTCATATACATTCAAAATGTTGTTTTGTATAGACCACTCACACTAGCATGTATATTCGAAAAGATTACAAACAACAGTCGATTGGTTCCAGTATGGAAAGATTCAATAACGATTCACTGTGTGTGAACACGTTGCTATGCATCTCGTACAAACAATTTCAAAGCATAAAAGTACTTTTTGCATGTTTCAACGCATTTCCTTATGTTATAGTTGCTATAAACTCTATGGTGAAATGTATCTTGGGTTTACTTTCGGCAGCTTCATCACTCTCACTTTTCTTTATTTAGTCCTTTGGACCTCACATTCCATGAGCGATGTTTATGACAAAGGGGGAATAATTGCCATTCTCTGAGTCAGAATACATCGATATAACACTTATCTTTGGTTAATGTTTTACCTTGAAGTAGTTTTTCTTTAATTTTTACATCAACTGGCTTCATGCATTGTGTGGAGCGATTTCCAGAAAAATGTTTGTTCAGACACGTATCTAATTATTGTAAAAGGTTAAAGGTAAAGTTCGCATAGCCTGGACGCGCACGAGTGTCGTTGCCGACATCGCAGTGGCGGTGATTTTTTAAAGAATCACCGTGTCTAGGGCACAGCATATGGAAGGCGGAGCCCATCCCTCTCCTTCCGCTGCCTTGAACCTTCGCTGAGTTTTAGTTATTTACTGCTGGGTGGAAAATTCGCATGCCGTGAGTGGAATCGAACCCTCGTGGTATAACCACTCGTCTACAGAGCCTCCCTAATTATTGTGACTCTGATTAAATATGATGTTATTGCATTCAAACTTTTTACTTGATTTTTTTTCAAAAGTATAGACTCTTAACGTATACATTACTCAAAATTTTAAGTAACAATTATTATTTTTTTAGATTGTAATTTAAAATAAAAAACTGGTGCTACCAGATCAGACTGTCTGAAAATACTGGATTCCTAACCTAAAATATACCAACATTGATGTTGTTGTTTTTTCCTTTCCCTTTGAAAAACTCAATCATGTTCCGCAAAGCCCAATACAAAAAAAAAGAATAATTTTCCTCTACAGCCAAATTAAACACGATAAATAAATATTTGAAAATATAAAATATTTGAAGTATAAAAACCTTTTACCAAAATGACTTGATTTAGCATTAAATAACCTGAAGAGGGTTGATATGCAGTCAAAACAACCAAACCAAAATAAAACTTACATTGAAAATATTCTTCGGTTCATTGTAACTGAAATGTAAAGAAACATTTACTTTTTTAGATTCAAAAACCTTCATGCGATGTGAAATCATTTAAATTAAAAAAAAAAACGTTTTGCACACATTATAAGTCTTCCTCTTGATGTGATTATAACATACATCTGATATTTATATCTTCAAACAGCGTAGTATATTGAAACGTCTTCGAGACACAAGAGTGAATGAAATATAAACTAACCCTATCTTCAATTGGATTTGTTGTGACTTAAATCTGACTAACACCTATACTTAATTAAATTAATAGTAAATTAAAAGTTAATATTCTGTGAATAGTGTGACTAATATAACGTCTAATAATCCGGGATATACATGGCATTTATATCTTAAGCCGAAACTCAAAGTAATTTTGCTAAGCGGATGATCGTTTCAAATAATGTAAAAAAAAAGATCCTCACAGATTGTAAGGAGTCACATGATAAATACAACAATCGATTAAAGAAGAAAAAGGAACAAGTTGATTTTAATTCAGACAAACAATGTAATTTAACGGCTAAGATATAAGGACACGAAAAAGAGACTTTTGTTTTGTATGCATACGTGAGACGTGCAATATTCAGTACACACATTTAATATCATTGTTTCTTAGATGAACAGAAATCAACTACCACTGATACTATTTCAAGTCTGATAGTTCTACATTTTCCATTTTAATTCCGAATGTTCAAATAGATTCCTATTTCAGTCCACGTGTAATTCCAGTATTCCTTTCGTTGAAATTCCGGTATTCTTTATAAAGCAACTGGTTCTTCTCATTATCGAATTTAATATAATCAATCCTTTCATATATTGAAAATATACCCCTATTAGCTACAGGTAATACACTGGAGCTAATTATATCAATAATTGAGCAATTCTATTATTTTGTTCGAGTAGTGCCACTCGGTTTCTCTGCCATAGTTGGACATCCGATTTGTTTAGCTCTAAGCCTTCAACTGTGAAATATTAAAGTTTATATATAGAATTTCGATCCAATTAACCAGGAGATGTGTTTTAGCATTGAAACACCTATTTTATTACAATTTACACTACAAGTTTTATTAGGTTATTTTCTAAGTGTTTGATACTAAAACTTCTACTTAGTTATTTTGTTGAGGTTTCATTTCTCGATGTGGCGAGCTTGAAATGGGTCCAAGAGGTTCAAGAGGATTTCTGAGCGGTGCGCGTCTGGTGGCACTGGATGATTTACTCTGAGATGCGAAATTAAAGAATCTGACGTCGATGGATACTAGTCCACTTTCCACTATCAGCCAATCGCCATGGTTACGTTTCCCAACGGAAACAAATAGTCAATTCTTGTTAATTTTTTTTCCATTTTAGATTTAACACAGGCCCTTTTGGTTGGGAAGAAAACGTAACCCCTCATTCGATCTTGATGTGTCAACCCTTTCTTAATATGCTTCACCCATCCTCTGAAAATTCTATGAATTAAATTCTTAAAGCTGGTCTCTTTCCTTCTGTTAATATTTTTGTGTTAAAACCTCTCTTTCCCGTTTTAATTCCAGTCAGTTAATAATTCAGCAATTAATTTAATTTTTCGATAAGTAGTCACACTTATCATTTCATTCCATGTTTCCCGATCAAAACTATCTTTTACTTTGGCGCCTGCAAAACCATCCCAGATTAAGTTTTCCCAGGCAACATTGAGTAGCCGCGCTAGTTTTACACAATACGGTCCCATAATTTTAGGGTCACTTTTTCTTTTAGTGTTTTTCTTTCAATAAAACCTTTTGATTGAAGGCACACTTCTATTGAAAATGACTTCTTTGTCCCATCCCTGTCCTCGTGACCTTCAGGATACCTAGTTAACTTCACAAATACTATGAGACTCCCTGCTTATCTTCATGCCAATTTTGGATAAAATTTACCTAATACTTTCTCAATCCATTGCAGACAAATAGTTAATTTGAGATCATTTTTATAATATTCTTTTTTATCAATATTCAAATTTGGTCATCAGTACAGAAGAGAAAAGGCATATACATATAACCAGGGTCAGTTTAAAAATAAAATAAAATCGGATCCAACTTAGAGATACTTTCTATATTTACTTTGTTTTTTTTTTATGAACGGCCCGAACTAACATGAGCCACGAAACGTTTTCTTTAAAGAATATAATTTTTAACCATGGAATTTGGATATTGTCGGACTGGATTGTTCAGTAGCAAACACTCGCTATCCCCGCCTTTTAAAAGCTTAAATAAAGTTTGGATCGGCCATGTATTAGGTTCAATTCTCGCTAATTTTTAACACAGCTGCTCATATATCTTTGTAGATATTGCTTCTTATCATATTAATTTGAACTTGCATTTTCTCTGCTTGTATATTCGAATTATTGATTTATCTATAATTTTTAGTGAACTGAGTTACTTAATTATTGTAACTGCTATACTCAGTATCTATTATTGAGCATACAGCTTATAACACTAATCAAAATTAGTTAAAACTTATTGTCATACTTTCAATATATATATATATATATATATATATATATATATATATATATATATAATCATAATCCAAGTAAAACATCCACAGGGTAGTAATCCAAATAAATTCAACTGGGTTTATGAAAAGTGCTCAATATCAAATACAGCTTTTATATATGATTATTTTTATTTACACAAGCATGTACAAAATCTGCGACACTGGCATGTCGATGTTATCGATCAACAGCTATTATAAACTGAGATCTCATCAGGCAGAGTTAGAATCCGACGTTAACCTTGGATAATAATCGGAAAGAACCTAATATGATCTAAGGTTAAGATCGGATTCTAACTCTGCTTGATGAGATCTCAGTTTAAAATAGCTGTTGATCGATAACATCGACATGCCAGTGTCGCAGATTTTGTACATGTTTGTTTAAATAAAAATAATCATATATATACACATGTTTCTAGAGAAAAAATCACAGCACAATTGAATAAGGTCAAAATTATCATATGAACACTCAATGTCTTATGAGATTGTTGCAACTTAAACACTTTACAGCATCTATGTAAAAATCTATGTAAAAAACCTTTAAATAAATATCAGAATCGTCTCTGGCGATTTACAGCTCTATAACCATTTTAAAATAATTCTTTAAACTTTTAAATATAGTATAATGAGCTTACTTTTGCTTTGGAAATTGACTCTCTTAAGAATCGAGTTGAATTATACCAAAAAAATGTTTTTTAGCATATATATATACATAAAAATATTTTTTTCTCATATATATATATATATATATATAAATAATTGTTTTTCTCATATATATATATATATATATATATATATATATATATATATATATATATATATATATTGTATTTTTATGTAATTATGTTATTGGTGATTGCAGCGTTCGTAGTATTTTTTTGCTTACTACTATTTCGATTGTTTCATTTCCTAAGTGATGAAGTGACGAATTTTTCATTAAAATATATTTGTATTTATTTTTATTTATTTTATACTGTTAATATTATTACTTTTATTTACGCATAAAAGTTATATATATATATATATATATATATATATATATATATATATATATATATATATATATACAATTGGTCATTTATTGTTTTTAATATACCATACTATGTCCTGTTTTGATGCTTGTTGGCTCCCTCTACCGTGCTAGTAAATTCCGCACACTTGACATTATCCTGTATCTCTACAAAGCCACCATCCGCCCATGCATGGAGTATTGTTGCCACATCTGGACTGGCGCATCATCTACTAGTCTCTCCCTCCTTGACAAGGTCCAAAAAATAGTCGCCAACCTAATAGATCCCTCACTGTCAGCCAAGCTCCAGTCTCTGTCCACACGCCGCAATGTAGCATCCTTGTGCTTGTTTTACAAATACTTCAATGGATTATGCTCCGATTAATTAGCTGCTCTGGTGCCCCCTACGTCGTAAGTTCACTAGACCAACTCGACAATCGACTAAATCACATCTATTCACTGTGGAGATCTCCAGATGTCGGAGAGCTTTCTACTCAAATAGCTTCTTTCCTCAGGCTGCTGGCCTCTGGAACTCCTTCCCTGCCCCCTGTTTTCCCGACGGTACTGACATGCAGAAATTTAAAACTAATGTAAACAGACATCTCGCTGCGCAGATCCAAATTTAAGTTGACCCCCCTCCCCAATTTTCTCCCTTTTCTTTCTTCTCAGTAGCCCCTTACGTCTGCAGTGACGGCCTGCCTTGTCTGGGGAGAACTATGTTAAAAAATATATATAAATGTTATTTATTGTACATACTTACCTAATTATTCGTGATACAATCGCCTGAGTATTATGTGCTTTGACATTGTGTATAAGCATTTCTGTAATTACAAGTGAGCTACATCTTTCCGCCAATTAACATTTCAAGTTGATCTTATTAAAATTGTAATATTCCTTCAAATCAAGGCATGAGATAATATAAACATCAAAGACAGAATAATTATGCAATTAAACTAAACATATATTCCTTACATCATATCATTGTTATATATGTCTATCTATGTTTCTATAGATCTATGTTATTCGGTATATATCTATGCTATATTTTAGAATTCACTTAATCTAAATATAGTTTTATTTGTAAGGTTTTCCAGAATATCATATCTGTTAATTCATTATAAATTATTCTGTATTAAAAAATGTTGCTCTGTGATTTTAGTCGGATCAAAGTCTATACAAAGTTAAAGAGTGACAGTGTTTTTCACTCTTCATATTTCATTTGCTCACACCGATACATATTACGTTACATTTTATCTATTTCTGCATTATAGATTGATGTATATAGCAATATTTAATTCTATTCATCATTCGATTACATTCGGTATGACTATAGGATTTAAGAATTAAGTCAAATACGGTATGCTTTATATCATTCACCAATAGCTAAGTTATGAATGATGTAAACACGGATTTAATGAATCGTTCACTCATAGACTTTTTTATTTATTAACCCAAAAAATGTGTTGACATTCGGAAAACAATAAATAAATACCAACTTTACTATTTGAGTGCGCTGTACGCTCTACTGATTTTCTCCCTCTCTTTCTCCCTATAAATAGATAACTTATTTAACAAAAAAATACAACATTTTTGAATTAGGTCTAAACACGTACATGACAACAAACTGCAATCACACTTTTCTATTTACAATTACATTAAATCTTTGATTATATAATTCTATTATTTAATAAGATTTTCGAAACAAAATAACTTCTAAACACGTTGTATTGCTGCAGGGCTTAAACTGACGACACAGATATATGGAAATATAATGATATATCTTTATTGTCTGAACGGTAACGGAGTGTGGATAAGTGAGAAAAGAGAACACATGCACAGGAATTCTATGGGTTCTTTTGCTCGGGCTCAAACTTACAAACAGCTGAAAATATCAATTTCGGGTTGTTATTATATAACATTTTGTGACCACCCATATCTACCCGTAAACGCAAACTGTGAGACTTCGTTGTCAATGAAGCCACGGAAATTATGTAGTGTGAACCTCATCTACTCGAGGCTCAACAGATCCGTCTCGTCCATACAGTTCCTTGCCCATCAGGCTCTAGAGAAAAAGAATAAACCATGCCTGACCCACGACAATAACTCTCAATAATAAAGAACAGTAAAACAACTAAAATTCCCGTTAACCAATGAATGATGAATGATGCAAATGTATGTGCTGTTTGTCGGGAATTTTGTTACCGATGCCATGTCTGAGTTGGTGTTCATCATATTCTTAACGATTGCGTCATCAATTATTGACATCAATAGAAAAACATAAAAAATAATTGACAACCGATGTAAATATAAATTATTATCTCTAAGGAAGTTGGTAAAATAATTTAATGTATACAGCCAGTATGACAAAACCATTATCTGCGTTTTAACATAGAACCAGTAGCTATGGAAACATTCCGAACCTGCTAATATATTACTTGATACTTTGAACGCAACCAGGTTTTCCGATACTGCAACAATTTTTAGAATTAAATTTTTTGTCTATCCTCGCAGTTTTGTGATTATTTCAAAGTTTTTATGATTGTAAATTAGATAGTTTGTACAGTTACTTTGTTCATTCATTAGATTATTTGCTTACTAAAAAACAATTATCACTAAACAGCGAGTATGGGTCTTACT
>OY744516.1:224809544-224894544 GCA_963556195.1 Sepiola atlantica
TACTTTTTTATTTTTCATATATAAATATATATATATATATATATATATATATATATATATATATATATATATATTAGAACTTCATGTATCCACATAAAACATTACAAGGAGATATACTTTTTTATGTATCAGTTTTCAGTATTTACTTCAACAGTGCTCGATACGTAAGTATAGCTAGGTAGTAAGCAATGAAAATATATATGGCAATCAAGCTACACAGAGTCTCCCGTGTTTCATCCCCGGGGGGAATCGTCAGGCTAAATGCATTTAGCCTGACGATTACCTCCGGTGATGAAACACGGGAGCCTCTGTGTAGCTTGATTGCCATATATATTTTCATTGCTTACTATATATATATATATATATATATATATATATATATATATATATATAGTCTTGGAAGTTTCTCAACTATTAAAACTATATAAAAGAAAACAAAACAAGTCCTTCGGTTGAAAATTACTTGGCTTATGAGTCAATTTACTTTCCATAGTCACTACATTGGTTTGCTTTCAAGAAGTTACGCTAGCCTTAACATTATTTAAGGGATGATAAGATGTACACTATGAAAAACTGTTTCAGGAATTTAAAAACAATACAGTATGTTATTTCATGACTTCCCAGCAGAGTTGATCAGACCCCACTTCAATATATATATATATGTCATGTTCAATAATATATCATCGGTGTGACTTACATAACTGGACTATCGATCACACGATTTGAACCCTTGACCCGAGTAACCGCGACAGTCATATTAAATGTGAGAAAAGTAAACCGTATATGTTATTTACAAATATGTTAAGTCACAGAACGTGTTCTATCTGCCAATGGAGAAATCTTTCGCAATATTGCTTAATTAAAACTCTTTCATATTTCTTACAAAATGAACAAAGCTTTAATAATTTCTGCTTAAATAGATAAATATTATCCAGAGACTTATAAGTCATCTAGTGATCCCAGATTTAGGAAAAAATTAGATTAGTTCTACCAAATACGTGGATCTTGAAAGTGTTAATACCTCAGAGACCAATATATATCTTTTTGGCCAAAGTAGCCGAATTTCCACTAAATCCTAGATACTCAGATAAATTGTTCCAGTTATATATTTAGTATTTTAATTATATATATATATATATATATATATCAATTTCCTTATCCTTTTTTTGCTGGTGATGTGGCATTCACCCGCTATTCTAGAAGATCCCTTTAAGCGCTATTGTTTGTGTCTCTGTTGTATCTGGTTCAATTGTTGCATGCACCAGGTAGTTATTTTGAAATTCTTATATATGACACTGATTAGTCCTATAATTGCTTGAATGATTGAGATCCTTCTAATTTTCCAGTTTCTCTCCATGCCATATCGTACACACACACACACACACACACACACACACACACACACACACACACACACACACACACACACACACACACACACACATATATATATATATATATATATATATATATATATATATATATATATATACATATTTTTATTTTTATTTTACTTCAGTTGAAATTCACAGAAGTTCACCGATATCAAGGAGCCTCTTCCTGGGGCTAACACTCTATGAGATACATAGGTATTCGCCGGTTTCAATAGAGTTCTCATTTAGCTCTCAAGCATTGCCTGGGTAAAACAGTTAAGAGCATTAATATTCCTCTCCATAATTGCCCACTTTATTATGTTATAGTATATATTTCTTGTGGTCTCTCGGTTTTACCGGATTCCAGAACAAGAATACATCTAGGCTGATGGAGTATTTAGCTAAGTTGTGTTACTTGAAGTAACCTCACTAGCAGACGGTGCACCATTCTTTGTACAAACTGATGCATAGCCACCCCGATGAGATCTTATTTGAGCTTCGAATACTATGTTATTTTGAATTGTAGAGTAAAGTATCCTCATATACGGTTTTCCTGGCAAATCGTTTTACAGAGAGACATAATACCATCGAGGATGATGTCTAGTAGATAATTAAAACTCCACACACACACACACACACACACACACACACATATATATATATATATATATATATATATATATATATATATATATGAATCATCAGTTTTTATTATGTTTAGTATGGAATTCAAACTCCCCTGAAAGTAATTCAAACTCCCCAATATATATAGATACGTGAGTGGGTCTTCAAATATGTAGATCGTTCAAGGCTTTATCCTTTATATAAAAATAATAAAATAATGCTGTTTAAGTAATTCCATAACACGTCACTTTCCTTCATTACTGTTTCTCCGCATGCCTGCCTACATATTTAACAAGTCGCATATCTGTGTGTACGCCTCTTACCAAGTCCATCCAAGCGTGTAAATATTTAATAAATATCCACTCGACTGGCAAAAGCTCCTTCCTTGTCAAGATCCGTCACCATTTTCCTTCTTCCCTCATCTTTTTCAAGCGTAGAAAGCGGGATCTTAATCGAAGAAATAATTACAGTCGGCATGTCGTTCGTTTAGCTGCCAGCGTTCGCCGTTTTCTTCAGGCTCTAACAACAACTATTAACCTGTGTATTATGCTGGGCTCGCATCTAATTATCACTTTCTTTCTACCGCCGCCATTTTGTAGGAATTATGTTTGTAGTCACCCATTTTATGTGAACAATTTCTTTTGAAAACTAAGCTTCTCTCTACTGACCAGTTTTCTTACGAGTAGAACATTCAAGTATTGTTTGTAATGTTGTGTATATCTGATATATAAAGTAAATTTGTCCCTCTTTCTACAATGGTGTTTGATAGATTCGGTAGCAAAAGGCATGAAAAATGTCCAGTTAGTGATCCTGGTATATATTGGTCTATTTCGTGAGAAAAAAAACATTTTACTCTTGATCACCGATTTTAATATTTAATCCTGTTAGATATTCTTCTAAAAATTCACGCACAAAATAAGTCAGAGTTTTTACTCTTACATTGATATTTATTACTACTGTCGGTATTTATACAGATAAGGACCCAAGATAAATCAACTTGACGTCGATTAGAATTAGGGTTAACGTTAGGGTTAAGGTAAGCGGTAGGGTAAAGGTTAGCGTTAGGGTTAGGGTTTGGGTTAGGGTTAGCTTCGGTCCTAATCTGAAAAAGTACCACACTGTCACCCGGGCCACCAGGAAGAGATTCTGTAAGAATCCTACTATACGATTGTAGCTTCGTTACTACACATACTGCTACATTCATTTGACTAATCGCTGCGTTTATTAGTCTCGATCACCAGAATGTTAGAATAACTTAATAACTAATAAATACAACTAACGCATTTTGTGCTTCTTCATCGAAACACAATCGTGAACTATCATTACAACTACTTACCAAAACGAATCTATATCAAAGTACATAATTTTTCTTATTTCAGATTTTGAAGTGCAATATAAGTTAATTTCTATAATTCGAATATTTTACAATCAGTAAATAAAAGATGTTTTTATTAAATAAATCGACCGAGCGAATTAATTGCCCGTTTAAACCGTGCATTACTGTATTAAAATAATATTCACTATGAATTTTCATAGTTCTTAAAATAAAACTTTCATTTAATGTTTTAATATCTGGCGACCAATTTACATGACTATAAGAAAAGGACACAGACATACAAGTAACGTTCAGTCAGTAATTTACAGGAGGTCTTTAAGTAATACTTTAAACAGTTCGCGTTTATTGCGCCACAGTTGCCGCGTTCGGCTGTTAATCGAAAATTTGAGATTCGAATCCATCAAGGGGGGTGCTACTTTTATTTATTATTTAAACTATTCCAGTCGAACCGAGCACTTAAGTGATTTAAAGATTTAAAAAATCAAAGGAAGTTTTCTAAAGATCACATCTAGAAACATGGATGTTATTACACGAACAAGTTTATTACAAAATTAAATCAACGGGAATGTTCCTGTTTGTCGAAAATACGTTAGCCATTTCTGTGAATTACTTCGCGCAAGTTAATTTATAGTGATTTTATATTTGAACATTTGTTGCTATTTTTTATTATAAAATATGCTACATTTTGAACACCGGTTACATCCAATTATTATAGAAATCGAAACTAAACAACATTACCTTCACCCCATGGTGACGCAGTTTAGGAACAGCTACTAATCCAATAAAATGTGCAGAAACACTTCTGATCATACATTAGACTACGCAGTGACTCATTTGGTTTATATATAACAATAGTAAAACAATATCTTTCTTTTTATATATATATATATATATATATATATATATATATATATATATATATATATAAAGAAAGAGATATATATATATATATAACGTAAAATATAATAACACGAAATTACATGATTGTCGATGCAATAATTTATTTCAACCTTGCGGTTTTATTCAAGCATCCAACTTAACAATTACATGTGTATGTATTTAGACAGCATTTTTTCATTTATACAAACATTGTTAAAAATAACATAATTCGTCTGTGTAATTATATATTTTAAATTTTTTTTCAATTTTTCCGATGGTCGTTTTTGTATTAAAATAATACAATATAAATGTCCCAGAGGTTCCACGAACATTTTCAATTCTTTGTCGAATCATCCTAATGTGGCAAAAGCAAATGAAAAAAAATGCTGGAAAAAAGAGAGAACATTTTAAAAGACGGTGGAGAAACGCGCGGAGAAACACGCGGAGAAACGCGCGGAGATACGCGTGGAGAACGTTTTTCGCATTGTTTCAGGTAAGTCGTTGACGATTTAAATTCAGCGATGCTGGAGTGTCATCACAGAACAAAATCGCATTACGTTAAGCATTCTAAAATGTTGCAACAAGTTTGAATATGTGATTTTATTAATTTTAAATTGTTGTGATTATATTTTAAAATGCGAACACCCCTCAAATACTAGCAGGTGGGAACGTTATGATCAATTTGGTTCTTTGCATTGCATTCAGCCTTCTTAATATCTTATTATAATTCTCAGCACTTCTTCAGGCGGACTACCATTCCATCTTGAGATTGGGTATAATAGCCGGAAAAATGGGATCATTAAAATAAATAAATACAACCCGGACACTTATGTGGTATATCCCCCGTTCAATCTGCTAGTAAAATCAACATTGAATATATGTTTCTGATGTGACTTAGAAGAAGAATCCATATCTTCACGGAATAGGGAAGATCACGATAACACCATAACATTACCATTTTTTGAGCGTTTATCCTTATTGTATCAATACTTTTTCCTTCATGATTTATTACACTCAAGTCCGAAATCTTACGTTTTCTGTTTGATCTTCGCTGTTTAGAACTTGTTTGCGGAATTAGTAAGTAAAATGTGTCGAACACCACCTCCATTAGTTCCTCCTCTTAAGTAGCATTCTCGACAGCATCTGAATATCGTTCTCTCATCTTGTTCATGTGTCTTTTGTTGATAAACTTGGGTCCTTTACTATGTAAATTATGTTCCGTATCCGTTTATACGTCATCCCTGTTTCCCAGTAAGATGTATTGTTTTTGAACAACCGAAAGAAAACTTTTTCTCCAACTTTGAAGTGTTCTTTCGTGACATTTTCTCACATCCTGGTTTCGTATGAATTGGTAAATTATCTATAAAATACTGTTTTAATCTTATTAACACACATTGGATCTTCTGGCCTAATAGAAGATGGAACATTTTTATTTGGGATCATCCTATACCTACAAACATTATTGCATGGCCTTTTCGGTAATTTATTTAAGCTCTCTTTTAACCGTGCCCACACACCGTTCTGCCTGAACATTGCTTCTCGCATGGCACGGTGCGATCGTGATATACTCCATTACACAGTTTTGACAAAATGTTTTAAATTCACTAGACATGAATTGCGTTCAGTTGTCTGATATAATACAGTCAACGACGCTTAACCGGACGAACAATTAATGTACACAACTAATGATTACTTTCGTGATTGTTTTTTTACATTTTAATAGTTCCGACTATTTCAAGAAATCATCAAGTAGGCCAGAAAAGTCTATGTAGATACAAGACAACGGTCGGTCAGTTTTCGACCAAGGTGTGACATTTATAGGAAGTGTCTTCACTGTAAAAGCACAACAAATAGTTTTACCGCATTTCCAATGTCTTTGTCCATACTTGTCCAATACACATATCATCTCATTATAATTCTCATTCTCGAAATAATCGAGTGATAAACATGACATTCGTTTAGTATTAATTTATGTAATGTTGCGTGAATAACCATTTAATCGCTGTACATAAATACTTCATCACAGATTTAATACACTTCAAATATTTGTGGGTGTTTTCCATTCTTTTATTTTAATCTTGCTTTTTAATCGTCGTCTAACGCCTTTCATTTTATCTTTCGAGTGCTACCGGAATCTTCCTAATGACGTTACAGAATGTATATTTTATTTCTACCTCAGTTTGTAGGGAGGCAATCATTGTGTCTCAAGGGATGAAGCATATTTTTGAATAATCTTGATAATCCGTCAGTATTTGACGTTAGAAGAAATTCAATTTTTTAATTGAAATTAAGGAGAATGATCCCCAATTTCTGCAGTCTTTTTGTGTTGCTAACTTCATTTTCGACCCATAAATTGTAAGACATATATAGCTGTAAAAATACCTTAAAAACATTAATGGGTATTATTAACAGATCTCGAACCGTAATAATAATAGAATTTACAATACTCAAGGTAATAATAATAGTAATAATGAGTTCAACTGTAGAGAATATTTAACCAAGAGCATACTCAATGTAAGAACCGTATTCCTGAAAGATACTCAAAGTCTGGAAAACAATTACATAGGTGCTACGAATACTAATTTTAAGGCTGGATACAGAAACCATCAATGATTTTGCAATAATCCAAATAAAAAAGGGGACACGGCTTTTTCAAATACATATGATTTCTAAAGAAAAAGAATAACTTATATGTACTGAAACGCTTACACAACTACACTTGTTTCAATTGAAATTAGCTATTATTATGTTCCTTGAGATAAAATACTGAATCAAAAGGATGAAATAGGTATTAGCTGTGGTCACTTCTGAGGGTTCACCTTGCATGAATATATTAGCAACAAAGGAAATCCATTATGAATCCTATAAGATAACCTTAATTTACATGTTTTATAAGAATAAGAACCTTTCCGGATAAGTGTTCCACCAATAGAGCGTTGACGTTTTATTAATTGTAATCAAATTTAGTAAAGGTAAATGTAAAGGTAAAGGTAGCATAGCCTGGACGCGCACGAGTGCCGTTGCCGACATCGCACACTGTCCATGGCCGTAGCGGCGGTGATTTGTTAAGAATTACCAGGCACAGCTGCCTTGAACCTTCACTGAGTTTTGATCAGTTATCCATTTACTGCTGGGTGGACAGAGGGAGTTTTCAGACCCGAAAAGTCGCATGCCGTGAGTGGGATTGAACCCGGGTCGTCCAGCCCAAAGACAAGTGCTATAATCACTCGTCCACAGGCCCTCCCTAAATTAAGTATCAACCCGTTAATAGGGGACTTTAAATATTAGGAAATGCACTATAAATGTTTGTGTAAACGAAAAATACAGTAAGTAAATTAAAAGAAATATAATATTTATAGTTAAATAAATAAACAAAGTCCATAGTAAATTGATATAAATAAATAGCATACATAAGTACATCCGTATATTTTCAGCTATTAAGGATTAATTAGTAATTTTCCGAATTGTTGAAATATGAATACTGTTTCAACCCATAGTGTGAATTCCGTTTTATCAACGTTAATTTGCATGTATACTTGTGTAATTGTGTTATGACATTTCTTCTTGTATCTATATGCCATATTATTACATATCTTTCTTTATGCTGGTGTTATGCTAATGATGTATGATTTTATAATTATTTGTAATATAAGTTTTCAGAATTAATTTCCAATTATCATCAATTTATCTTAATAATAACTATATAATTCATGGATTTAGTAAATACAGTTTGGATTCTATACTGAACTCAAGTTAACTAAAATATATTATTTTAATTAATTAGGTAAGTATTTTAACAACCTTTGCAATTAGAGATAAGAATGATAAATTTCGTTTATTCATTTATAGATTAACTGTAATTATATGATCCAGGGTTTTGTATATAGACTTTAATATATTTATTCATAAGTGGAAGTGAAGTGAGTACTATGTAGGGCGTTGCAATGCAAAGACTACAACGTGTACGTAATGTGCTGATTTGGACACGAGATCATGTGATATGAAATGATCTTTGATGCGCGTGTGCTTCTGTGAATGGTTTTTTTCTGTAAGTGTAAGTAATATTAATTTACGGTTTTGTGTGTAATCCGCTAATGAATCTAAAGCAACTTATTCACCTTAATATCAATATCAAGATACATATCAATATCAATATCACTGTTAACTCTTTGCTGTCGTTAATCCGACTACCGCCTTCCCAATACGGTCCCTCTTTAAAGCAGTTGTTCTCCTCATATACAAATCAATGCCACCTATAAAAAATTTACCATGAACAAAAGTTATTTTTTCCTCTGCAATTCGAGTGCCCTCCATGCTAAAGGGTTCACACAATTCAAAGCTGGTAGCTCTTAATCCTTTATTCCGTTTTACAGTAAGCAACATTGATTCCTGTGTATCTTTAACCAGCCGCCCCAAGGATCACCAAAGATGATTACACATCACATAATCCCAAATAGGCACATTTCATTCTCTCCGCGGTCTTTGCTTTGGTACTGCCTCGCATTCATTGTCATCATGTGCGATGCTTACATCTCCATCATTTACATTTACCACGCGCCTTTAATCTAAAATGTGCCATGGCATACCATCGACGCTTACGTTATTAGGGGTTTGCACTTCTCCTATTTTGATTGTGGCTGGTCCGTTGCTCATACCTTTCTAGGCATGTAGATTTTGGGTGGCTCTATTTATAATTACACATTTATCTATGCACCACTGTTTCCCCTCTCTCTCTCTCTCTCTCTTTGACATTGGCTGCCATGTTGTACAATAATGTGGCCCTTTCAGGTGATATCCTGCCTCTCTTAGCTATTGATTTGAATGTCCTATGATGTCGCTCTAATATTCTAGTTCTCTCAGGTCTATAGACTTCCATGTAACATCTTCTCATCTTCGATGGTTTTAGTATCGTCTAGAGATGTTCTGGGCGAAAAACAGTGCTATTATCCATTATCACTGCCATTAATTGACTTAGTTCAAGAATCACCTTCTCTAATTCCTCTGCAACTGCAGCCGTAGACTCCGTATGTAGATCCTTTCATATTGTTGACCCCCTCAGTAATATTAAATCTTGTCCACTTGTTTGCAGTCTTAATTTCACCAGGTTTATGTATATTCGAGGCAGGATCAATTGGGTGACATCGAATGACATTCTTGACCAACTTTTGAACTTCCTCCTTTTTTATAAGTGGATCAACCTTTCACATCAAAATGCAATGTTATATACACCCCCATGTGGTGCATGTCATACAACTATTCCAGTTCTCCGGTTCATAGACAGGATACAGAGACTTCATCCTTCTCAACCGCCACATGGAGCTGCAAGTATGGAGACTTAAAGTACACAATTGCAGTTCTTCTTGCCAATCACTTTCACCTTCGCACCTTTTCACTAGAAATAGCTATCATGCTGCTCCCCGTATGACACGCTACAAAACGGTTCAATCCTCGAAATTCTAATACTGGTCCTACTTTACCTTTTGTGGCCTGGAACACTGCCAGCAATGCCTTTACCATGATAAGAGAATACCGTTCGCCATCCACCGTTCCACCTCCTTCTCAAACTCTGAGTCATTCTCACTCTCTAGAAAATTCTAGTAATAATTTACCTTGTTCTGTAACACTGGAAACTCTCCCATATATTTCCATCTCACTGTCCATTTCCCTCCATCAAAATCTGCCTCAAAGTCTTCGTCTTACATTTTGCAAACATTCGGCTGATGGACAGCATCGGCACAGTGTATGTCTCCAAACTTCACATCAGTTGTATTTCAATTATGACGTCGATTCTGTCAGTTATGTGATCCATTATAATCACGTCCACTTTCATTCGTACTCAACATTTTTACTTGCCGAGATCCTTTACATTTTACGGCCCTTCTATTCATCGTTTTCAAAGTGCCACTCCTGCCGCCCCCACTCATATGTTTAGAATTGAGTAAAGTAGTGGTGTATCCGCCATCGACAAGTGCCATCATTAAAGTATTATCTATAATTGGTAGGGTCTTATTGCGTCTTCATCTTCTTGCCGGGGTAGCTACGGACGCAGAATCTCCCGCTTGCTCGTTTCTCTGAGCATGAGAACCATACCTTGCAATGTGACCAAATCTGCCACACTCATAGCACCTTGCTCTGACTTTAGATGGCTCGGTACAATCTTGAATTAAATACAGTCCTCAACATCTATAGCACCGAATGCCTGAGGAATCCCTTTGAACCTCACCTTTCAGTGCAGTCGCTGCCAACCTCCCAGTCTCTCGCATTATATTACTAACTAAAAGCGGTGCAGTCTATATCAGCTTCATGACGTTCATTCTCTTAACGTGACATAGCTGTTGAATTCCACAGATAAGTCGTCTGAAAATGCTGTAATGAACGCAACTTCTTTTTTCCTCTGAAATTCGAGTGCCCTCCATGCGAAACGGTCCACACACTTCAAAGCTCGTGACTCTTCATTTTTTATTCTATGTTTACCGTAGGCAACATTCATTCTTTTGTATATTAAATCACAATGTGCATGTGTGCGGGTCGTGTTGTTATGCATGCTAGCCGACGGAAGTCTGTTTGTTAGTCTAAGCTTCGCTTGCTTTCTGCCGGGTCAAGATTTATGTGTATGAATATTCGTTACTCTTTATTTTCATGTACATAGTTTGTTTACGCATGTATGCGACTGACTCCTATAATTCTCCAGTGTATAAGTGTATAGGAGAGAGGTGCATTATGCCCAGTCAGAGATGTTAAAACCTGACATATCTTAAAATATTATTCACCCCATTCCCCACCCTCTGATAATAACTATGAGCAGATCGCCGTCGTAGATTATCTAGCTCCTGAGTTTATTTTAGACGATTTTCATTATTGCTATTACATCCCTGATGATTGTGTTTAGAACAGAAACGCGAATTAATTTTTGAAGGCGTTTTTCATGCTTATATGAAGTTGATTTATAAAGTTCAACTTTCGAAAAACAATTGGTTTTAAGTTCATTTCATCTTTATTTATCTTGCTTAATTAACTATATATATATATATATATATATATATATATATATATATATATATATATATATATATATATATATAGTCTCGGAAGTTTCTCAACCATTAAAACTATATAAAAAAAAAAAAAATAAATAAATAAATAAATAAAAACTTATAGTCTCAAGTCTTCCAGTGGAAAATCACTCATGTAAGTCAATTTATTTTTTACAGTTATTATATTAGTTAGTTTCTAACACTATTTTAAGGGATCATCAGTTGTTTACCATGAAAAACTGTTTCGGGAATTTAAAAACAAGACAGTATTTAATTTCATGGCTTCCCAGCAGAGTTGATCAGACCCCACTTCCCTTAAAAGACAAAAACATAAACGTTCCTTATACTAAATCTACGTTTTGTTCCATATAAATGTTTTGCTTACTTATATTAGTTATTTAAGAATTCAAAAAAAAAAAAAAAAAAAAAAAATATATATATATATATAAATAAATAAAAAAAAAAAAAATTTTTTTTACCTGCGCTGTTCGTCTGTCTAATAAAATTTATCCGTTACTCACAAAAATGTTGTTGCATTTTAAAGTGTTTGGACGAATCCATGACACTATTATTTAAGTGATTAATGTATTATTTTTAGTTTTATATTATAAATATAAAAAACATCAACACATCAAAAAATAAAAGATAAATAAATAAATATGTATATACATATATATATATATATATATATATATATATATATATATTACATACACACATACACATATATACCTTTAGTTCTTATTTTTCTTCCTCGTCCTACTTTGTTGTCCATCTCCCCGTTGTTGTCAGCCGCAAATAAATATTAATTTTCCTTGTTCACTATAGTTATTCTAACCTGCGTTCACAACTGTCGGCTTTTTTCTTTTCTCATTGTTTCAAATCTGCGTCTATAAGTTAACCGTTAATTTGTTCTCTTTTTCTTCTTCTTATTTACCAACTATATATATGCATGTATATCCTAGATAACACTCATAGTCAAATGCATTAGTCAGCTTTTTCTTAAATATCTTTTGGGTGTGCGTGTTAAATCAATATAAAAACGGGGGGGGGATTTTAGAATAATCATCACGAAGGAATACGTGTGAGCACAGTCTGTTCGGAGGTGTTTCTCATAATATGCCACTGCACTGTCCTACTGAGATCAAAATGTGTTAAGTGAAACAATTACTTATTCACTGTTCGCTTTTCAACATATATGGTTTGGAGACGCTTACCGCTTTTGTGTTTTGTGGGATGTATATACTTTTATTTTATGTCCTTCTATGTACTTATATATATATATGTGTTTTTCAAAAGTTCAGCTTCATAAATTAACTTCATATTAGCATGAAAAACGCCTTCAAAAAATATATATATAGTCATCCACATACAGAGAGTTCGATGTATCACAGCTCCTCGGTGCGGTTAGACCAGTAAGTGCCTCAAGCCGGGATTGAAACTCACCCTTCGAGCTGACAGTCGGCGCCTCTACCCCTGTACTATCATACGACACTGACTGAATGTAAGTGATATCTCAATGTAAACATTGTCACATGTCGGGAGCTCGAATTAATTTTACCCAATGAGCTATGCCTTAAAGCTAATGACAGTTGTCGATATCCTTACAAATAAGCGACACCCAAGAAAAAAGCTTTATATAGTCATCACCGTTTAATATATATATATATATATATATATATATATATATATATATATATATATATATATATATATATATATATATTTGCATTTATTCCTTTTTTATCTTTGTTTTTGATGTGCTATTGTACATTTCAGTATACGTAGTTGACAGTCTTCATAACAATACTTTGACATATCAACCTATTTTCTGTCTGTGAAACTTTCGGCGAACTTTTGTATGATTCTCATTCTGTCTATCCACGCATACATACACATACATATATATCTACATATCAATATATACACAATATATACATATAAATATATATATAAATATATAAATATATATATATATATATATATATATATTTATGTATGTATAAAAATCAATGTGAAATGTATATATTTTTAAATATATTTTTATTTATTTTCTATTTTTTGACGTCTAGGAATATCATTTGTCCCTTATGTATAAAAAAAAATTATAAAAAAAAGAACACAATTTTCAGCTGCGATCCTTCAGCCTTCGTCAGTGTAATGAGAGATTGTGTGTGTACGTTGGGAAGTGGGTGATGGTAGAATGGGGAAAAGGTGTGGGGAAGGCGAGTAAAATGGTGAAAAAACCCAGGAGTTGTCTTTAATAGCTGAGAGGCAAGAGTCAATTGTCATAAACATGATTCAAATGAATGAATGTAAATAAATGAATATATAGATAGATACACGAGTAAATGTGTGTTTATATATACTCACACACAGACATATCAGAACGTTCACCTATATATATATATATATATATATATATATATATATATATATATATATATATATATATATATATATACGTAGACATGCATGCACACATAAAAACGCCTGTCGATATCCTGATGTATTGCGACGGACTGTTGTACTTTCTTATCTTAGAAAATCACATCTAACAAGGTTGTTCGTAAAATTTATCGGAAACGTTGCAACATTTATTGCAGTAATTATTGTAATAATATATATATATATATATCAATTTCATGCCTATATATATTCGATATTCTGCGATTGTATCCATTAGGCTAATAAAGCGTCAGCGGAACAATATATCTACAGCGAGATATCTGTTTTCTTTTTTTTCTTAATTTCTGCATGTCAGCACCGTCAGGAAAACAGGGAGCAGGGAGTGAGTTCAAGTATCAAACTAGTAAAATATAGAAGAAAGCTCCTCGGCATCTGGGGACCTTCACAGTGAATGGATGGGATTTGGCGGATTGTCGGGTTCGTCTAGTAAATTTACGTCGTGGGGGCACCAGAGCAGCAAGTTCATCATAGCACAATCCATTGAAATACTTGTCAAACAGGCACAATGATGCTACATAGCGGCGATGGGACAGGGGCTGGAGCTTGGTGGATAGTGAGGGACCTATTAAGTTGGCGACTCTTTCTTGGACCTTGTCTAAAAGAGAGGGACTAGTGGATGATGCCTCAACGCATATGTGGCAACACTACTCCATGCATGCGCGAATGGTGGCTTTGTAGAGATAAAGGATAATGTCAGGCGTGAGAATTTTACTAGGACGATAGAAGGAACCTACCTTTTTTTGCAGTAGCCCTGACAATGTATTCAATGTATTTATTCCACTTCATGTTATTGTTTCAAAGTTAGGCCGAGGAGTTTGAATGAGGAACTCTCAGGTAGGGTGTTATTTGCCATGACAATCGGTGGTTGAAAAGGTTTCTTGTAGTTATTGAAGGAAAGGAGCTTTGTCTTTACGCCATTAAAAGTTACCATCCATTTTTGACTCCAATCCGCTACAGTTTTGCCCACATGACGAGAGTAGAACGTGGTGTCGTCAGCAAATATTCCTACCTCAGTCTCAATGACACCAGGGAGATCGTTTATGAAAATTAGGAGCAGTAGAGGGCCAAGGATGGATCCTTGGGAAACACCAGCATTTATGTCGTGTTGTATAGATAAACGGCCATAGAGGACACACTGGATGTTTCTTTTTGTTAGGAAAGATTTAATTATATTAAATATTTCTGCAGTAATACTGTATAAGTGCATTTTTAGGAGAAGCTCTTCGTGCCAGATCTTGAAAAGGCCTTGGATATATCCAGCACTACCGCCCTAGTATATAATATATGCGTTCAGAGATATTAGGATATCTGCGGTAGATTGTGCTTGTCTAAACTCGTATTGACGATAAAGAAGAAGTTTAGCATTAACAAGATACCCGACTATCGCTAGATTGATTAATTATTCAAAGATTTTAGCAAAGATCGTGAGTAAACTCATTGGGCGGTAGTTTAGAGAATCAGTTCTATCTCAAGAGTTCTTAGAGACTGGTATCACAGAGTCAATTTTCCATCTATCAGGGAAACAAGATTCAACAAGGCATTTGTTTTATAGTTTGGAGATGACAGGGGCCAGCTCAGCAGAGCATTTCTTTATTGATATTACTGGTATAAGATCAGGCTCACAGGCATCGGAGGTATTAAGGTTTTTTATGATGTCTCTGATCTGAGATTGGGTGATGACCAGGTTCACAAGTGTGGATTCAGTCCACAATGGGTATTTAGGGAGGCGTTGTTTGCTGAGTCCAAATTGGAGTTTAACGCGAAACGCTGGGCAAGTAGGTTAGCCTTATCAATTGCCGTACACCGAACATCGTTGAGATTTGATAACGGGGGAATTGTTCACTGTTCATTCTTCATAACACTATTTTAGATTTTGCAGACATCACTAGTATCAAGTTTTTGTGACTAAATGCATTTTAAGGTCATGTCTGTATACCTTGTCTTTGCTTCATTTATCACTACTTTGCAATCATTTCTTACCTCTATACATTTCTGTCTATTCGCAGTTGACTTATGGCGGCCGAATTTTCGGAATGCCTTCTGCCTCTCAGCAATAGCAGTTGCACATTATGAGGTGCACCATTGAAGGGAGTTAGGTTTGCTGAGAATTTTCGCGTGGGCACATAAGCATAAATGCCTGCTTTGACCAATTCGGTTAGCTCATTTGCACACTGATCAGCAGGAAGAAGTGTTCACCCCATGGGGCGTCGCTGATGTGATCCCTGATTGATTAAAAATCAACCTGCCTATAGTTTTTCGTCGTTTTGAGCAACGGCTCTTCAGCTTTTGAACGAGTTTTTCAGGTGATAATTATAATTACAACAACGTGATCAGAGTTTCCGAGCAACTTATGCACACTCGCCACACATGCGTCGGGTAGTAGGGGCAAGGACAGTTCGAGAAGTGAGGCTTGCTGGTCTGCACGATCAGGACGGCGGGTCGGAAAAGTGAGTCTGTGAGAGGTCGTGAGCTGAGGAGAAATTAAAGGTAGAGTTCCCAGCTGCATCAGTAACGCTGGAGAATCCCAACCAGTAACGGTTGTGTGCATTGAATTCCTTAAATATATGTATTTGGGCATTCGAGTCGAGTGAAAGTGCTATATCTACGCTTTCAGCGAGAGAGAGAGTCAAACAGGTCACAGTCCTGGGTCGAAGTAAAACAGTATAATAAATATAACTAACTAACTCTGTGATGTAAGGCCAATTTTTAGCACATGTAGGCTTGACATCTGATTCTAACCTATCTTCTCTAGTGAAGAGGAGGGTGTTCCGAACATAAACTTCTAGCCAGTGCATATGTTTGTCAGAGTCCTTACGGGAGAGTTGAAGGTAATCAGTGAGTGAGAGGAGATTGGAGATTGAAGGTTTGTTTCACTTAGTGCTAGGATATCCGGGGAGGCGAAGATGTTTTTTGTTGGTTGTCTGGTTTAGGTTTTTGTTTTATTTTTAAGTTTATGTTTGTTCTGAGATAGAGTGGGGTGGGCAAAGTAAATGCTTGTGTGATGCAAAATGGATCAGATCAGTTATCACATAATATTATTATGATTATTATTAATATAATTATTATAAATATTATTATTATCATATAACATAATGATTTATTTTAATTAATCGAATATGCTATCATTGGTAATATTGCCAATTAATTTCTGTAAATGTATTATTATTATTATTATTATTATTATTATTATTATTATTATTATTATTATATAATCAAATAATTTATTTTAAAATGATATGGATTTACGACTTTTTTTTTCAAAAAGCACATTAACTTTTAGAGTGCGCTAAATTGTTTACTTTTTGGATTTGTGTGAACTGGATATATATATATATATATATATATATATATATATATATATATAAATATATGTATATATATATATATATATATATATATATGTATGTATATATGTATATATATATGTATATATTTATATATATATATATATATATATATATATTGTGTATATATATGTGACATGGTCTTTTACCTTGACTATCTATTGTCTACTTTCTGATCTTTCCTTTCTCATATCTTTCCAACCTGATTCTAGCTTCAAGAGGCTGTTTTGGGGTTGGCGTGGTTGGTACGGTTTTTAGACAGGTTGACCTCTTTTTGCGGATACCGTGACTATCTTCCCTGCCTCCTATACATACACTCTCTCTCTTTCTCTCTCTCTCTCTCTCTCTCTCTCTCTCTCTATATATATATATATATATATATATATATATTTATATTGCTTTCTTCTCCCTCTGTGTATTGACTTCCGTTATAAATCATGCAATCTCCCCCTCTATAAAATTATCCTCCTCAACAATTTACAACTTAAATAACTAATTTCTCCCCCTCTCTTAATATGTATTATATATGTTGTCGCTCTCTCTATATGTATATAAAATTGGTGAGTGTACATTTCTTTTTTCCTCAAAAATGTAGTCACCTTACTTAGATGCTTGACAATGCCGGAAGGTTGAAATAAATTTTTGCACCGGTTATTATGTGATGCCGTGTTACTTTATTTTATTTTATTCTTGCTCTGTTTATTAAATTGAGCTCTCATACCTGGATTTCCACCTGGAATCTATTTCACTATTCAACAACACTATATATATATATATATATATATATATATATATATATATATATATATATATATATAGATAGATAGATAGATATAACACTAAACGTTGGGTTAGGCATCGTGTTAGTTTGTACCATAATTAAATAATGTAATATATATTTTGTTCATCATTGTATTATATATACTCCCAGACATTACCTCCTGTTTGGGGGGGAGGTCAGTGTAATATATATTCAGTTCATTATTATATTATACTCCCAGACATTACCTTCTCCTTTGGGGGTGGGGTCAGTGTAATATATATTTTGTTCATCATCATATTACACTCCCAGACATTACTTCCTCCTTGGGATGAGAGGTCAGTGTAATATATACTTTGTTCATCATTATATTATACTTCCTAACATTATATCCTCCTTGGGGGTCAGTGTAATATATATCCTGTTTGTTTTGTGTTGACGTAAAGCTAAAGGTGTACATCTATATTTATCTCTGCATTTACACTTCTGAAAAGTAAGAAAGAAGAAAAAAGAATTCTACAATGTGAAACATCATTACAAAACAAAACAGCAACAATAACAGTCCAACTGTCTATGTTCCCAATGATACTATTAAAATATATGTTTCTAGTCTTTCCCATGTTAAGAAGTAAATTATTATAAGGAAGCCATTAACAAAAAAGCGTATACAGTCAAATTTTAAAAGAGTAATTCCTTACTTATAAACATATATATGTATTATGGAGAATATATTTAAGGCGAGATATTTTTATTTTAGTTTAAAGTAAAAATTTATAATAGAAACGTTGATAACAGCTTCGCATTATACACGATTTGATAAACAACCGCTTACACATTTTTATTAAAACAACATTGTAATTTGATGTTCAAAATAAAATTACTTTACCAATTTGTTATACTAATTAGATTCGAAAACAATGATTCAAATAAACAAAGTTTTGTTTCTTAAAAAGAAGTTGTAGGCTAAGTATCTGTTGACATTGGATCTAAAGACGACTATGTTGTACTCTGAAGCTAAGAAGTCTCGTGGTAATGTGTTATACAACTGGAAGTAACATTTTTCACGAGAATTCCCCCTGACGCTTTCAAAAGAATAATATGTAAATGTGCCAAAGGGATTTTTTTTAAAGAGATTACAATGGAAAGGGAGGAAGAGGATGGAAATTGTTATAATTCTTTACAATTTCTGATACAGAACAAATGGCGAATAGAAAGAAAATGATGAATAACATATAAAATTAATACAATAAACAGAGGACGTTAAAGGAGAAACATATATAGTATTACATTTAACAGAAGAAGAAAAAGAAGAACAAATGTGGGGAATACGTTAAAAGAAAAGAATTAAGACCCACAAGCAGAATAAATAAGAGTCATCGTAGTAGTAGAAGAGGATTAAGAAGCATTAGAAGAAGAAGAAAGAACAAAAATGAACAAACAGAAAAAGAAGAAGAAACAGAAGAAGAAGAAAAAGAGGAAGTAGAAAAAGAAGAAGAAGGAGAAAAAGAAGAAAAAGAAGAGGAATGAGTGAAAAAATTAAAAGAAAAGTCGAATAACAAGAACAAGAAGAAAAGAAGACGAGAAAAATGTAAAGGATCAAAGAAAGAAAAAAAAGACAAAACATAATCCAATAAAATTCGTTTAGAGAAAATAAAGTAGAGGAAAAAGAATTTACAAGTGGTTCAATGATGTTTTTGACAAGAAAGAGCAAGTCGACTAAAAAGGGAATAAATAAAATCTGAAAAATATATGGTAATCATTTTTGTTGACTTCTTCTTAATACATAACTTGATGACGACAAAGTATGAAAAAATATAAAAAGAAGGGGAAAATAATGACGAACGTTACAAACGTCATTTCTTTCCTCAAGTGAAAATTGAGATAAAGATGACGGAAATGATGTAAAAACACATCCACATTGACGTCAAAACGGCGATACGCCTACACCGGCTTATAAAAAGAATGGCATGAATTAAGTCATATTACAAGAAAAAGATAAATGAAATGAAAACGAAGAAAATAGAAAGAGGGCCATGCAAAATATCACTGTTGAAAGAAAACATACAAAGAGTGGAACAGACATAAGCGGAACGAAACCGGGATGTGGAAAACAACGAAATCGTTCGGAACGAAAGCGAAACTAAAGATGAACGAACTAAGTGAAAGTAAAAATAAAAATAAAATTAAAATAAAATTTTAAATAAATAAAATAAAAGTTGATTAAATATTGTATTAATCAAGAAAACAACGTTGAGACAAACAAGGAAATTAAGATCCGTAATGAGTAATGGCCAATAACAATGGAGTGGAAATAGCGCGCATAAAAGAAGGAGACGGCGTCATATTTTTCTCTGTAACTAAGCTCGAATACGAAGTTGCGTGTGTGGTGGAGACGGTTCTTTGGAATCTCACCATGCCAATGTACATCATGATATCCTTCAATATATTTATGTCAGCTTACGCTTTATCTAAGTGTTGATAGATATGTATCACTTTAGGAAATACCAATTACACTTCTCTATATAATAACTGTTTCTTCCCTTATATAAACACACGCACACACACACACCCACACACACCTACATACATATATATATATATGACTTGACTTGACTTGGTCCCTTAACCCCCTCCTGGGTCGAAGGGGCACTGCGCCAATGAACTCCACACCAGCTTATATATATATATATATATATATATATATATATATATATATGTAATAAATATTTGTTATTGTTTATTATCTATGTACGTATACGTTTCGTCAGTAAATCGGGACTCATCAGCATAGAGATATGACTATTCACTACCCGTCATGCGATTCGAAACCCCGGATTACGAGTATTTTACAACCCAAATCCGACGCTATAACCACACGGCCAATTTCAAATAGCGAATAAACAGTGATAATTTAAACACGTAATCGGCGGCTATAACGTCTAGAGCGGTCTCTACTTTTTCGAGGAGCGATATAGTTTGAATTGTGAGTTTGAATGACCTACAAGACACCATCCTCGAGTGTCTTCGGTCTCTCCGTAAAAGTTTTTTTTCAGGAAAACCTGACATGAAGTATCTTCACCCTACAAGTAAACTCTGACCAAATGTTCAAAATAACATAGTATTCAAAGCCCAAATAAAATCTCCTCCGTTTGTCTACATGCTTATACTAAGAACGGTGCAGCTTCTCTTAGTGATGTTAGCTCAAATAACAAAACTTAGCTAGATAATCTACCAGATCAGATGAATTCTTGTCCTGGAATCCGGTAAGACCAATAGACCAATGAGAGTGCTATACTATAACATAACTGGTCAATTCGGGAGAGGAAAATTAGTGTTCTTAACTTCTTTACAAAATTAACGCTTGTGAGGTAAAAGAGAACTTCAATGAAACACTCAAATATCTACGTATCTTATATAGAGATCAAGTGTTAGCCTCAGGAATAGCCTCTTCGTTTCCGAGTAAAATGAAACAACATATATATATATATATATATATATATATATATATATATATATATATATATATATATATATATAATTATAAAAAAGAAAAAAATATGCACACATTAAGGTTGTGTACATTATAACTTATTTCGACCCCTTAATTAGGTCTCCTCAGATGTATAAACAACCACGTTTTTTGACGTGGTTGTTTATACATCTGAGGAGACCTAATTAAGGGGTCGAAATAAGTTATAATGTACACAACCTTAATGTGTGTATAGTTTTTTTTCTTTTTTATAAGTTTGTTTTGCTTTGTTTAAATTACATTGAGCTCTGTTATTCAGATTCTCAACACAAAATTGAAATCTACACACTATATATATATATATATATATATACATATATATATATATATATATATATATATATATATATATATATGGAAAGGTAATTATATAAAAATAGTAGGTTTGCATGTAACAAACTAGTTAGAATAATGACACAAAGAAATTTCCAAAGCAAACCGATATTTCGGTCGTTAACCTGACCTTAATTTACAAAGAGTAAGGTCGAATTATGTAATTATGGACAATGTCACTATATGAGAGAACCGCAGGACAATAAAAAAAGAAAGACCCGATATATACATACTATGCTGTCATGTGAAAAGGATAACCCAGTCTGATCACACACGTTTTTTTTTTTTTTACTAACCGTTTCGATCATGGATTAATATTCGTCTTGTCTATATGCATGTATTCTTCAATATATCAAAACCCTTGCGACTTTCCAACAAACATGTTCTAGAATGATCATAAAGATTAATTAGCAACTTTTGTCACAGAAAGTTGATGTCTCGACACAGAAGAGCGCGTCGTACGTAGTCATATGCGCTGCGATAGGTACCTAGCTCTGGTGGAAGACGAGAGGCTATCTGAACAACTGTTATATGGAGAAGTGTAACACGGTAAACGCAAAAGACACAAACTGAAGATACGCTTTAAAAATATTGTTAGTCAAGCTAAAACCCCAAAGCTGAATCCGAACGCTTCGAAACAATAGGTTTAGCTGAACCACAGGTGCTGATTATGCAAGGTAAACCTCTTGATTTTGATATGTTACTTGGCATTGACGCCATTAAGGCACTCAGTGGCGTTCGCATCACACAATCTGGAAGTGTATAGTTTAGGGAAGCACAACCCATCTGCGCAACACTTTATATTAACGAAGCTGATTTTGTTGCCAAATTTGACGAACGGAAGAAAGTTTGGGTTGTAGCATGGTCAGCGGGTTATGCACCAGAGAAACTGGAAACTCGGATTTCTGAATATGCAATGTCTAATGAATTAAGGGAAGATTATGAATGCGAGTTGCAGACCTGGATAAACAACGGTTGATTGTTGCCATATAATCAGGAGGAGTTTGGCCCACCCAAGGGACTAATACCACTGATGGCCATGCTACAGGCCAATAAAAGGTGCGTCATGTGATGGACTATCGTGAATTAAACACCTATGTTGATGCATTCACTGGCGATGCAGATGTTTGCGCAGAGAAAATGCCAGGATGGAGACAGCAAGGAACGAAATTATCCATTCTGGACCTCAGGAAGGCATACCTACAGATTCATGTTGAGAGATCTCTCTGGCCGTACCAGACAGTCATATTTAAAGGACAAAGATATTGTCTAACTAAGTTAGGATATGGCTTAAATGTGGCACCTCTTATAATGCGGGCTGTGCTCGAGGCTGTGTTAGGCTAGGATGAGAATATAAGGAGAGCAACGTCGGCGTATATTGATGACATATATATTAATGAGGATGTGGCGTTGGCAGAATCCGTAAGGAAGCATTTGGACCTGTACGGACTTACTAGTAAAGACCCAGAAAAACTGAAAGAAGTACAGTTTGCGCTCTCCTTCAAATATAATGAATGTGTGACTTTTGTTCGTATAGCGAGAAAATCTCTTAAATAAAGACTGGTTTAAATTCGCCACCGGGCTCGCCTTTTTCCTCTTAGCATGAAAAGTTCGAATACAGACACTAGACGATGATGATGGTGATGATGACTACGAAATGCAACATTGCGATGATGATGGATCCGGCGTTAGGCGTCAGTATACAAAAAGAGACACGTATACGAATATATTGTAAGTAAGTGGCAATTGATTTACAAAGAACCGATTTTGATAAATAACTACGTAACAGAACGACACAGTTATCATAATAATTACAGAACACAAATGTTTCTGTACTGGTTCTAGAAACGTGTTGCTTAATGTATGACACAAGGTTGAGACCATAACAACACGACCGGAGATTGCAGTCTCATACGGATAACTTTACTCTGTAAGGAAGTAGCAATTCCTTTATAAATATGATGTGTAGATGTAGAGAAAGTCGAAACGATATCGATATTTATTTATTTCTAAATGTGTTCTAGCATCAGGGTTGTTTGCTTATATTTCATGCATACGCGTGATCGGCTTATTATCGGTATATTTTCATGTTCAATTTGGCTGACGTAAATCTCCCGCATATCACACAGTTGTACGCTCACCGCCCTTCATCGTCCAACATCTCCACCCACTACGGATCATTCCTTTATCTTTTTCTTCATCATTTCGCCTGTTTTTATTTAAGCCTTTCTTGTTCCTTTCCTGTCTTTGGTTATCTTTACAATTTACTCTGTTCTCTCCACACTAACCCTAACCCTAACCCTATCCTAACCCTATCTTACGTCCGCAAATATCTTTATAATTAGGCGACCTTTCGACGCAATACAATCCCGATAACCGCGTGCATTAGCAGATAATAGCAGATAACAAACACAGGTATATGTGGTAAAAAGAACAACAAATGAAAAAGAAAAGAAAATAGGAGGGAAGAGAGAGAGGGAGAGAGAAAAAAGGGGAGATGGAAAGGAAAATAGGAAATAAAGTGAATAAAATGAAATGGCTGAATTAAAAAAACAAAAAACGCAAGAAAGAAAGAATACAAATGGTTTATACAAAAAAAGACAGTACAAGAAGTACATAAGAGAAAAAGACGTTGAAATAAGATTGAATGAAAACAGCAATATATAAAATAAGTAGAAAGCGTTAAAAACAACAAGGAAAAGAAGTATTTAAAAAGATAGAAACACAAGCTAAAGAAAAGAAGGAAGGAATTACATAAGAAAAACTGAAAAGAAAAGCAAAGATAGAAAGAAGAATATAAGAAAATAACAAAAGCAAAAAGAAGAGAAGTAGAAATAAAGAAAATTGAAGAAACGAAACAAAAAAAGAGAAGTAGAAATAAAGAACATTGAAGAAACGAAACGAAAGAAGAGAAGTAGAAATAAAGAACATTGAAGAAACGAAACGAAAGAAGAGAAGTAGAAATAAAGAAAATTGAAGAAACGAAACGAAAGAAGAGAAGTAGAATAAAGAAAATTGAAGAAACGAAACAAAAGAAGAGAAGTAGAAATACATAAAAACAGATGAAGTAAAAACAATAATAACGGAGAGAAAATGCGTAGGAATAGAGAAAGAAAAAATAGAAAGAAAGAAATTAAGTGGATTATTAGACAAATGAATACAGAAAGGAATAATGAAGAAGGGACGAACGCAATAAAGAGCGAATAAAATAAAGAAAATACAGCAGACAAAAAGAAAGAAACGGTCAAAGAAACGATAAAAATGTAGACAAAAAAGAAAGCGTTATACATAGAAAAAAAAGACAGAAATAATAAACACATGACCCCAAAATTAGAGAGAACTTCCGTACTAGGAAATAACGTTATAATAATATATGTTGTACATAACCGGCGTTGATGAGATTCTTTTTTCATAATTTCTATTTTGCTTTATTGACTTTTTTTTACTAAAGTATTATTATTATTTACTCACTAGGAGTTATCACACTGGTCATCGTCAGTGGTAGCCCACTACCGACAACCTGTGGTATTCCCTGGAGTCCGAGTGACAACAAGTCTCCTCAGGCCTCCAGTATGCTCCACCTCTTTTCGTGCATCACCGCTGATGACCTTGCGGTAATCGCAACAGCCACCTACCAACGATTTCCCGCTGATAAGGGCCATCGGTCCCCTCTAGGGCCCGAGTGGCAACAAGCCTTCCCAAGGTCCCAGAGCTGTCCGCGCTCTTCCAGTGGAGGTCTGGTTTGCGCTTTCCCTCCTCGACCCTCTGTCCATAATTGTTGTGGCGTCAGCCTATGCTTGCGCCTCATTCGTGTGGTTGTATTTTCCCCGGTTCTGTTGTTTTGTTCTCCATTCGTTGCTTATGTGGGTTGGTTTCCGCATTCGAGGACATTTCTCAGGATTGTAGCTGTTTTGATCATTACTGTCCTTTGTATGGTCTCAGTTATCCCTTTGATTCCTATTTCTCCTAGTCTTTTCTCCATGTTTTTGGGGACTGTTCCTTGTGCTCCTATGATTATTGGTGTTATACTGACTTTCTTCATGTTCCATATTCCTTTCAATTCTCTGGCAAGTTCAGTATATTTGCTTCTCTTTTCTGTCTCTTTGATCTTCACTCTGTGGTCTGCTGGAACGGCAAAGTCTACGATTTTGCAGGATTTTTCTTTCTTGTTGATTATTATCATATCCGGTCTCTTTGCTGTTATGGGTTTGTCTGTTTGTACATTCATATCCCATATGATTTTGTGTTTTTCGTTTTCTAGTACAGTTTCTGGTTTGTGGTTGTAACGTTTTTTTGCATATTCGAAATTCAGTTGTTTGCACATTTCCCGGTGTACTTCTTTCCCCATGCTGTCATGTCTGTTCTTGTATTCCCTTTGTGCTAGCTTGCTGCATTCACTTATTATATGATTTATCGTTTCGTCTCTTTGTCCACACAGTCGGCATTTGCTGTTTTCCTGGGTTTTATCTATCTTTGCTTTAATAAAGTTTGTCCTAATCGCATTGTTCTGTGCGGCCGTCAGCAGAGATTCCGTTTCTCTGTTCAGGTGTCCTTTTCTTAGCCATGCCCAGCTGTTTTCATTGGCTTCATCGCTTGTGAGTCTTATAAAGCGTCCATGTAGTTGTTTTTCTTCCCACTTTTCCTTTCTTGTCTTTTTGTTTCTGGGTTCAGTACTTCCGGGGTTGTTTGTTGGGCTGGTGTCTCTTGCTGTGGTGATCAGTCTTTCCGTGTTCTGGGTTACATATTTCTCCATCTCTTTTTTGGTGTCTTCCACACAGTCTTCTATACTTACCAGTCCTCTACCTCCTTCATTTCTTTTCACGTAGAGTCTGTCCGTGTCGTTTTTTGGGTGCAATGCATTGTGTATAGTCATTAGTTTTCTAGTTCTTTGGTCAAGGTGCCTGAGTTCTTCTTTGGTCCAGCCTATGAATGGTCCAGAGTATCTTATTAGTGATACAGCCCATGTGTTTATCCCTTTTACTAGGTTTCTGCTATATAGTTTAGTTTCTAAGAGTTTCCTTGTTCTTCGTAGATATTCTTTTCCAATCTTCTCTTTCATTTCTGTATATTTGATTGTGTCTGCTTCCAGAACTCCCAGGTATTTGTAGCTGTCTTGTTCTCCTAGCGCCCTCATCTCCTCTTGGTTGGGGAGTTATATACCTTCTGTCGTCTCCAGTTTTCCTTTTTTGATCTCTAGCAGTGCACATTATTATTATTATTATTATTATTATTATTATTATTATTATTATTATTATTATTATTATTATTATTATTATTATTATTATTATTATTGTCGGCGTCATAATAATAATAATAATAATAATAATGATAAAGAAAGTAATGATAAAGATGATGATGATGATGATGATGATGATGATGATGATGATGATGGTTATGATGATGATGATGATGATGATGATGATGATGATGATGATGATGATGATGATGATGATGATGATGATGATGGTGGTGGTGGTGGTTGTGGTGATGATGATGATGATGATGATGATGATGATGGTGATGATGATGGTGATGATGATGGTGATGATGATGATGATGATCATGATGATGATGATGATGATGATGATGATGATGATGATGATGGCAGCATAAGCCAGAAGTGGTACAGGAGAACGACAATGTCAAACTTCTTTGGGACATACAGACTTATAAGTTTCTTGAACATTCAAAACTCGACTTAATCTTTCTAAACAAAACAAGAGAACTTGCTTAATCATTGATATAGCCTGCCCCTTCGATACCAGAGTGCAGGAGAAAGAACACGAACATATAAATAAATATCAAGATCTTAAATTGGAATTAGACTATGGAAATGTAAAGAAGTAAAGGTGATTACCGTTGTAATTAAAACACATGAAACCATAACGGAAAGCCGACATAAATGGCTTCAACAAAATGACGAGACATGTTTTTCCAATTCTGCAAAATGCTTGCCCGCTAGAAACAGCAGAAAGTGTTAAGGTACAGCTTGAATGTCTATGGTCAGGGGAATTGGCTTGATATTCAAAACGAAAGCTCCAACTAAAAATATTCAAAAGTTGAGACTAATCTGAAATAATAATACTACTACTAATAATTAAAATACGATTCTTGAAACTTACATTTACTTATAATAGTATCGTTTTATAATAAGTTATTAATAGTAATGATTTAGTTAAGATACTTTGTTTCAATCCTTCGTGAAAAAGTTATTGAATGTAAATAACTTCTAAAATTGTGTATATTTTAATACATGAGCATTTTTAAGACTTTTAAAATCTGATATGACATTCATTCAAAATTCGATTAAAATTTTAAGGGTAAAGTAATTCAATATTTAAAACTATCAACAAAATATTAACAGTGCTGACATTTTTATAGCATTCTGTTGCATTTTATTTCGTAATTAAATTTTCTTTTAAAAATATGATTTGACATTCATTCAAAATTCGATTAACATTTTTAAGGGTAAAGTAATTCAATATTTTAAACTATCAACAAAATATTAACAGGGCTGACATTTTTACAGCATTCTGTTGCATTTTATTTCGTAATTACATTTTCTTTTAAAAATATGATTTTTAAGATTAAGTTTCGTTTTACGGTGTAGGATTTGTTTTAATTTCAATAAATAGTAAATAAAAAATAATAATTTGAACGTCTCGTAGAGGCGGAAAACAAACACACATATGAACAAACAAACAAGATGTGGTTATATAATTTTATTGCTATAAAGATACCAGCAAATTACGAAAATACATGGTAACATACGAGAAAATACAAATAAATTATTTTGAAATTTAATTTTGCAACCGTGTGCTTGTTTTGAAAGCACTTCAATGGAATGTATTCCGACCAATTACTGCAATGTACTCCATCAAACTTAAATGCCCCTGACCAACCCGATTATTATTTACTCCTCTCCAGGAGTTAGGCACAAGGCCAGTTTTATCCTACTCCCACAAATAAAATGTGACCCAAGGTTGGGTCGGAAAGTGGGGGTTGAAAAGCCAGCGCCCGAGAGGTAAGCACTCTGACCATCAAAAATTGCCTGGGCAGCCCTGTCGGCATTCCCCGGTAGGGGCGCTTCAAGCAGTAAGCAATTAACTTACTCCTCCCAAAAGAGGGGAGGCAAAAGACCGGCGTAAATCAAGTCCCGAAGGACAAGACAATACCAGTCTATGGGGTGCAGTATCCATCGGAACAGATACTACACTTTGATCTTAGCCAAAAGGCCAAGACCAACCCGAGTAGCAGAAAAGTCCCAGTCCTTTACTGTAGACGTATCAAGATACCGGAAAAATATATTTAAATAATTTAATTTTCTTCGAACCGCTTGCCCTTGGAATTTAACATTCTGCTCCCTGTTTTCCCAACCCTACAAACGTGCAGACCTGTAAATGTAATGTAGATAAACATTTTGTCTGCACAACTTCCAATTTAGACGGCCTACTATAAATCTGCATCCTAATCACAGTAGCTTTTCACGTCTCATGTGCAATTTCCGTTGTTTGGGGTGAAATAATGTTTTAATTAACATAAAGCAAGCAAATAAACGTAAGAGAGAGAGAGAGAGAGAGAGAGAGAGAGAAATTAAGAAAGAAAGTAAGAATAAATAAAAAATGAAAATATAAATCGGAAACAAAGGCGAAAGAAAAAAGGAACACAATAACGAATAATAAGGAAGGATGAAAGATAGAAAAGAAAAAAGAAATGAGTAAACGTAACATAGAAATTCTGTAAGTATCAAAGAAAAGAAGGAGGAAAGGGATATATGAATAAATAAATACATAAATAAATGAAGGAGAAAAATGCACCAATAGAAAGAAAGACGAAATAAATAAGTAGTAAGCGTAGAAAAAAATAAATTATAGTAAAAGAAAAAAAGGAAGACGAAAAAAATATTATATCGTAATGCAGATATCATGGTTTTCTGTCACTACATAGACTCTTTCCGATACCACCGATAGTTATAATGGTGGGAGTCGCTATGAGAAATTTAAAAACAGTCTCTAGCAACACATTATTTCTGAACTTTCTGTAAATACATATTTTTGTTGACTACCTCCGTGTTGTCTTATTTCATTTCGGATTTTTAAGGCTACATCAGAAGAACAACAAATAATCAATAAATTGGAGAGGATGTTCGGACGGAAAAAAATTGAAATGCATTATGATCACACAAACACTACCAACGAGAAAAAAAACAACAGAAACATCAATCCAAGAATATAATTGTAAAATGAAAGAAAACATAAATAGCATTGTTAGAATTAGTCCTGCACATATTATCTGGAATCCTTATCGAGTATTTTCTTTCACATCCAATGCCTTTTTAAACCTTTCGTTATATTGTCTGTTAACAGGATATTCTTAAAAATCATGTATTCAGAATGTTTTTCTTTGAGGCAACCATTTAATCTGCGTCGCATCGACTTGGCGCACATTTCTATTTGAATTCTAACGGATTTCGGATTATTTTGATTCTTAATTTTGCATTTTTTCCGTATTTGGTTTCTTTTAAGTTGGTGATTCTTTATTTTATTTTCGCATTGTTAAATGAATTTTCATGTGTATATATATATACTAGGATATATATCACATGACATGCAAATTAATACTCTGTACAAATAGATCTGCACTACTTTTATGCTACCTTACAAATAGATCTGCACTACTGTTATGCTACCTTACAAATAGATCTGCACTACTGTTATCCAACTTTACAAATAGATCTGCACTACTGTTATGCTACCTTACAAATAGATCTGCACTACTGTTATGCTACCTTACAAATAGATCTGCACTACCGTTATACTACCTTACAAATAGATCTGCACTACTGTTATGCTACCTTACAAATAGATCTGCACTACTGTTATGCTACCTTACAAATAGATCTGCACTACTGTTATGCTACCTTACAAATAGATCTGCACTACTCTTATGCTACCTTACAAATAGATCTGCACTACTTTTATGCTACCTTACAAATAGATCTGCACTACCGTTATACTACCTTACAAATAGATCTGCACTACTGTTATGCTACCTTACAAATAGATCTGCACTACTGTTATGCTACCTTACAAATAGATCTGCACTACTGTTATGCTACCTTACAAATAGATCTGCACTACTTTTATGCTACCTTACAAATAGATCTGCACTACTCTTATGCTACCTTACAAATAGATCTGCACTACTGTTATGCTACCTTACAAATAGATCTGCACTACTTTTATGCTACCTTACAAATAGATCTGCACTACTGTTATGCTACCTTACAAATAGATCTGCACTACTCTTATGCTACCTTACAAATAGATCTGCACTACTGTTATGCTACCTTACAAATAGATCTGCACTACTTTTATGCTACCTTACAAATAGATCTGCACTACCGTTATACTACCTTACAAATAGATCTGCACTACTCTTATGCTACCTTACAAATAGATCTGCACTACTTTTATGCTACCTTACAAATAGATCTGCACTACTGTTATGCTACCTTACAAATAGATCTGCACTACTTTTATGCTACCTTACAAATAGATCTGCACTACTGTTATGCTACCTTACAAATAGATCTGCACTACTGTTATCCAACTTTACAAATAAATCTGCACTACTGTTACGCTACATTACAAAAATTTAAATCAACATATAATGATGCTTTATTTCTAGTATTCTTATACGAATTTTGATCATTATACGATTTCAATCTTTGATCATGTTTAAAATTTAACTGTTAAACTTAAAGGGGTTTCAGAAGACAATCAAATTCAGGGAACTCTGCTTAATAGGCGTCCAAGACTGTAGGATCAAATTTAATGCACATCTGAAATATTTGAATTTTCAACTGAGAGCCCTATAAATACTCCAGAAAATTTGACAATTAAGGAATATTTATTAATTATTGTCTAATACCTATTTTTAAAAGTTAAAAAAATAGAGTTTTCTTAATTTTCACGAACGGAGTCTAACTCTTATTACCCCCTTCGCATGAGACAAAATAAAACTATATATAGTCAACATTATCTAGCATTACGCTTTGTCTTTGTGTAATGGTCGCTTTATTTTTTTCGAGGTATATCGTATACATAGAAATAGTTAAATATATACACATATCTAACTCTATATATGAATTGATATATCTACTACTAATCCAAAGTATTTGCCCACTTTCAAATGTTACTTTTATTTCTCGTCCCAACACCTGATTTGTACTGAAACAAGTTAAGCATCACAATTTTTTATTTATTATAATAAATACAACTCCTTCTTCACTAACTTTGACCTTTGTATAACCATATATCTTTTCAAAATGATATAAATGCTGTGTCCCCTTTAGTACTTACTGGGTATGAAGAAAAATGTTTCCAAAGTTACGGTCTTCCAACGCTTGAACTCATATCAGACTATCTTATGTTGAATTACTGCTAATGTATCCTGCCAAGTAGTGAAATTTGTTATTCTTATTTTGTTTAAATCCAAACATAACTAGAAGTTTATTTCGCGTCCACATATATTTTTAGCCCACAAATTTCTCCTGAACAAATACAAGAGATTATTACTTAAAACAGACGGAAATTCGAGCAGAGACAATAAAAAACAATTAAAATTCCCAGAACTATAGTTGATTATACTATCCGGTTACATAAGGATTTGAGATCACATAAGTAGAGATTGTAAATAAAAAGATCAACAAAAAAGACAGCAATTTTATTTGTCTTCAGCTTGCATGAGGGAAATCGAACTACTCTAAATACCATTACACAACTGATTGAATGTCGTGAGAAAAATGTGTTAACATCTTCTGTGATTAGGAGACCATGTAAAACTGACCTTTATCAAAGAATTACGGTAAACAGACAACTTTAGAAGACGCTAAACAAGTGTAAAAATGCTTCAGTTGGACAAGGCACATAAATACTGGACAATAGAGCAATGTAATAAAGTTTTTTGGACTGACCCATCAATGTTCGAAAAGTTATGGTCACATAGTTCCTAATAAGTCGTTTAATTGTTTATGTACAAACTGGTTACCGCTTATCAAGGCCCTAAGACCACTCGAGGATGAGGGTAAATGGGTTTGTCAGCTGGAGAGTGCGACAACATCATAATGATTGGTAACGATCGTTGAAACTGAGAAGAATTGGATTATTTAAGAGGACGGATTAACCAGAATTTGTTAACATTGAACTTGAAAACGGTCATGGTCTGGTCATTTGGGAAGCAGCCCAGGTGTATTGTGTTCCACAGACGCATGTTTCTCTGATGAAACTTTACTGATGGAAGTTCCGTTCAGTTTTAGGTACAAAAAAGAAAAAAAGTAAATTTTTTACAATAAATTTGAGAAAAGTCGAGCAACTACAATGTAAAATAACGATAGAGTAGAGAAAGACGGGCAACCTCCCTTCTCTGAGAAAGAGGCTGAAGGGAAGAGAAATCCAAGTCGGTTTTGACTCTATCAAGGCAAGGAAAATATACTGAGCGACACTTCCGCAAATATGTCAACAGTACTCCAGCATAGATTGAACCAGAACACATTACTGGAAATTAATTTTAAATGCACTGCTAGTGTAATTGCTGTAGTTTCTGTTAGGTAGAGCTTCCAAAAAGAATAGTCACATTTGTCAGGACATCGATTGCTTGTCCCATGGATACTCTCCCCCCATCAGTGTTGATGAAGCAATTTGGGAACACGCCAACGATATCCCACGGAAACGTCAGTTTAATAAACCTATACAATGAGGCTTGTATCATGATGAGGACCCTCCTTACACGACATTTCGTCCAAATGTTAAAGATCTTAGAAAAACTTGGTGTAGCCTCCTTTATCTTAGCAACATTAAAGCCTGGAAGATGTTCTACTATGCTGTTATGGGGTGTTGTCAAATTGCATCAGATCGCTTATCAAAATATAATGCAGCATTAGGCGATACTATCTGAACAGCGACTTTGGACTCAAGAAGTTGTACTCATGCAAAATAATAAAGCAGACCTACTAGTACACTTTGCTACAGACACATTAAAAGCGAAGAGGAATCGCATGTCAGAACAGAACCCTCAACAAGTTTCACTCACTTTTGACATCATTGATCTTTTCGGTTTAATTTGTATTTAATGTATCGCAGTAAGACTTGCATTTAGTATGATACATATAATATACCTATTGTATTAAGGAAAACACTTGTACGATTATAAAGAACTATTATTAAGACACATAATTCTTATTGGTAGTGTATATCTACACATAAGAAATAACCAATCGTTCTGTTAAATTGATACAAGTAACTAAGTAAATCGATACAAAAAAGAACAATAATCTCGCTGCACACCTCCCAATGTAGGATGACCCCTAGAACAACTTTTACCTTTATTCTTAGTAACATTTTACGTCTAATGAGGCTACTTACCTTGTTTGGGATGAACTATGTTAAAAATAGGGTAGTTGGGTGGAAACATTTCCACAAACAAAAGCAGTAAGACGCCTCCTTCCCTCCGCTAGCTTGTGGGAGACTCTTGGGCAATGTTGAGTTCTCACGATCAGGGTAAGTGAAGTAATTGCAGGCAGGTGATGGATGGAGGGTTGAGCAGCCTAATATATTTTAGAAACTGATCAACCCTTCGTGTTGTGTTGGGCAGATAATACTGATTCTTGTACAATGCCTAATACTTCATGCTCTGTAAGAGCACTTCCCGTATAGAAGGCAATTGCAATCCACTATATGTAACCTCTTTGCAAACAACATCATGGTGAGACAAAACATTCAAATGGATGGAGAGCCATTATCATCAATGTCTGCAAACATACCTGATACCTGAAGGAAGATGTTAAAAACCCTTCGTTTCAGCGCACTCTGAAATGTAATTCAATAGGGGAAATTTAGGGTGTCTTCAACGGATATGCCATTCGCTCCCTGAAGATTAATTAAATCTATTGAAATTCTTTGTTATTGTTCTCAGCGACAACACATAGGTATTTCTCTAAAAGACAAGACGGACGTTTCGCACAATTTCTATTGTGGTACTCCTGTTTTGTGCTTTTAGAGAGAGTCAGACAAGACGATTGATACACCTTTTTTCACAGGGGAGGGCATGAGTGCGTATGTTTGTGTATGTTAAATCAGAGTGGAAGAAAGTAAGGGTTTAATGTTTTCATAAATGATTTGAAGTGCAGTGAAGATAGACGAAAGGGGAACAGTAAGGGGGAGGTGTTTCTTGTTATTACTTAGTAGTCAGTCTTTGTTCTTTAGCAGCCCAAGTAGATGTGCACACGGCTGTCGAAGGCGAACCGTTTTTTCCGAAGTTAACAGTTTTCTAGTTTATGAAGGACTTCGTACTTCCGCTGGTGAACTAGACTTGGCACTTTCGAATGTGAACGGGAATTATGCACTTTGGGATATGAATAGCGAATGTCCAGTTTTCTCTTGGTTCCTTTTGACAAGACTTTTTTAGGTTGACTATCTCATCGTATTTATTTGCATTGGCATTCATTGACATTTTGATTATTTATTATTTATTCCTCTACCTTCATCATCACCGATACAGAGTTACATGAGTTCTTTACTCTGAAGCAAGACACACTCTTTCTTTATTTGTTCAACAACAATTAAATAGAGAAGGGGTAAGCGTATTTTGGTCTTCACCTAGATTGAGAGATTTTGTTTCGGTGACTTTGTTTTTAGAGGTTATTTGATGTGGTTCCCACTTTAGGGCTGAGCTCCAAATCTGTTCCAACGTTTTTCTTCGCGTGTGCGTTTGGTAGTTCGTTGACTTTTTTTTTGTAGTCATTTTACAGTAAAGTCGCCTATTGCACCACAGGATCAAAAATAATATAATTTGTCTGTGACGCTTACTTGGAGTATTTAGTCTTTCACATTCAAGTAATATAGGAGTTCAACGAATGCTTCTTTGTTCATAAGAATAGCGAAATTCCAGATGAAGTGTAAATGGTCAAAATGAATGGATGCTGAACCCCATGAACATTGGAATAAATTTGACAGAGTGTTCCATCCTAAGAATATAGTCATTTGTAATTATCTTGAGAGAGCATTCTACATTTTTCTTCTGTATCCAATAATGTTTTCCACGTATTATATCTCCCAGATCGTGTCATTCATTGCAGTTGGCTCCCGTTTTTCACAATCAGAACAATTTCCTTCGACGTCCTTATCAATTTTCTAAAATAATTGTGTCCTACAAATTCAAGTTATATTAGATGTCATCCGATCGGGTAAATCACGTCGCAACCCCTTTCCGATAACTTTATGGAGACATTCTTTGGCTTCTTTGAGTAAAATAATCGACACTAGTAATCACTGTGAACATCTTCCAATTCTCAGTGAAACAGTTGTGGCATATTCTTCCCGATCAATTCTCACGTGTCTCGAACTGATATCTCAGGCGTTGTTTGATGTAACGTCGCCGAAGTTTTAACCGTACTCCCAGGTCGTCAGCGGTGATAAAATCCACTCTCTTAGAAAAACCACTCTGTGGGGTCAAAATGTTTTTTTTTACTGGATAGTGCCTACCTTCACATTGTGTTTGTTTGATCAGGAAATACGGTTTAAACATAAGACAATTTATTTTTATTCTCAAGACTGGTACGTACAAGAACTTTCGCAGATAGACGGGGGTTGTCTTTGCTTCTGAGTGCAGCTTCGGGAATTTTACTCGACTTTTAACTCGCTTATAAATAAACAATATAGGCTAAATACTCTTATTTTTAGGTTAAATAAAATTAATTCGCTCGAAAAAGGGTCGGAAGATGCAGTAGATTTTCCAACGAGGGATGAATCTCTCTGTTCTTCCTTTCTGATCTACTCTCACTGATAAATTCGCGCTCTGTATCGCTTTATAAATCCAGGCAAAGTTACTCGGCGCCGGGACGAATTTTACTTTTCTCAGCCAGCGAGCGACCCTATTGGTCACTAGCTTCGTCCAGTGTAGATTTTTTGCACTCAACTTTTTTCTATACTCAACATTTGTCAATTTAGCCGAAACAATGTGTCGCCATGCCAAGACATCTAAACAATCTCTTCTAACGACAGACTAGATACTGATAAATTCGTGTGAGTATAATTTTAATTCTCCTGGCGCGGTTTCCCAAATGCATACTTGCAATTAAATCACCCTAAATCATCCACAGGCACCAGCACTTTGTCATACAGAGACGAAAGTATTTTAACTCGTTCTATGGGAGCCGGAACATTCGTTTCAGTGGTCACAAAAACGAAAAATGATGCAATAACAACAACATTAATACATAATGATAACAGTACAATGGAATTGATAGTACACTGATTTTAGCAGAAATAAATGCAACCAGTTCTCACATAACATCTCGCTTTTGTATTGCCCTTCATGGGTGTTTCTAGTATATATAAAAATGAACACAAAATCAGAATCTTGAGGGCATACATATGGTCAATCCTACTTTACGATTACGAATGTTGGGCAATGTCGAAAGTGGCTGAAAGTCGTTTAGAAGGTTTCTAAGACGAATTCTACGAATCTCATGCGTAAGGCTGACTAGAACAGATCGCTACTCAACACTTTCCACGCCAGGCAGTTGAAGTTCTTCGGCCATATAATGCGGACGAACGGCCTGGAGAAAAGCCTGATGTTAGGAAAATTCGACGGTAAAAAGAGTAGAGGAAGACAGCGTACCAAGTTCACAGATGGCCTCAATAGGGTCACTGGAATCATGACTCTAGATCTGATCAGAAAGACTGAATGCAGAGAAGAATGTAGAGCCATGATCATCGATGTCTGCAAACAGACCTGAAGAAGTTAGTGGTTGTCATAAATTCAACTGTAAACATGACCAGGCTGAGCACAAAGATTCACTTTTCCTCTAAATACCACGAGCGACATACGGAAATATTAAGGATAAATTAACTCAATAAAGAGTGAGAGGTCGAAAGAAATACATAGATATCTAAGAGCTATGTATTCAGTTAATTATAAATTACGGCTTATAAAAAACAAATACCCCATCATTATTTTGAACATAACTCTATCTGACACCTTATTTCATGTTATTAAATTATTGGAATTTAAAAAAAATTACATTAAGTATACTAATAGGTAATAGTATTATAATATATTTCTGAGGAATGATCCGGCTAATTGCTTACTGGAGCTAACTTGTCATAAGTATATTTACATAATAATACTTAGTTCTACTCAAATATTGAGAATTATGATGTAATTTTATTCCGAAATTGATAAGATTGATGTAAAAATAAAATTTAATCTTGCATTTTTAATGGCTTATAATTTCAATTTTATTAACAAATCCAGTAATGCTTTAAATGAACGACCAACCCATATTACTTTACCAACACGAGCGAGCCACGCTCTTCTTCGTTCGACACCGGAATTTGAATCATAACCGCCAACACAACCAGCGCGGATAGATGTTTATCGAGTAACAAAGAAATAAGTTTGGTTATTCTTGTTTTTTGATGAAAAAAAATGACTCAATACTGGTAACCTCTGATGATGAATTTTATTCCGAAATTAATAAGATGAATGTAAAAAAAAATAATCTTGCATTGTTAATGGCTCATGATTTCAATTTAATTAACAAATCCAGCAATGCTTTACATGAACGACCAACCCATATTACTATATATATATATATATATATATATATATATATATATATATATATATATATATATATATATATATATACATAAGATGTAACATATACGTAAGTGGATATTTTAAAAAATGTTATAAATATCTATTTAATGCTCACTTTTAAATAAAGAGAACTATGTAAGGACAATATGAAAAGGTACTAACAAAAACAATATTGTAAATCCCCTCTGGTTGACCACTTTACGGGGGATGACTGTGTTCATTTAATGAATAAATTTATATTTCGCTTTTGTTCGTTGTATAGATTTCTCAGTGTCTGTGGAGCAAAGATGTCGGATAGAAATCAAATCCATTACCATGTTTAAGACTGATGGTACATATTATAGATTTTTTTACTTTGATGAGATATATATATATGAAATATCGAAAAACATTTATTGTAAATAATACTAATACTAATATATATATATATATATATATATATATATATATATATATATATATATATATAGAGAGAGAGAGAGAGAGAGAGAGAGAGAGAGGAAGAGAGAGGGAGAGGGAGAAAGATACATTCCAACTGTATGTGTACTTGTTTTTTTGTAGCTCTTGTAATTTTTCCTCATTCAGTTGAGTTCCCCAGATGCCGGAGAGCTTTCCCGTCTAATAGTTTGTTTTTCTCGTACTGCTAGCATTTGGAATTTTCTCCCTGTTCCTTGTTTCCCTGACGGTACTAACATACCCCCATTTAAATGTAATGTGAAAAGCATCTTGCTGAAAAAATTCTCTTATAGGATTCCTCTAATTCACAGTAGCCATCTACGTCTCAGTGACATTGTGACTTGTTTCGAATTAACTTTAGTACAAAAAAACATGCTGTGTTCGAATTTAAAACAGCTTCTTTCTTTTAACTATTACATATATCAATATGTTTTACATATTAACAACACATCATAAGATAACGGAAGCCTATGTCATATAGACATGTTGTTCAAGTGACTATTTATATCATACATAATATAATACATTTATCGGAATTATATCGTTGTATTGAAGACAAGTCTTTATCCTCTTCTTACACCGCTCTTTTTCTAAGTCAGATTTGTCCATTTGTGTTATATAAAACCGGACACTTGTATTGTTCACATAAAAAGCGATTAATCTGCTTCCAATGAGATGTAATCCGATCGTATTTTTCACCGGATTACATCGGATGAAGACGGACGAGAGGGTGATTATTACACCGTTCTGTTTGTACATGCGCATTCGACATTAGGAAATCGGGCAATTTAGAAGACAATGCTTTTCATACATCCGATCATGTCTCGATCATTCATTCGCTGTCCCCAAAAGTTTCCACAGTTTTGCTCAGATTGTTGTCCAGTCATAATTTCTCCCCCCCCGGGCAATCTATACTAGTTCTCGAATTGTCACAGTCAGTTGTAACAGTTGAAATAAATCAAGATGAATATAATTCGGAAAACAGAGATCATTTTTCTGGAAAAAAAGGAATATTTCCTACTTGCGTTGGATTAAAACTACTTTTCGAGATCATTGCCTGAAAAGTATATCAAAGTCATGAATGGTGTTAAGAAAGAATCAGAGACGGAAAAACTTCAAGGCATCCCTCTCTCAGAAGAGACAATGGATACCCCCTTAACACATATCTGCACGATGAGTCTCTAACCACAACCTCTCATGGACCTGTTTTTATTTACGCGACGAGAAGAATGCCAGGACAGCCGGAAACAATGCCGGGATCAGCAGAGAATGAATGATGTGATTTCGCAAATTACCTTCTCCTGGTATGGTTTCGCAATTAAACTACTAATATCTAGTCTGTCCAGAAAGTAAATCAAATGTAAACAAAAAAGGCTCCCAGAATAAGTTGTCAGAATCATAGGCAAAGTAAGTGAAAATAATCAATAACATAAGTAAAAAGAAACCTTTATATTAAGTACGAAGAGCCGAAATTCCTTACATAAAAATGCAGAAAGTTTGTCGTAGAACATTACGTTGATATATTTGTAAAACAAGCACAGCGATATAACATTGCAGCGATGGGATAGGGACTTGAACTTAGTAGATAGTGATTGTTATATTGTAGCAGACGTGTTAATGAGAAGGTTGGACCGAAGGTAATTACGCAAACAACAACTCATTTTCCTCTTCTTTTACATCTGCCTTAGCGGGAGATATTCGAACGAGAGAAGACGTGTTTACCAGCCGTGCGCAAAACTGGCGAAGAGCGACTGGAGAGTGATGTAGTGAAGAGTAGTTATCCCATCAAAATTTATCAATCTTTTTGTGTCTCATACACGCATCCAAGTATGTTCTGCTTTTTTGGAATAAAGCATAGTTATCTTAAAAAAAACGTGCCTGCGTTGTTTGTTTTAGCGAACGAGAAACAATAGACTTTATACACCCATCAGTAAGAAGGTGTTTATAACAGCGAAACCTATTAGGTAAAAGAAACGTTTTGCACCATATTGAAAATAATAGAATAGTGTTTGTGCAGCAGTAGAGATGTTGCAATACGGTTGGTAAGTGGTTACCGTGTCGAGTTCGAATCTAGTTCGTACTACCGAAACACTTTCATACAAAACCCACACCTGACCTTCTGTCTAACCTCCCGAAGAGGAGGTAAATAAAATCATGCCTGTGTGGACAAATGGTGACTTCAGTTATATACAATATAGGCATTTGTGCAACAAATCTAGGAATAACGGACCAAGTATGGAATGTCTTTAAAAGAGGATGTTTCACGGAATTAGAACTAATGGAACTAAGTAGAAAGTGAAGTGAAACATCACAATCCTCTCCTGAAAATATATACGTAGAAAGCGGAAACAGCTTTAGAACTGACACTACAAAAACACTAGTGATTATCCAACTTAGTGAAACAAAAAGAGAAAATGTTAAATGCAGCAGAGAAATTATGAAAAATACAAAACGTAACTACAATCGGTATGTAATGAAAACTGGAAGACAGTCAAATCAGAAACGGAAAAAGTTAACACACTCCTCTTTCAAATCCGAATAGACAATATTACACAAATAAACGACACACTTATTATGTGGAAAAATCATAGTTCCAAACCCTCGGCAAGAGAATATGGTAACAATGCGAGACTAGACTGGGGATCGACATCGATAACCTATAGAAAACGCTATATCAGTGAATTCGAGATCAACAACGATGGGAGAGGGAATATAACACGAATAAAGAACACCCAAACCAAATTTGTTAGCCAAGGAAGGCAGACAGATAAAAATCTAAACAGTACAAGCAAAATAGTATTTGTGAAAACGATTGAAGCCAGTTTCACCAACTGTAAACGGGAGGGGTGTGCACACGACAGTACAACCGGAACCGACAGAAATAACAGAGTTTTTGAATATCTACCACCTCTAATAGTAGTGGACTACTACTTTCGGAAAAGAAAGTATGTCAGAAAGTAACAAGAGAAATAGACGAAACCACCAACATATCTTATTAGAAGTTAATAGTAAAAGAAACAACATAGCCAGGTAACGAGTCGACTACAAAAATCCTATGACACGCAATCCAGCAAGTATAGATAATTGAATGCTTAACAATGTACACACTATCTGACAACATTATCAAATTTATAGAGTGTTTTGAAGGAAGGTGGCAGTTGCAGTCGCGATACACATATACGAAGAAACAAATAAGTTAAACACGATCCTATGAAGTTCAACATTCTAAAATGTTTTATTAACAATTTTGGAACTGAAATGATTACTAAGAATGAGAAAGATTTGAACACACTTCCCAGCTTTTCAGAAATAACTACTTCCCACACACAAAAACAGTTTAGTAACTTATAAATTCAAATGTCAGTGTGAGGCTGACTATGTTGGTTGTACTCTTTAACGCTTGGAATTCAGATTGGCACAGCGTGTCCCTGCATGTTTCCTCAGGTGGGGGGGGATATTAAAAGGCACATGCGGTAGTTCACAGAGGACATTTAGAGCATATCCGAGCGCTCACCAATTGATAAGTCATATATGTGCCAGCACTTGTATGTGGAAAAAGCGTGTTGTGGGCATACTCTGATGGCTGCTTTCGCATCGTATACAAGGCCCGCTCCTAACACTCCCTTAGTGGTTTGGACACCGTAAGTGTAGCCAATTCTAAGGCCCTCATTCTGCAAACAAAAAAGCTCTCACGTTTCGCTAAAATCATTTTGGTAGCATCGTCTATTACGAATTTTCTTTGTTATTTTGTTTGATTTATGGCGAGGTAGTTAATCATTTCTTAAATTCTTTCACCACAACAGATATATCTTGCTTCAAATGCCTTCCAAAATGTCTCTACGCAAGGAAGATAATCGCAGGATACTAAAAGTTTTCTACTATTTTACTAGATGAAATTATTCATTCATCTAACATGAAAATAAAATTGAGACTGCCCCTGGCAGTTTGAGACAACAACTGATAGAGATAAAAATACAGAGAAGCATTTTCCAGAAATACACTTTATCCCCACTGCTGTTTACTATGATGCCACTCACCAACATACTTCGGGGATTCTGTGTAGGATACACATTTACAGAGACAAGGGAGAACATACATCACCTCATTTATTACGATGATTTGTAAGCCAGTTGAAAGAAAAACAAGAGGTAACACTCGTATACACGAATATGATATTTAGGCAGGATATAGGAATGCAGTACCAAATATAAACATAGGCACTGGTTTAGAGACATAATAGTACACTGAAGGAAACGGAAGACAGCATTGCTGAATCGAGATCTGATGAGCGCAGTTTGTGAACGCGTGCCTTATGAATACTTAGGCATACTGGATGTGATATAAAATTGAAAAAAAATAATATATGAGAAGAACAAGTAAGATTTCTGAGAAAATATATAGCAGACACCTAATTTTAAAAAATGATGCCTGGCCAGTATATCTTGTAAGTTATAAAAAAACATTTTGAAACTGGAAAAACAAAGAGACCATGTACCTAGATCAGAGGATCATGAAAATAATGACCATGCTAAATGATTTAGCCCCGTAGGATAATACTAGTCGCTGTGGACAGAGAAATAGAGGAATAGAGAGACAGTGTAAATAGTAAGGTTTAGTGTAGTTCTAAGGAGGGAAAAGACTACGGACGTATTTTATTAGTAATTTTCACCAAATTATATTCAGAAAATTCTGCTACACGTTTTTTCATGTCTTGTGACCTTCCAAAATAGGTGATTAATTTGATTGGTTTTAATTATAAAATAAACACATATTTTTAGTATATTTAAAAAGAAATTGAACAATTGTTTTCTGATGCTGAAGTTCTTAATGGTTGTCTTTTTATATATAGCTGTCCTCACACCTGACATGAGAATAGACCATATTCAAAAGAGTCTATCGGGAATAGTCATGAAGTAATTACTTTACGATCTAGTCAATTTCTATTATTGGCGTCTCTTTTTTCAGTGTGTTTACTTAGTGTTTGTATCATTTACATTTGTGTGTATGACAACTGAAAAGAGGAGTTAAAGGACAGTGTGTGAATGATTTGACTAAAAGACTAAAAGATGAAACATTACACGAGGGGGAAAAAAGAGAGGGTGATTGTCGCCACAAAAAGTACCGCGAAGGTTAACTATATACAGAGTAGCGACATGGAAAACATAAATACGATAAAAAAACAATTGGGAAAGAGAGCATCTACATTAATGGTTTATAAGACTGGTAATAAAAATAAATGAACATGGTTAAGGAAAAGACATCTGAACAGAGAAATTGAATCGCTACCGGCAACCACAAAAACTACGCGATCAGAACAAGCTATATGAAACATGAAAAACAGTAAATGAAGACTCTCTGAACAAATAGGCGAAATTGTAAATTATATGATAAATGAATACAGGTAGCTAGCACAAAAGGAATCCAAAAAGAAGCATGGCAACACGTTGAAGGAACCCCACTAGGGATCTTATAAATGTCTAAGCATTGTACATGCCGACAAATGGTACAGACATGAACCGGATCCAGTGGTCAAAACTGTAAAACCATAAAGTACGCATGGACATTGAAATACAAACGGAGTCACTTATCAAAGCAAAGAGACCAGATGTTATCATCAACTAAAAAGAAACTGGCAAATCGTAGATTTCGCCGATCCAGCAAACGATCAAACAAGCAGACAATTCAAACAAATACATGAACATTTCGAGAGAGCTCTAAGGAATATGGAACATGAAATAATACCACTAGTAAAAAGATTAGCAGAAATTTGCACTGATGAAAAGAGCTGAATGCAAACCAAACCACATAACCGGGGAACGCCGAGCAATCACACGAAAGTTTAAATAGAAATATTACAACAAAGCATATCGAAAGAACATTACACGAAACCAATGTAACGGAAACTGCCAGAAACATCATAATCTGACATATCCTCCCTTCCCCTCAAAATAAATAGAAGCACCATCCCTTATTAGTACCGGAATCTTCGACGGAATTATTCGCACTCATATTCCAGAGACAACAAACGGTTGCTATAAGCGGGAAGTCAATAGCAAACGTCTGTTACGATAACACAAAATAATTTTCCAACGTTTATAGAAATAAGCGTCTACAAAAATATTTTAATACAAATCTTTTATTATTTTAGAAAGCTAATAATATCGTTATATACTTCCAACGTATAATATTAGACTATAACAGCATATGACTATTTCCCTTTCACCCTTAGATCACACAGCACACACAGTTCTGTTATCTTTTAGATAGTCTCAATATACATATGGTTTGACGAACACATGCACGCGCAAAAGTCAGTTAAAATAGACTGTATTTGAAACTACTGAAATTGAAGCAATGAAAACTATGTAAGAGAGTTGGGTGAACACGTGTCTTATAGTTAAGTTCTTGCTCCCGCTAAAAATTAATGTGTTTTGTATTTAAAAATTATTTAGTGAAAACGTTTCGTTCTCATCAATTATTATTTATTATTATTATTATTATTATTATTATTATTATTATTATTATTATTATTATTATTATTATTATTATTATTATTATTATTATCATCATCATCATCATCATCATCATCGTCGTCGTCGTCGTTGTCATCATCATCATCATCATCATCATCATCATCATCATCATCATCATCATCATCATCTGGAAATTAAAGGAATCGAACTTTGCTAAATCGACACTTTGATCCGGAGTTCAAACAAATTTAAACATGCTGCTACTCTTTTGGTAGGGTTATCTGTAATAAAATATTGTATGTCTTGGATAATTACGCATAGGAAATATGAATACAAATTATTTAAAATTTTGTGTTTTTTTTCACCTTTGCAAATACTTTTTCTATTTATTTTAGGAAAGAACGTATTAATAATTCATTATCTCTTGAAGTGGAAACGTTGACACATATTATTCAAATCTTCGTAGAAAGACGAAAAAAAAACTAAATTATAGCCTGCATTGTCTCTGAACAATACGATCACGACCAATTGATGATCGTTATTCAAAGAACTGCCAACTATGGACCTTTAGAATTCAGGTTATTTTTTCTGGATTAAGTCGTTTAATAGACACCTTCATTGGTCTTTTCACTAAATATTATTTACCATTGTTAGGCGTATTCACACACACACACACACACACACACGCACACGCACACACCCACTCACTCACACACACACACACACACATATATATATATATATATAAATTTCAGTATTTGTATGTTTATAAAATTGTATGTGCAAAATTGTTAACTAACATTTTAAACTATCAAACTGATTATTTTGAAACACATTTGCTAGGCGTGAGTGTGAATAATGTGCGCTATATTTAGTTTAATTCAGATTCATGCAAAAGAAGCTATTCATAAAATTCAGATACTTCCGATTTTTAAGAAATGTTAATGCTAAGTATTAGACATGATTTAATATATATTCCCCAAATTTCAGCTTCATTAAAGCATTTAAAAGTGATTTAGTGAACATAAAATTGGCACAAAATGGCTGATTACAAATTCAAATTTATAAGATTTTCAATGAATTTGAATGTTGTGCTAAGCCACTAATTAGTAAGGATGCCATTAATTTCAATTTCTTCTTAAGTCGTCTTAAGTTTAAGCCTTAATTTCCAGACGTTTTCCTGAATCAAAATGATGTAATGCATTCTGATTCAATTTTGAATAACGAGTCTAGACATGAGATTTATTATGATTATATGTTGATTTTAATCCTTATCAACGAGCATAAAAGTGGTGCAAAACTGTGTTTTTAAAAAATGTAATAAGTAGAGTGCATGTAAAATTAACAATCAATAGTCATTTGTGTACTAATTTATTTAACACCCACATCCTGATTTCTTACGATCACGATCTGAAATGCTCAACGCATTTCAGCACCTTGATTCAGCAAGGAGACAGTGATCAAACGCTAGTAAGAACGTATAAAAAATGTACTGGAGACCTTATGAAAAGAAATATATTTTAAATTTCGGCTTTCTTGAGCCATTTGGCTCGTCAGTCAACCGGGGCTTAAAATGAAACTAGTTTAAAGTGGTACCTCTTCTGAGCCATAGAATAGAATCTTCGAGACTCATTTTCACGTTGTGGTATTTTTTGTTTATCCCTTGCAATGCGGATTTAATTCATTTTTTGGTTTAGTGATATTAGCCGCAAAAACATGCACATTGACGCAAAAGCAGCGTAATGCATGACGTACTGTTGGAAATAATTGTCAATATTAAAACACATAACACGTTCAACGTATTTCGCTCGCTTGATGAAACAAGGCGACATGATTACAGCGCTTGCAAAAACGTGAAAGAAGATTTATCTCGGAATGTAAGAGATGAGTTTCCCTTACAATTTCGACTAAAAAAAAACAATGAAAACTACTAGAATTGATATAGAAAATAAATTGCATCATACATAACATACTGTAAAAATAATTTCAACTATTGACATATATAACACGGTCAACGTATTTCGCTTGCCTTGGGCAGCGATATATGCTTATATCGCTAGTAAATACGTAAACAAAGATTTACCCAGTAGCTTGACATGTGAGTACTTTGTACAATTTCAGCTTTCTCTAGACCCCTTGTTATTAACCTGAAGGTCACGAACCTTTGTCTGTGGGAGGGGGGGGGGCGCTAGAACTGAAGAGGTTGTATTTTATTAGACTTATGTTTAAGAGAACATTTTTGTTGATGAAATTAGAATGAATAATATAACTAAGTTTAGTTTGAGTATTTTTGCAGAGTACAGTACCCGTTAGCATAAAGAAGGCTCACTTCTGCAGGGAAAATGCTTGATTTTGATGGACTACTTTTGGAGACTTTGGTGTTCTTTTGGAGTACCCTATGGAATGCGATATTTTGGAAATAAGGTCCTGTTTCACTGATTGTTTCAAATTATTTTTTATTATGCTTGTTTTTTGTACTGCTTTTACATAGCTCTGCTTGAATCGACTTTTTTGGAAACGGTATCTCTTATAAGGGGTCGCAGTACCAAAAAGATTGAACACTACTGCTCTAGACGTTCAACTCGTTAGTCAAGGCGTCTAAATCACAGACGCGTGAAGTTGTATCATTTCTAAGACACATATTCGAATCAAGCCTCATTTTTCACTTTGAAGTAGTCTTTGTTTACTCTAACCTTAACCCACGGACTAAAGAAATCATTTGCTTAATGTATTACTCATAAAACATGATTCAGCTAGAATTAATTCTAAGCTGACTATAAAAGAGATGAAAATATACTATGGAAATATGCCTGCCACTCACAACATCGGAAACAAATCAGTCGTCTTATCTTCCGTGTTAACTGTTTAATTGTTCACAAATTACTCTAATGTCAACTTTTTAACTTAAACAAAATCTGTAAACAATGTATATTGTGATTTCTAGATTTTCCGGTTTGTTGTATCTTACAAATCGACATCTTTCTGCTCCAGTAATTAATTTGGTCGATTACAAATGCGAACAATATCTGACTGTCAGCTACTGCGAACCTTGGGATTCTTAACGGACTTTAAGAATGGATAAGCTGATGGGAATCCATCTCCATTTTCGTATTGTAAATAAACTAAAATGAAGTAGTCCACTGCGAACTCAAACTTCACGATATTTTTAAGTCCCCCCTCTGTTCGAAATAAATTATACTAATCGAAGTGTACTGTGTAATGTAGGTTCGGAATCTATATATCTATGGCGCTTAATATACAATTTAAATTTAAAAAAATAAAATTAAATCAGATCAAAGAAAAATTAAAAAAGAGAAACTGACTGATCTCCAATATCTGGTACACATGTAAAACATTCACAGCAAGAACTCTTCGATCTCCATTCACTTCAAAGAACTTTGGTTTCTTCTCCTGTTTTTCGAAATACCAAACAGCAATTTCATGAACCGAGTTTTTTCGAAGACTGACTATTTGTGAAACATGGCAGAGCGGGGCTGCTTTCCTGCAGACTACAATATAGTCGTCTTAAAGTCTGATTCAACAACTATTTGTCGAGCCGTCTTTTTAAGCAATCAAATGTTGTTCATCCTTGTTCATCGTTTTAAATCATCCCATTGCATTGTTTTATCGTCTGCCAATCTTTTTTAACCCTTATCCTCGAGTCGCTTTTGGTATTGATAACTGGTGACTCAATAGTATATAACACTTTTAATTAAAAGACGGTGACTTCAAATAAAGAAGAGAATTTCAAATTCAAATTATACAAATTTCAAATTTAAACACATCGTCTACAAAGTTTTGTTATGGTGTTCCGAGTGTTACATAACAGTACCAGTGTTTATATAGAAAAGTATTGAAGATCGTAATAACCCAGGCCAGTTAAGAAAGTAAAGATTTTGCTGGTGATGCCATTGATAGTGATTAGTAAGAACCACTATTAAAGTGCCGAAGTAACTAATGCGCATACGCTCATCTGTTTTCAGCAAGTAATCAGATCGAGCAAACTCACGACCGTAGGATCATTAATTCACTGGGAAATCATTGTTAACTTATTCCTGCTATTGTGACTTTATTCTCTTGCCAAGAACACACGACAAGTTCACTGTGTGACGAGACCCAAGATCAAAGGTCAGTGTGAACCTGCAAGAGGCTGTGACGTCACGGGCCCTTGCATGGGAAACAGAGGGATCCGTGACGTCACTCGTTCTTCGTGAGAAGCGAGTTTTGTCAGTCTGGGTTTTGGAGGCGAACCTATCAGACATGATTTTGATGTAGTCAGCAATTTAATTTAACGGAAATATTTCCCTAAGAAAATACAATCGAGAGATATCCTTTCCCACCCTCTATGAATGGTTAAGGAAATAATTGCGATTTTTCATTAACTTGAAAACCATAGTTTCAAAGTTTTTTTTTATAGATGTCAAGCGCGAACGAAAATAAGAAAATTATAACATGGCCGCATTGCATTAACGCTAGATTCTCAAAAGTAAATTTGAATTGTAGTTCTGGATAAAAAATAGGATTAAAAACTAATAAATAAATTTCATCCAAAATTTGTTCGAAAATCCAACGACATAAGTGAATTAATATATTATAAATAATTTGTTCGTTTTGAAAAAAACTCACAAATCTAAAGAAACTGTTCGTTTTCACAAACTTTAATTTCTTCACAAAATTTTCAGTTTGGAAAAAATCCCCCCTCTAAAAAAACATTACTGTTTTACTTTATTAAAATTGTTTACTTTATTGTAAATAAACTGTACGTTTTGTAAAAAAAGCACACATATTTTAATTCATTTCAATAAATGTTCTATGAATTAATTATTTTGAATTATTGACTTTGTGTTAATTTACTGAATTGTAATCATTCATGTTTGATTTACTTTTCATGTTTTTTACTTTTAAGTTTTAAAAAAACTGGATTATCTGCCGGAGGCACTTTTTCGTAATACTCCACTATACGTTTTTATACACTTTTTTACTGACCACATTTGTTATTTGTTTTCGATGTATCATGTGGCTAGAGAATTACATGTTCTATTTGAAAGTTTAATTTTTTTTCTGTGTACAATTACCTGTCATGTCGTTAGATAATTCCGGGTTTGGTATGATAGAAAGACAGAAGTAGTTTAATTGCCTGAAATTTAAATTGCTACTCATTCCGCATTCTGGATTAATGAGAGAATAAAAAAAATCATTTATTCTTTTCGGAAATGAAAGAAACTCTTATCAAATTATTCAACTAAAACTAATGATAATGAAATGTTCATATAAAGAATAGGGAGTTGTCTTCTTTTTCTTGTGTTTATAAACTAACATATATTTTCATGCAGCATAACTGATAAGCTTTTCATTCGATGTACACCAGGTAGTCAAAACAATAAACTGAACAATTTTAATGTTTAAAAATTAAAAAATATGACAACACCATTTTATTATTGAATATTAATTTAATTTTTGCTGTCTCGCCTACGTAAATTACACGAAATAATACATTTGTACTATGATTTCTAATAAACTAATGGGCCAATTATATACTGTGATCGTTAATTAATAAATACTAAAAAATCATTTAAATTGGTCAATTTCTTGGATTTTGATGAATTTTAAGTGAAAGAAAAAGGGGTCAAAACGACAATAGTCTGACTGTTCGACAGATCTCGTGTGCTACTTTAGAGCATGACGTCATTTTCCAGTGCTCTGGCCTGGGTATATAACGATAGCTGTGCTTCAGTACCTAAGCCGACAAAACCAAGTTACTTCCAGACGGTGATTTCTCCGGCTCTTTTCTGGAGACACTTCAAGCAGAGTACACGTGTCCACGGTGTCATCCCCAATCACAATCCCTAATTGCCGTCCCCCATTAGGGACGATCGCCCACAATGTTACTAGGTGTATCGATGCCGGCTATCCGTCTATCTGTCTGCCGTTTTTCTGTGTCTCTGTCGACACGTACGCAAGTAGTCAGTCTCTCTAATTGTTGTGTGACTATCCTCCCCTTTGTAATACAACTTTTTAAAATTTTTTTTAAATCAGCGTTCAAGTGGTTTTGTCAGCAAACGGTCTAAACCCCGAGTTCTAGACGGATATATAATCGTTCATACACACTAGTCAGTGAAAATATTATACATTTAATGTGCGTATGTAGTGATGGGCATTCGGTTTCAAACATAAGCCAGATCGAACCATGGACAGACCATCATACTACAAATAATTTTTAAAATTGCCAAATGGTGGAATTGTCTTTCACAATTTTAATTCGTTTTTTTTTCACTCTACTTTTACATCTTTTGATTTTAACTATGCTATTCATCGCCAAACACTCGGAGAAGATATTATTATGCCTACAAACAATGGTACGCGATAAGGACTCCTTTTAAAAGATGTTGTCCGCTTCTGATACCGTTGAAGGTCTTCATTCTAAACCTTTGATCTGTGCTTCGATCATGTGACTGATATTGCGTCTGCGCAGGTGCAAATTAGGATAAATAAATTAAAACAGATAAAATAAATAGAAATACAATTAAAAGGTAGAAAGGATGGTTCTTGTTTCAAGTTGGGAATTAATTGAGACTGGAATGGCGCGGTCGTTCGCCACAGGTGTCACAGATTTTATTGACTTCGAAATGTTGGCGGTGCGAGAAAAGCTGAGCACGTTCATTAATTCTTCACCTGCAGCGAAAACAACGAACGTCTAATCAATTTCGGTAATTTTGACGCTTTGATTCTATCCGAACTCCTTATCCACTCCTCTATTTCATTCTCCTTCTTCTTCTCCCCCTTCTTCTCCTCCTTCTTCTCCCCTTCTTCTCTTTTTTCTCCCCCTTCTTCTCCTCCTTCTTCTCCCCCCTTCTTCTCCCCTTCTCCTTTTTCTCCCCATTATTCTCCCTTTTCTCCTTCTCTTTCTTCAATTCACCCCACGCGAGGTGGAACATTGCGACTAAGACGTGACGGCTACTAAGAATTAAGTTCCAGATTTACGAGAAGCACCCTAAGTGCAGAATTGTGCAGCGAGATGTTTGTTCACATTACATTATAACTTTTGCATATTCGTACAGTGAGGGAAACATTATTATTCTTCTTCGTCTAATAATGATATATTACTATTGGAGATTTCGCTTGTGTCTGTCTGAAGCCGAAACTATACTATTACTTCTATTTATATTTTACTATTGTATAATCGTCTAATGCTCAATTCACTATATTGATAATAATAAAAAATAATAATTACACTGATAAAAACAGCTAAAATCTTAAGGAAAATCATCGAATGTGTAAAGCAACAAATAACTACGAACGCTTGCCAGTCAATAATACAAAACATAGAAAAACACCACCATATGCAGTTAAATAAACGAAAAATGCAAGCAGTTTTATAAATTATCGTTTCTAAACAAGATAAAAAAAAAACACAATGTGAATGCACAAGTCATGACTAATACAACACACAATAGTCATAGAGGATCAGGAATGGTTGGAATAAGCGAGGAAGGAGAGCAGTAGGAAGACCTCAACTGGAAAGTGTGTTGAGAGTATTGGAACCTTCGGTGAACTACTCATCATCATCACAATCCAGAAGAAAACCAATGGTCTTTGTCAGCAAGAAACAAATAGATAGAGGCTGTAGCGATACCGCAAAATATTTAACATGTTTATGAAAATTTTTTTAAACAATACTACAAATCTAGGGTGACTTGTTGTCACTCAGACTCCAGGAAACACCAATGGTTACTGCCAGTGAGCAATCACTAATTGTGCCTTCTGTTAAAACTCCTACTGAATAACAATAAAAGCGTGCCTCTATCATTTGTTAATGACAGTTGCAATGCGTATGAATATTACACCCGGGATTAATGGTGAAAAATGGCCACGCATCAGTATTACCTCCGGGTGTAAAAATGCTAACGTATAAGTATTAACTCCGTATTCATGAAAATGGTGACATATCCGGGTGTAAAGATTGGCACATATCAGTATTACATCAGGGTGTGCGGATTATCGCGTATTACTATTACATCCGCGTGTAAAGATGGTCAGTTATAAGTATTACACCAGTATCAGTATTCCATCTGGACGTGAAGATGTTTACGCATCAGTATTAAACTTGGTTGTACAGATAGTAACAGATTAGTATTAAATCCAAGTGTAAATATGGTCACGTATAAGTATTACATCTAGGTGTAAAGATAATCACGTATCAGTATTATATTTGTCTGTAAAAATGGTAACGTATAATGTTACATCTGGTTATCAAGTTGATAACGTTTCAGTATTACACCCGGGTGTAAAGATGGTCAGTTATAAGTATTACATCTGGGTGTGAACATAATAAGGCATCAGTAAAAAATACGAGTGTAAAGATTATCACGTATCAATATTACAACCGGGTGTACAGATAGTAACGTATCAATATTACATCCAAGTGTATAGATGGTAACGTATCAGTATTAAATTAAGGTGTAAAAATGGTCACATATCAGTATTACATTCGGGTAAAAAGATGGTTACGTATCAATATTACATCCGAGTGTAAATTTGGTAACGCACCAATATTAAGTCAGTAACGTATTTGTATTACACCCGGGTGTATAGATGGTAACGTATCAGTAGTACACCGGGATGTAAAGATGGTAACATATCAGTATTAGATTCTTGTGTTCAAATGGTTAAGTATCACTATTAATGTATCTGTATTAAACCCGAGTTTACAATTGATAACATACCGGTATTACATCAGAATTAAAAAATGGCCACGTATAAGTATTACATCTGGCTGTAACGTTTGTAACGTATCATGATAACATCCGGGTGTAAAGATAATCACTTATCAGTATTACATGCGGATTTGAACTTGGTCAGTTTTTCGTAGAACACCCAAGTGTAAAGTGTGTCACGTGTCAGTATAACATCTGAGTGTAAACTTGTCATTATCAGTATTAACTCCTGTTGAATAGATTATCACGTATCAGTATTACATCTGGTTAGTGATATTCAGTAAAAATGGATACGTAACTTTACTTCTATTAAAAATGTATTTCAAAACTGAAGAAAAGTTCATTAAATAGTTTATTTGAATATTGTCCTGCGTCTGCTACAAATCAGCCCTCGCGTTTATGCATCAGATAAACCGACAAGCGAAACAAGGGCATTCAAAAACAGTGCATGCACGTCTTAATTAAGCAATTTACATCGTCAGACACCTCTGACTCTATTGATTGCTGAAACCTTATTGTAGCCTACTAACACTTGTGGATAAAGGTTCCCACAAATACAGCTTCGAGCTTTTCTCGATTCGAAGAAAACTTCTTTATATGCACTACAATAGTGGAGATGTAATTAGCCATGTATCACGTTGCGCAGTAATGGGTGCTTCTGAACCGTAGTTACATGTTCCGATCGAGTTAGTTCAGGTGATGATATGTTTCAAGTTCAGACAGTTAATGTTGCTGAATATTTCCGTATAGAATACACAATCACGCAAACCTATCCTCAGTATGCATTGTAAGGATAGAATACTGTATACGCACATGTACACATAGACATATATAAAGATGCGTGTATATTTTAAATGTATTATATATATATATATGTTCTTTCTGATTCAAGTGGTGTTGTTTCGTTTCACCTACATTGCTCTCTATGTAGATCACACCCATATAATCACTTATATATAAATGAATAACGTTGTTTGTTTAGTAGTAAAGTGTATTTATATCGTTACTGTTTTCGATTCTAGCATTCTATTCTTGTTATGTTTAAGAAAAGTCAGAGTTAGTCTATCCCTCACGAAAAGAGTTGCTACTTCCTTTCCCACAGTGAAAGAGAATTGGTAAACAATATGGGCAAACAGGTGATGGTGAAAGGAAAGTAGGCTGAGGTTGTCGCAAACTATCAACAACAAAACATCATTCAAGGCTACAAATTACAGGTTTTCGTACAGGAATAGCAACCTACAAATTTGGACAAAGAGTTCAAACGTTGAGAGGTTAAGTCTCTTTTTCGAAGAACAATAGCCAGCAGATTGAATGAAAACAGTATATTATTTAGACGATTCAAAAAAAGCTTTGTTGTTGCAAGAAAATATCATGGATATGATGAGCGTTTAAACCGGATAAGGCTCCGTCTTATTTGAATGGTTTCAGAGTGTTATTTGGCCGGATGAGTCGGGGCTTTCTCTTGTGAATGATGCTCCCGAACAATGTATTTGAAGATCAAGTTAGCCATTCAGAACTGATTGTATTCAAACTACAGTTAAGCAGGGAAATGGCGAAAATACAATTCGTGATTCCTACATGATTTTATTTGTAGAATTCCAGTTACTTAATACACCATAGTTTGGAACGAAGCCGTAGAAACTATATTGACTGTAAACCTACTTATATGCAACGCTACAGACGTTGAAAGTTAGTCTTTTTAGCTAGATAAAATATTTAACGCCACAGATAATAGCATGGCCTTATAGATATACAGATGCTGCATTAAAGACAACCTGTAGACCGAGTTATAAAACTCGTTGATCTAATGAATGTAACGCTAGAGGATCAACTGTAATATATACTAACATATGGTGTAATAAGGCATAGAGTGACAATCAGAAGAATGTATTTTACAACTTTAATGTAGGTGACAAACATCGATCTTAAGTTTTAAGCAAAATGTGGATGTTCCGAGTGACTCATTAAAAGAGACATTCATTGAAATACTGTTTAAAAACGTTTCTATCATTGCTTTAATTAATAAGTTGTTAAATGTTCATATAACGTTGTTTTGTTTTTCGTCATAGAATTAATAACTATCATAATCGTCTTGGGATTTTGTCATTCAGATCTGTTGCTGTGACAAATATAGAATTATATACTTCTTCATACACGTTAATTGTCGTCTTCTGATCATTCCTCGTAGCTGATTATCTCCGTTAGATAGAAAGGCACAGACACACCGAATATTGACAATGCAATTTAATTAATCTTTTCATGCATCTCCCCAACCAGTGACGTAATAAATTCAATATGTCTCTTATATTAATACTTAACTGTTAGGATAGTGATAATGATTGTGGTTCAATGTCTTTCTTGTATGAGATCACTGCGAGACACCAACATCCACTTAACTAAAATGATTACAAACATTTCTTCTATGCTAACACGTGATTTGGATCAACCAATGAAATACTCTGTCATACAAAAGTCCCACTCGTTTATTTAACAATACATGCCATTATTAACATGTTTATTCCCAATCTCCACTTTTGTGGGTAATGCTTTCTTCTTGAAAAGTTGTTAGTAGTTTTTTGCTTCCTTTCAAACGTTCGTGTTTTGTGTCCCTCGTCGTAAAAAGAGTCCGTTGTCTTCACCACTCTTAATGGTTTCATTACTTCCTTTCTACATTAAGCGCCATAGCATCTATAAAACTTAAAACGTTTCTACTTAGTAAATACCATTGACTGCCGTTTTACAAAGCACTTCTTGTGTTTTACGTTAATGTTATTTCCGTCGACTTATTAGACTACTTGGACGCTATTTATCGTACCATTCTTTGCACAGCTTGCAAGTGGGTGTCCAGTGTACACTTCTTCAGAGTGACATACTGTCAGCCATCCTCTTAATTTTAAAAGCCTACTTACTCATTCATAATGATACGTATAGTTACTAGTATCTCCGATTCTCATTGACTTTGATCCATAGCCATAAGAGACCAAATAAGCCAAAATTCCTCGAATTTCAATTTTTTGTTATTAAAGACTTAGTATTATAATTCCATGATTTTAATTTTCGTAAAGGGTCATGAGAATACGACAAAAATGTTTCAATTCGGGGAATGTATTTTGTCTGTCATGGGACGGGTATTCTTGTAGTATATACATAAACTTAGGTATGTGTTAGGTATATATTTTTATGTACATATTTCACACGTACACTAATTAATTTATCATTATGTATTTTAGAATAGAGCTGCTAAGCGTTATCATCGATAATTTGGACTATATTTAGTTTAATTTATATATATATATATATATATATATATATATATATATAGATATATATAGGGCGAATAAATGCAGTCCTCTGCATATTCTTAGACAGAAACAGTGAGCGAAAAACAAATACGCACCGGTAACCACACCGATGTCTTATCACAAATAAAAACAATCACAACAAAATCTACTAAACATCATAGGCGATAAACAGTCATATGGTAAAACACTAAAAATCGGATATTTACATCGACGATTCGATACCTGTCGGGGTAGTAATACTTATGACGGCTGATAGCCAGAACGACATGCCCATGTCTTTCCTTTTATCTACGCAAGTATTAATCTATAAAGAAATAATAAATTTAAAAAAATAATACATACATATATATATATATATATATATATATATATATATATATATATATATATATATATATATATATATCGATGCCTGTCTTAAAAGTATCCGACATCAGGCCAGAACAAATATTCCAAATACGTGACGGGGTTGGCACCCTTATCCCCTGCTTGCACAGATTTAGCCCACCGATCCATCCACTGCCGGAAAAATCTCTGGAAGTCTTCTCTTGGAATGGTGGTTATCTCCGTTTTCGTGTTAGATTCCGCAGGTGTTTGGAGAAGATGCGATGTATTACACAAATTAAGGAGTGGTTTAACTGATTCAAAAATGGCCGCACATTAGCGCAAAGTGACTAGCGTTTTGGCAGACCCTAAACTGCTCGGAGTGCACTTGTTGTTGAGAGGGCGCATAAAAAGAGATATAGCGTGAATCGACGACGGAGATGAACACCATTCCAAAAGAACACTTTCAGAGGTTTTTCCGGCAGTGGATGGATCGGTGGGCTAAGTGTGTGTAAGCACAAGGCCCTACTTTAGAGAGGAGTAATGCCCCGACCCCGTCACTTATTTGAAATATGTGTTCTGGCCTAAGGTCGGATACATTTTAGACAGGCTTCGTATACAGAACATTTGTATATATATATATATATATATATATATATATATATATATATATATATATATATATATATATAGATGTAAATAAATATATATATATATATATATATATATATATATATATATATATATATATATATATATATATATATATATATATATATCAAGAGTGTTACGGTTCTACAGATATAGAAATGACAGGTTAATTTTGATAGGAAACAGTGTTAAAACATAATCATGGCTTTACATGATAAACAATTTCCCGCGTGAATTTATTTCTCTCCAGAATTTACATTATTACCGACCGCATTATTTTCCCGATGAACCGCTGGTCATCCTCATCAAACCCTGTCAACAAAATCCTATCCCGACTGCTCAATCTGTCAGACAAGCTATTTAACGACAGATTACAAAATGTACGCGCCTCACAAATCGATTGAGGCCACCCATCAAACCTGCTTCCAATATCTAACGTATTCTCATCACATTCGCCCGGTGTATATATTCTCTCTGGTTTCAACTCTCGACATTGGGTATTGCACGAATCAAGTTACGTGAAATTGAGCCCGATGCTATTATGCCCGTGGATCACTGGGATCTCGAAATTCTCTACGGTGTCTAAGAAGGGAGTTACCGAGCTGTATTGAATCAATAAATATATGGATATAAGATAAAAGACAATAATCAGTTGATATCTTGTTCAAACGTGAAAAATGTCCGTGATGATATTCATGATCTCCGATTTGCAATACATGGAGAAATGAATCTGATAGGTAGAAGAGTTCTAACCAGCCATTAAATGAAACATTAGTGTTTCTCAATGGAATATTTATAATCGACATTTAGACCGAAAGTTCGAGTAAATTAAAAAAAAAGAAAATCATGCCAAACCTGAGTGCTTGTTAATCTGATTCCAGGAACTATTTGAATGCGTCTAATTATTTAAAATAGTTGTTTACGTGTCATTGGTAGTTTACAATACGCTGATGAGGTTTAACTTTAAGGACTTTATGGATACTAAAGTCATCTCTTAGGGGCCATTATATTTCTACTCGAAGCTAAAGTGGTTGCATCTCAGGTCCTCAATTAGGTATTTAATATGCTAGGTCTTCGGAATAGCATAGAAACTACGTCTAGTTATGAACATAAAATCACTTTATGGATAGTGGCCGTTCTTACACAGGAGAAACTGCACCGGTTGTCACTATAAATAGTGCGAGTCACCAGAGACACAGAGAAGACAAACCACAGTCTTGTAACTGTCTAGCCAAGTGCTAGTCACTTTCTTACTTTGTTAATACACTTGTTAAACAAACCCTCGACTTGACTTCCTTTATTTATTATTTACTGTTGGACAACTTCACAACAGATAGAAAATTAAATCAAACAGTACGAATACAGAGTTTAAAATCTTAAGGACTTGAAACATAAATATTTTAATTAAAATAACTTGATTCGAAATGACATAATCTCTCTTCAATCACTCGTACAAACTAATAATAATAGAATAACAATGTCAACAGAATATAGACATAAACTCAGTTATATAAAATAAATATAATAAAGGCAATAGTGTGTGTCGAGAAAAACAAATAGCCGAATGAAACTAACCGAAACAGAACGCGAATGTGACGGAGTGAATAAGACTACAGAGTCTATTGAATTTATATGTATCCATCATTATCACTGCCGATTTAGTATTATTAGATTGAGCTGGTGTTACGGTAATAGGAGTACGGTACATGATCATAATGTACGAGTAGGACCCGTACACCGGCGATTCCCAAAAGAATGACAGAACCCAATAAACTTATGCTCCCAACTCTGAACCCCATATAAATATTTTTACTCGATTTTTTTTACCTGTAAATATCAATTATTGTGTTCGCTAAATATTAAATTCATGAATAATTATGAATATTAAATGTATGTATTATTTTCATAATTACGGATGGGCACCTTTACAGAAATGTACTTACGTAGAGGTGAGGTTTTAAAAAAAACTTTTGGAATTGGGGCAGTTTTAAATAAGTTACTATTTAATAGGAATAAGGGTAAGTACTTTTCTAAGTACTATTTGTAAGAATATCACTGTTCATTTAAAAAAGTAAACGAATATTTTATGCCAAAATATTGTTTTATTTGAATAAGAATTGCTATCTAAATAAAATATAAATTATCGGAGAATAATAGGAATAAAATCCTGCAATAAGAGAAATGAATAAGAACTGGAAGGAAGCTACTATTTATGTGTTGTGTTTCTATACATTTTTAACAGAACACTTACGTTTGGTTATTATTATCAGCTGCGCATGCGCGATCAGGGTAGTAATTAACACGAAGTTAACAAACGCAAAGGGTAATAGAAAACAGTGAAGCTAATTAGATTCACACCATATTTCTCTTACGGTGATTGGAGTCGAAGAGTGAGGATTTTTATTGTAGGGGTTAAGCCCTTCTACCCGAATGCTATTTTATAATAAAATGTATTTTCTTTAATAATGGCATTTTTTAAGAAACATTTATAAGAAAAACGAATGTAAGCCAAAGGCACGACACGAACACTCTTGTCTGTATGATAATTGCTCTATTTTCTCACGCAACACTAAGCTAATATGTAAGATCTGTGTTCTTGCTAACCGACGTACTACAATGAATATGCATGCTTCCTCTTCAATACGGTTAACAAAAAACCTACGCACGTATACAGAGTGAAAAACCGTGCGTAATTTAATATAAAGTTTGAGTCAAAAACAAAAAAATAAATTAAATCGAGATATATTTACATGTATATTTAAAGAAAATCTACGGGTATAAATTCTATTGTTTTGTTTGCATACATATTTAACAGACAGTTAAAGTTTGGCAATTACTTTATCAGCCGCTTATGCGAGATTCGGAGTAGTACTTACGAGAAAGTTTCCTAACGCACAGTGTAATTGAAAACAGTGCAGCTGATTAGATTCAAACCGTATTTCTCTGACGGTGATTTGAGTCAAAGAGTGAGGACTTTTATTGTAGGGTTAGGTTCTCCTACCCTCGTGGTGAAATCACTAAGAAAAGACAAAACGGTTTAACTGATAAGATATAAAGATCGGCCAATTAGAAAAATGTATTTAATACTTAGAAACACAGCAATAAGCGATTAAAGCGCATACGAAGCAGATTTCTATAGGAAGACTATTTTTACAGAGTAATATCGGTCATTAAAATCGGATAAAATCTAACTATACTATATATATATAAGATTATTAGTTCTGTAAATAAAGACACGTCATATATCCATACATAACTTACCGTATGTTAATTTTCGAGTTAATATTACGATTTCTTGAAAAGTTTTAGATTTTGAATTTTTTTTAATTAGGTAGGGTTTCTCTTAAGAGTATTTGTAAATAATATGTAAATAATATATCATATTTAATATTCTTGAAAGGTGTTTTTGTAATATTATTATTTTTTATGATATTATCACTCATTATAATATCTGGAAAGGGTTAAGAATCAAGGAAAAAGCATCGTGGGAAACTGATAAGACTCAAATGGATATATGTTTTTGTTGTGATTCTGTCAGTCAACTATTTAACGATAAAAAAACAAACTTGTGTTCAAACAATTCAAAGCTCAAAATCAACGCAAGCGGAATGGGAGTTTTATTTCCAATTCATTTGCCAACTGTGCTGGAATGTTTACGATTAACAACACTATAGAATTGCAATTAGATCAGATGTGACGGCTGATTAATGTTGTTTGTTTATCCATACAATAATGATGGATCAACCTTCTCGATGTTCATCTGTTGATCGTGAGCCCCACGTCTGAACAAGCTCAAGCGAGATATAATGAATCCGAATGTATGAAAAACGTGCTGTTAAGATCTGCTTATTGAAAAGCTTTATTTATTCAGCTCGATATAAAAAGAAAGAAGAGAAAACTGAATATTCTATTGAATTTATATAATACATTAGTATACTAGCGGGATCAGTGCCCCATTCCGAACCAGAAAGCACTTTTAAAAGAATCATGTGACATGCAATTGTTGGTTTCTGAAATAATCATTTTATTCTATTAGAATTGAATTTCATTTTAATCACGTGGACGATCGTTTGATACGTTGTATGGACCGCAAAATACTTTATTATTATTATTTGTGATAAAATTAGTATAAAAACTGATCAAGAATAATCATCATCATCATCATCATCATCATCATCATCATCATCATCATCATCATCATCATCATCATCATCATCATCATCATCATCATCATTATTATTATTATTATTATTATTATTATTATTATTATTATTATTATTATTAATAATAATAATAATAATAATAATAATAATAATAATAATAATACTCACTAGGAGTTATCACACAGGCCATCGTAAGTGATTGCCCACCGACAAAAACTAGTGGTGCTCCCTGGAGTCTGTGTGACAACAAGCCTTTTTGATCACCACCGCAAATGACCTTACGGTACCGCAACATCCGCTTCCCATTGATTTCTCGTTGGTAAGGACCATTGGTCTTCGCTGGAATTTGGATGGCAATAAGTCTTCCCAAAGTCCCAGCAAGTTTCGCTCTCTTCCAGTGGAGATCGGGTTTGTGCTGTCCCTGCTCAGACATTTTATTCTCCTGTACCTTCTACAAATATATTGGGTTGTGTCAGCCTAAGCCGGCACCATTTGGAGGGCAGCTTATGATATTTCTTGCAGTTTCTGCTCATGCAGTGGTGTTTTTCTTGTGGTTTTGTTTTCTTCTTGTACTTCCGTGTGACTGGTCACCACTTATTATTATTATTATTATTATTATTATTATTATTATTATTATTATTATTATTTGTTGTTGTAGTAGTAGTAGTAGTAGTAGTAGTAGTAGTAGTAGTAGTAGTATAAGTAAGACGGTTAAACGAAAGCCAATATTATCATCACCATCAAAAACATATAAAAGTCTATTCTTTTACCAAAATAGAGGTTAAGGAAAAATGTTTCGGCATATAAGAAATAAGAATAACCAAGAATAAAAAAGGAAAGACATCATATCAGTATAAACAACGGATAGACAACAAAGAATTCGATAAATATTTTCCATAATATAGTTGGAAAAACAATTTATAATGTATTAAAGGTAAATAAGAAGCAAAACAATTTCCCTATCACCACGAAGAAACACGCCATCTTGTTTGGTTTTCGAATCAGAAGTCAGCAAACGCCTGTCTGAGCGTGACTGTAATTTAATACCGAATTATAACGTACAAAACACTGTTTGGTGGAAATAGTCAGCTTCCTTAATGAACTAAAGTAATTTATTATTAAACTCTGATTTGTGGCGTGTTAGTAATTTATTAATATGAAACTTAAATAATAGCTATACTGTAAGTCACTTATAGCTTATTTCATTACGTTTTTATGAGCGCAAGTAGATTTTGTTTGTTTAATGAGATGTTTATAAACATAGTTTACCTTACAATATCGCATATATTATTGAAATTAGTAACTGATGAAAAAAGAAGAAAGTCATGTGTACGTCACGTAGAACATACACAAAAGAAAATGACAAGCAAAGAAAAATGATGTCATCCGTCTTAACAAATACATAGCTTTAAACTTGAATCATATTGTCGTTAATATAACAACAAATTATAAATGAAGGAAATCTCCCCAAGGGAAAAGGGTTTCATTGGCCGTAATGCATTTAGATCATGTCGTCACAAATTCTCAATTTAGACTATATAGTAAAGCTTAATGAAATGTATAGAGGCACGGATGCGAAGAAACTGGTCGTAACGTCTTCATGTATTAGTTCGATATAAATTACGACTACTAAATACTCGGTGTTTACTGTGAGTTAAATGATAAAGTTAACAAATGATCTTGTTAAATATCTAGGCCGCCTGTCTCGAAAATGTCATTTGACATGAATAGGCACACTTGAAACGGCCACGCACTTGACCGAAAAAAAAACTATATAACATGATTAATTATCGAAAATAAAATAATCGTTGCTAGAAGTAAACTTATTTTGTCGGGAAAAAAACAATTTAAACTTTTTATCTAGATATCGAATCTTTTTGATTAAAATTAAAGTTCAATTGGGCCGTCTCTATGCAGTTATTATGAAGTTTGACTCATAATAAAATCAGATCTTAAAACAATAATCGAATTTTCTAACTAGTCACAACCTGTTTCCAAACAAATCGACTATCCAAATATTAGTTTTCCTGAATTTTTACGCTGAAATATCAGAAATAAAAGTAGTTTATAAAACAATAATTATTGCATTTTCTAACAAGTCATAATTACTTTTATCCCCCCCGAAAAATATTTTAACTTGACACAGTTGACTGTACCTCAGCGACAGTTTTTAGTTAAACGTAGGCCCTCAAGAAAAAATATATCCGACTCCGAGTCAGTGTGCCACTATTCCGAATTCACAACAGCAAGTCGCGATCAATAGACTCTCCGGTCATAACTTGAAAAACGTCAACATTTGTAAAATCTAAAACATTATAATTAAAACTTGCTGAAATTAAGATTTTTTTTAAATAACTTCTTTCATAAAAATAAATAATCAAATAGATTGGTTTCTTTTTCGAAACATTAAAATGTCTGATCGCAGATATAAAAAAAATCCATTTTTACTTTATATTTAATTTTCATTTTAAAAAGTTATTCCAGCAACTTTTAAATATAAAGTTTTACATGAAAAAAAATTAACTATATAAACATTATGACCGGAGAGACAGTTGATTGAAGCTTGCTGTTGTGAATTCGAAATAGCGGCACGCTGACTCAGACGCAAATGTTTTTTTTTCTGAAGAGCCTACTTTAATTTTAAAAACTGTCACTGAATTACAGTTAACTGTGTAAAGTTAAAATCATTCGCTTCTTTAAATGTAACGAGTAAATTAATGGAAAGAATATGATGTGTATTTACAAAAAATAGTAAACACCCCAGAGAAAAGACAAGATTGTACAGCTAATCTATCTATCTATCTATCTATCTATCTATCTATCTATCTATCTATCTATCTATATATCTATATCTATATCTCTCTCTATCTATCTATCTATCTATTTATCTCTCTATCTCTCTATCTATCTATCTATCTATCTATCTATCTATCTATCTATCTATCTCTCTCTCTCTCTCTCTCTCTCTATCTATCTATCTATCTATTTATCTATCTCGTTCGGCCTACCCATCTCAGTCCATAAAAAAACAACAAATAAAAAAAACTCCCACCGCAACAACAGAATAAATATCCTGCATGATCATCGGCTCTTTCCTCGAAGCTCTCAGGATTTGCCGTCTTGCGCACCTCCGCAATGAAGACAACTATACCGAAAGCATTAACAAAGCTTTAACATATCTTCTTTTTTTTCATCAACAACGCTAAACGTGAAGCCTTTAATATCCACAAACAACAAACAACCACTACAAAAATGTCACCTTATAACAATGCCCCCGACACACATAACACCGACAGGATTGAGACAAACAAATCATATATAGTACTCTCCAATAATCCCACATATATTTCCTTACAAAATCATGTCAAATGTTACATACACATAATGACATCGACTACTACAACAATTAAATATTAACTCAACAACAAACGTCGTCCCCACCTACACCTTCTTCAATAGCATGAATTTACAAAATAAAATGTGTTATCATGTCCGATGATTTATATCGGCGAGACAACTAGGAATATAAAATCCCGCATTTACGAGCATAAAAGAGACCTTAAACACAGCAATCACACTAACGCACGAAACATACACAAGAACACTTTAACACAAATGTTGACTTTACAACCTCTTTATAACCGAATCTGCTCTCCAACTCTGCAAGTGCATCGAAAGTGCTGGTATCTTTCTCTCAATACCATCTAATGGAAACCTTAGACTCGGATCCTCTTCTTTGACTCAACATCTAGCAAAAACGCACTAAAGCAATGCAATATACCTCGCGACTGAATAACAAACTTCGATCCCAGTAAAAGTACTACTTATTTTACTGCTTTTCGTCAATGCTTCCATTTGTTTCTTTTCTTCTTTATCTGCCTCCCACTTTTTCCAATAAACGTCTTTTTTTCGCAGGGACCAGATCCCTTTTCAAATAGTTATACACGTGCCGAGAACATCCCGTTTTGCGTCTTATTTTTTACTTATATATTGCCGTTATCGAATAAATTTCAAATCTTTACTTTTTCTGAACACGTTGGTTGATTTGAACGAAACCGGTAAATCTCTCGTTTTGATTTGTTATTCCGGTGTTTAATTGTTTTTCTTTTGTCTTTTTCATACACTCTATCTCAACCGTATTACATTGTATAATATGATATATTGTGTATGTTATCTTATCTGCTATACTATATGTAGATTAATTTAAATATCTTAAGGTTAAAATATGCGCAGTGGTTTTTATCTTGTGTTTGTTGATTTTTTATGGGAGTTGCTCTAGACAAGGCATGAGGCTACTAGATGTAAGGAGCTAAAAATACTACTTCAAGGTGGAAAACTAGCGAATCATAAGTGTTTGATGGATAGATTCCAGCCCAGAAAACAGCAATTCTTTTTCCATTTGTTAGAAACATCGCTCATTGAATGTGACGACTAAAGGGGAGCGAGTGTTACGAGGCTACCGAAAGTATATCCAAGGTAAACTTTCTACTCTATATGATTTTATTTGTTTACAACATCCAGTCTGGTGTCGTTTAATGTGTAAGTTCAATTCTTACAAACAATTGAGAGAGGATATTATGAGCCATTTTTTTTTCTGTTTGGATTTTCCCGTTAAAATGAAGGACGAAGACTGTAGTCCGCTGGAAGAAAAGTTAATGGCATAAAAACGTGACTAGACAAGAACAGAGATAACAAACAACCTGGGTAGATAAAGAAAGGGTATTTATATAGATAAAAAAGAGAAGAAAGAAATAGAATGTTGTTTGCAAAAGAAGTGCCTTTGCGGACTCACTGTAAATGCCAGTTGTCTTGTAACATGATGCTGTGAAGAGTAGTAAGAACATCAAGAGGTCTTCGTGCGTATTATATACGCACAAAAAGCATGTGCTCGCTCTCACCTGACACAGCAGAGAAGAACGATGTTGACGGCTGCGAGGCTGGAGAGAAGAGACCGATATTTTCAAAAAAGGCGCTCTCCTGTGGTTTCTGCGGAAAGTGAAGCAGTGGTCTGTGATTGGCTGATTTTCATCCAATTACAGGGCACTTAGAATTCACTGCGCTTAATAATAATTCCAATATTTCTGTCTTGGTTTCTTTTTATTCGTTTGGCATCAAAAAAACTAGATAGTCCAAATGCATTATTTACTTTACGAAGAATATAACAGACATAGAGTAACAATTAGTTTAGCAATCTAAATTACATGTCCTGGTTCGAACTCGAAGACAATAGAAAGATAACTACTAATTTAATATGAAATAACATGTATTTAATTTATCCAATTTCATTGACGATCTCTATTATAACCATCCTATTTTTCGAATTTGTCCATTGTTTCATCAATTGGTGATAGATTTCATTTTTAATCTCCACTGTGTAGATTAGTATTCCTTTTATATTCACCATTTTCTAAATGTATTTTGAATTCTTCTTTTTCTTTCCTCTTTTTATCTTCCGTATCTTATCTTTCCTTTCACTTGTGCTCTCTGTCCTTTTCCCGTTTTATTCTGTTTTGGTATGTCAATTTCGTTTTCATCTCATCCAGTCCACTTACTCTACTTCTCATTCCTTTGAAGAACCCTGGAAATTACGCAGCTGCTGTGATGTTACGGACCGTTAAAGGAAAGGGATTAAAAACAAATGGAAAATGTCGGAAAAGAGAAATAAATGGAGGAATAAACTAATACCTAGACAAGAGAGAAAGAAGCAGAAACAAATAAGAGATATATATAGAGAGGGAGATAGCGAAATAAAAAGGAGAGGGAATCAGATAGAATGAGAGAGCAACTGAGAGAGAGAGAGAGAGAGAGGGGGGAGAGAGAGAGTGCATCTGTATATGCATATACGAAAGAACGCTAGTTCAGCTTTGCGCCATTATCATTTCAGCATTCGAAAATCCTATGCCCTTTGGCGAGACGCCACTGACTGTCATCGCGCCGGGTCAGAAAGCGAAGATGGGGGACGACGGATACCATAGCTAATGAAGCGGTGAACAGAAATGGCTACTTTCGCAACTCGATTCCCGTTTGGCCTGCGGAAAATTTCTACTTTGCAATCATAGACCGTAATGTGTTCTTTGTTTCACGTTCGCTTTGCTTGTTTGATATATGTTTTAGTGGGTTTTTTTTTGCCTTTGGGTAGTGCGCGCTTATGACAGAGCTAAATAAAGCGTTCGCGTCGAAATGGAAGGAAGGGGAAAATGACGCCGGTTTTAAAGATAAAGGAAAAATAAGAGGATAAGGAGGATAAAGAGAAGGAGGAGAAAGAGCCGATGGTTGTCGAAGATGAAGGGGTCACTTCAAGTAGGATGGACTGTTCAAGTAGCACAGTGAAGGAAAAGCGTCGGTAAATAGAATCTAGAGAGCTACTGGTACCATGAGACATCGAAGAGAAAAAAAGCCAATACAAGAATTAAAGAAAGGAAATAGACATATAAACAAGAGGATTTTTCTGTTTGACGCTATATCAAACTATTTTATATTATTTACCGCCAGAAACAATTACCTATTATAAAATATCACTTGTGTACTTCTAATTGAAGACAAGTTGGTATTGCTCTGAACAGTCCGTATTCATATATTTCCAGACACGTTTAATTCATTAAGAGCATAAATAGAGATATAAATCTAAATAATCGAATTAATATATATATATATATATATATATATATATATATATATATATATATATATATATATATATATATATATATATATATATATATATATATATGAAAATTTATAACTAAAAGGTAGACTTTTAGAGAGTTGAATCTATTGTGATGTAAGGAAAGCTCAATATACTGGATAGAGCAACATATATGATAAGTCAATGAAAATAATTAGACCGCCAGAAACAATTACCTATTATAAAATATCACTTGTGTACTTCTAATTGAAGACAAGTTGGTCTTAACAGTCCGTATTCATATATTTCCAGACAGTGTTAATTCATTAAGAGCATAAAAAGAGATATAAATCTAAATAATCGAATCAAATATATATATATATATATATATATATATATATATATATATATATATGTATGTATATATATATATATATATATATATATATATATATATGAAAATTTATAAGTAAAAGGTAAACTTTTAGAGAGTTGAACCTATTGTGATGTAAGGAAAACTCAATATACTGGATAGAGCAACATATATGATAAGTCAATGAAAATAATTAGACCTGCAAAGGGAAGCAAATCAAAATCTTCGGTTGTTCATTCTTTAAGCCAGGCTTACTGAAGTTCGACCGGAAGTCGAACATGCTACATCACAAATTTGCCAGTTATATGCAATTAAAGACTACAGACTTGGGTGGAATCATCGTCGCTGGATCTTTACACGGATTCTTTTGGATTTACCAATACATCTGAACCCCATACTACTTGGATTTCCGTTTTTGTGACACTCCTATACACTGGAAAATACCCGTTTGAACTTTAAAACTTTTTCAAATTTCGAATATTGACTGTCTTCATCTGTCAACTTATCCATCATTAACTTCCTCTGATGATAAGATTTTAATCTTTGAAAAGGCTGGCTTAAAGAATGAAAGAGAAGAAAAATACATATTGTTATTTACTAAACGTCCTTGTTTTGAACAACCGATAATTTTGATTTGCTTCCCTTTACAGGTCAAATTATTTTCTAAAATCCAATTTACGTTTGTGTATTGTGCTGACGTTTGAAATATGTTTTACTGGTCTGGTTCGCTTGAGTTTTACATAGATTTTTATTTTACGTGGGTTATACTTTGGTTTAAGAATAGCATTTTGTTCGGTTTGTCAGGTGTAAGATGGAAATAGTTATTTTATTTATCTGTCACGCTTAAATATAAACTCCCATATTCATGTGTTTCGGAATTTTTTAGATAATGATTTAGAATTTGTATCATTTGGAATATTCGGACTACTGTTCTCATATTCGATGTTATTCGCAGATAATTAAATTCAATATACTGTTGCCAGGGCTGGTCACTGGTGATTGTTTTTATAACTAAGAAAAAGGCACAGACAAAAAACCTCAATGGTAAAAAGTAATAGGAGGTGACAGTGTAAAGCAGAAGACGATTATACGTTGTTTTTATATTCCCCTAATTCTTGTGTTCTTAACAAACATCAACGGTGACTTTACTATCTACAAGATGAAAAACCTGAACGATTCCATCAATACAAGTACCACTATCATTGACGGGTGGATCTGCTGGTATGTAATTTAAATATTAATTAAAATTGATTTTAGTTCGAAAACCTTAAATACCTACTCAGTGACATAATCAAGTTGTTCCGTTAACGATTTGCCATCAAAAATGCCTTCTTGGTAAATGCGATTAGGAATCGATTAAAAGAAAATATTATCTAATGCACGAGTGAAATTTTAAACCCACTATGCGACTTTGTGTAAACAATGAATCTGATTGGCTGTCATCATGAGTGTGTATGTCTAAACACACTGAACCTTAAAATAGTGACATTTATAACATCGCTGAATATAGCACATCTCGTCACTTTATTAATAACTAGCAGGACCCGTGTCCCGGCGTTGCCCGGGGAAATATAACAGCCTGATTTTAATTTTTAAGTTAAATAAATAGATTCAGAAAATAAATCATTTCACTGGAAGTAATTTAAGTAATTAAAATAGGAGCCTACCCTTGAACATCCTACATAAAACTGCCCATGGCTAAAGCAAGGTTAAGTCAAGTTTAGACCAACCACTGCCAATGATTGTCCTTGGGACTTGTTAATTGTCATGGCAAAACACAATTTAACTGGGAACTGAAGCCTTTTAAATTCTATTGCAGAATCCGACGGAATAATGGGTATTCTGGGAAGGAATGTCAGTTTGCTCCTTGCCACACCAGTTAGTATTACAGCTTCTATCACATGAGGTTTCATGCGTTTAACACACAGTCTCGTTCCATTACATAGCCTTGAAGCATCAAGATTCCGGAGTAACATAATTGGGCATCCAGCTTTCAGCTTTAATTTGTGTGTTGGCATACCAAGCAATTCTAATGAATTTAAAAATTCTGTAGGATATTGTACATCCTGGTCGTCATCGAGAGTAGAATCCACAGAAGTGAAAGTTTGTTCATCACCTGGAATTTCCTTAAGCAGTTGTCGATTGATGACATGTACCATGTCATTTTTAGTAGCTAGAATTGCTCTCTCCGTTAGCCATTCAGGATGCACATAGTTTTCGGCTATATTTGGATAAACTTTGCTACTAAGTTCTGTGAGTGATGAAACAATTGAGCCAATACCTGGAGTAATAACAATCGTGCCATTGTTGGTTGTTGCTAGCTTGCCATCACTTATTTTTAGGAGTAGGGAGGCAAACTCACTAGCCATTGGGTCACTATTGAGATGTACACGCATGTTTGTAAATAACGGTACAGTCTTAATGTACTTCCACAAATATGACAATTTAATGCAAGCATTAAGCTCGTCAGCGGGACTTCCACGTGGAACAATAGGAAGCGTTTGTTAGAAGTCACCTGATAATAAAAGTGTTATGCCACCCATAACAACATCACGTTTCTTGAGATCACGCAATGTTTTATCTAGAGCCTCGAACGCTTTTTTATGTGCCATTGTAAATTCATCCCATACGATCAAGGAACAATTCTGTAAAACTTCAGCTGGATCTGATCCTCTTTCTATTTGATAAATTGGATCAGCATCTTTTGTTAAGGATAATGGCAACTTAAATGTGGAGTGAGCTTTCCTACCACCAGGAAGAAGAGTGGTTGCAATATGAATTTTCTCATTATTTAGTTGTTCGATACCATCTCAAACAATTGATGCTTGCTCATGAGTTTGATAACTAATTTCATGCGTCCATGCAGTAATGACCGGATGTGTATTAGATCGATTAGGTGAGGTAAGACCCAATTTTGTCAGTGTTTTACCATTCATCCTATAAGTCATAGCTTCTATATGTAGTAAAGCCATATTGAAGATGTCGTCTGAAAGTGTTATATCAACTTCAGGCTGTTAATTGCGTTTCCTAAGAAGGAAATCTTCACTAAAAGCTTCTTTGTGTGCATCCCAAAGTCGTTTTGGATGAGACACTGTACATGATCGCAAACAAATGTCTCAAATTGTTTGCAGAATCAGATATAGATGCTTTCTGTAGTGCAGCATCCCAGTGGTTATCATCTTCAAGTAGTCCAGGTGCACTACATGCATCCCTGAATGTAGTCATAACTTGACCATTGATCGTTTTTAGGTCATTAAAGCTCTGTGTACCTCTAACATTGTGTAGAAGCAGTCTCAAACAGAAGCAGTGAAATTGATTTGGATGCACGGTGCATACCCTGCCCAAAACGTCTGTTTTTTTAACGCACGGATAGCCTGGAACTGGCTTACTCTGTAATCGTTGCTTGAAGACCTTAGTTTTTGTGTCCCAGGTATAATAAAGTGGAACTTCTGAGTACAAAAGTGTACATGCAAAAAAATCTGTTTGACACAATTTGAAGAAAGCTGTTAGAGTGGTTGAAGTTGGATTTGCAACTCTATCTGCCGCAGTACTTTCAGTAAAGTATATCCGCTGTCCATTTTCTAGATGAACTGATAGGTGAATAACTGGGGGATGATATACATGTATGTGAACGTTAAGTATTATCCAAATGGTTTCATTGGTTGATATGTAACGTCTCATTTTGTATCTCTTAACTTCATCATGAGCATTACTTTCAATTGTGAAGGTATCTTGATCACTACCTTTATTTACATATTTACAAATGTATTTTATGTATTTCACGCTGTTGCAATATTCAACATTGATATGTGCATACAAAATCTTACAAAGCAGTTTATTATGTGGTACAACCCATCGGTTATCTACAGGAACTGTTATGTTGCCAGGTAGGGTAACTGTCGTCTCAAAACCTCCAGCTAAAGGAGATAGTCGTCGATATTGTGGGTAGCGATTTGTATCCGATTGAGTTTCACTCAAGAAGTGTCTGGGATATCTCTTACTGCAGTGTCCATCTTTGAGACAGAGTGAACATCTGTTTATGTTTCCACATGGTCCATGAATCATATGGTGCCTAATGATATCATGTAAAAGCGGATCTGCCACTGGATCCGGAATTTCCACACTGATAACTGAATCTATGTCAGAGGATCTCAATTTTTGTTGCACCTCCATTATGCTCCATCGCCATCTGAAATTGTTGGATATATACATTTTCTCTGTGAAGCATGCTTTGCAATGCAAGAACAATATCTAATTTAGTGTTTGAGAAAGAGTTATATCTAATCGCCCCATACATTTGCTCGCCAGAAGGTGAATCGTAACATAAAACGGGCAGCACTTTTCACGGCCACCATCGTCCGCCACCAGGCATTTGGCTCATGTGACAATCGCAGTCATTTAAAAATAGAGAATAGTCTTTATTATTATAAATAATCATATAATAGGCAATTCCCCCCCCTCCCAATACATGTTTATTTTATTTCGGTTTGGTTTTATTTGTTTTACTTTTCGAAATAGTATAATTAACGTTGATCGATTTTCTCGCACATTCCTGAGTCTTCTGTCGATTTAAATATATTGTACAATTCGGTGTTTTATGCCCCCCTTCCTCGAATACAATATTTTTCTTTTCGGTTTATTTATGTTTTGTTACTTTTCAAAACAGATCCACCACATCAACCTATCAATCCCGCCACACCCGCTGCTAGGCATTTGACTCATGTCACTCAATCACAGTCAATTAAAAAAAATAGCGAATAGTCTTCCTTATTGAGAATAATCATATAATCGTCATTTTATTTCCCCCCCCCGACCATCCGAATACAATTTGTAATGCTCTGCAGGTTACATTAATTATGTGTGTGTGTTTCAGTGGTGCTCATTTTCCATTTGTCTTTTCAGCCAACGAAAATGGAATTTCTATACAAGGATAATGGAGGGTGGGGTGATTTTAATGGGGCTCTGTAGGCCTCTTTAATTAATCGCTGAGATTTCAATTCCCCCCTCCCAACATTGGATTAAAAAAATGTATCTATTCTGTTTGTGTATGTTTTGGTAATTTTCTCAAAGTATTTAACGTTGAGGGAACTTTTCACAAGGAAGCAATTGTTAGTATAATTTATTTATTAATAATTTATAAAACTAATAATATTTATTGTTATTGTATGAAATAAACTGTATCAAAATATGAACAGTTATTTAGAAAATAAAAAGTTATCATTTAAATGAATAGCCATTAAAAGAATGGGAAAAATACGTGCGAAGGAAGAAGTATGGAATGTCATTCGGCTTATCTATAACCTTTTTTTTCCTAATGTATTACGTTGGGTCAAATTCTGTAGAAGTAAAGTTTTTTGTTTTTCTTTTACTAAGTAAAAACGTAATTTTTTTATCTTATTTTTTATAGTTGAAATTTTTCATTTTTGTTATTATGTAATCGGTGTCCTTTAAGTGTAATAATGAGAAAAACGTAAAGGAAAAATGTATCTATTCGGTTAGTTTATGTTTTGTTTATTTTCTCAAAGTATTTAACGGTTAGGGAAGTTTTCCCCAAAAAGCAATTGTTATTGTATTTTAGTTAGTAATAATTTATAAAAATAATATTTTTTTTTTTTTATTGTACCAATTAAAGGTTTTTCCAAATAGTCAACAGTTATTTTTGGAAATGAAAAGTTATCATTTAAATGAATAGACATTAAAAGAATGGGAAGAATCCGTGCGAAGCAAGAATTAGAGAATGTCATTCGGCTATTCTGTAACCGTGTATTTATTCTTAACGTAATCCGTTGGTTATTTTATTTCGTAAAGTATTACAGTGGGTCAAAATATGTAGATATAAATTTTTTTTTTTGTTTTAGTAAGGAAAACGTAATTTTTTTATTTTATTTTTTAGAAATGAAATGTTATATATTTGTTATTATGTAATTGGTGTCGTTTATGTAAAATAATGTGAAAAACGTAAAGAATAAATGTATGTAATCGGTTTGTTTATGTTTTGTTTATTTTCTCTAAGTATTTAACGGTGAGGGAAGTTTTCCCAAAAAAGCAATTGTTATTGTATTTTATTTAGTAATAATTTATAAAAGTAGTAATTGTTTTTTTATTGTAGGAATTAAAATTTTCTCAGAATAGTGAACAGTTATTTTTTAAATGTTAAGGTATAATTTAAATGAATAGCCATTAAACGAATGGGGAAATCCGTGTGAAGTAAGAATTAGGGAATGTTAATCGGCTAATCTGTAACCGTTTTTTTTTCTTAACGTATTCCGTTGGTTCAAATTCTGTAGAAGTTTTTGTTTTTAAGTAAGGAAAACGTAATGTTGTTTATGTTAGATGTATAATGTAAATAGCAGAACAGGAATGGCGTATTACCTGAAGTAGTCGTAGATCGGTAAGGTAAATCGGCATACCTGTTTAAGCGTAGTGAATGTGGCAGGCGTTTCGTGAACTGCATACGCTGTTCGAGGCTGAGAGTATGAGATTGTGTAAGCGTATTTAACGGAAGTGACGTAGGCACATGTATTGAAGGGAGCGTCTGTTATATTTTCTGTGCAACGTATGCTACTGTGTTGTAATGTGAAGACGGACGTAACATAAATAATAAGGTGTAAAATGTGTAAAGTATCCTTTGTGTAGTTGTACCCGGTGTAGACTGGTAGCGTGGGAGGAGTAAAATGTTAGAGGGAAATGTTCTTGCTACTACCTGTATGGTGTCTGTTTTGGGGAGAGTGACTGATGGAGGAACGAAAGTAGTAATTGCCCGAGGTGGATGTAAGAGTGTAGAGTTTGCTAAGAACACGCTCGAGCGAATAAGCTTTATGGTGTAGTGATTGTAGTAACCTATTGAGTTCGAGTTTATTTTCCTATTCGACGCGAAGGTACAGGGGGAAAACGGCTTTACTTTTATATAAGATAAGACAGAAATGAATTAATACTACATAAATATTCATCAGATACGCAGTACACACATTATTTATATATAACATGGGTATTCGATAGCTATGACTGAAGGCTTAAACGCATTGTAGTGTTGGAAAAAGTTATCTGAATTATAAAAAAAACTAATACAAATTATTAGTCTACATCTTAAAAATTCTGAAACATAATATTAAATCGTTACATTTCCGAAATATTACAAAAATTCAGTACACCATCAAATATAAAAACAGTAGTCCAAAGAATCCAATTAATACAGAAATCACATCTGTCTTTCACGCTTAATTTTAAAAAGCACTTTTGTTGATCTGTCGCGCTTAGCTTTTCAAAAAGATTTCTACCGGTCAATCACAATTAAATTAAATATCGGTCAGTTTGTCTAGCTGAAATTTGATGCAGCATTGGTGTACCAAGCTTAAGTTTAAAATAGAGTTTTGATCGGACTTAAGTTTAAATGCATGTTTATGCAACACCAGCATATTAAGTACACGCATCTGACCAATACGCGTTTATATCTTTAGTAGGAGAGCGGAAATGACAAAAACGAATATCCACAGAAGAGTTTACTCTTGCATTCTGCCCTGAACCACATGTTACGAGTTTATTAGCATTTTTCGTAATTAGTATAATTTTTAATTTTCAACTATAGTTAGAGAAACTTCTCATACAGTTGGTCCTTATAATATTTTACTTTAAAATAGTTGCTTTGATCTTGATAACAGACCTTGTTTTCAATTGAATGTCTAGAGAGAGAAATACAGACAATAATGCCGTAAGAAAAAGTCACCATATTCACAGAATATGACCCCTATTTAAAAGCTTTACCATTACATTTGTTATTAAGCAAAGTTACATTTAATACTCTGTTATTTGTTTAAATTTAATGATGTCTTTTTTTCTGCTTTAACCATTATTTTTTCTTTGCCTAATTTACAATTTGCTGATCGTTTACTGTGGACCCACACTACGTAATAGAGACGTGATAATCGAAGGATTCGCATGGGTCATCATTATCTATATTATCCTACGAATTGCGCTTACTTGTCTTTATTGTCGAGTTGAATTATAAAAGTCGTTTAAAATCTCTTCTAATTCTTGATGTCTATGGCGTATGACAATGATAACGTCGGCAAATTCTAGATGATGAAGGTATTTTCTGTTTATATTGACGTCTTCCTTCAAAGTCAATTTTATTCATGACCGAATCTTGCATGCAAGATGTAAAGAGGTTAAATCGCCTTGTCTGGAATCTCATTCCATATTGATCTTTTTGCTATCGTTTTGGAGCTTGAAAGTTATTGTGGCTTTATTATAAAGGTCTTGAGTTGGATAATAATATCTAACCCAAGACTTTTATTATGAATAACCTGTTACAACGTATGTAATGTTACACGAAACAGACACACGTCATCAGGCATTGCCACATATTGTTTTATTCATATTGATATTAAATAACATAAGTATTTTTGTAGTAGATAACTACAAAAATACTTATGTAATTTAATCTCTCTGTTTTTTTATAGGTCTCACACGCGAAAAGTGTTGCATACAAAAGTAATTCGTACGCACTTCCGTGAGTGCACAAAACAGCTCTACAATTGTATCTATTACCATGACCATCGGGAGGAACTACTTCGCAGTTTCGGCCCTTACTTCTCTACTACGTCAGTATTGGTGTTGGTGTGAGCTACATTTTTGTCAAAACTGATCATTTCTTTTTAACCAGAACCAGTATCATGCCTTCTCTGCTGCTTCTTTTTACGTCTGTCGTAAAGTTTTGTTTTACTTTTGTGTTAGTACAACAAAATCGATTCTGCAGTGTTGATTAGCTTTCGGTCAAACTATCCTCTCGCTCTAAGAACCAAATGATAGTATTCCACATTCAACAATTTTCTCATGCTTCATGTCTTCTACAATTGCAAAATTATTTTCCCATAGTACAGTAGTCTCCAACACAATTCATACCTTTTTTCCTCACTCCACATAACAAGGTCGGGTCTCTGCTGCGTAAGGACCAGTGATAAGAAATAAAAAATCGAAACAAGAAAGATTTTTTTAAATAGCTTAAAATTGCTTTCAAATAGAATGTCGACATTTATTTGACACCCGGTTTACTGTCAACTGTCAACTGTCAACTCTTTAACCCTAGCTGGGGGAGGAAACACGCAGTATATTCACTCACTTCGATTTGCATTCTTACTCTGATTATTTTCACCATTCTCTCTCGTAATTCTGCAATTGTTATTCATACATACCTCAATCGACACACTTCAAAATAAAAACAGTAAAATGTTTACAATTGAATTTTTAGTCTCAATCGTGAAATTATAAAAATAATCACAATCGCATTCAAAACGCGACTTCTATCCACATTCTTTACCTACAATGTTACCATCCAAGCTACAATTCTTATTTACTATCCTGCTTTTTTGATCACTCCGGAGTAATCTTGCTACACATAGAAATCTGAATTATTTTATGGATGATTCAGATTCCGACCAATTTAGTATTTTACCATTTTATTTAAAAAGCAGTGAATAACTTTACGTAAATTTCCACAGAATATCAGTTGGTTTTTAGATCTGAGTGAAAAGTGAACAAAACAAATTCATCTAGGTCTGACATTTCCAGTTCATGCCTGACCTTTGTTTTTATCCTTGTTACGTGAATTATTATGTTTCACTCATTATATTTCAAGTAATAACTCATTTTAAGTAATAACTCTTATCTTTTGTTTATTTCTATATGCAACACGTTAATTAATTTTATTTGACCTTTGCACAGAAGATTAATTAAAGGTGGGACAAACAGTAAATGGTGTAAGAATCGCACCAGACATCGTAGTATAACGATATGTAGTGTCTATCGGCATTATATAAGATATAACTTGTTGAATTGTCCTATGACAATTATACGTTAAAATGAAATTTTGTAAAATACAAGAAGTAAGATGCATAATTGTCTCGATATTTAATATTCATTAATTGTTATAATATAATCATCATTACACTTCTTTACGTAATATCTACGTAGTTGGGTTAATGTAGATTTGGGGACATAATGCAATACAAAAGTATTGCAAACAGTTAGAGAGGTTTCCTCAAGAAGCTATCACTTTAACATATATATGTTGTACTATAAACAGGATTTGTCATTCGAGTTTTGAGTATATGATATAAACAATAACTAACAGTGATAAGTTGTTGCATCTATATAACGTCTGAATGTTTGTCCATGGCGACTTTAAAACTGGATATGCTCATTTATGGATAATAATAATAATAATAATAATAATAATAATAATAATAATAATAATAATAATAATAATAATAATAATAATAATGATGATGATGATGATGATGATGATGATGATGATGATGATGATGATGATGATGATAAATAAATAAATAATAAACTTGTGTTTACTGAAAGATATATTGGATTTGACAGTGGAAAAAGAAAAAAAAATGTTTTCTATTGAACGATTACATGCAAACTGTTGAATTTCCATCAAAGTCTTAACGTTTTATACTTCGGAATGTTGTAAGTATATTATTTCATTGACCTTCATACAAAAGATGAACTCGTGATTATCATTTTGATTATTTTGGTTATTCGAATGACTGTTCTAATCTTCGATGTTATCTGCACAAAGTTTCGGTTGATGTAACCTTCAACCTTCTTGAGGTGTGTGTTGTGGAACACAAGAACCTTTATATAGAACTCAAGAATATGTACGGAAACAATTAGATAGACGTTCAATTAATTAGAATCGAAAACGAAAATCAATTAGAATAGACGTTCTAATCTTCGATGTTATTCGCAGAAAGTTTCGGTTGATGTAACCTTCAACCTTCTTGAGGTGTGTGTTGTGGAACACAAGAACCTTTATATAGAACTCAAGAATATGTACGGAAACAATTAAGTAGCATGCCGCCGTTCTGTTAGCCAGATCGGGTTGAAGTTTTAAGTAATCCATACTTTTATTCTTAGAATCGCCCGTACTGATGATTAAACTATCAAACTGCGGAAGACTGTTAATTTAAACTGATTATTACTTATTACTTTATCCGTTGTGCAACGTACCCGAAGAAGCTTAACATGTTGTAAGAATAACATCCAAGATGCTAACAGTAGTCCAAATAATCTAGATTATAAAAATCTTAACATTATATCATTAAAAAGGGAGCAGCATTTGTCGCAATCGAGGCAGGACTTTTTGTTCATAGGATCGTGTCTGAGTAGCTGGTAGAACGGGTCTCATATTTGAAACTCAAGACTCGTGAATACATCTGTACGCCACTGATGCTAATACTTTCTGCACCCGTATCGTGTACTTCTAGCGTTAATAAATACAATGTATTCATATATTTCAATTATCTTGTCACGGATTTTGCAGCCTTTTGGCCTGAACGATTTTTTTATTTTGAATATTTCTTTTTATTTCTTGTAGTATGTTTCTTCTTGGTGCACTTTATTGCAGTTTGTTTGATACATTGATGTTTTTTGTTTTGTTTCTTGTGTCATGAGATTTAATTATTTTATGAAATTTTGTCTCACCTTTTATTATAAGCATATCTACGTTCTTGCATTAATAATTGAGAAAGTCTCATAAGAGAATTCATTAATGATGTATATTGATATCGACAATAGTGATCTCTTTCGGATAAAACAAGTTTTGTTCGATGGACTATGAGTGAAAACAAGTGCTTTCACATGTTCAGCACCCTCCGTTGTTTTCCATTACTATTTTACGCTTTGTGTTTTTTTTTGCACCAGCCGCTTACCACTGATATTTCGCCGATAACGGCCAGCGGTTATCTCTTGAATTTATATGAAAATACACCTAGTCGTGGTTCGGATATTACTATGTCTCCTCGGTCTTACCATCGATTTAGACCTACAGTGACACACCTAATTCTTACTAACACCCATTACAGATAAATGTGCGTTCTAAATTTGCGTTTAACATAGAATTTCTCTTTGAGAACTCTGTAGATTTAATGAAAACAAGCTGCCTCAAGGTTCCTGAAATCTCGTGTCCTTTCCACTGGGGATCTGGTTAAGTCTCTCTCTCTCTCTCTCTCTCTCTCTCACTCTCTCTCTCTCTCTTCCGTTTATCCCGCTAGATTTTTCACGATCATATTCTGTTGATGTTGCCTGTGTTGACGTGTGAACATAGTTTATTACATACACACTTTAACGGTTTTAGTTCAATTAGATTTCTATATTGTTGCTCGTTCATCTTGGTTTTCTGCTTCTGATTGTTGTTGGTGATTTTCTTCTTCTTTTCATTCTTCTTTGCACTATACTTATTATTACTAGTATTATTAGTAGTATTAGTATTATTATTATTATTAGTAGTAGTAGTAGTAGTATTAGTGTTGCATAGTTCTTGAACTCTTCTAAAAATACGAACACTTACAAGCGTTTTGAAACTTTTTCGTTAACGCATTTTTAAGCCTTTAAACTGACAGTCCATTTTATAGTATTTTTACTCACTAATTTTACCATTACTTTCTTAAAAAATATTTTCTTCTTTCTTATCTCAGAAAACCTCGGTTCGTTTCAAATGTTCATGCTTAAACAACTGGTCATTTTTAACACAAAAAATGTATATGTTGCATACCTTTTAATTTCTCGTACCTTTACTTCTTCGTCGTGGAGGGGCACCGTCACTTTGCACTCGAGTGTATGTGTCCACCCGAACTAAATCGCACAAGCAAAATCAAACGATCTCTCAAACATGCGCCCACTTCAAGATGCGTCCGGCGCCACAGGGCTATTATCTAACAGTAGTAGTATTGTTGTTGTTTTTTTTAAATAGATAATTTATTTTGCATCCCATTTTTTTCTTCTCTTCCTTGACTTTTCCTTTAACACAACGAGTTATTAAAACACAGCCTTTGCGCATGCGTTTTATTTAGAAACTTAGTTTTCAATGATGGCCATTTTTATACCTGGAAAATATAGGAACATCTACGAAAATATCTTGTAGCAGTAATAAAGGCAATATGACGGTCCACATTTAACAAGAAACATGTTCATACAAGACAAAAGCAACCCTGACAAAACTATCAATACTAACGGTATCAAAAGTCGAACTCCTCGTATGTTTTCAGTAGGTTTTTTAAAAGTTATTCGAACCTTATACACGATAATTCTTTGCTATACGCATGAAAACGAGTTTTATCTATAAAAAAATATGCAATTATGAACACGAGTTATTTCTTCTATGGAAAAGGGTCGATCAAAACATAAAACATCTGATACGGTTTAAAACAGGTAAGTTTTCGTTTCTATTATTACACTTCCCCCTGATCGTATGATCACACGGGTGATAGTGGATGGGTGGTCATTTTACCCTCGCATTTCTTTTTGGCTAGAAAGTTACTTCTACGTTCTTAGTCGAATCGCCAGATGTAATGGTTTTTACTACATATTCACTTTGACTTGGATTTCTGTAAGCTTCTTTCTATATTGTTTGCCCTTCTTGTCCTGTCTTTTGTTATTCGTCTTCTTGTTGTTCTTTATTTTCGTATTTTCATCATTCTTTTTCCTCTTATTATTATCATTATTATTATTGTTATTGTTATTATTATTGTTGTAATTATTGTTATTGTTTCTTAAAATTTAATTTAATTTCATCCCTTATTCTTTTTTTCTTTCTTGATCTTTTACACAATGATGTATTGCAAAGTGGACTTTGCGCATGCGTTTTATGCTTTAGTTATCACCTGACTTTTCAGTGTCAGCCATCCGTTTCTACGTGTCTGCAGTTCCGTTGTGATTCTAATATTTTTCTCGGAATAAAATCCAAATAAAATATAGCATTGTTCACGAAAAAAAGACTAGCGATCTCTTCAATAATTGTTGGCACAACGCATAAATAAACAAAACGAACTAACGAACACATTAATATCATGTCGAAATATATTTTAATTTAAAGAATTCGTGATGAAAACAGGCGTCGATCAGATGTAAAAAAAAAACTGGCTACCGAAGCAGAATGTAGAATAACAAAATAATAACACATCAAAATGATGTAATGGGAAGATTAAAATATGACGAAATAATTCTATTCTTGGCATCTCTTTATTTTCATCGATTTATTTTTCGATGTTGTCTGGTTTTTAAAAGACGAGTAACACGATCTTTAATGAAAATTTTAGTTTTTATGTTTGATTCGTTTGTTTTTAGCCATATCAACACATTGTTCGGTTATTGATTGCCGAAACAATATATATATATATTGGAAACGATGCAATGGACGTAAGTTGATAGTTTATTTTTAGGGGTTCACGATTGTATTACAGTGGAACGGAGCAAAATAGATCCGACTGTTTCAAAAACATACATCATAATTTTACGAATTAAAATAATGCTTACAACTCGGTATTTTAAATCTTCTCAACATTCTTACTACGCCTTACACAAATATCTTCATTATCAGATCGTAGCTACACAACTTGTTGCTTAGTTAATGTTGTAATTACGTTTATATATCCGCTACATCATATTAGCACTTCCTGACTCCAGCAGGTACCCAAAAAGAAATACCTAAACGACAGAGATGCTGTATGATTCGAATTATTCAGACTACTGACATCATCTTGAATTCTTATTGTTATTCTTACAATGTTTCGGCAGGTATAATCGCCGACCGGACTCGGGAATCTATACAGAATTTCGAACTGGATTTTTTATTTAATTCACAAGATCAGATTAACCTCGTTCCGTCAACCATGCTCAGATAGAAGTTTTGTAATTCCTCATAATACCCTTAGTTTTGTTTGTACTGGGGATTGAACCTTAAACCATCAAAAGACTGCCACCTACAGCTGATTATTGATTAGTATGTTATCCGTTGAACCACGAGTGTATGTGGACAACACCACTATCTGGCAAAGGAACTCATAATTTTATAAATAAAAATGCAAGAAATCCTAACGACTCGCTATTTTTTAATTTACTATTCTTATTATTCCTTATACAAACATATTAACTATCATTGCACGGCTACATAACTGTTTCGAGATCACTTATTTCTTGCCCCAATCACGTTTGTATTTCTCGCTCTAATCACATTAGCATTTCCTGATTCGAACAGGTGCTTTGTAGCACCAATCCAAAAGACGTAGATGTCGTACGAAATGTTCCAGAAACAGTCCACATCAGCTTTTGTTCTTTCAACATTCGGTTTATAGGGAGAGTATCCGAAAAATGTATGGACCCCTTGAATCGTTATAACTCGTTCAAATTACTGATTTTAACTTGCAAACAAGATTGATAGAAAGAAGAAAAACACATTTAAATTATTCACAATAAACTTAACGTAGAAAATTAAGTTTTAATAAATGTAAAGCCTACTAAGGTTAATTTAAGAATATTCTTAAAATGAATACTAATCTTAACATGTTCTGTTATATTAACTTTCATATAATACATTTGATTTACAAACCTCTTACAACTTTTCGTCTATCATGTTCAAAAATTAACTCGAACCTATACCCGAGTTCGGGTTAAGGTTAGGGTTACGGTTAGGGATAATTTATGAACATTTTGAAATTACTCCAAACAGCCGTTACATTATTATTCAATAAATAATTGATATTAAAAAGTGATAATTTCAAATGT
>OY744516.1:224899544-224927044 GCA_963556195.1 Sepiola atlantica
TTGCCTCCTGCGGTTCAATATTATGTCACAGGTAGTTGATTTCAGGGCTAAAACTTTTTAATACTTTCTTCATTTTGTCATTGTCAGATGAAAGCTTGAGATACTAACAGAGTTCTGGTCAGAGTCATTGGCTGAGCGATCTGTTGAGTGTTGTTCCTGGCTTTTCTGAATGCAGTAACTGTTATCTGTTAAGCCTACAGTTAACGTAGTTAACGAGGGCTTTCTTTTGGCATTGATTTCTGGCTCTATTTAGCAATACATACTTTAGACTAGTACGGATGTTTCTTCTATCTCCTCCTAAAGGTTGTCACTGTGGAGTTGAAGCTTGCAATTCGGATGTTAACCCACTTTTTTCAGCATTGCCAGCAATGCCGCCTTTACAAGCGTCCTCTATGCGATTGGCGAGGGAAGCTTTTCGGCTGTGTTCGATCGATCTACTTTGACTGAGGACGGACTTTACTACAAACCATGGAGTTGTCGGTGTTACAGTCAGGACTGTTGTAGCAACATGTGGTGAGAATACAATAAAGTGAGGGTCTTCGTGTGATGACAAGGTCTACATGGTGCCAGTGATGGGATCTCTGGTGTCACTAGGATACTCGATGATGTCGCCTGGTGGCGAGACATGTATTGGTTATGACGAGGTTATGGTAGGAGAACAAGTCAAAGATCCTTCGTTCGTTCTCATTCAGCCTGCCGACACCCAAATGAGCTGTACAGTTAAGGCTAAGAATGATGGTCATCCCTACTTGTATATTGAAGTCATCGAGTATATAATTTTTCCATGATAGGGAGGCCTTTTATAGTGGTGTCAACATCCCTATAGAACTGGTTCCTGGTCTCGGTTTGAGAGCATAGCGTGGGTCGTAAACACTGAAGTATTTATTAGGCTCGAGGCGGATGACATGCGGACACACACTATTCGGGCTGTGTCACTGCATGGCGATTCTCAAGTGATGAGTAGAGAATTCTTCACTGCGAATCCAACGTCATGCAGTCTTGATTCCTCGGGTGTCTTGCTATACCAAAAAAACGTGAAGTTCTGTTCTCAGAGGCTGCCGCCTGATGCGAATCTTGTTTTTAACAGTGTGAGCCTTGTGTGCTTCCGGTCGATATTAACTGTTTTCTAGACTTATTGACCTCTGATAAAATATCAGAGACGCCAGGGCGTATTCGTTTTACTTTTCACCTTGCTAATCGCAAGATTTGTAATATTTTATTTGTTTGTTTGGTTCAGTCTACTGATTTGCTTTTTTCCTGGCTCCAAAACCACATTGTATTAAGACTATTAAACTTTAACCTGGGCATTAACTATAAATACTTTTGAAATATTAAAGTGTTTTATACGGCGTCAGTTTAGGTTTTCTACCTACATCACTGCAGGAGTTGCGTTTGCAGGTGGCTGCATGGGTTCGAATATATATATATATATAAGTATACATTTTTATTTAGACAAACATTATTGGTTACATATGTACATACATGTTTCGGTTGTATTCTTCGCAGAAAGTGAACCTCTTCAGACCAAAGACTTTAGAGAAGTGGGATGGATTTGGAAAAGTTTTCTTTTAAATAAATCGTTTTGGGAGAAAGATTATTTTTTATGAATTAGTATCGGATTACATACTTTACTTGTTACTTCTTTCAATTAGTTTCTATCCTTTTGTATTACCTGCCTTCTTATTCCTTCCCCTGTTCATTGTTTATTACCTACTTATCTTGGATTTCTTTCAACTCTATTTAACACTTCAAAGTTTTAATCTATTTACAAACCTATTCAAGCATAAATATATGATCTTAATATAAAACACACACGTGTGCACACATTAATAGATACACAAGTACATACATAAATAAACAGTCACACATATATACATAGATATATATACACAGATATAAACATATATCCACTTTCAATGTTCAATATATAAAATTCACACGTGCGCACAAATTAATAGATACACAAGTAAAATACATAAACACAATAAACATATATATATAAATATTTATACGCATATATCCATACACAGATATACACACCCACACACACACACACACATATATATATATATATATATATATATATAAACATATACATTTTCAAGCATGTATGCACATATGTAACCAATAATGTTTGTATAAATAAAAATGTATACTTATGAACAGCTCTACTTGTCATTGCGCACTTTATATATACACTTGAGTTTCAACGGATTTACATCTACAGAAACTAATACAATACATGTACTATATATATATATATATATATATATATATATATATATATATATATATATATATATATATATATATATATAGTGATCCAGGTAGGGGAAACATCCACAGGGTAGAAATCCAAAGGGAATCAAACCGGGCTTATAAAAGAGTGCTCAATAAAAAATATAGAGCTGTATTGTGAATGCTTTTTATTTAAACATGTACAAAGTCTGCTACACTGGCATGTCGATGTTATCGATCTACAGCTATCAGGAGCGGAGGTCTCATCAGGCAGAAGGTTTTTTTTGTGAATCGAACCCGGTCGGTGAAATCCAGGAAGAATGGAGTTAAGCAAAAAGACGAAGAAGGAATAATAGTCATTTGACCAATTTTTTAAAAAAGATTGGCTGTCAGAAAAGTTTAATTTACAATAATTCATATTTTTATTTTAATTCAACGCTGAACTGGGGAAGGGGGGGGGGGGCGAGGGGAAGGAAAAGAAAGGGAAAGAGAAGAGAAAGAAAGAGAGGTAGAGGGGGTGTTAGGGGTGTGTGTCTATAGACATTTAAGAGTTGTTGTGGACGGGAGAGGGTTAGGGTGTCTAGCCTGACGCGACCGATATTTTGCAGGTGTTATTTTGTCGCGTGTCAAGGGAATAGAGATGTTCGACCTATTTAATGCAGACGGCTAAATTTCCACGATAAAAAACTTAAAGTAATATTTAGTGTAAATTATTATTGGTGATAAATAAATTTAATTCTAGATAATATTTGACAATGAGTTTATAAAATATAGTGGTGATTATTTTTAGTAAAAATCGTATATAAATTTATGACAGTAGTATTAATACATTATACTATTATATTTCGACCTATTAACATTTAGTTTGAATTATTTTGGGGGATAAATAAGTGTATTTTAATTCTAAGTAATATTTAGTAATGAATTAATAAAACATAGTATGACGAACCTAACATCTCCATCAAGGGGGCCACGGTAAGTTTAGTTTGCTCTTTTGCATATCCGGGTAGCATTCTTCTCTTGATTCTGAAATGTAGCCTGAATGATTAAAAAACGAGAAAAGCCTCTGTCTCAGACACACTTAAGCACGACTATTGTGCGATTTATGTGGCAGAGTCTATAAGTTAAGTGCCGATCTACTATGTCAAATCAGATCTACTACCAGCAATCAAATACGTAAGTTTAAAACGGGAAGGAGTAAAATATAGCTATATAAAATTCGAAACCATTGGGCTTTTATGTTATATCAGCTGAGACATCTGCGGTCCCACAACGAGACACTGCATATGGATGGCCTTCTTTTGTAAACAAGTGGAAATCATTATATCTTTGATTGCTTGTAGATACATTATATTTATCTTTCTTGTGTGAATAAGTCCTCATTAAGTTGACTCTAATCGAGTCAAAAGAAGGTCAACAACTAGAGGGGACCATTAAAATGGAAAGAAGGTGTGTATATTATTATACACTCTTCAAAACGACTCAACATAATATATATATACATATATATATACATATATATATACACACACACACACGTATATATATATATATATATATATATATATATATATATATATATATATATATATATATATATATATATATGCAAGCGTCATTACAGACCACGGAGTTCTCTCCCCTCACGATCTTTTTGTCAATTTCTCGACGCGGTGAGGTATTCTTCGGCTTTCGAGAAATTGACAAGAAAGATTGTGAAGAGAAAGAACACCGTGGTCTTTAATGACTTGCTGCCGAACTATACATATATATATATATATATATATATATATATATATATATATACATGTATATATATTTATATATATACATATATATATATATATATATATATATATATATATATATGTATATATGTATATATATTCATCAATTCTCGAAATCTACTTGAATCAATGCTGTGTTTTTCATCATCAGATTAAAACAAAGGTTTATTTAAAAAATGTAAACTGTTTTTCTTTCCATTTTGTTTTGAGTGGTCGCCATCTTTGTCAGTTTATAATTGTTTGCCTGAAATCATAAAAGTAATTGTTTACTTCGGACAAAAATAAAAAAAAATAAGATGAAACATATTGGTTCAAGTTTATTCTGTTTGCATTTGGTTTAATACATTTCTAGGAAAGAACGTGTTTGTCCCTCTAGGCTTTGTTTCTTCCGTAATAGAAGGCGCTTTGTATTATCCATTCGTTAAAATCATTTTTTTTTCAATATGGATTTTCATAAATAATAACGGGCAAAATTCATTTGCAGAAAGTTGAAACATATTAATGTGTATACTTGACTGATAGTGTGTGGTAAACTGTGTGAGTTGTTCAGTTACATAACATTGAACACAATATGTATTCATTACTATCTACTTATATATATATATATATATATATATATATATATATATATAGGGATATTTGAGAAATGAATAAGGAAAAACTAAGAGATAGTTTATATATATTCATCAACGTTTCGTCTTTATTGTAAGACTTCCTCTAGATGATAAATTGAATAAAATGTCATGTCATCCTTAGGAGATCTTACAATAACGACGAAACGTTGATGAATATATAAAAAACTATATCTTGGTTTTTCTATTTCATTTCCCATTACGTCGGATTACTCTCATCCTTCTTTTCACATGTTGATATTTGTATAAATAAGTCGTCGTTGATTTCTTATTTAACCACTATATGACGTGCTTTCTATGTTTGTCCGCTGCATTGACAATATAGATCTTAATTCTCTTTTATTTCTCGTGGTGATTGTTGCTGGCAGTAGGGATGAATTTCGGGCTGCAGAGTACGTGGTTACTTTGGGACCAGAATCGTATCTTTCGACCAGCAGTAATTAGCATCTTTCCTACACTGATGACTGCGAAAAAAACCCAAAAAACACTATGTATGTAAAATAAAAATGTATGTCTATTTATCAAATATATTGTTATAAGCCTCTTTCAATCAAAATAGGAGTTGGGTCTCTTTAAGAGACTTTAATAAACCTTAGCACAATGCAATGATCCTACGTCGTGAGTGGAACACTATATAACGTTCTTCCTGTGTTCGTCCGTTATCTCGATAATATCGATCTTAATTCTCTTTCATTTCTTTTGGTGATTGTTAACAGCCAAAGAGAAGAATGTCGGGCTACAACTCAGTAATGACTTGGTGACCGGGATCGAATCCTTCGACCAGCAGAAATTATCATCTCACTTACACTACTACACTAAATTATTATCTCTCCTTCTCTCTCTCTCTCTCTCTCTATATATATATATATATATATACATCGCACAATCTATCTTAGTATATACATCTCGCACAATGTCTATATAAATTATGCATTTTCAGTAAATCACTTTGCCATATAAAACTACTTTCCATGGCGTATACATGTACACGTACACATATATATGTTTACTCACAATTCTATTCTCTCCCACTATATTGTCAAACATTAATGGTTGTTTTTACCACACATAAATAATGTGCATACCCCTATGTGCATCATGTATATATACACATCCATATACATATTGCATATGCATACAATTATATGCTCATGAATACTTTTATAATCATTAATCAATGTAGCGATAGTCTGGCACTTAGTTAATGCTAGACTTCTTTCTGATCATCAATACGGATTTAGACAAGCACGATCTACCGCGGATATCCTAACGGTCATCTGTAAACGCATATATCATACACTGAACAAAGATGGTGAAGCTAGGGCGGTAGCGCTCGATATATCCAAGGCCTTTGAGAAGGTCTGGCATGAAAGGCTTCTCCTAAAAATGCACTCATATGGTATTACTAGACAAATATTTAATATAATTAAATCCTTCCTGACAAAAAGAAAGATCCAGGTTGTCCTCGATGGCTGTTGATCTAAGCAACATGACATACATTCTGGTGTACCCTTGGACTTCTATTGTTCCTGATCTTCATAAATGACCTCCCTGATATCATTGAGAGTGAGATAGGAATATTTGCTGACGACACGACGCTTTACTCTCGTCATGTGGGCTAAATCGACGCACAAATATCTAGAGCGATGGCTGTATCCTCAGTCTGTAGTGGATTGGGTCCAAAATAGATGATAACTTTTAATGCCTCAAAGACAAAGCTACTTTCCATCAATAACTACAAAAAATCTGTTCACCCACTGATTGTCATAGCAAATAACACCCTACCCGAGAGTTTATCTCTCAAACTACTCGGCCTAACTTTCACATATAACATGAATTGGAAAAAATCAAACCAATATATATTTTTTTCACCTTGACGTTTTAATCTTTTTTTAATCTTTTTTTTTGTTGTATCAAGCGAAATTATTAGATAAAAAAGTCAAGGTGAAAAACAAAATATTGTTTTGATTTTTCATTTTGATTTTAATAAAACATATCTGCATCTAACACATGTTTTTTTGAAGGCATTTTGTATCTTGCTTGAAGTTTAACATTTTAAAGATGCTTAAAAAATTAACTTTCGCAAATGTATACCTACCAGCGACCATGCGCAATTTAAGTTCAAATTTAAAAGAGACATCTACACCGTTAAGTCCACACAACATCGGACGTCACTTCTACAAGACCTGGAAGGATTGTTACGAACAAAAATAAGGTTAATATCTTTTATTTGTCTGAAGCTCTGACGAGGCTTTTTGTATCAAGCTAAATTATTAGAAAAAAAAGTAAAGATGAACAAAAATATTGTTTTTATTTGTTATTTTGATTTTAATAAAAATATCTGCATCTAACACATGGTTTTTTGAAGGCATTTTGCCTCTTCCTTCAAGTTTAAAATTTTAAAGATGCGTAAAAAGTAAACTTTTCCAAATTAATATATATATATATATATATATATACACACACACACACACATATATATATATATATATATATATATATATATATATATATATATATATATATATATATATATATATATATGACTAATGAATCAAATATGTTTATTTATGGGGTTCCGATCGTGCGAACAGCAGGGATTATCTTCTCCCATACTGATGGTTGCAGGTTTTGCATGAAACACATATATATATATGGTTAATTTAAAAATAGTAATGGCCCCGATTAAGTTCTAGTGATAACCTGCTTATATGGCTGCTGAATTTTCCATTCAGACGTTAATTTACTCTCTCATGTCTACTGCAATGCGTCAAATATGATATTTGTATTAGAGTTCGAATAGTGTGACCGGTAAAGATTGTCTACTACCATGATGATGAGTGAAAATTTTACATGAAATACATGTGTATATTGGTTGATTTTAAAATATTATTCATAAATACTTATTCAAAGCTGTCGCTAGATGGATCAATGTAAGTAGGTAAACAACTGGCCGTCATTTATAGAGTAATGCTATAGTCTAGGCCCCACCTATTGAGTTCTTTTGACGGCGTGGTAATGTGGCTGCTGAATTTTTGATTCAGACATTGATCTAATCTCCAATATCTACAGCAATGCGTGGCGGATACATCGGTACCCGCTCCGACTACTGAGTCAAATATGGATTTCGTATTGCGGTTCGGATCGTGTGACCAGCAGGGATTGTCTCCTCCAGCACTGATGATTGCAGGTTAGGCATGACACACATGAGTTAAGTTGAAAATATTATTCAAAAATAATTATATATATATATATATATATATATATATATATATATATAATTCTTTGTGAAGTAGTAGGAAAATCCCAGTGCTCAATTAAAGGAATCAGAATCGAGAGCTTAATATTTGTTTATTAATACAGAAATGTAATGCAACATATGGACCAATGGTTTCGAACACATGAGCTAAAACCTCTGGCTCTCATCGGCTATGAAGTAATTGGTGAGGAAATCATAAAATAATATAATATAATACTCTTTTTTTCTTATCTTTTGGTTTTTTCTGGAGATGGGGCATCCTACCAGATGCCAAGCATTTACCGGCTATTTCAGACACTCCAGCCTAGAGATCTTTTTAAGATTCTAGCCGTCCCTTTAAGTGAAATTTTTGGTATTTATCTTGCACTCGGTTCACCGGGTATACTCACCAGATAGCTTTTGAAATTCTTTTTCATTAGTCCTGTAGCTGCTATAATTACTGGTATGATAGGGATTTCCTTAGATTCCATTTTCTTTTCATGTTGTACATAAGACCTTGGTATTTCGTAATCTTTTCCCTTTCTTCTCTGTTCAATCCTGCATAATTAGGGACACTGACTTCAACTAAGGTTGCTACTTTCTCTCTTTTGCCCCATATTACGATGTTAGATTTAACAGCTCCATTTTCTTGATATGTAGCTTTAGGGGTTGCATGGTCATAGTGGATGGTTTATAAATTATTTCCAACTGTTCTTTCTGGTATATGCTCCCAGGACTTGCTGCTACACTGGATATTCAACTTTTTACAAATAGTCCAGTGAAGATATGTACACACTCCGTCGTGTCGCATTGTATAATAGCCACCCCCAGAAGACCCTTACAACTGGATGGCAGGTGGCTCACACTTTCTTCCTCTGTGTGGCAGAACCTGCACTTGTTATTGTTGCTGAGACCACTCATTATTTTAAAGGTATTGGTCATCAAGCCTTGATCTTGAGCAGCCATTATCATTCTCTCCTGATCATAGTGGATATATTCTCTTTTCAGCCAGTCTACAGAGCCTTCCTTATCTATATATTCCTGGGATAATTCACCTAGGAAATACTTAGCACGTTGTTGGTTGGCCCATTCTTCCAGTTTTCTGGAATGGAAGGTCTTGGTGTATTTCTGTGGCTTTTGCAAGCTATTTCTGTGGCAGGATTGTTGTCTGTTTCTGCCTCATTTGTAAGACAGTCCTGTTCAAAATGTTTGTCCACCTTTGTGATAGAGGTTGTTCTGCTTGCTCTGGTTTCTTGATGGACTCACGTGTGTGCCGTTAAACGAATATAAAAATGATGCGCTCGAATAAGGCAGTTAAGAATCTAAAATTTAAAAGTTAAGTTCCAAGAAACCGGTAGAACGTCCTTTCAAGTGATGTTTAAGAATACCAATTTCAGTTAAATGCACAGCGTTTCTTTTCGCCAATCTGTTGGAAATGATCCAAGGGACTTAACTCTATAAACTTTATGAAAATATGTATTTAGAAAACATAGGAAGACCATTAAATTAAAAACAAACAACAATCTGATCTTAACTGTTAAGCAATGGATGAATAAATAAATAAATAAATAAATTAATTAATTAAATAATAAAGAATAAAAATATATAAATAAAGAAATAAAAATATAATGAATATTAAATATTAAATATTAAATAATTAAAAAAAAAGAAGTTAAATGGATATATTAAAGAAACATTATTTAGATGAAAAATATATTAATATAATAAGGAATTGGGGAAAATGGGATCTAAGGGGGATAACTAAGTAACATACTTTTGATGATATTCTAAAGTCTTAAATGCAAGGGGAATATATTAATATAGCATCATTTAGAGAATAGCTAAATAGTTCATTATGTTATACGATCAGCCGAATTTAACATTATTATTTCATTTATATACATAGAATGATATAAGATAATATAATAATATGTGCTCAATGCATTAGTTAAGCTTTGTAGTAGTATGTAAACATATAGGATTTACTATATATATATATATATATATATATATATATATATATATATAAATATGAATTCGTAGCCATTAGGTAGTTATGCGTTTGAATTGTATGCACTTTCTTTGACGTCATCAATTTCTTAACGGTTTAAACAGTCAAACTTTTAAATCTCTCATATGTGTAAAACGTCATCACGCTCTCATGTACATTTCAACTTTACAGACGCTTTTTCAAGTTATAAACTACTTGCCGTTATAAGTCAAAAATGAGCACAACAGTAAAGTCATAATTTGTAAAGACACTAAAACTAATACCGCTTGAAGATGATTTGACGATTCAAATCGAAAGTACTTGCAAAAAAGAAAAAAAGAATGGAACAAGAAACCCATGGATCATATTTACATCAATTTGACCGAAACATTAGATGGACAATTCGGAAAATTGAAAATGTGCATGTGTAAATTTTATCACCGCATTCTTACGCGTTAGTCGCTGCCTGTCGGTCGCTGAATGAGGTGCTACACAACGTGTTCGTCGGATTACCGATTATCTCAAGATGACTGAACATGTTGAGCAAAAGTACTGCATCAGATGTTGTCAAAAGCTTGGTGATTCTCAAAGCAAAATTATTCGTTACATTCAGCAGGTATTTGGAGAAGATGCGATGGGTGCAAGACAAAGTGGTTCAACCGATTTAAAAATGGCTGCACATCAGCAGGAAGTCATAAGCGTTCTAGCAGGTCCCAAACTGCTCGGAGTGCAGCTATTGTTTAGAGGGTACGAAATTTAGCGATGGAAGAGCGTCGTTCAACCAAGATGTCGGAGTGAGTAAAGATTCCTCACATGCAATTTGCGCAATGATTTGAACATGCACAGAGTGGCTACGAAATTTCTGCCCAGTTTGTTGTCGCAGGAACAAAAGGACCTCCGTTTTCAAGTTACACAGGACCTTCTCAAAACCGCCAACATTGACCCTGGGTTTGTGAACATAGTGATAACTGGAGATGAGTCATGGGTGTACGAGTACGACCCAGAAACAAAAAGACAGTCGTCACAATCGAAGCATCCCCAATCTCCAAGGCCAAAAAAACCGCGACAGGTGCGAAGCGAAATCAAGGTGATGCTGATCGTCTTCTTTTATATCCGTGGAATTGTACATTCCGAATATGCACCAGAAGAGCAAACAGTGGCAAAGGAGTACCATGAGGATGTTCTTTGGCGTCTCCGTGATGCAGTTCAGCGCAACATACCAGACATGTTTACGGCGAAAACCTGGCAATTGCATCACGACAATGCCCCAGCACATTCCTCTTAATCGATCCAACATTTCTTCGCTAAACATTGAATTTCAGGCGTTCGCTAATCTCCATACTCTCTAGACATGGCTCCTTGTGACTTCTAGTTGTTTTGAAAATTGACGACGCCACTGAAAGATTCCTGCTTTGAGACTAAAAGATAATGCAGAACGCGACGGCGGGGATGAACACCATTCCAAAAAAAGGCTTACAGAGGTGTTTCCGGCAGTAGATGGATCGGTGCGTTAATTGTGTGCAAGCACAAGAGATCTACTTTTAAGAAGATAATGTTCCAAACCTCGTCAGGTATTTGCAATATTTTTTCTGGCCTAAAGTCGGACACTTTTTAGACAGGCCTCGTATATATATATATATATATATATATATATACATATATATATATATATATATATATATATATATATATATATATATAATATATATATATATATATATATATATATGTACAGTTACCTATACAGAGATGTCCATGTTTCAGACAATTCTCAAGAACACATGCTATAAAAGTATTTATAGAAAAAACTGCGACTAGCAACATCACGGCTATGAGAGAGAGGGTTAAGAAGAAGAAATGGTGGGAGCCTATCAAATTTCATATACGTTTTCGCACCTTATCAAGAACTCTCAAATGGGACAGAGATTAACCAGCCCAAATAAGACAACACTAATCCATACATAAAGTACCATTATTTAATGGAACTGCCTATAGCTGTAATGTAATAATGGCTTCAAAGCGGGTACCGGGCTTATATGTATGCATCACATTTTCAATATTTATATTCGGCATTACTTGGATAAGGACGAATTTCAGGAATCACTCACATTATGCGAACGTTTATCTTTCCGTTCAATAACGCACCACATTCAATAGTCAAATATATTAAATGATGACGAGTTAAGTAGCAATATTCAGGGTCTACTATAAGTTCTTGGCCTTTTGGCTAAGATCAAAGTGTAGTATCTGTTCCGATGGATACTGCACCCCATAGACTGGTATTGTCTTGGCCTTCGGGGCTTGATTTACGCCTGTCTATGGGTCTGTCCAGTGCAGTTCTAGGAGGTCCACCCTCCCAGGCTTTGCCTCCCCTCTTTGGGGAGGAGTAAGTTTATTGCTTACTGCCTGAGGCGCCCCTACCGGGGAATGCCAACGAAGCTGCCCAGGCTATTTTAAAACCCCACTTTCCCGACCAGACCTTGGGTCACATCTTACTTGCGGGAGTAAGATAAAAACTGGCCTTGTCCCTAACTCCTGGAGAGGAGTAAATCAATACTCTAATCGTCATCAATCACATATCACTTGCGAGCAGGTGCAGATCAATGCTAACTACATACGGTATTCTATTGCATATACTCTATATCAACGGATACCAACGATTTTCGGTACTTCAGTGTAGCATGAGACACACATACAACGATCCTATTTACAGAAACTGGGTGCCATAACGTATGGTAACCCTATTTACCAACCATATAACAATTTCAGAAGCATTAACAATTTTAAACATGACATGGAGTATATCAGAAATATCCAAACATAACATTCTGTCATTTCTTCGTTTGGCAAAAGAAAACTCAAACTATTGCGTTTTACTCGAAGCACCTTTTGTTTTTAATGTGTTGGCCGAAACGAATAGCTTTTTACTCATCACGGATAACTTGTACTGAATATACTCATGAACCACATTGCGTAGTCTGACTTTGCATACTTGAAAAGCTTCGTGAATCGTCCCATGAATGTTTCGTCGTAAACATCTATGATATTCTCTCGACATTGTACGAGTTGTGTTATCCTGGATGCTGCGAATGCTTTCTGCGTTTCATTACCGGTTTTAAACTGTTTCTGAACTTTGTGCACCAACAAACTGGCCAAATGACTTGCAATAATGACATGTTTCATTGTATGAGTTCGTTGATATTTCGCCATTGATGATATTTCGCCATTGATGATATTTCGCCATTTACGCTATTTCGCCAAAATGAAAAATACATTAATTGATTAGTAAAAAATCACAGCTCCTCAAATAATTTATTCTCATTGTAAATATGGACTATGTCTGTGTCGATGTAGACTGGGATGGATTTATATATGCGTTCGTTATTATTATTATTATTATTATTATTATTATTATTATTATTATTATTATTATTATTATTATTATTATTATTATTGTTATTATCATTATTATTATTATTATTATTATTATTATCATCATTATTATTACTATTATTATTATTATTATTATTATTATTATTATTATTATATACTCATCTCAGTTTCACACATTATTAATTATGTATTAGACTTACCTATCAGTAGTAACAAAGGGTGAGTTTCGTTGGTGTCTGGGTGACATGTCTCCCAATATGTCCAGTATATTCCGCTTATTTCGATAACCTTTGCATCATGTATTTCTTGTAGACTATTCTTGGAACTTTATAAGCATCAAGTTTCCCCGTTTTCGTAGTAATCTCCGTGCCATTCTAGTGGAGTCCCAACAATGATCTACTTCCTCTGTCGTTCCATCCTACTTGGCTGTTACCAATCATTTTCTCTGCTATCAACAGATGCTGATGCCGCTGTGCTTCTTTTCTGTGAGTGAAGGTCAGATTATTAGAGTTTTCTGATGTACTCGGACGGTTTCACTTTCTTTACGTTCGTGTAATGTCCTTCCTATATGCCTAGCTGTGTGTATGTGGTGATATTTTGCATCCGCTGGCTTGTGGTTTGTCAATGTAACCCGGTTATATCGCTTGGCTTGCGCACTCAAGAAATATCCTAAATATTTCAGCTATTTTCATGAGTGCCTTAATTTATATTGTGTCGATTCTCATTTTAATTCCAATTTCTCTGAATCTTTTTCCGTGTTTTTGAACTGTTTGTAGTGCTCCAACAATTATTGGTATTACAGTAATGCCTTACATAGCTCCATGTATTTGTTTAGTTTTGCTGTCTCGTTGATAGTCACGCTGTGAACTACTGAGATGGCGAAATTTACTATTTGCTAAGTTTTTCCTTCGTCTTGTCTATTATTATCATTAATTACTAAGAGTTTGGCCTTTTGGCTAGGATCAAAGTGTAGTATCTGTTCCGATGGATACTGCACCCCATAGACTGGTATTGTCTTGGCCTTCGGGGCTTGATTTACGCCGGTCTATAGGTCTGTCCTGTGCAGTTCTGGAAGGTCCACCTTCCCAGGCTTTGCCTCCTCTCTTTGGGGAGGAGTAAGTTTATTGCTTACTGTCTGAGGAATGCCGACGGGGCTCCCCAGGCAATTTTTAAAGCCCACTTACCCGACCCGACCTTGGGTCACATCTTACTTGTGGGAGTAAGATAAAAACTGGCCTTGTGCCTAACTCCTGGAGAGGAGTAAATCAATACTAAGAGTTTTCACAGAAGTCTATATCAGTGCCTCCGCCTCGTTCGATAACAATTTTAAATATTTGTGCTTTGTCGCAAATTCTACTTACAGATGATTTATTACCGGAAGTGACATTGTCTTCGCTGGAATTAGGGTCGCAATACGTCTGCTAAGATCCCAGTTCATTCAGTATCCTTCCAGCGAAGGTTTGATTCGTGTTCTTTCTTTCGGTCTTTTCAGCTTCCTTGACTATTCACAACCATTTTGTGTGGTATCCTCCGTGACCTGGTGCTACCATTTTATTTGTGGGGAGATAGTTTATGAGAGCTTTAATAGTTTTACTTATATTAAGCGTTTGTGATGGTCTTCCTATGTTTTTTTGTTTAATTTCTATGCCAACGTATGTGTTGGTGGGTAGCGATTATTATTATTACTTTTATTGTTATTATTATCATGATTTTGTTGGTTATTATTTTTAGTATTGTCATTATTATTAATTGCATAATTTCCTGTGATATTTCCACACTTTTATATTCTTTCATCAAAAATCTATCGCCATCTTGTTTTTACTTTTTATTTCCCGCCTCTCTTGTTAGTTCAATTATTATCATCTTCTGTCTGATTTCTTTATTTATATTAATCTATACCCTTTTATTTTAATTATGTATTTACTTATCTATTTATCTATGTATTTATTATACTTCCTAGCTTGTGTGCTACTTATTAATAATATCGATATTTCTGTTGTTTTGCCGGTAGCGTTTTTACCCGAGGCCCATGAGAGCAAACAAAACCGATACACAAAAAGAAGAGAACACAATAAACCAATAGTGACAGAAAATTAAAAAGAAATAAAAGATTCATTGAATGAGATCTTGGTATTGTCCACCGTGTTTAGACAGCAGAATGAAAAATATCACTGTGTGTCCAAATTAGGATGGGATTTCGAATTGTCAGCTATAATTGTCGTGTAACGATGACTCAAGGATATCTCACCGGAAAGGCTAGGCACCGTGGGAGCAGGTAATTTGATGAACATAATTGCGAGGAAAATTGAAATAAAAATAGGAAAACAGAGTGCCATCAAGGACAAACAATGAAACATAACAAAAATGTAGAAACCTAACACAAGGATTATCGCTAACAATCTATATTTATGTTTATATATATATATATATATATATATATATATATATATATATACATTTAATGAATTAAATCATTACTTTTACTGTTCCAAGAATTATAACATCAAGTCCATTATAGTTTGAAAATACTTTATTTTATTTTATAATCTTATAAAGTTGTTTCAAAAGGCACTTCATCAGCACATATAGTAACACGTCTTAAACAAAATAGTACAAACATAGTTCTAGAGAAACATCCGCTGGCAGGGAAAAATCACAGGTGGATATGTTAGTAGCATAGGAGAGAAAAAAACGCAATGATACTTATAAACAAATCACCGGTACATATAAAAAATATAACACAAAATTTCCCAAATATTTCTCTTTTCAAAATTCCGCAAAGACATTAAAATTAAAAAAAGTATTTTTATCAGAGGGGTGAAGAATCAATAATACATAAAAAAATCAGAAAAATTGCAATAATTTTATCGAGGGTAATTCCTTTTCAGAATTTCATATAAAATCAGAAATTAAAAACACTTCAAAATAAATTAATGAGTTGAATAATGTTGTATAGCCCCACTCTTGGCCCGGCACTCGTTCCGGAACGTGGCATTTCCCGTTTAAATACTCGTCATTTTGTTAACACCAAAAATCATATTTTTTTGCATACTTTTAAATTTATCCCTCGCCGCGTAGAGGGTCGCTGTCTCGATGTCGTCTAGTGGTTGAACTCCTTCCTCCTTTTTCTGCCGTGAACCACGTCGCTGCAACAAAAGCTCCATGATCGGGTCGGATAGCAAACAATCTTTTTAAATTTAACTTCAGTTTTTATTTCAAACGTTAGTTATCAAATCAACTGGGAGATATTCACTAACATCAAGAGAGAGAGCAAATTACTACTTTATCGTAATTACTTATCAAGTCTTAACCATTCGTGGAGGGGGAAAGAGATCTCTCGTCTGTATTTTCTTGAGGAAATAATTCCCATATGTCGTTGCAGATTACATGGTAAAAATCACGTCTGATAGGTTCGCCTCCAAAACCCAGACTTCTAAAACTCGCTTCTCACGAAGAACGAGTGACGTCACGGATCCCGCTGTTTCCCACGCAAAGGCCCGTGACGTTACAGATCCTCTCACAGAATCACATTGCCCCTGGATCTGAGGTCTCGTCACGCGGTGACCCTGTCACGTCTGTTTGCTCCGACTGTGAGAACAAGCCCTATTCTTCACTCGACTACACGAGTCCCCCGCACTAAATCGCGCAAACTAAACCAACGATTTCCAACAGATACGTCCATTCCCATAGGACCATTATTCAACAATAAGATAAAACAAAACACCATAAACTAAAAATAATAATTAAATTAAAAAGTAAATAAAATTTTAAAATATAAAAGTAGAATAAAAATAAGATTTAAATAATGAAATAAGAACAAAAATGAAAATAAAAATAAAATTAAAAAATGAAAGTTGAAGAGCATTAAGAGGTTTTTCACATTTTTTAAAAAACACATTTTGCTATATTGTCTAAACAAGCTTGGAGTCATTTAAAACAAAGAAACATGCAGTTTAAATTCCCAGGGACACCAATTAAATCCGAAATATCGTCGACTTAGCACTTGCATAAGCCGACTGACCGCTGAAATGTTTACAAAAAAAGGATTCAAGTATATAACAGTGCAACAAAAACAGGGCACATTAACTTGAGCGTGTAATATTAAAACAGGTATAATCAACTGTTTACCATGAAACTGTTTCAGAGATTTAAACACAGAGCAGTTATAAAAGTCATGGCCTTCCAGTGGTTCTGATCAAATGGCTTCTTCCCCAATAAGCAAATGTAGAAACAATTCAGTTTTCATTTCACTAATATATATAAGTAAATAAATAAATAAATAAATAAATAATAATAATAATAATAATAATAATAATAATAATAATAATAATAATAATAATAATCTAAGCTTTAATATTTAAAACTAGTCAGATATGATTTACTTGCCCGAGGTCTGACAGAAAAATCAGTTTTACTTATGTGTGTGTGTGTGTGTGTGTGTGTGTGTGTGTGTGTGTGATAGTGCACGTTTCACCTTATTAAAGGGAGATAAAAACTATCACTGTAACAGGATCACAATCAAACTAAGTCTGGGCCTGGTGTAGCCATATACACCAACATATGAGTGATGCACAATAATAACAATGAAACCCGTGGAACTCAGAAGATCGATATGAGTGTCATGATGGGGAGGTGCTCCCTCGATTGCAAACCTAGGGGAACCCGGTCCTTCGAACACTGCTACTGGTTACTATACAATAGAACAAAAGATAGCAGACCAAGCAAAACAAATCCTCAAGAGAGGATGGTTTCCGGAGATGGAACTGACGGAAATCAAACAAAAGAGCGGAACAGAACAAGAAACACCACCTGACAAAACCCTCGGGAAGAAGACAGACAAAACATAAACTCTGTAACGGAAGAGGTCGAAGACTACGAAATCACAGAACTCAGCGAAGTAGAACTCACAGTAGTGGAAGCAAGAGATGTGTAGTAATAAAAGCACTGCTATATAAGTCTGAGTAGAAAGACTAAACATAGGAAAAACAAGAATAGGGTTTAGGCTATCAAAAATCCTTACACGCACTGTCCGTAAGGACCCGTGGCGCAGTGGATATAGTACTAAGGTAAATTCAGTTTAAAGTGATGGTCAACTGAAAGTTGAAGGTTCAATCCTCGGTGAGGGCGATATGAATTTTTGCCATTGTCCTATTTGTTGAGTAAAACTTACGAAAAAAAAAAAATGAAGATTAAAACAATATTTTTGAGTTGGTTATCAAGATAATGTACGATTTAGAATAGGCAGAAACAATTTTATGGATTAAATTGTTTTGTAAAACAAATTCTGGAACCTTTTTTGATTACTATACTTTACTTTGAGCTCGAGAAACGTATACACTACTGAGCTATTACCAGAACTTCTATGTAAATTTAAAGAAATGTATACACACAAACACACACACACACACACACATTACCCCAAACTTGTTGATGCCAGCAAAAAAAATACTCTTGGAAAAAGGTGTTTTAACACGGAAAGTCTCGAATATGTATTTAAATAAATGATTTTTTTTATTTAATAAAAAACAATTTTATAACATTACATGCTATTCTAAACTCTTCAAATAACCGTACGAATGTTTTCTAAGATGTGCTAAGCCTTCTATACAAAACAGCGCTAACCACATATCACACCTAATTTTCACTTTCTCGAAATCGTCAATAAGATAGTACGTTCACTTTGCGATATCCACGAGTGGGCAACCCCTTATGGTTAATACCAGTGAAATAAAAACAATTAATATTCTTTGAAAAAAGGTTTTCTACACCGATAGTCTCAGATGCGTATTTAAATAACTAATTTTATAGAAAAAGGTAAACATATTATAAACCATTGCTTTGAAAAAAGTTTTTTTTATTTAAACCATAACAATGTGTTTGTTTAAATAAATAACATTTATTTTAATCTAAGCATTCGAAAATTAGAATTTTCCTTGAGAAATTGTGTTTTTTTTCATCTTCCGATGTTATGTGAACCTCTTGGTCAGAAAACAAATCCGGGTTGCCTGTTAGCGCGGCTTCGCTAGTTTGAATCAGCAGAAAGGGGTAGACATATTATAAACCATTGTTTCGTAGAAGTATTCTTTTAATATTAAATTGTTTTAGAATTAGAAAATGAATAACATGGATGCATTGACCGGAAGAAGCATAGCATCACTTTTATGGCTGCCATCGCCATATTATAAAATCAACAAGATCTCATTGTTTGCTTCGTTTATAGTTCGCACACATTGCATTAAGTAACCTAACTCTTACCCTAACCCTAACCCTAACCCGAAGACGCAGTGGATAGTTCGCTTTAGAAAGCTGACGAAGTTAATAACTATCCACGAGAATTCAGTGAGTAATTGTCAATTCAGAAACTAAATATGAAAGAGGTAAACACGAAGTACTGAAAGCGTCCGTGTGATTTTAATAATCATCTTTTGAGGGGTTTCCTTTAGAAAACTCACCCCATTAACGAAACTAAAATACAACGGAAACAGTGCCATCCTCATAACTTCATTATGCTATTACCAACTCTGACTAAAATCTGACGGAAATCATTCGAATAAAGCATTATTAATTCGTAACGAGTCATAATTAAAATGTTCAATCATTTTACAAAGTCAAGACAGAGAAAATAAAAGAAAGAAAAACACTTTTTAATTATAAAAAAACCCCTGTTAATTTGATCGTTCATCGAAATGCTTTAAAACCTCTACTTCAAGAAGATGAACATTTGCAAAGAGACAATAGAAAAACAACATGTTTTCATTCTCGTTCATCGCAGAGGGTTTCCTGCTAAACGGAAAATAAAATAAGAGATATATACGTAAATAATTAAAAAAACAAAACGTTATGAAATAGTTTTAGTTATATAAAATGTTTTTTATAACGAAACACTTTAATCGAAATACGGTTAAAATGTAAATATGAAATTTAATATGGAAACAGAATTATTTAATAATGGATGGCAGCATTCCAAACTCACTAGAGATGCGTGGACATATCTAAAATCAGATGCATCCATTCAATCAGTGTATTTTACAATGGAAATGCTCGGTTTCATACTCAAGTGTGATCAATGGTTGCCTTTCCATTCTAGACTGAGGGCCCTACGGAAACTACGGTTAGTATTAATTTATCCGTTATTCTAAAGCCCTAATGTTTTCCGTTTAATTTATACTATACATTAGTTTGATCCTCCATCGATACGATCAAGTATACAACTAATGTATAGTATGAATTAAAATTAAAAAATATATGCACTATCACAAGTAGTTGAGCACGGTTCTGTAGAAGGGAAGAGTTCCCGAAATATTATATCATACGGAGTTTCCACCAGACCATCTTGATACAGGTATTACATAACATTGTAACATTGTGTAGATAAACAGATATATGTGTGTTTGTGGAAAAATATATGTGTGAGTATGTATACATTGTATTTAGGGTGAAACTATTTGATTTGTTCCACGATTATATGTCTTATTTGCTCCAACTTGTGTCTGTCTATCCGTCACACCTCTGCATTGTATTGCCTTCTAAGTATCACATTTCTCTCTCTCTCCCCCCCTCTCTCTCTCTCTCTCTCTCTCTATATATATATATATATGTTGTAAAATCAACCAGAAATGTGCATAAAACCGCATCGAAGCTATATTTAGAATTTGATCATTGGTTAAATTATCTTATCTCTCGTTATTATCATTGGAAATGGTTGAATAAGAGGCAGGTACACATAGACACACCGAGTGAAAACAGAAAATTTATGAGTTTATAATTAAATTATGTTCAAGATTGAGATAGAAAACAATTAGTGAAAAAAAAATCCAACGATAAAATGTTTGATTTAATTAACGTGTAAAAAAAAAGAAAACATGAAAACCAAAAAGAGTGAACGAGTATCGAACAAAGAAATCCAACTTCGTTGTTGCAAACGAGGCAAATTTTCTCCGTTTGAAGGTCGCTTCACCCGTTGACGCAATCTGACATGGGAAAAACGGCACCTGCGGTCACAGATATTCAAAAACGCTTCCCTGTCCCCCGGGCAACGCAGTGTATCGAGGTAAATTCCAAAAGAAAAGAAAATTTAAAACATGTGCGATTCATACCGTGTGACAAGGCCCGCTGTTTATAGCCATCAGCTGGAAATTGTGTAATACCTTTTTTAAGGTCTATCACATGTTTATCGTTGATTCTCTTACATCCATACATTCAACTCAGTCTAGTCACATCTAGTTTATCCAGTTTAACATATACATGCTTGAATACACATACGCACACACACGCATATATATATATATATATATATATATATATATATATATATATATATATATATATATATATAAATTAATGGGGTGAGTCATATTAGTTAACACTTTCAAGGGGAATAACTCCAACAAGCACAGCTTAATCCATTCGAGTTACCTCCCCTCCTCCATCGGACGGACGCAACGTTAAAACCACACACATGACCACCACAATAATAATTAAAGGAAACACTTCTAAACACTACACATAATAATCATCACTGACAAAATAATTTAACACTATTTACTGCACCAAACCACTTAACCTATTCAAACCTCAACTTTCATAAAAAAGGGTCTGCGAACTTAAACACACCGCCCATATCCGGCCCAGGCTATTGGCGAAAAGAAAACACACACACGCCGATGAGCGGATATATTTATTTCTGAAGATAAGGGATTCTCTCAAAAATTTAAATTAAAAAGGAAAACACACTACCTTCCCATCACGGTCTGAAATTGACACTGGTAAATATAATAAAATTATTTGAAAATTATTGTTTTGTAAATATTGTCATTTTTTTGGTTTACCATTTCACGTACCGCCGGTTTCATCTAACCAACGCATTGCCACCGCCTTCTAACAGTACTGATATATATATATACAGGGTGGGCCAAAATAAGGGTCCTATCTTTAAATTTGAATAACTTGAATTTGAATAACTTCCACAAAATAAAAGTTAAACTCACCAAACTTTATGTGTGTGTAGACTGACCCTTCCGAGATTTTTTGAAATAAACAAAACAAATTTTAGCCGAAAAACACTTCTTAAAACTTACAAAAACTAAAGTATTGTTTTTTACACTGTTTTGAGTTTTTTAAGCAAAAATAATGTTTTCTAAATGAGGGTACGTTCCTTAGGGCTAATACGGCTCATGCTTGCTTCGGAAGGGGTCCTTTACTTATTCTAAAAAAAAAAATTTTTTAAATCAATAAATAAAAAAGTTATGAATTTTTAAAAATAGGACCCTTATTTTTGCCCACCCTGTATATATATATATATATATATATATATATATATATATATATATATATATATATATATATATATAGTGTGTCAAGTTATATTAAATCGCAATGAATAAAGTGCTCGATCGCAGACGAGTAGGGGCTAATACAAATATGTAATGTAACATATATATATATATATATATATATATAACAAGGGTGTGCAAAATTAAGTATACAGTGATAAAGAAAACTAAGCACTCGCACATATTATTTACAAACAAACGAATGTTGCATGAACATGTAATAAGACACATCTAAAAGAAAGGCATGCATTAAGAAGCCGACATTTCTCCGGTACTCGAATTTAACTTTGAAAAAAAAATGATTTAAAGTACATGCATTTCTTACTATTTACAAAAATCGCCACCGCCTCGTTTAATTCTTTTAAATAAGTTATATATAATAACTGTAATAGAATAGATATATATTAATTTAGTCACTTTTTTACAATGATTGATGCGTGAACCTGAGCGTCAATAATAGGCGTGTACCTGGTAGACTACTAATATATATATATATATATATATATATATATATATATATATATATATATATATATATATATATATATATATATATATATATATATATATGAAGCAATCCAATAAAAGATATAAGCGTCAACTAATATCTTATAATTAGTGAAACATCCGGATAAAAACTGAAGCTCAATATACTGGATAGAGCATTAATATTATATAAAATGAAGTAATAAAATGAGGTGTCAATCAAATTTTATTAGAATTCAAAGTTCAAGCAAAGTATCCTTAAGTCCTTAGCGCATGAGTTTTCAAAGATGATTCTTCTCTTCAGAGGACCATTACCGCAGTTATACCACTACAGGTATTAACATTAAGCTTTGAAAATATATAAAAATTATATACACAAATACATAAAAATACATAACATCAAATATATCAACCCAAAAACATACTTTTTGTTGAATCTATACAATCCATCCAGGTCATACAAATTAAAAAACATAATGAGGAAAGATATTCAGAGGGTTAACCGACGATTACTCCAAGTTATAAATAGCATTAACATTGAATACTTTTCACTTCATCGATTATTGATACATTTCGCGACTGGATAACTTTGTCAGCTCCTTCAATTTCACTTATATGGACTGCTATTTATCACTTGGAGTCATCTTCGATCAACCCTCTGAATCTATTTCCTCATTATGTTTTTTTAATTTGTATGACCTCGATGGATTGTATAGATTCAACAAAAAGTATGTTTTTGGGTTGATATATTTGATGTTATGTATTTTTGTGTATATAATTTTTATATATTTTCAAAGCTTAACTGTATTACCTGTAGTAGTATAACTGCGGTAATGGTCCTCTGAAGAGAAGACTAATCTTTGAAAACTCAGGAGCTAAAGACTTAAGGATACTTTGCTTGAACTTTGAATTCTAATAAAATTTGATTGACACCTTATTTTATTACTTCATTTTATAATATATATATATACATATATATAATATATACATATATATAAGCTGCACATACAATACATATTAATATATACATATATATATATATATATATATATATAGAGAGAGAGAGAGAGAGAGAAAGAGATGTATTGTATGTGTCAGCTTATATATATATGTATATATATATTAGTAGTATTCATGAAGCTCTCAAAATCATAGCTTTAATGCATGTTCCCTAGTAAGTTGAACACTATTTACGTCGATTGACTATCGCACCAGCTCGGTACACTCCTACCGATTTGTGAAGTTGTTCATGGTGGCCGCAAAGATTAATGAAAGAGAGAGAGAGGGAGAGAGAGATAGCGAGAGATAGAGAAAGAGATAAAGAGAGAGGGGGTTGTCCATAAACTTTATGTGCGTTACAAAACCTACGTATTTGTGCTCGAAATAATCTGTAAAAAATAGTAGTCAGTCTTAAGTCTTGTTTCTGAGAGTTATTTGATATTTCTTTCACAGAATATTTACAGGCTTATTCTTAACTATTATGCACATCTGGCAATATGTTGTTAGAAACAGCGGCGACAGTGAATGTTGTTTCAGTTATTGACCGTTAATTAGACCAAAGCTCAAATGAGCACGGTTTTTAAACCAATTACAGAAAATGAGATATTGATTTTCAAATGGCGCGCGTAATCTAAACATCCAAACACGGCATTTTTCGTATTCTTTTCTTGTTTTTTCTCCTATGCTCGACGGCACGTGAGTCCATCCTTACAAATTAACTACGACCCCTGGTCGAAAGACTATCGGCAAACACATTTGACGACCTACTAAACACAGCGCCAGCATATACAAATCGCTAACCGAACTCTCTCGCACACACCTTCTGTATGACACATCTTTCCTTGCCACGTACAAAGGCATAGACGAGGAGAGAGAGTGAGTGAATTACTTAGTAGAAACCATCCGTGAGTGTCTTCGGTATCTCTGTAGAATGGTTTGTCAGGAACACCCCGCATGAGAATACTTCACCTTACATGTAAATCCTGACAAAATATTCAAAATAACATGTCATTCGCAGCACAAATAAGTTCCGTTTGACAGAGCTATACACTGACTCATATGAGGAATTATATTGCTTCAAGTAACAGCCATTAGCTGGATATTCCACAAGACTAGACAAATTCTTGTCATGGAATCCGGTAAAACTAAAAGACTACAATAAATATATACTATAACATAGTTAACTGGTCAATTGGGAAGAGGACAATTAAAATTAATTTTCTTTACTGATTTTACTAACTTTACGTTTGACAAGTAAATAAGAATTTTAATTGAATATTCGAATATTTATGCATCTCATATAGAAATCTAGTGTTAGCTCCATGAAGGGACGGACCCCTTGTTTCTAAGAACTCCTGATACCGACCCTTCCTGGATTCTCATCGTAGTCCTGTTAGCCGAGAAGCTCTGGCACTAACACGTTTTTCTTCCTCTACCACTGTTTGACTTCTGCAATTATTAGTAGTTATCTGTAATGTATTTCTTCCTAACTTTTGAAATACTTTTTTACACACTTAAGACTCTTTATTTCGAACTTAATAACCTACAGGGAAGAAAATAATAGTAGTCTAACTAATCAAAATAATAAAAGTCATCTTGAAAATTTCGAAACATAATTTAATTTGTGAGATTTTGAATTTTCTATTTTAATTCTTTTATAAAAATAAGGTCGTCATGTATTATCGGCCAAGGCGATTGCGCTTGCTATTCGGATTATGAAAAAAAAAAGAAAAAAAAGGAGTTTAATATGACTTTTATTGCATCGTCATTGTTATGGTAATTTAAAAAAAGACCTGTTTCGTTGAAAAGTTAATTAGCGGTGACAATATAAAAAAAACAAAAACACAAAGCAATCTGTGATAATTTCTAACCTGCAAGGTGGATTTGTGAAGCGGCATATGTAGATTGTAAAAAGATAAGCTTTTTGTTAACTAAAGATGAGGTTGTAAGAACATTTAGCGAGTAACGAACAAGTCATCATGATTTTGCATTGTTGATGATAAAATACATCATTCTTCTAAATGGAGCGATTTCATGTTGTGTTATTTGAATGTGAAATTAAAATAAATTATTTGAATTTATTCATGTCAATTAAAATAGATAATTTTGTATAGTTAATGTTATGAATAAAATTCGACAAAAGAAACGTTCGCACATTTATTTACACAGTTTTTAATATATAGTTAGATGCATATATACATACATATTGAAAGAAATGAAAATTAACAGGAGCAGTCTTAGATAAAACACACCGTAGTCGACATGTAGATAGATAAATGTAAATAAATTGAAGTAGCTAAAAGGATAGTGCTTACTTTTCGCAAGTACACAAAAATTATGCACCCGCGCATCTTCACGGTAACCGAGGCTTTTTGGTGTTGTTCTGCGTCGCTATCATGATCATCATCATCGTCGTGGCTAGATACTCTGTTTGTTTTTGTTGACAAGGCTTGCGTCATCAACTCAGGCGTCGATCGCAAACCACATTGACGCGGGATTTGGTTTTTAAAAGATTTGTATTTAAAACAAGACAATAACAGAAACAGAAAATAGTTTGAACGAGAGAGAGAACGAGAGCAGTCTAGATAATATGAATTAATTGGAGAAAGAGACATCCATGGCATAGACAGTGAGGTCATTTTGGGCGACATTGAACTCTACGTAATCCGACCACCTGCCGACTGGCAGAGACCCTGCATTTATCTGTTATCTTCGTTGTTTTCAAGCTGAGAGACAGAACCGCTCTTCTGGGCGGAAATCACGTGATTTCAAACTTCCGGTTAGGCTCGTGGGAGAGATAGAAATATATATAAAGAGGAAGATAGATAGAATGATAAATAGATAGATAGATAGATACAAATATTGATAGACAGATAGATGTGTATATACGGTTAGAGTAATGTGCAGACAGCAGAAACAAAACATTATGATGAGTGAAACAAAAGGACTGACACACATTGGCAAATATCGAAAATTTATTGTGAGAAACTAGATAGAGAAGTAAACAGATAACGAAGGTCAGTCAGACAGACAGAAAGAGGCGTTAAAATGTAAAACAACATGATAAACGAGATTCGGGGTGTGGATGGAAAAGGAAAAGGAAATTAAAAGCGACAATAATAAACTCGTTTCCTCTTGCCCACTAGAGGCAGAAGATAACATTATTGATTTTCTTTGAAAGCAAATATCACAGAGACGTTGTTATTAAATTGGACCTCTCTTTTTCCCTGGCTTAAACGTCGCTTTCTGGGTGAAATCATTTATTCCGGAACTGGCTTGACTAATATATTCACCAATGAACACCAGAAAAATATGCTATACTTTAAAAGAACCCTTAATTTCTTAAACACTCATAATCATGCACTTATGAAAATCAGCCTTTTTTCCCTATATTAAGGAGGGCCT
>OY744516.1:224929544-225014544 GCA_963556195.1 Sepiola atlantica
ACTAGTGGGACCCGTACTCTGTGTAGAAAATTTGGGGAGGGGGCAATCAGATTTTGTGGTGAAAAATTACTTGCTTTAGTTTAAGATTAGTGTTTAGCTTAATTAATGACATTTTTTGCTTTTAAAATACGTGGCACCATAAAAATTTATTTTACTAAACTTAATAGAGGAAGACGAAAAACAAATAGATTAGAAATTTCTGATTGTCTGGCGCGTAAGTAACACCCCACGATCTAAATGCAAACCAGTTCTTTTCAGGGCGAGAGCGCTCATACTTATGTTAGATGTTTTATTGGCAGCCTGTTATTCTTATTAAAAGAATGTTAGATAGTAACAATAAAAAAAAATGACAAAATAAAATTCATGTATAAGAAAAGCAAAACGATGAAACGATAAGAAAAACGTTGCTATAAATAAAAGAAAGAACATGACTACATCGACAGACATAAGCACATATACGATCCGGATGCGTGTGTTTATTTGTTTATGTTTGGGTGCTATTGAATGAATCTGCTACAAAAAAACAAAATAAACGAAAAGTATTGTTTGGGAAACTAATTAACACGAAATTAGTGCCTATATTGAATATTCGCGTTTTATTTTGTTTTGCATTCGTAAATAAAATCAGATGATCTGTTTGTAAATATTCGACAATATTTCTCGACTCCTTTGCATTTTTCATCCACCCTATTAACTGACGACTACTTTAGCGTTATTTATGTATATTTATATATTTACATTATACGCATGCAACACAATGGCATTAATCTTTTTTATCAAATTGCATGAATAGCTCGTGCCTACTTTTAAAACAAATAGAATGTCAAAAAACAAACTTGATGTTAAATATCCAATCAAACAAATGTGCATGATTTTGTTGCACAATCTTTCCTTATCTGTTCTTTCAACTTGATAATTCCATTTTCCCAGAATTGCTGTAGTTTTATGGAAGCAAACTGATCAATTTGCTTTTTATGTCATCTAAGAAATTTTAATTATTACCATTGAGATAATTCTGCATGAGTTTGACTAAAATGCACTCTAAAGTATCAATATCTAAAGAGTAACACATATTGACCGTAAACTATACAGATCCGCTGGTAAGTCATTATTTATCTTCTTTCTATGTATAAATAACGAGATATGTTGTGTCTATAAATATATACAAGACAAATTATCTCTCGTCGCCTAACACGTTACTCCCCTCACAGCTCCATCTACAAAACTCTAATCGCATGCGACATTTCCCCCAAAAATAAATCTGAAATTTATTAACAAAAAACACTGCTAAATTCACCGTTTCAAATTGTAACTTTTTAACTTTCCCTTCCCCATTAGACACTAATGACTCTCGATTATTTTCATAACTATTAAAGCTTAAGCCTTAAATTAGATAATATATATATATATATATATATATATATATATATATATATATATATATATATATATGTATATATATATATACAGACATTAAACCAGCCCCAACATGGATAATTTTAATTCCTCGAACAGAACAAGTTTGCACAACTTTTATGTAGTTACAAAGATTAAAGTCAAGATATATTTTATTCTAATTTTGATCCAAATTCATCACATGATTAACACTTAAGCTTTAATAGTGATAACAATAATTGAAAGTTTTTAGTGTCTAATTGGGAAGCGAAAGTGAATGTTGCTTCATTAGTCTATAATTATCACAAAAACAATAATAAAAAACTAAACATTATCAACAATTAAAACATTCAGTATTTGAGGCTACCCCATCGTAGCCTAGTAGTAAGGCACAAATATACACTCCCTGCCGCGCTTATGAGCCGCAGTAACGGCGAAACATTTGTTTGCTGCTAATTTATTATATATATATATACATATATATATATACATATATATATATATATACATACATATATATATATATATACATACATATATATATATACATATATATATATATATACATACATATATATATATATATACATATATATATATATATACATACATATATTGGAAGCTATCATTATCAATTCAAGACGCCCTACTCTCTGTAGACAAAGGCAATTGAAATTTTCCCTACAGTTATTCGGCGATTCGTGGTCATCCGCAAGGTGATTTGGGAAAAAAAAAAAATATATATATATATATATATTCTTTACTTGCGTTTATTTATGTATATTATTTCGCATGTATACAACCTTATGCCACCTGCTTGCAACTTTATTTTACACCAGTTTATGGTTGTTCGTGTATTTTAATCACTCTACCGACGATTCCCCTGACGAGGGTCGGACGAAAGGCTGCCTTGGGAACTTCAAAGTTTTTGTGTTTTTTTTTTATGCTAATGTGAGAACTTTGTTTTTATTCGTGAATTTTTTTATTCGTAAATTCCGAAACCATACAAAACGGTTTTTTTTTTTTTTAATTTGTTTTATATAAAATTATTTTCTCTTTTTTTCTTTTTCATCTTATATAAAGTTTTCCCTATATTATTCATTATTCATATATACATACATATATATATATACATATATATATATACATACATATATATATACATATATATATATACATATATATATATATATACATATATATATATATATATATACATATATATATATACATATATATATATATATATATATATATATATATATATATATATATATATATATATATATATATATATATATATATGGTCAGGACGCCAGTATTAATGTTTCTCTAATAAACCGTATAACAGCGAAACACGTGTCCGTCGATAATTATATTTTACAAATTTTTACGCTCCGCATACGAAGGCATCACACTAATGAACCACGTCCCCACTTCGGTATTAAGGTCATGCTTCTCAGTAAAAAGATATTTGAATAAGTTCATATGCCATTTGTATATATATATATATATATATATATATATATATATATATATATATATATATATATATATACTGAAGGTAGCCGTGACTCGTTTGGTGACAAAAACTATCATCATAGAATTAGTGTGCCCTGTAAGCTGATTTGCTATCATGTATCATGTGACTCAACTACATCACATGGGCTGCTCTACACATGAAAATAATAAGTATTACATTTATCACTTTATGACTGCTACATCTATGCATCCTCTATAACTCAAATAATAATAATAATAATAATAATAATAATTGTTATTATTATTATCATAATAATTATATTCATTATTATTATTTGTACTCACTAGGAGTTATCACACAGGTTATCGTCAGTGATTGTTCACCGACAACAAACAGTAGTATTTCCCGTAGTCTGAGTGACAACTAGCCTCCCCAGATTTCAAGTATTCTTCACCATTTTTCGATAACAACCGCAAATAACTTTGCGGGATCGCAACAACCGCTTACCACTGATTTATCGCTGGTAAGGACCATTGGTCTTCTCTGGGATTTCGGTGGCAATAAGCCTCCCTAAGGTCCCAGCACTCTACGCACTCTTCTAGTGGAGGTCTGGTTTTTGCTGTCACTCCTAAGTTTTTTCATCTTCCCCGACCCTCTACAAATATTTTGTCTGGTGTCAGCCTAGGCTAAAATGTTTTTGGTGAGTAGGGAGGTATGGGAAAAGGGAAAGAGGAGCTTATTGTATTTCTCGCGATTTCTGTTCATTGGTTCATTTTTGTGTGGTGTCAGCTGGGGCCAATGTAATTTATTAGGGGGGATGGGCGAGCTTATGAAGTGATGTTTCCTCCAGTTTCTGTTCTTTGGTTCAGTAGGTGGTGTTCTTTGCGGTGTTTTGTGTTCTTCCTGTTGTAAATTCCATGTGACTGGTTACCATTCTTAGCTTATGCAAGTTGGTTTCCGCATTCAGGGATTTACCTTTAATTTTCAGTTGTTTTGATCATTGCTGTCCTTTGTATGTGATGAACCCTTATTATTATTATTATTATTATTATTATTATTATTATTATTATTATTATTATTATTGTTATATTGCCATATTATCATTCGATATTATAAGTATATAGAATAAATTAGACTTTTTCATTTTTCATCTTTCATTTTAAATCACATTTCAAACCTTACTTAATCTACGAATTACGGTATATTGTAGCATCTACTTTGTGTTATCAAAGTACGATCATGCTTAAGCTGAGTTATCTTTGTTGAATTGTTCTTATTAGGAGTAATTTGTATGAAATCATTCAATTCTAACTTAGCTATCTCGAGATATATCTTGCTCCCTTGTACTCTATTTTAATTTAACCACTCTATCTTATATTTCTTTATCTCTGGGATCATTTGGAGGAAAAAGTTTGTCTTTTCTTTTCAGCGTTGCCATCTGATTTACATCATATATTATTGTCGTCTTTGCTTGAAAAATGTCTTAACAAATATATAATAGTTTATGAATTTTATGAAATAATTATTGAAGAGTATATGATGGTCATTGTTCTGAGATAAATTTTAGTGTGTATATATATATATATATATATATATATATATATATATATATATATATATATATATATATATATATATATAATTACCGAGTGAGGTTGAGGCTTTTATTAGTAAACCTAAAAGAGTAAATGGTGTGCCAATAGTACGCTGGAATGTATTGTGATGAGGCGTTTTTTGTGTTGCAAGATTTTCATAGCGGTTGTCATTAACTTGCGTCAACTGTCCCAGTGAAAACATAACGATAAACCAAACATTTACAACTTATGTGTGTACGTTGAGATACCTACTTCAGTGTTTAACCCTGATTTTCTAAATAGATTTCTGGTTTCGTGACAACGCTTTCATAGTCATTTCACCCCTATTGTATCGTCGACGACAACCTTGATGAAAGGTCGACCAAAAAATTGTCTTGTTAGAAATAACATTTTTCTTCTTCTTGCGTTCATTAATTTATTTTTTTCTAACCATGTTATTTGAATATATTGTTTTAATCTGAATAAATACATTACCTCATTCCATTTGCGATTTCTTTTTAGTTTTAGTAATATAGGCGTTCTCTTTCTCTGTAATTAGAGTTATTTCGCAATAATTATTGATGTCCATGCTGACATCTTCTAACTCCATATATATATATATATATATATATATATATAGACTTCCACATACATACTGTTTCGCTGTATCACAGCTTTTCAGTGCGGCTAGACTAGTTAGCGTCTCAAGCCGTGATTGAAACTCAACCGTCGAGCTGACAGTCGCCGCCCCTACCCCTGCGCTATCATACGCCACTGAATGAATGTAAGTGATATCTCAATGTAAACATTGTCAAGTGCCGGGAGCTCGAATTAGTTTATATATATATATATATATATATATATATATATATATATATATATATATATATATATATAGCATAATATGAAGTGAAATAATAAAATAAGGTGTGAATCAAATTTGCTTAGAATTCTTCTGCTCAGAGGAGCATTACCGCAATGACATTGCTGCAGGTTAGAATTACCTGCAGTAAACTTTGAAAATATATAAAAGTATATATAAAAATACATGAAAGTATATAAAACAACAAATATTTCAGCCCAAAACATACTTTTTTGTTAAAGCTATACAGTTTATCCAAGTCATACAATTTAAAATATATTCAGGAAAGATATCCAAGAGGTGGATTGAAAAGTGATCCAGTTGGTGAGTGGTAGTCCAAAAACGAAAAAAATATCCAGGCGGGGAATCTGTTTGCAATCGATGCAGTAAATGACAGTCAAAAATGTATCCAAGGTTCATGCAAATTAATAAAACGATAAAGAAACCAAATCATATAAAAAGTTCAGAAAACTCACCTGGTGTTGAATATTATGATGTTCAAAATTCAGGGTTCTTATGAGCTGATCGGAGTAGTGCAAACCATAACTTCCTGGTTAGATGAAAGCTCCGCTAAATCCAATTCGAATAAAATTAAACTGACCTGATGTATTCGGCCATTTTTTCTTCCGGGTCCGATAAAAATTATTCCAATGAATAAAATTACATTCGAAGGTAATCACTCTCCCACAAGCCAAGCAAACAACCTCTTCTCCCGATAAGAAAGCCACACTAGTATATTGAGCTTCAGTTTTATCTAGATGTTCACTAATTAAAGATATTAGTTGCCTCTTATATCTTTTGTTGGATTAACTTTATATATATATATATATATATATATATATAACATAATATATAATAACACGAAATTACATAATTGTTGATGCAATAATTTATTTCAACCTTGTGGTTTTTTTCAAGCATCAATCTAGACAATTACATTTTTGAGACTGACAAAAAAATGAGTTAACCCTCGACAATTCAAATACAACCAGAGGGAGTGGTAGTAGCAACCAATCTTAACAACTCTTACAGAGAGAGGAGTAATTAAAATCTTATATTTAACTACGGCGGGAGAGATCTATATGTTTTTTTGAAAAAAAAAAAAAAATATATAACGGCTGTGTCAAAATCACATTATGTCCTGACACTTACGACTTGGTGATATAATACATATAGACAACTTTACACACACGCATATATATACATCCTACGAGCACGCACACACGCGACACATACGTTTTTGGCGCAGATAAATTCGGTCAGACTCGTATTTCTCAAATCGATTGGAAAAAGAAAGAGAAGAGAAGAAAGAAAGGAATATAACAAGCAGGCAGACATAGGGGAGAAACGGAAATAAAGAGAAAAGTAGAAATAAAAAAATTGAACAAGTAGGCCGACATAGGAAAGAATAAACCAAGTGTCACCGCCCGACCGACTGCGTGTCACCGGTTTTCAGTTAGTGTAGATACCGAGAGAGAGAGAATCTATTTGAAAATAAAAATTATACTTGAATCTATTTGAAATAAATATTACTTAAGTTTATACGCACGTAGTTATACATCTTCGACATTATATATATATATATATATATATATATATATATATATATATATATATATATAATTTATATTCACACCATTCTGTGATATCGTAGTTAGCATATACAATTATATTGGCATACACGATGCATAAAAGCTTAACTACCTTTGGCAAATGTATAAGAAGAAAGGAAACTTAGCCATACAGATCTAAATACCAAACAAATAGTCTCAAGAAGCTTTGAGTCATTTTAAACAAAAAAAGAAAATGCAGTTTTAAATAAGTGATGATAACTAAATCCAAAAATATCGCAGATTTAACACTTGCATGAAGCGACTTACTGCTGGAAGATTTACAAATACAAAAAGGGGATTCAAGTATCAGGTTGGAAAGAAAGTAATGTCGTATTTTTTACTTCATCACTTTGCAGCCTCCGTAGTTGTACACAGTTCTAGATTTTCTGGTGAATTGCTGTCTTAATACCTTGCTTTGCCTTTCAGATATAGTAATTACTTGGAAAATATTAATTTGGGAAAGTTATTTTGTTATTTCTTTAAGAATCAATTAAATTAAAAACGAAAAGAGAGAGGTAAAATGCCTTCAAACACCATTTGTGAGATGCGTATATTATTTTATTACAATCAAAACAAATATTTTGCCTTTTTTTTACTAATATTTCATTCGATATAAAGAGCATCATCAGAGTTTGAAACAAATATAAGGTATTTACCTTATTATTTTTTTATGTATACGTAAGAATCCTTCTTGGTGGTGCTGAAAGATTGGCGTTCGGGTGTTGTATGGACAAACGGTGAAAAATGTGTCTTTTTAAATCTGAACTTAAAAACGCGAATGGCTCGCAAGTAGATATAAATTTAGGAAAGTTCATTTTTAAGCATCAATGAGTTTGAATATATCCTTATCAATGTTCAATAAATGTTTTTTTAAATTTAACTCACTCCAGACAAGGCATGAAGCTACTTGATGTAAGAAGTTAGCCCGAACGAAATATTAGTATCGCCTTAGTCTTGAAATATCCAAGGCTATAGTTAGGAGAAAAACAGTCAGCAGGAAGTGAGTTCCACAAGCCTTCAGTACTTGGCAAGAAGCTACTTGAATTGGAAGCTGTATTACAATGAGGTATCAAAACAGCAAATTAATGGCGACCCGTAGACAAACGAGTCAAATGAGCTGTAACAAAAGAAACAGATAATATAACACTTAATTCTGAAATTAGTATTATACTTTGAATTGCTTTGTTTACTTATTTTAATTTAGTTTTCATCGAACAACACAAAATGAAATACGGAAAAAAGGACTAATTGTTCATTGTTAGCCTCGAATGACATCGCTATGACGTATCATGTATAATTGAAAGCTTGCAGTCAAACTCTACTTTGCTACATAGATATATAGATACCCATATATGCAGTCAAACTATACTTTGATACATAGATATATAGATACCCATATATGCAGTCAAACTATACTTTGCTACATAGATATATAGATACCCATATATGTGTGTGTTAATGTATTCCGTGACAGATGAGTCAAAAACTTGTTATAACTTAATTCTTCATATAAATCGTATAATCCAAATTTAGTTACTAATCATTATTCTATTATATGTCGTGTATTATTCGTCACGCACACCCTGCTAAGCCATAGCATAGTCTCCATTCCTTCTGGCTCGAGAAGCCAATCATAAGCTCTTACTGCCAAGAATGATAGCGTTTATGGTGCGGTGCATCACCGTCTTTTCTGACCAGGTGTCAGCTCGCATCCCATCAAACTTTCTTTTTTCTGGATGGCTTCTCTAAATATCAAATAATCACGCTGCTCGTACGTATATTTAGAAGATGATTATTCGCATTTTATGGCTAAGTCTTATAGAAGTTAACGTTTTAAACAGAAATGACGAAATAAGAGATCAATTTTCTCTGAATTCTGATATATAGAGTTATCAGGATTTATATTGCTTTTCTTTGGAATTTTGTACCCTTAAACTATAGTTTTTAATATACGTTTCTGACAACATAAACTCTGGCCTTCTTCCGGTGAATTGCTTATATATATACATATATATATATACATATATATATATATATATATATATATATATATATATGTATATATGTATATGTATATATATATATATATATATATATATATATATATATATATATATATATATATATATATATATACTAGAAGGTCACGTGTCCAGGCGTAGCCTTGCGGAAATCGATATGTTGAAAAAGTATTTACTCTATTGTTTAGAAGCAACTAAAATCTAAATTTATGATGTTCTTCTGTGATAGCTTTTTGTTCTCATCTTTAGTTTTGGATAAAGGATAAGCCCCCCCCCCACACAGACACACACATTTTCACATGAGTATTTACTTTGTAAACATGTTGAATAGTTAACAATCGTAAATCGTAAGAAACAACAACAAAAACAAATGACTCATACCTAACGCGTTTAAATTCAGTCATCAACTAGCCTGTATACTTTTAATGTGTTGACACTGTATTTAACGGTTTTTACACACACTTTCGTTTAACTAAGAATGTGAACTTAATTTCTGAAAATTCTAAAAGAAATGAGTTATCTTACGACTAAACCTAAGTCTGAGTTGCCTCGAACTTAATGTTAATGGTAGTAATTGGTTTTATTTACTATTGTAATTGGAAATTGATATATATATATATATATATATATATATATATATATATATATATATATATATATAGTTGTACAAGATATGCTTATTATACTGCTACCTGCTTGAAATGTAATGGCATTTTTAGCAACAATATAACTCTCTATATAATAAAAAAGCTGAGATATACAAAAGTGACTATTAATTAATTAATAACATGTGAGGATAGAGTGTAATTTTGTAACAGTCGACATATACGTATTCAATTTGTGTTTAGCAGCAGTGAACTAAATAATGGAGTTTTTATCTTTTGTTACAAAGTTCGTCTTGACAACGAAACTATCAATAAACAATACGTACAATTTAATAAAACAAATAATCAGCCCGGCCGTAGATGAGGTTTTAAATAATTAAATTAATGTTTTTGTTGTTCGTATTCTTCAAGTTGTCTCGAGCCAGCTTGCAATCACCATGTGGAGTCATTATACCAGAGGAAAGCATTGGAATACTCACTGAATGAAAGAACAAAACAGAATTATTATTTGTTGGTGTTATTAGCAGAGACTACATTCTAGGACGGTTATTTATATCTTAAATACGATGAACACAATTGCAATGAAAATAAATTAATTGTTTTACTATGTTCTTTGATCGGTATCAGTAAATCTTAAACTTACCATTTACTAAGAACCATTTTGCATTCTAAGATTTATTCAGGAATGAATAAATTACTATTATGAATATTCAACGTTCTTTTTATCCATCCATTCATTCAAAGTCAGCTTCTAGCTACGACGAAGAAAAAAACAAGACAACGGTCAGAAATGTTCTCACTAAACAGAAGTCAGATTGACAAAAAACAGACTGGAGAATCCCAAGATGTCCCAATTCGTTGTTATAACGCCATCAAATTTAAGGATACTTTTGCTTTAAGACAAGGTGAGGAATCTATTTTCTTTTCTTCTAGACAATAATCTTAAAACTCGATTATAATCTACTATCTGAGAGAGATTGTTAATGTCCTTGTCACATTTCATTGGGTACATCTTCTTACGTTTTCTCCTTGACGAACGAAACAAAAGACGGTTTCGAATGAGAGAAATTAAAGGTGACAAATATTTAAGAATTCAATTTTTATTGAGATTTCTTTGGGGACGTCTTCCTCGATACACACATGCGTACATACAAACCCCTATATTTGTACACACATTCACATACATACACACATATAAACAATCGCCTATGGATATATATGCATGCATTTTAATAAAGATATACAAAACTAAGCACACCCGCATAGTTTTATACACGTAAACCCTGTCGAAATATTCAAAATAAGATCCCCTTAGCACGGTTAAACACTGGCACATACGAGGAACGGTGCACCTTCCCATAGTGATGTTACCTCAAGTAACAACACTTAGCTGGATACTCAACCCGACTAGATGAATTCTTGTTCTGGAATCCGTTAAGACCAAGTGACAACAAGAAATATATACTATAACATAGTTAAGTGGTCAATTGGGAAGAGAAAAATAAATGTTCTTTACTACTTACTAACAAGTTTGAGAAATAAAGGAGCACTTTAATAGAATGCTAAAATATCTATGTATCTCATATTAAGATCAAGTGTTAGCCCTAGGAAGATGCCTATTTATTTCTGAGAACTTCGACTGAAGTAAAATAGAACAATATATATATATATACATGCAGAAAAATAGAATACAAAGAATTATTTATATAATATACATACACGCATATTCGATTAAATTATTATTATTATCATCATCATTATTATTATTATTATTATTATTATTATTATTGATATTATAAAGAAAGTGGTATAACATGATTTATACACACATTCACATACATACACAGAGATAAGTGCTTCATTAGAGTTGGGAAGAAGATCCAAACGGAAGACATACAGCTTGATGAAGATACTGACATCAAAGACCTTAAAGAACAGGAACAATACAAATACCTTGGCATAGAAGAAAACGACTCAATTCAACATGCCAAGATGAGAGAAAAACTTGGCAAAGAATATATACGCCGTGTTAGAAAAAATTGCAAAACACAGCTAACAAACAAAAACAAAGTAACTGCCATTAACCAATTAGCTATGCCAGTGATAACATACAACTTTGGAATTATTATTGGCCACAAAAGGACATTAATAGATTAGACACTAAAACGAGAAAAATGTTGACAATGTACCGAGTAATGCACAGAAACCAGTGTCTACCAAGGCTGTATCTTCCAAGAGGAACAGAGGGTGTGGGGCTTTCAGAAATTGACCATCAACATCGAGCCACTATTGTGAGAACCCGGCAAATATCTGATGAGCTCCCAGAACCCACACCTTATGATGGTATGCCAACATTAAGAAACCAGAGCAAGCGGAAAACCTCTATCACAAAACTGGCCAAACATTTTAGACACGACTAATAAGGCAGAAACAGACAACAATCCTGACACAGAAATAGCTCGCAAAAGCCGTCAAAAATACACCAAGACCTTCCATTCCAGAAAACTAGAAGAATGGACCAACCAACAACGTGCTAAGTATTTCCTATGTGAATTATCCCAGGAATATATAGATAAGGAAGGCTCTGTAGACTGACTGAAAAGAGAATATCTCCAGTATGATCAGGAGAGAATGATAATGGCTGCTCAAGATCAAGGCTTGATGACTAATGCCTTTAAAAAGATGAGTGGTCTCAGCAACAAGTGCAGGTTCTGCCACACAGAAGTAGAAAGTGTGAGCCACCTGCCATGCAGTTGTAAGGGTCTCCTGGGGATGGCTATTATACAATGCGACACGACGGAGTGTGTAAATATCTTCACTGGACTATTTGTAAAAACGTTGAATATCCAGTGTAGCAGCAAGTCCTGGGAGCATATACCAGAAAGAACTGTTAGAAATAATTTATAAACCATCCACTATGACTATGCAACCCCTACAGCTACACATCCAGAAAACGGAGCTGTTAAACCTGACATCGTAATATGGGACAAAAGGAAGAAAGTAGCAACCCTAGTTGAAGTCAGTGCCCCTAATGATGCAGGATTGAACAGAGAAGAAAGGGAAAATATTACGAAATACTAAGGTCTTATGTACGACATGAAAAGAAAATGGAATCTAAGGAAATCCCCATCATACCAGTAATTATAGCAGCAACCGGACTAATGAAAAAGAATTTCAAAAGCTATCTGGCGAGTATACCGGTGAACCGAGTGCAAGAGAAATAGAAACAATTGCACTTAAAGGGACGGTAAGAATCTTTAACATATCTCTAGGCTGGAGTGTCTGAAATAGCCCGGGAATGTCTGGCATCCGGTAGGATGCCCCATCTACAGCGAAAACAGAAAGATAAGAAAATAAAAAAAGATATGGGCATTTTCCTATGGATATATATGCACATATATATATATATATATATATATATATATATATATATATATATATATGTATATATATATAAGGAAAAATAGAATATAAATTTACACAACACACAAATACATATATATATATATATATATATATATATATATATATATATACTAGATTAGATTAAATTATTTTCATTATTATTATTATTATTATTATTATTATTATTATTATTATTATTATTTGTACTCACTAGGAAGTCTGATTGCTCACTGATAATCACCGGTTGTTTTCCCTGGAGCCTTAGTGACAAAAAGTCTCTCTAAACTTCCCGTACTCTAAAGTTATTTCAATAACAATTGCAAATGACTTATCGTCATCACAACAGACGCTTATCATCTATTTCGTTCTGGCAACGATCTTTGGTCTTCTATGGGATTTGGAAATTCCAATTCCCCAATCCTCTCCGAACTTTTCCTGTGGATGTCTGCTTAGTGATCCTCCTCAGGCATTTATTATTATTATTATTATTATTATTATTATTATTATTATTATTATTATTATTATTATTATTATTATTATTATTATTATTATTATTATTATTATTATTGTTGTTGTTGTTGTTGCTGCTGTTATTATTATTGTTGTTATTATTATTATTGTCATTATTATAATTATTATTATTATTATTGTTATTATTATTATTGTTATTATTATTATTGTAATTATTGTTATTATTATTATTATTATTATTGTTGTTATAATAATTAATATTATTATTATTATTATTGTTGTTATTATTATTATTGTTATTATTATTATTATTATTATTATTATTATTATTATTATTGTTGTTGTTGTTGTTATTATTATTATTGTTGTTATAATAATTGTTGTTATTATTATTGTTATTATTATTATTATTATTATTATTATAATTATTATTGTTATTATTGTTATTATTATTGTTATTATTATTATTATTATGATTATTATTATTATAATTATTATTATTGTTATTATTATTATTATTGTTATTATTATTATTATTGTTATTGTCATTGTTATTGTCATTGTTATTATTATTATTATTATTATTATTATTATTGTTATTATTTACTCACTAGGAGTTATCACACTGGTCATCGTCAGTGGTCACCCACTGCCGACAACCTGTGGCATTCCCTGGAGTCCGAGTCATGATTATTATTATTACTATTATTATTATTACTATGATTATTATTATTATTATTATTATTATTATTATTATTATTATTATTATTATTATTATTATTATAATTGTTATTATAGTTATTATTATTATTGTTATTATTATTATTGTTATTATTGTTATTATAATTATTATTATTGTCATTATTGTTATTATTATTATTGTTATTATTGTTATTATCATTATTGTTATTATTCTTATTATTATTATTAGTAGTAGTAGTATCATTATTATTATCATTGTTATTATTGTTATTATTGTTATTATTATTATTATTATTATTATTATTATTATTTGTATTATTATTTGTAACATTTTCATGCAATTCTATATTTATTTTCTCTATACTACTATCATTATTTTACTTTATTATTAAAGTCTTAAAGGACAATTACAAATTCTTACAAAAACTGTAACACAGTTTTGAATAATTTTATTACATATATTTTGAAGAGTTACAGGAAAATGATGATCATAAGATTTCGAAATGTCTTAGTTTTATTTTTGGCATCTGATTAAAAGGTGGGGTTGACCAAATGATATTTCTATTACTTTTATTTTTATTTTTATTATGTGTTATAGATCATTAACACATAAACCATTTATCAGTAAATAGCTTCAATTAGAGTAGTTTAAACTCTTGCACCGACTCTAATTGTGAATAATCTACTTTTTTTTACATTTTTTTTCAAATCAGAGATAAAACACTTTGCAATTGAACAAACATAATTTTGTAAACATAAAAGCATTTCTTTTTTTCGTTTTATTTGTACATATACAACGTAATGCATTACGCGCCACCGAGGATCCTTTTATGAGAAAAAGCTTAAAACGAAGATATTACGACATATGTAAGGATTTTTTACTACCAAATTCCACACGAATAGTCTAACAATTATACGGTTGTATATTATACTTAGTAGTATTAGTATTAATATTATTATAATTATTATTATTATTATTATTAGTAGTAGTAGTAGTAGTACTAGAAGTCACTTGTTATTTCCATTCGATGACTTTTCTTACAAGTCTTAATGACTTTCCAGTAATATAGGATTCAATGTATTATTATTTTATATGATTAATGTTCTTGTTATCACTGCTTGCTCACTACAAATACCCTTTAAGTTTCTCTAAATACGAGCTAACAAATACGACTTCAATGTGAAAACCTAGCCAACGATGAGTATTCGATGGATCGATTCTGACCTATATAACATTAATTGTCTCCCCTTTATCAGAAAGATCTTCTATTAATTGTGAGAGCTAAAGAACAAAATAAGAGAGGCGGGAGTTACGAGGCTGCCAAAAGTAAACTCAAGGTCCACTTTCTACTTCCATAAAATCTATATGTGTAAATAATGAAAGAGGTTTGTATAAATGTACGTCCGGAAACGCTTGATTATCGACTCATAAGCCATTAAAATAAGTGCTGGCCATCATTCATTATTATAAACATATAACTTATGGTATTAGACTTGTATTTCTAGATATGTGATAGATAAACGCTATCTGTGAGACAGAATCCCTAGTAAAGTTGGCATGGGTCTAGTGTTGTCGTATACATAAACAGAACCATGAAATATATGATATCAAACATATATACGTGATAGGGGTTCAGTAAGTAATATCATAGCGTCATGATCAGCAGAGATCTGTAATAACTTACATGTGAGATAATAGCCCTTTATCATTTAAGGTAACAGAATACAACATACCAAATGTAGGTAAATAAATATGATAAGTATAAACCAACTTACATGTGAGATAATAGCCCTTTATCATTTAAGGTAACAGAATACAACATACTAAATGTAGGTAAATAAATATGATAAGTATAAACAAACTTACATGTGAGATAATAGCCCTTTATCATTTAAGGTAACAGAATACAACATACTAAATGTAGGTAAATAAATATGATAAGTATAAACCAACTTACATGTGAGATAATAGCCCTTTATCATTTAAGGTAACAGAATACAACATACTAAATGTAGGCAAATAAATATGATTAGTATAAACCAACTTACATGTGAGATAATAGCCCTTTATCATTTAAGGTAACAGAATACAACATACCAAATGTAGGTAAATAAATATGATAAGTATAAACCAACTTACATGTGAGATAATAGCCTATTATCATTTAAGGTAACAGAATACAACATACCAAATGTAGGCAAATAAATATGATTAGTATAAACCAACTTACATGTGAGATAATAGCCCTTTATCATTTAAGGTAACAGAATACAACATACCAAATGTAGGTAAATAAATATGATAAGTATAAACCAACTTACATGTGAGATAATAGCCTATTATCATTTAAGGTAACAGAATACAACATACCAAATGTAGGCAAATAAATATGATTAGTATAAACCAACTTACATGTGAGATAATAGCCCTTTATCATTTAAGGTAACAGAGTACAACATACCAAATGTAGGTAAATAAATATGATAAGTATAAACCAACTTACATGTGAGATAATAGCCTATTATCATTTAAGGTAACAGAGTACAACATACCAAATGTAGGCAAATAAATATGATTAGAATAAACCAACTTACATGTGAGATAATAGCCTATTATCATTTAAGGTAACAGAATACAACATACCAAATGTATGTAAATAAATATGATAAGTATAAACCAACTTACATGTGAGATAATAGCCCTTTATCATTTAAGGTAACAGAATACAACATACCAAATGTAGGTAAATAAATATGATAAGTATAAACCAACTTACATGTGAGATAGTAGCCCTTTATCATTTAAAGTAACAGAATACAACATACCAAATGTAGGTAAATAAATATAAGTATAAACCAAAGACTACACATAGGAAGAAATGGACGATAAAGTAATTTCAACTAGTAATGAGTGCGATTACGAAAGCATCTTCATACAAGAAAAACATTAAGAGCAGGAACTCTTACTCTTATCACAACTGCAAAGAACTTTCCTTTCTTATATGAACAGTGTTTCTTTCCAATAATTATCCATCTGTGAAAAAACTTTGCCACAATACAACCATGGCGCTTCTTTACACGTATACAACATAATCTCAAATTAAAATATGTCTTTTCCAAACACATTGTGTAAGCACACAGTTTTAAACATTGCAGGATTTTATCGAATGATTTAAAATGTGTGTTGTTTTAACTCAATTACGTCCTTCTTTTTTTAATTATTTAAATCATTGTTTAAATACACAGTACGATGTTACTCCAATAAATTTGTTTTAATACCACTAATGAAAGCTACATGAAATTTACATTTTTTCGAAATCCAAAACTGCAGTCGTTTGAGCTATTTACATTTTCTTTATGATTTCAGTAAGTTTCAAATTGATTTAAAATATTCTCAGTTTACATTTTTGTTTCAATTCAAAAGCCTAATCATGCCGTACTAAGACCGCTCTTTTCTGTGCTGGACAAAAGAACTTGCAAGAATCTTTTATAATGTTTTATCATACTGAACATCAATTGCAAAGCACGCGTTATTATTACGCATACGGTTTAAAATCATAGGTTAATTCGTCGACTTTTTTTAGAAAGGTTGATTTACGTTGCTAATTTTGAAAAACTTTATGAATATATTTACATGATGAAAAATTTCTGAACCATCTGAGTACTACAATACGAATGAGAAATATGTATAGTTCTTTTCCACGAGTTCAAACGCAGTCCTAATTCCTCCTAAACACATAAGAAAAACAAGCTCCTCTCATTTCACTACCAACACTCAGATCCTCTTTTACCTCGTTGAAATAAATCAATAAATATACCTTCTTTGATCAACTCATAGGAATGACCTGACATGTAAGGTCGCTGAAAAAATGTTGGATCGTTCTCTCGCTGTTAAAAGTGCCTCACACCTGACGCAATTCTCTACATGTATTAGAACAATAGACGTCCAAAGATGAAGTACTGTTGCCTCATCCGGAAAGATTCTGTGCATAACAGTCTTCTCAATTGTAGTGATTTCTTCTCTTCCTAAAGTCTATTTCTCACAGAAGATACTTGCTAGCTTCTTTCTACTATATCGTTATGTTCATGGAACATGCTCTACTTAGCCCCAATCTCTATTTACTCTTTGTAAAACATTCACAGCAAGAATTGGACTAGCGGCAACCACAACAGGAGACTTTCATTTCTCTCTATGTGTACCGAAAACCTAACGGAACTACTATGACGAAAGTTGTTTTCCTAGAACTTTCCATCTCTGGTAAAAAATAACATAGGTCTGCTTATCAAATGATTACAACATGGTCTTCTCTTAGTCCAACGTTAAAAAGTACATGCTGACCCGTCTACTTGGCATAATCACCTATCGTTTCCAATCATATCATGGTGTTGTTCATCGCCCAAATGAATACATATTCAACCCGTTCCATTTGGTGATCCTCGGGCCTTGATAAGCGGTAACCTATTAATACAAAACATAATATCAACTGCGCAATGATGACAAAGATCCACAAATGATCAGAGTATTCGAAGATGGTTTTAGGAAATAATGTAAGGTAACAACAGCCATGTAGATAAAAAAAGTAGTGTTCGACCACGAATGATTGGAAATAGAATGGTTGGAAGAAATTGTTAAAAGAAATTTACGGCAAGGTATCAGAGAAGTGTAAGGCACTTTATATCAGTATTTAAACTGTGTCAGGCCATCTTACAACGACCGAGAAGTTAGAACACTTCGATAAATGTTGTTTAATATTGGTTGAGTAGACGTGTTAGTGTATATAGATTGGCCAGTTGAAAATTACAGGAAGGGAAAGTTCGCCGGGATATATTTGATGAACTCGAGGTAAGATTTACTGGGGTTGTGGGAATTTATAGAAACGGATGTGACGTCATATGGCTCACGAAAAGAGTGGGTGAAATATGTCGCGAGTTCTTGACGCACTAAAAGTGTGAACATGTCGTTTGAAAAATATAGTGATAAGATATGAATAAATTGTGATTCTCTCTCTTTCCTACTCTACTGGTCAGTTATTTTGGAGGAAGCGCTAGTCGAATAGATAACGTCTTCTAATATTTTGTCTTGATTTAGTCTTTTTTCGAGGTAAGAAAGAACATATTTGCAGTGTTTGTTTTTTGTTCAGTCTGGAAAGATCGTATAAAATGCAAGCAACTAACAAAGAAACGTTATGAACTTTTATGTAAGGTTGAAACGTAACAATGTGCCGTTCATCAGCCCAATGAATAAATGTTTGTTTCTCAAATCTGCCATTGGTTTGCGAACAAGCTCAAAGAATCACATGTGTCGTTAAGCAATGTGAATTGTGACGCCTCATCGCCGTCAACCTTCCGCTGTAAAACATCGCTTGGCTGTTGTCACCAGACGGAAAGGAAATCGGCGCAGAACTGTTTTCAAGTTGACAAATCGCATCTCGACAAATAAATGGAAGACCCAGTGATTCCTCATTAGCCTGGAGCGAACTCAGTTTTTTTCCTTTAATGTGACTTCTCACTGCGCCTGTTGGGCGCAGACTGCATGCTTGGTATCGCCATTTCAAAGACCATTTCGGAGATCAAACAACGCAATTTGCTGCCAAAAGGATTCTGAGTCATTCTCCTCTTTATGATCGGACATTTATTTTGTAGAAGCTGAACAAAGGAAAAACAATACAATTGCAGTCACCGTTTCGTGCTTGAACAGAAGAAACGTGGATTTGAATGTTTTTCTACGTAATTATTATATAGTCCATGTGACAAATACAAATAATGCTGGATACTTGACACTTTTAAGTCAGATGTTGAAGTAAATGCAGATTTCCCAAACTCCAGTTCTATCGAACTTTCTTTTGATAAGTTTTCTCTTTAGATTTCGATTAAAGTTTCGAGGATACGTAAACATACGCAGATAATTCGATCATAAAGAAAAACACAAAAGAAAGTTTATTCTGTTAACTTTGAAAGGAACCAAATTGAATTGTGAACGCATAGCGAGACGTAATTCTGTAACTTTACAAACAGACATAATCATTTGAAGTCACTTTAAAAAAATTCAATGTATTATATTTCAGTATAAATATTTCAGAGCGCATAAAAGTACGTTATAATAGCTGTATTTTGGATAAGGGCGAATAGAATGAAAACATATTACATGATTGAGAGAATATGTACAGCGAATATGAAACGCGTTATATATATATATATATATATATATATATATATATATATATATATATATATATATATATATATATATATATATATACATATACATATAAATCTAGTATTGTAAAGAAGTGGGTCCCTGAAGTCGCATATATATATATATATATATATATATATATATATATATATATATATATATATATATATATATATATATATATATATATGTCGCTCTAAAATATAGGCTGGGCTCTGTAATGAAGCGTATTTGCCCAACCTCATTGTGACTTCTATGCAATGTTCCTTTCAATAGTAAAATTCTTTATGGCATCTGCCTTCGAATAGGATTAATCTCACGTTGATTTACCGAGTTGTTGGTAACGGCCGTGTGAGCTAGGAGGTTGGAATTTGAGTTTGAAATATAACACGTGTTCTGGAATTTGATTCCGGCGACCAGTGTGAATAATTACTACGTAGCATATATACCTCTTTTAAGCCGAAAAAAGTTTTTTTGTCTTTTAGTGTTGGAGAGGTAAATAATGGGCCGGTAACTCTTACCACGAATTTTAAGCAATATTTTCCAGTAATCAAAATTGATGGCTTTAATTGGCGTTGCACATGTGGCTACTGTGCAAGGAGAACGTCAATTAGACATAAAAGGGTTAGGGTTAGGGTTAGAGTTTAGGGTTAGGGTTAGGGTTAGAAAAATATTGTTCGAAAGCTAGAGCTGTTGTGAAGAGTTACCTGTCCCTTATTTTACTCTCTAACACTAAAAGACAAAAAAAAAACTATTTTCGGCTTTTTATTATACAAGCACCTTTTTTTTACTAAGTAGTAATTCAAAAGGAAAACGCTCCTTGGTTTCTTTCATACAATTTAAAATAATATTTGCTCTTTCTTTGACCACTCTATGCATTTATTTGTCGTTGTCCTTTGTCAAATCTCTCCTTATTCATGTGATTATACATGTTAGCTGTAGTAGAGCAAGAAGTTTACAAGGTTTCACTACCTTAACGCGATAAAAAAATAAAGAAACCTAAACATAGAATGTTACGAGATTGCAGATAACAGTAACTTATCTAGATAATAGAGAACAACAATTTAAGTAGATGTCAAATAAGAAGTATCTAGCTGGATAACAAATTAAAGAAACTTTACGTGATAACGTATAAAATCTACCTACTATATAACAGAAACCAAATCTGATAGACAACAACATACTGACTAAATAACAAACAACACCGGTTTTAACTGATAAAATATTACTGTCTGACATATTACAGAAGGCGGCACTATATAACAAATAACATACAGCCAACTAGAAAACAAGATGATAAATAGCAGAAAACCTACTAGGTAACAAATAACGAAACAGATGATGAAAAAGAACAAAAGCTTAACAGAATAACTAATAAAATAAATCCTTACGTGATGGCTAAAAAAGATAAACATAATAACGCTATAAATAACACAAACCTTAGTAGGTAAAATAAAAGTAACTTAATGAGATGAAATTTTGCCATTTCATTATTTGTAAACAACCTAACTAAAAAAAAATTAAATTAGAGAAATGTAGCTAGATAAAAAGATTACATAAACATAACTGGATATCAAATAGCTAAAACCTTGCAAGATTACAAATAACTAAATAACAAATAACTAAATAACAAATAACTAAATAACAAATAACTAAATAACAAATAACTAAATAACAAATAACTCAATAACAAATAACTAATAACAAATAACTAAATAACAAATAACTAAATAACAAATAACTAAATAACAAATAACTCAATAACAAATAACTAAATAACAAATAACTCAATAACAAATAACTAAATAACAAATAACTAAATAACAAATAACTAAATAACAAATAACTCAATAACAAATAACTCAATAACAAATAACTAAATAACAAATAACTCAATAACAAATAACTAAATAACAAATAACTAAATAACAAATAACTCAATCACAAATAACTCAATAACAAATAACTAAATAACAAATAACTCAATAACAAATAACTCAATAACAAATAACTAAATAACAAATAACTCAATAACAAATAACTCAATAACAAATAACTCAATAACAAATAACTAAATAACAAATAACTAAATAACAAATAACTCAATAACAAATAACTCAATAACAAATAACTAATAACAAATAACGAAATAACAAATAACGAAATAACAAATAACAGAAGTGGATACACGTAAAACTTTTGAACCAGCCACAACTGTTTTTTCGTTCAGCTTTTTGCGGAACGATACGAAAGCGCTAATCCAATCAGAAGACGAGAAAAGCAGACGACAATATCAATTGTACATTGATTAAACCGTAAATAAGCGATTGTCAAGAATTTCTAATAGAAAAAAACCCAATAATAAACAAATAATATTACCACAGAATTAAAGAAGCTTAAGATTAGTTTAGGGTTATTTTAGGGTCAGGGTAAACAACGAAATTTGAATTTTGAAAATTTAACTTTCTTGGAAAAATAGTTAAAAAAGTCGTTATATTTATTTTTTCGTCAAAAATTAATCATTTTTCTTAAAAATAAACACACGGTAAGTGTTTTTCTTGCTTTAAATGTTGTTTAATTATCTTATTTCTGTTGGACTGTAGCCTCTTTTTCATTCTTATGCCGATTCATTTTAATTCGGCTGTTTTTTTTCTGTATGTTTACGTAATTCTGCGTCGGTAAAACTCGGGTTTGTCTGGTTCTAAGGCTGTCTCAATACCCAGAACCCTGACCTGATAAAAAAGAACACAATCTAACGGGATGATAAATAACGGAATGATGACTAGGTAATAAATTACAAATTAAACTTAACGAGATATCAAAGAACAGAAACCTTACTAGATGCCAAATCCTCAAACCTTACGAAATAAACTATATCAGATACCTAACAAGATAATGGAAATAAAATGTAGCTAGATTTGAAATAACAGAAAGCTAACCGGATTACACATTATTGAATTCTAATGATATGATAAATAACAGAAATATAATTATATAACAAATGACAAACTCCTAACGATACGTACATAAAAGTTACTTAACTCTGACATTGTTATCTTGTGTCATACATGCATGAAACTACGTTGTCGTCATTATCAAAGAAAACATTCGTTTAAGTCGAATTAATAAGCAAAACAAATGACCAGATTCAATTATGATAAATGAATAAGGAGGAAAATATGATACACCAACCGTATCTACCAGGCGTAGTTTATTCGCATTCAAATCTATTTATGTATATATTTATTTCGCTTATTGTTCTTAACACGCTCGCTAATAATTCCGTGTGCACTTATAAAAATTATGTTCAGCAGAGATACACACACACATGCGTAAGAATAACGACACCCATTTATAAATAATTTACGTGCCTAAAATCGAAAATAAATGAGAATAATTTCTCATCCTCCGATACAGGACAAAATAGCACTCGGTAGAAACCAGTAATTCGGTAAGAACATGAAAAATACCAAAGAATAAATAAAAAAGACATCGGAACAAATTAAGCCGACTCTAATATTTAATGAAAAAAAATTAAATATGTTTTCAAAAGGAAATTATTTACTATTATTTACTGAACTGTTTTGGTATGCTGGTAAGTTTTAAAAAACAACATGGAATTAAATATGTTAAGTACAAATATTCGAAAAGAATTTGGAAGTAATCGAATTGATCATAGGTCAACAGTGTTCCGAAAATTAAATAGTGATCTGTTATTCCGGTAGGCGAGCACTGATAAACACTTATTTGGAGTAACCTATCAAAACGCTTCTGAGCTTTTTTCAAAGTGTAGGTATAGGGATAATATCTAGTTTGTTTTTAGAATGTAGAGTATCTAAACGACAGTTGTATGGAACATGAGGGGGGGGCTTACCTACGAAGCGTCCTCGCGTGTGTCTGTCCTGTGCGCGGATGAAAGAAGGAAATCCAACATGGCGTCCGTGAGTCTTTGTAGCATGCGGGTCACGCAGAGTCTCGCAAAGTCTCGTTGCATTTACATGCAAATTAGGTGTGCCTCGGTATATAAAAGCGGGTCTCGTATCGTCTCATTGGAGTCGGTGCGAAGCAAGTGCACGTAACGAACGGTGAGAGCTGCTTTGAAAGTTGACAGAGTGATTTGCGACCTTCGTCATTACTACAAGCTATTTCGGCTATGGACAAATTCGACTTGAGATTAATACCCGAGTTCGACGGCTGCCCCGGTCACAACATTGAAACTGAACTAGTAACGTGCTACACACAGATGTGCTAAAATGTATTTCCGGCATATGAAGCTAGCGGTGGTAGCCAATCGTATGTGAACGTACAAATTGTTCCGAATTCTCATTTGTTTAGAGAAAATATCGAACATAACTATATAAAAATACATCATAAAAGTGAATTTTAAAAAGTGATAGTTTGGGAAAACAAGCATCAATAATGGGCTTACATTAATACTGAAGCATCTTTATATATGTGGTTTATGGATAGAAAGCTATACCGGTCGATAACATGAAAGGAAAAATCTCACTTTACTTTATATATAAGAGAATTGATTAAGAAACAAACGATAACAATTCATAAAGGGGGAGTGCGGAGAATAGAAAGCGGTTATTGAAAGAAAAGAAACCAATATAAAAGAAAAAAAATTATTGCAATAAAGAAATACAATCGAATTAGAAAAGATAGAAACATCGGAAGGTAAATATAAATAATGTTATAATGAAAGGCAGAAAACAAAGACAGGAGAAAGTAACAGTAAATAAAACAGAAAGACGGAAAATAGAACTAGAAAAGAATGAAAAACCCAAAGAAAACAAACAGTAATTAGGAAAGCAAGACAGAGAAAGAAAAATTAAAAATAAATTAAGTATTGTTAAACAAAGGCGACACATGGAGTCAGCAAATAAATGACGAAAGAAAAGACACAAATAAAAGAGAGAGAGTAAAACAGATGAAATGAATGCAGAATAAATGTGTTTATACGGACATGGGACTGAAAGAAGAAAATAAAGAATGAAACATAGAGTTAGAGTTTTGAGCAGGAAACGAAAATGAATGAGACCATATAAAATTTAAAATAAAATATAGTCAGCAAATAAATGACGAAAGAAAAACACAAATAAAAAGAGAGAGTAAAACAGATGAAATGAATGCAGAATAAATGTGTTTATACGGAAATGGGATTGAAAGAAGAAAATAAAGAATGAAAAATAGAGTTAGAGATTTGAGCAGGTAACGAAAATGAATGAGACCATATATAATTTAAAATAAAATATAGTCAGCAAATAAATTACGAAAGAAAAACACAAATAAAAGGGAGAGAGTGAAACAGATGAAATGAATGCAGAATAAATGTGTTTATACGGAAATGGGACTGAAAGAAGATTATAAAGAATGAAAAATAGAGTTAGAGATTTGAGCAGGAAACAAAAATGAATGAGACCATATCAAATTTAAAATAAAATACAGAGAAATTAGAAAGAGAATATAGCCAGAAAATGAAGTAAGAATAAAGAGTGAACACGTAGAAAGAAATAAAAACGGCTGTAAGGAAAAAGCGAAATAAAATGAGAAAGAAAATAGAAGAAAAAAGAAACGAATGTAAAGAAAGAAGGAAAGATAGTCGGAAAATGTAAAAAGAACGAGTACAGATGTGAAATATAAGAGGAAACAAATACATGAAACGAACTTACAGTGAGAAAATGACCCGAAAAAAGGGAAATGAGATATAGAAAAAGACAGAAAATAAAAATAGCATAATGAAAACGACTCAAAATTAAAGAGAGGAAGACCGAGAAAAAAATGACAGGTAAGAAAGTTGACGAGGCCGAACGTAGTAATTTAATATGAAAAGAAAACACGTGAAAATTATGTGAAATGGTGTCTAGATTAATATTCTCCGCAATGGCGTCTCGATAATGGGTTTCTCAGCGCTCTGTCGATACTTTCACGCTCGGACCGCTCAGTTACTATCTTGTTGGGTCTTGCCATTTCGGCCTTTTACTAAACGCCAACGGTTCTCGATTAGATGGGATAAAAAGGGAAGACTAGAAAAAGAGTTTGGGATCAAAAGATTGTTAGCAATTGACCCCTAGGCTACGCATGAAAGAGAGGGTGGAAAACAGTTGAAGAGATATGTGAATAATTAATGAAGCGTTTCCAGTGGAATTCTATTTTCTGGTAGGTTGAGAGTTTCTATTAAATGATGGTGAGCGCTCTGGCAAAATTAAGAAGAGGGGAACAAGACAGGAGGGAATAGATAGAATTATGGAGATAGATAGTGATAGAGAGAGATTTTGAGACTCCAGACACGGCCGTGCCCCAATAAAGTGTCCTGAACATGTCAATTAGATGGCGGAACAGATACACATCTATTCATCTATCCATCAAGTTTTGTATACAATTAATCTATCCGAAACACACTCTTCGTATTAGCGAGCCTAAACAAATGTAAACGGATGTGACATCGTAACACCGGAAGTTACGGCACTAAGAGAATATAAAGAAATGTAGGATAACTTCTAAAATGAATGAAAAAGCAAGCGAAATCTGTTATAGCTATAAATGAATTTTAAATGGTTTCTTTCAAAATGACATTTAAAGAACAAACAGATGTAGAAAAAGTAGGAAAAAGATAAAGAAGGAAATGAAGAAGAAGAAAAAGGATAGAACTGTTATTTCAATTTTCTTACTACAGAAACAATTTATTTGTCAAAATGTTCGCTTCGTTGATCCTGAAGTACTCTCAACAATCCTCTTCATTTTAACGAGATTATAAAACGTAGACGGACGTGACATCATATCACCGGAAGTTACGTCATACAGGTTGTGTGTTTCAAAAATATCTTTCTATTGAAATTATACGTTCTCATTTGACCGTGACTGGTGACGTCATTTTAATGAAAACATTACCGATGTATTTTTACAGTCAAAATGCTTTTTAATTTTTTTTTAATATTAAAATAAATTATAAGGCATTTTAATGAAGATAATTTCACTGGAGTTTCATAGTAAAATTACTTAATTTAAATTTTAAGAAACATTTTTATTGTAAAAATAATTTCTAAAACATTTACAGTTCAATTCCTTTAGAGAATTTGCAACGATTAATAGGGAACATATATGGTTTACGAAACATTTAAATATTTCGATTTGAATGGAATTTGAACCATAAGATTAAACATCAATTAATTAAAGGGGTTGAAGGAGTTATAAAGAGATGAAACTGCCCGACTCGCTTTGAAAATAAAAATATTTACGATTTACATGAAATTTGAATAATAGGTATTATGCACCAACGCTTGCACTTATTCTCGGGTCTAAATGTGTCATTTTTATGAATCTGCCCAGAGATTGGTCTACTAGTTCTTGGAGACATGTTTATCTGTATTTTTATGTAACAAAAATACGTCACAGTTTGAAAACAAATATTGCTTTATACTCTGACATTTTTCTTGTATACATAAAATATAATTTTACATATGCACCCCCCACACACACACATATATATATATATATATATATATATATATATATATATATATATATATATATATATATGATAATGAATGGAAACATGTTCCGACGTAATGGAAAATGAAATAAGGAATACCAAAATACTAATTGAATATCTATCTACGTTTCACCTTTATTATTGACTTCTGAACGATCACTTTGTAAACTATAATCAGCTGTTCTGCCGTAGCACCTTTCCCAGAGTTCTGACTGCTGAGCGCTTCCTCACATTTAATTTTCTAGACTTTGGTACTTGTTGCTGTATTTTTTCTTTTTCTTCAACCTCCCGCCCCGATAAAAAAATATCTAATAAAAGTGAAACGTAGATAAGTTGGCTTATTCTGAAGAGAATATCCGACATAGTGAAATTTGTTGTTATTAAGAGGTTGAGGTTAGGGTCATTCAGATTGGAACTAATGCCTATCAAGATAGACTTCTCGTCCACTTTTGGCTATTCATGGAGGCGGATGTTGATAATATGCAACCTAATTCGACACGGATTCTATCAACTGCAATTGACTCGGATTTCATTTTGACGAAATAATTATACAGATTAGAATTATCTGACAATGACAGCGTAATAAGGACACCGGAAATGAATGGAGAAATTGAACCATATGAAAAATAATGATCAGCGGTGGTAACTGGTCTGATTTAGTGAGGCATTCACCTGGTCAGGTTGAGCGGGCTTTTTCCGAATGTGAAACTAAATTAACAAGCGGTCAATAATCGCATGTATATCCCAGTCAAGGGAAATGACAACGTGGTTTTTGCGGGAAGGTTTGATCTCCCTCCCACGTACAGCGCCTGGTATTTCAAAATGGTCAGCCATCTAGTAATAACCCGTCACAAATTCGCTTAACTGCGATGGTCTTACAGGAACTGGTGATTAATCTTCATTATACCGTATAATTCAAAAGTGTTTTATAGAAGGTCAGTTCCCGTTGGAAAAAGCCGAAATTACAACAGGAGTTTATCCAACAAATATAAACAATGAACACCTATTCGATATTGAAATTTGAATTATAAACGCAACAATGATTAAAAGTGTATCGGTATTTGATGAAAAAATAGTGAATTTATTTTTAGATATTTGTTTAAAAGTGTATTGAATGTTTATTTTGTGGGATTTCTTAATGTTCTGGGACAAACCGGTTTTCTTTTGTAACAATCAGAAATTACAACAGGTGTTTGTCTAATTCAGTGCGATACAATCGAGGACAAATACATAAACAATAATATATCATAATACTAATAGTCACTCAACTTTCTTTGTTGCTACATCTACAATTCTGCTAAGTTAAATTAAATATATTTTTAAAGTAGGTAGATAATTTAACTGAGGTTGTTAATCTACAAATTTACCAACGTCTGTTGTTAATTTTGTAATTACCAAAAAATCTAGATTCATATTCTTTTAAAAATCGTCATTAATTTTTTATTTAATTTTTCTTTTAACGTTTTATTGCAATGAACAATTTCGGTCAAATATATTACGTTATACTGACGAACAAAGATAGCTGACAGTTGATCTACGAAGTTTAGTGATTTTTGGTGTACTTTTCTCCTTTCAATTAGGTATAAAGTACATTTGAAACAATTTATGATAATTATTTGTTAACTATTTGATTTTGTTTTTTACTTCAAAACACGAAAAACTTAATAAACACACTTTTAGGAGGTTCACTTACGACATGTTGAACATGGGTTGACAAATTATAAAAATGGAATAAAAACGCTTTAAAATACTTTAAAACATCCCAAAAATGAGCAGGTAAGTAGAAAAGTTACTTTATTGCCTTTGGTAATAGTTATTTGTTGATTATTAGTTTTTTTGTTTGTTATTCTTGACAATCGCCCCGATTTTTAAAAATCTCATTCATTATGAGGAATTAATGTTTATGCTTAAAAAAAATCAAATCTCAACATTGGAATATATCAAATAACACCATGACAATCAACTTTTTTGTTAATTTTCTTCAAATTACAAACATGTTAAAAGAAAAGTGTTTCGTTGTTTTACAGCTAGATTAAAATTTGTCCAAATGGCGGGCAGATTTTTTGTGTCTACGACTTAGACGGAAACTACCGAAGAGACACCTACAAACCTAATATATAAATATATATATATATATATATATATATATATATATATATATATATATATATTGTTTCTATCTAGGACAGAATATTTACACAATTTTTGTAATAGTTATTTATTTGGGGATGGACAAAATTAGTCAGAGCGTCGATATTCGGAGCAATTTTTTCCTATCGACCTATACTGTAAAATAGTACTTGTTGACCTGCTAATTGAAAATGTAATATATCTTTTAATGTCTATTTATATGTATATATAAGAGAGGGGAAAGAAAGAGATTTAGGGAGGAAGATGAGTGGAACAGGAAGGGGAAGCGTATAGAGTGATAGCTAGAGAGGATGAATACAGAGAGGTAAATAAGGAGATGAATTTTAAATGAAAGATTATATATATATACTTTTGAACTCCTCTATTTGTTGTTCAGGGTCCCAGGCAACACTGGATAGCCACGCTAGTTTAATATACGGAGTAAATTGATTAACGAAAGAAAGAACATTATTTACATAGCTTATATATTTCGGAAGTTTTTAGATGACGATTGATAATTCCTATTACTTGGATTATTCGGACTAACGTTCTATACTTGGATGCTATTTTCACAACGTTTCGGCCGATGTAACTTCCGACCCACTTCTATGTGTCTTTGCAGACTCGAAAATCGCTATGTCGAACTTCGGAATTCGAACTCAACCTATTGTAATAGAATCGTCAATATGAACAAGTAGGGCAACGCATACATCTGTTATATAATAATCAATTCAAAGTGACACTTTTCTTGAGATTGTAGGTTCGATCTTCACTACAGGCGATACAAACTATTATTAAATGAAAATTACTTAGGTATTCAACCCGGACATGGCTGAATGAACAAAAACAATTTATCCTCGCGGATTAAATAAAAAGTTCATTTCGAAATTCTTTAAAGATTTCCGATTTCTCGGGTTCTACAAGACACACTTAAAAAAAGTCATAGATTACATCGGCCGAATATATTCAATTCCCGTGAATATTTAATAAATAACTTTAAAATAATCTAACTAATTACATACCTTATTTTTATGGTATAAATACAAATATTAAATGTTTTGATATTATTGTATATTACTCCTCCGATCAAATGAAATTCCACTTCTCAATGCGATTAGGTGAGAATACTCTGAAAAATCATGTCGAAAGAGAAATAAAAAAATATTTTTAAAATGGTGAATCAGTTTAGCATATAAATTTAAAGTAAAGTAATCTTCTATTCTCAGGCAGTTATTATTTTTTTTTTGGGGGGGGGGCTTTGGATGTCGATTGTGTGGGGTTTTACAACCTTGCCAGTCAAACTTAGGGTTAGTGTTAAAATATATTAGTTAACTGTCCTTATAATTTAGAATGACTATAAAGAGGAGGTGTAATTTTACTGAGGGTGTTAATCTACAAATTTAACCAATGTTTGTAGTTAAAATTATGGCATCCACTGAGTGAAAAACATTTTCTTAATTAACGCCCCCTCCCTACCAATTAATTGCTGGCCGGAGGGCAGGTAGGTTTTTCTAGCATAAATATATAAACGTATACATATACCTAATATTATATAAATATAGATTCTATTTCATAAGAATTAGAACAAAAACTAGTTCAATGAAGCTAGTTTACCAAACTTTTGCATCATATAAACCTCTGCCGGGAACTCTCTGAGATATTTTACTTTTTCGTTCACTTATATGAACACGAATCTAGCCGTCTTCTATAAGCACTTACTTCATAATTCTTTAAAATAAATAGCCTAAGAGTGTTAAACTTTGGGCAGCATCTATAGAGAAAATAACCTCCCTTCGGAGTAAGTCATGCAATCTTATTATGCTAATCGGCGAACACAGATTTTTTTCAAAGGTCTGAAGGAACGCGTTTCAGAAATGAAGGGTTGAAAACGTGACATCACTATTGAAAATTCCAGGTGTGAAAAAAGGTAGACGGGATGCAAAAGACATTGAGATGAAACGGCCGAGTCGGGATATGACGAGGGAAATAGCAGATGCGGCCAGGCTTAGTTATGGCCCGTGCTGTTAGTGCATGACTGGAAGGACAAAAACAGTTTAGAAAAGTATACTGGTTTGCGTCCTAAAGCAATGCCTGCATCGTTTACCAAATACTATTCTGTGCATTTACAGGAGAGATGATACTAGGTTGCTGCATTTTATAATTGAGTGTTTATTTTATACACCCGCACGTGAATACACACATTGAAATATGCATAAAACACACACATTTATATATATATATATATATATATATATATATATATATGATGTATTTATTTGTAATTGTTTTTGTATGTTATTTCAGCGTTTTTTACTTTCAATTTAGTATATTATATCTGTTTACTTCTTAAGTTATACATATTAATGCAGTAGATTGCATTGTTAGTCGCCCTTAACTTTATAGGACGTATTGTTGGTTAATATATATATATATATATATATATATATATATATATATATATATATATATATATATATATATATATATATATATATACACACATTTTACTGGCTCACAGCACTCATCAACATGGTTAACTTCGATCGAACCTCTGATGTTCATGTCAATAATCTAGCATTTTACCCCTGGACTATGACATATATTTAGGTGATAAAACCGTACACATTTTTTCAGTTTTTAGTGTAAACGTTTTCTTGACTTTCGTCAGTCATAATCACATATATAACATATGGCTGACGAAATCTGGAGAGCTTTAAATAATTACACTCAAGAAAACCTAGTTTGTTCGTCTTGATTCGCTCCCCAACCTAAGGCGCATGATTCATCTTACCTTCTGGCATATATATATATATATATATATATATATATATATATATATATATATATATATATATATATATATATATAAATCATTTGTGAAATAGTAGCAAAATCCGAGCATTTATTAAAGGAATATATATATATATATATATATATATATATATATATATATATATATATATATAAATCATTTGTCAAATAGTAGCAAAATCCGAGCAGAGTGCTCCATTTATTACAGGAATCAGAATTAAGAGCTTAATATTAATTTCTTAATATAGAAATTTAATACAACATATGGACCAATGGTTTCGAGCACAGAAAGCAAAACCTCTGCCTCTCATCAGCATAGAAAGTAATGTGTGAAGAAATGATAACATTAATACAATATAATACTCATTGAGAGAGTATTATATTATATTAATGTTATCATTTCTTGACTAATTACTTGCTATGCTGATAAGATTACAAGGTTTTGTCTTCTGTGCTAGAAACCATTGGTCCATATGTTGAATTAAATTTCTGTATTCATGAATATAAATATAAATATATATATATATATATATGTATATATTTACATATATATATATATATATATATTTACATATATATATAAGTATATATATATATATTTACATATATATATATATATATATAAGTATATATATATATATATATATATATATATATATATACAATTTTAAATTTTAAAGAGGAAAATCTAGACACACATTCGAGTTGTATACATTATAACTTATTTCGAGCTAGATCGGTCTCATCAGATGTAAGAACATGTTCTAAATGTTCTAAATTTAGTTAATTATACATCTGATGAGACTGATCTAGATTGAAATAATTTATAATGTGTACTACCCGAATGTGTGTCTAGTTTTCTTCCCTTTTAAATTTATTCATGCTCTGTGTAAATGTTCACTGAGCTCTCTTACTTGTATTTACATCGAAATCGTCCGAACCTGCACCCCCCACACACATATATATATATATATATATATATATATATATATATTAATAGGTATTTTAGGCGGGAATTATATTATTAATACTGAAACTAAAGTTAGAACCATAGACATTATTATGTTATCACTAGTATAAAAATTAATTTTGTTAATGACTGTTTTTTGTTTGTTTTAATGAAACAGTTAAAAAATAATCCCCACGACAATATTAATAAACCCAATCCTCCACCTAACACATTTATAAAATTATTCTTTCGTAACTAGTTTCATCATTATTATAAAATTGATAAACATGTATTAATAAATATTATTAACAAAAACGTACTTCCTGCTGACCGAAATAAGCAATAAAACTTATCATTTATTGCAGTAAATTAAAAACAGCTAAACTTATTACTAATAATTGTCCCCTTCGACCAGAGTTTTAGATAGGACGAGCATCGTATATGAATTTAAAGGCTCATTGGAGACTGTGTCGCTTACAATAGTAAAAAATATACATTGGCCTGACTACTACAACTTTATCGAGGAGATTAATAATGCATTTATTTGCTACAAGCGACATAGCCCAACACCTTACTAATCAGCATTCCTGGCCCTTGCTCCCAATTTCGAAACGTGATATGATAAAAAGAAAAACAAAAAAATATTATTTATGTATTAATCAACATTTTGTCTTTATTTCTAGACTTTTTAGGGATGATTGATTTGAAAAAATGACACACAAGTACAAATATTTAACAAAACGACGAATTATTTTAAAATATTTGTACTTGTGTGTCATTTCTTCAAATCAATCACCCTAAAAAAGTCTTGAAATAAAGACGAACCGCTTATGAATACATAAATAACAAATAATATTTTTGGTTTTATATTGTATTTTCGATATATATATATATATATATATATATATATATATATATATATATATATATATATATATGTATTACCAAATATTATCAGAAGAATTATTTCAATAATGACTAAGGAGATGCGTAAAAAGTAATTAAACACTTACTTGATGTCTCGTGTAATACAGCATCTTCACTAAAGCTAGATACATTGAAAATTAGAAGAAGCGCGACAAAGTGAAAGATTGTCAGGTTTCTACTTGATAAAGAGATTCTATGTCGAAATATAAATTAAATACTAATGATAGCCACACGTATCTTAGATGTTGTCCTTTAATTTACAATATGCATACATAAGGCTTTCAAAACTATGATTATTCTAATTTGGTCAATGTTTCTAGTAGAGCATCACATTGAATTTGGTCAATGTTTCTAGTAGAGCATCACATTGAATTTGGTCAATGTTTCTAGTAGAGCATCACATTGAATTTGGTCAATGTTTCTAGTAGAGCATCACATTGAATTTGGTCAATGTTTCTAGTAGAGCATCACATTTGTTATTTCTAATGATTTATTAGGGCTGGATTTACGTGACAAGAGTAATTGTTTAACAGCGGGAAAGAAGCAGATCAACACTCGACTTTGAAAACCCAAGATGAGGTCATACAATAGACCCAGTAACAATAGATACGGTGAAACAAGACTATGGGACCAATGAGCAATGCCCATATATTGAGATTTTATCTCGAAATATTGAAACAATGTAACGATAGCTATTAACATCTGTCGTATTTTATTTTCAAAACACGAATTAATTTTAATACTTTACTTGTGGTGGATTAACGTAAAAAATGTTAAACACTTCTTTTACACTTTCATTGAAAGGACGTGCTTGGTGTTTGTATGGCAGTCTGATGTCGCCATTACAACGGCTTCGTGTATGCATATATGCGTCTCAACATACATTAAATCATATAAAAATTACATTGCACCTACCTCCGACGCTGTTCGTATAATCTAGTCGATTACGTAAGCCTGAAGAACTGAACGTCTCTGGTTCGTTCTATCTTTAAGGCGTTCGGATTATTTTTATTTTACTTTTGAATTAGTCGCATATTTATTGAATTCTGTTAGGCAATACAATAATTCATAAGACTTGTATTATATCGTAATTAAAATGACGTATAATAAATGTATTTCGTTCGAGTGCCCATGCGCAACATATAAAAGTACTTAGTTATACTCAGTTCAAAGTGACAGTATTCTGGGGGTTGAAGGTTCAATCTTCAGTACAGGCGATACTAAGAATAACATAACGAATTACTTAAGACTTCGGTCATGGATGAAGAAGTGAGAGCAAGCCAACCCCGTGGATTAAATTAAGTATCTTCTTCGAAATTCCGTTCTATTTTTTGTGTTTGACATTAATATTCCAGAGTTCGAAAGAACGCACCCGACGATGGCTGGAGGTTACATCGACCGAAACGTTGTGAGTATAATATCCAAGATGAGAACAATAGTCCCAATAACGCTAATAATACAAATGTATATTAAAATAATTCAGTCATTTTATTATTTGTGTAATACTTGCCATTAATTATTTATAAACATTGCATATTTAACATGAATTTGAAAACATCATACTTTGAAAATCCGAAAAATAAATAAAACATTTTATCTGAAAAAATATTAATTCAGCCATCGCTGTGTTGATTTATCGAATAGATTGCCATCAAGTGTAATTTAAACCGAAACTGTAAATATATTTGAGTAGCGGTTTGATACGTTCTGGATTGACCAAGAAATCAAATTCAACTATAAGGCTGCTGTTGTCACCGTACACATACAAAGATGAAGACAAGGAGCTGGTGCCATAGGACGACCCTTGTCCTTCTACCAGAATTCATGTTTCTATGTTTCTATGTAAAAATAACTTCCGGTCAGCGCCGGGTATGAATAGCTAGTTTTTTTTATAATAGATATAATATCAGTGCGTTCTATTGCGATATTCCACTTTTTCAACAGACAGACGCTAAAAATGTTCCAATTTACTGAATTTGTCAATCGAAGCAGAAGCAGACTAAATAACGTAAAACCTGAGAAGGTTTCAATATTCGAAAGAGAATGGACATATTTTCGTGGCATCGCAGTGTTTACTTGTAGCTGAGAGGGAACGCAGAGGTGTATTACGCGCCTGTTGCTATGGAAATAACATAGTTGTTTGGCAACTGCATCGGTCAATTAGTTCGACGTCAGTTTTGAGCGCGTAATTAAGTAGAGCCGACCAAGCAGGTGAGAATTAGCACAGGAAATTGAAATCACCATATAACGCTCGAATTAGAAATTATTTGTTTGGCCATATTTATTTAACCAACTGAAGTAGACTGCCCTCAGTCCGCGTTCCATCTCTTGTATCAGTTACTTCCTATTCATAGTAAAACGATAAATCTTCAAGTTATGAAGTGCTGCTTTCGCATTGGGTTTTTTGTTTACATTATTAATGATTAGTTAAACGCTTTTATGCATTTTATAAACAGGAAATTATAGCTATCTTGATATTACAATCAAGATCACAATGAAACCAGAAAAGCGCGCTATTTAGGAGTAATATTGATTAACTCCTCTCCAGCAGTAAGGCACAAGGCCAGTTTTTATCTTACTCCCACAAGTAAGATGTGACCCAAGGTCGGGTCGGGAAAGTAGGGGTTTGAAAAGCCAGCGCCCGAGAGGTAAGCACTCTGACCATTAAAAATTGCCTGGCCAGCCCCGTCGGCATTCCCCGGTAGGGGCGCCACAGGCAGTAAGCAATAAACTTACTCCTCCCCAAAGAGGATAGGCGAAGCCTGGGAGGGTGGACCTCTTAGAACTGCACATAACAGACCCATAGACCGGCGTAAATCAAGCCCCGAAGGCCAAGACAATACCAATCTATGGGGTGCAGTATCCATCGGAACAGATACTACACTTTGATCTTAGCCAAAGGGCATTAAGAGTAGTAATTTACTAGATTGGTAGCACAATTTTTAAATCTCAAAATATACTAGCTCATATATGATATCATTATTTCAAAAAAATAATTGCATGTGATTACCTGCCATTTTTTATGACATGACACGGAGCATATTTTCATAAAAAAGGTGAAAATTAGACCATAACCACTCCGCTAAACATATATTTAATAATAACACGGAGCACCCTTCTTTTAAATATACTAAACTTTTTTAAATGAAAAATACTACACGCTTATAATAAACTTGTAATTGCTTCCCGATCACATGTAAATATTACATTAATAAATTTCTCTATACCACGAATTATGTCGCAACTAAGTTCTTATTAACCCAAAACGAAGGCTACACTAGCCATTGAAAAATAATTAAAATAATTTGTTCATATATATATATATATATATATATATATATATATATATATATGTGTGTGTGTGTGTGTGTGTGCAAACATTGTTAACAATAAATGAATTCGTCTAATTATCACTTTTTTATTTTCCAATTTTTCTGATGTTTTTTTTTGTCTTAAAATCATGTACTTTTGACACCTGAGGATGATTTAACGAAAAATCGAAAACGTTCGTGAAACCTGTGAAACCTATGTAACAATTATTAAGTTTTTGATTTTAATACAAAAAGGCCAACAGAAAAATTGAAATTAAAAAAAAAAGTATAATTAAACAGAGGAATTCTGTTATTTTTAACAATATTTGCATAAATAAGCAAATGCTGCCTAAATACACACTAAATATATATATATATATATATATATATATATATATATATATATATATATATATATATAGAGAGAGAGAGAGAGAGAGAGAGAGAGAGAGATGCGTTGATTGATATAAGTAAATTAATTCTATATTTTTTGATTTAGTGTTATTTTAAAAAATCTATTGTGTTAAGTCATCGGTTAAAACATTTCTCTTGTACTTTTATTTAAAAATTATGACATCAACATTTAGAATGGGTGTCAGATGTTTATTAAACCGGGTAGAAGTCTTAAGTAATTCTTAATTATATTCTTAGTATCGTCTATATTGATGATTCAACCTCAAGCCTCCGGAAGACTGTCACTTACAACTGATCGTTACTTGGCACTTTATCCATTGCACATCGGGGACGTACACATTTCTGAACTGGTCAATTAATGCCAGACACATGGCTGTTGAAATGAAAAATACTCACCAAAGTATTTAGCTGAGTTTCTGTTCTTTTAACTATCTTAAATGTATTTGGCATTTTTTACTAATTTCTAATCATGTAACCAAATTTAATTGCATTCACCTTGTGTTTTAAAAAATATTTCTTCTCTTCTTAAATTTAATTTAATTTTTTTTTTTAAATTTTGAGTTTCAATTTACTTAATCTTCTCCGAAGCCTTTGATTTTATAAATAGTGAACTAGTATATATCTACTGGCTGTAAAATTCGACGTTCTTGTAGCTAAATGTAAAACAAAATGGAAAAATGGATAGCAAAACATGTTAGAAAAATATAGTTCCTACCATCCTCGATATACACCCCTACCACATGCAGTGACCTTTCTATTTGATGTACATGGTATCATTTCCTTAAAAGGGTCATTTGCAAAATAGCCGGACTTCAATTAATGGCAGACACATGGCTGTTTAATAAAAAAGACTCACCGAGGTTTTCAGCTGAGTTTCTGTTCTTTTAACTATCTGAAATTTATTTGGCTTTTTTTACAAATTTCGAAGCATGTTACTTATTTTACTTGCATTTACCTAGTGTTTTTAAATTTAATTTTGAGTTACAAATTATCCAATTTTCTCCGTAGCCTTCATTATATAATAGTAGACGTTTTTCTCAGTTGTTCCCCTACTGGATGCCTATCTCCTATATGTACTGACTTGCGAGAGGGAAACATATCTTCAAATCTCCGTTCCTTCTGATAAGTGTACAGTGAACTTAAATATATATATATATATATATATATATATATATATATATATATATATATATATATATATAGGTAGAATAATTTTTTATCTGCGGGGGCTCAGAAATACCCGACTAGTGCACGGGTGCAGGCTATCCTCTCTCGGAGTGTTGGACCCGTACCTTGTCAAGTCATCCATCTAAGAGACGGAACTCTCTAATAATAAAACCTTACTACTAAGCACTTACGTTTTAGCAGTAAACCGTTGAGGAGGGACCCCTCCGTAGTCTTGATCAACAACGTTCCTAGAGCTGGAATCTCGAACAAAGTATCCGGTTTCCAAACCTATAATTGCTTAAGGAGCAGATAGACTCTGCCCATCGCCCGGCCTTCGCACTTCTTATCTGTCTATTAGCCAGGCGTAGATGTAAAAACACTGGGACGCCTCTAAAGACACCTAGTGTCGGGCCTTGTTTCCTGACTAGGGCAATGAACGTCGTCTCTCTTTCTCTCTATCTGGGAAATTTGGAGAAAGTTCTTTCGTTACTGAGTCCTACATGACTATTTTGGGTCGCTCCTGTTCCGACAGGTTGATGGTACAGCTTGTCTGGCTGTTGTTTCCGACTGACAGGACAGGATCCCAAACTCTTAGGTAGCTCTAAGAATGGCTGCTCCATAACAGTTGCATAAAATCGTGTGTAACTCTACTTGCCATATCACGCATGGAAATGGACCCTACAGTTATCCCCGGTGGGCTTTCCCGATTCACAACCCCCATGTACTAAGTCAGGACTAATGGACTGGCTCTGTTTGGTTATTGGCGTCAAACATGCACCAACTTTGTCTTCCCCACTCTATCATAAAAACATGAATTTACAAAATTAAATAAAACCTAAACCAGACACCCAACAAAAAAAATCTTCGCCTCCGCTGTTGAGGCTCGCATTCACAAATATCCGGGGACTTAGACCTAACATTTACGACGTAAAAACTATCCTAGTGAAACATACCTTCAATCCTCAATCTCCTCTCACCACTTTGACATGACTGATTACCTTTTACTCTACCGTAAAGACTCTGACAAACATAGGCATGGGCTTGGAGTTCATGTTCGAAACACCTTGCCCTTGATTAGAGAACATAGGTTAGAATCAGATGACCAAGCTTACATGTGCTTTAGATTGACCTTACATAACATTTAGTTACTTATATTTCTTATACCGTTCTGCTTCGACCCAAAACTGTACTCTGCTTGACTCTGTTTCTGAAAGCTTAGATAGAGCACTCTCACTCGACTCGAATGCCCAAATACATGTCTTTGGGGATTTTTATGCACACTTTTTTCTATCCTGTACAAATTTGTTATAGTGTAAAAACAATATTTAACATTTTAGGGTTAACAAGAAAGTATTTGTTTTTTAGTAAATATATTCCTAGACAATTTTTTTCATTAATCTTGAGTTTTAGTCTAAATGAGTTTTATATAGATTTACCTTCAAATCACAAGGAAACTTCCATCTTGAAAACAACGCAGACGAAATCATCAGTACACTTTTTTAAATACGAAACATCAAAGATAAACTCATTTCCCACAGAAATGACAATCGTCATATGTCAATATGTAGCGTGTAATCGTTCCTTTCGAAGCGTCTTGTTTATATTATTAGTACAAACTACGACACTCAATGGAATATCATTTTCTTGACATATGCCAGTGTTCGAGCATCTACGGCAGGGGTGGGAAAACTACGGCCCGCGGGTCGCATGCGGCCCGGCAATGTAATTCATGCGGTCCTTCAAAATGCTAGTAAATGAAAAATGATTGCATTTTCGCTTTGCAATCCATATATTTCGGTTATTTCAGATATCATTTATATTGGAAAATATACTATGCGGCCCAGTAAAAAAAATTTTTTTAATGTGGCCCTTGCTCTGAAAAGTTTGCCCACCCCTGATCTGCGGTGTAGTTAATCTAAAAGTAAATAGCGTATTTCTAGAGAAAAATGATGCTCGAACACCGTCATGTTGTGGACATAATACTCACTAAAATCTAAACTGCAAAGAAAGTTTCAGTGCAGTTTATTTTTAGTATTTTTACAAGTATCTTATTTTTTCTTTACTTAACTGTGGATGCCCCCAGATGCTGGAGAGCTTTCGACTCCAAAAGCTCATTTTCTCGTGCTGCTGGACTCTGGAACCCCCTCCCTGCTCCCTGTTTTCCTTACGGTACTGACATGCAGAAATTTAAAACTAATTTAAACAGACATCACGCTTCACAGCTCCCAATTTTGGTTGACCCCTCATACTTTCACCCTTTTTCTCAGTAGCTCCTTACTTCTACAGTAGCGGCCTGCCTTGTTTGGGGTGAACTATGTGGAAAAAAACTTATAACAAAAAATTAGAATTAAATTGAAATTGTATTTTCAGTTTCGCTGTAAATCAATTTCATGATTCAATTGCGATCCTTTAATTCATTATTCCAAGAATTTAGAATTATGCTACATTGTAAAAATTAAAGAATCTTCAGTTAAAATGATTAAGAAAATAAAACACTTACCTTTCTAAAAGTTACATGAGAAAGAGAGGTCAGTTAACTATTTAAGTTTGATGTAAATTACCCCTGGATGGAATGAGGTGATATTCTCTCGTGTATGTGGTCAATTTACATTAAACTAACATATTTAAGTGAACACTTTATAATATATTTATGTGTATTTCACCTTTTTACTAATTAAAAATTGATCGGAAGCAAAACCAATATTATTCTGAAACTAACTGAACATATTTATGAGTGAGTTTTTTTAACTAAATGTACGAAGTTCCAATTTAAGGAGAATTCTGACCTTACTTAATATATGATATGTAACTTACAATGAAACATTATAGAAACTGTACAAAAGAATATAAATTATAATATCAGCAAGAATACACAATTATCTTCATTCTTCCCGGAGAAAAAACAATATAGTTTCAAGAAACAAAATAAGTTGAAATTTTAAGAGTCGACCTCGTAAAGGGTGATGGAGAGATGAGTGTACACTTTTCTCGGAATTTCCTATCCAAAAGATATAGTTGTAAACGAATTTTTATTTATCTATATATAAACGTTCATATGAACTGAATAAATATCAAACATAAATAAATAAATACTTCTTTAATACATTTGATAGAATCTCCAATAATGTAATCTTTTCTTTCGAACTTTTTCTAAATTTAATCTAATTCCAATGCAGTTGCATCTGTATGAAGTCTGTTGGATAGCCGAATGATGAAAGCCAGTTTTAATTGCTCGCTAATTTCTAATAGCATGAAAATTGGCTGAATTGTTATCTCTTAATTGAATTACGGTGTTTTTAATCAGCCCAACAAATACAAGAAATTGCTCAGTTGGTAAAACTTAACGTGTCAATTCAAGACGGATTTAATTTTCTAAACACTAAATAAACATGTTTTTATCTATACCAAGTACATACAACTTGAACTTATAACCATAAAGTAAATCATTCCTATATAGATACTTAGAAATATTCACAATATTGTCAGAGCTTACTAACTTACCATGAATTAGAAAATTATCAAATTTCAATGGAATATTCAGTACTTTTTCATTAAGTAATTTCATAATTTTATTTATATTTACTTATTATATAATATTAACTTGTAAGATTTTCAGAGTTTATCATCAATAACAATTAACCTGATACAAAATTTGATTCTGACTCGCCACTTTTTCTTTATTTCTCAAGGACCATGTTCTTTTATAATAACAAAATTATTTCGCCTTTTTTCATTTCATATAACAATAATTATCGTTCGGAAGCTTTTAGGCTATTTTTCAATTATCATCTTCACATTTAAGCTGCTTACTTTCTTTATAAAACAACAAATTATTTCAAATTATAAGAACATTCATTTTAATAAAAAAACAAACGCTGCTACATTTTTACTGTTTCTAATATTATATTATTTAATTTAGTAATCATTTTCAGTTATTATTTACATTATTGTCATAACAACACACTAAGTAAGCCCAAGCATGCTTTCCACGGAATAGATGATTTCGAGAGTGCTCTCAAAACAGTTTAGTTTTGATCTTTTTCGCCTTAAAATATTGTAAAAGAATATAATTTTGCATAATGAGTTCAAGTCTGCTCTCCTATAATATAACGAATAGGTTTTCTGTCTCTCTGTCTGTCCGTTCGTTCGTGTGAATTCTTGTAAACATAAGAGAGGGGGGAAATACTATTTACTTAATTTTCAAGTCAGCGAGACCTTTTGTAAATGGAAGAAATACATTACCGTACATCTTAACAACTAATTCAATAATAAATAAATTTGACGCCGCGGTCGTGATTCGAACTCGCAACCTCGACGTTTAAAGGCAAAGTGGATGATTTTAGTCTGTAACTATACCGACTGAGCTAACATGCAAAGATTCTGCAACTTTCTGGAGGTCTCCTTTATTTTAATAAAATATTGCAGGAAAAATAGATTGGATTTTAACAGCTAGAAAAATATTTTGTTGGCATTCACCGTTACGTATGGTTTCAGTAGCGTAATGGAGGCCCTATTTGTCCTATTGTTTTCACCGTATTTAAAAGAGAGCAATACAAACGTTGATTCAGTGAATTTTTACATCAGCATACTATTTTCTATGTATGGACTTAAGCATGCCCTTCAATATAAGAATTATTTTGGAAAACACTCAGAGGTCTATTTAAGTTCATATTTCGTAACCGTGCTAAATATACTGTAACATCCAATTATATTAAGTTTATTTGAATAGAAAACCATATAATTACCGGATAAGTCGGAGCCTACAATAAATAGGATCGTTTCAACAACGCACTGGAGCTCTCTTTAATTACAAGTTATCGTAAATAACACTAAGAAAACGGAGTGTACCCAAACCTATTTCTATAATGATAATAATGATTTAGGCATCGTTCTGCAGGTCACTTTCTTTTATTCATTTATTTCAATTATAGTAATATTATATACGGTGACTTTTTACAACATTCTATTTAAATATACTTGTGTCTACATCTGCTTTTCTAGGAAAGGATGATTTCGATAGCGCACTGTAGATTGCCCAACGCTATTAAATTTTTTTTCTAGAAATCGCGAGTTCCTAATTTCTGCGACTCGAGTCGTTTTCTGGTCATCTCGATATCCCTACTCTTAGCTGTAGCTATTCCACTTTTACAATTATTAATTTACGCTATTTTTGTCTATTGTTGCTGACCTATAGCGGTTGAATGGTCAAAATGCTTCCTGCCTATGCGCAATAACAGCTACACAGGCCGGAGTGAACCATTTAATAGAGTTGGTCTTTCTATAGAATGTTTGCATGGAACATATGCTTCTATAGATACTTTGACACATTCAGTCACCTCTTTATTACACTGTTTTACTCAATATGAAGTAGCTGACGTGATATTTGATAGATTCCTTATGAGCCCATGTTTAGTATCTCGTCCTTTTGAGTAACTACTTCTCAACTTAGGGGTCGAATGTTTAACGTGATATAAACAATTATGACAGGGTGATCAGCGTTTTTGAATGGGAATGCAGCCTCAGGCAGTGTAGTCCTTAGTCTCTTTGCCCGGACTAATACAGAGAAGTAATTGAATTGCTTATATATCTGAAATATGTAAGTAAAATAAGTAATACATCAAATAGTGATGTAAGAAGAATTTTATTCAGTTTTCTCTGAAAATAGAGAATTCGGAATGACGTTTAATCATTGGTCATCTAAGTTATTTAAATTGAGTAGTATACAGTTCGTTAGAATATTTGTGATTCAGAATGAAATCGAAGGAATCATTTGTATAGTAAAAGAGAATCCCACGGAGCTCTGCCAATAGCTAATTGCATTATGGTCGCCTTACAGATGTGTCAAAATGTGTTGGATATATCAGAATTTGTAATTCTTTCTTAGTTTGAATTTGTATTCAAACCTATAAAGACGTTAATAATAGTATACATACACTTCTGATGATCGGATTTCATGTTAAACTGCCGAAAAGCGTAAGGATGAGAAAGCATTACTCTTAATTATTTTCATAAAACTTGATCTAATATGACATCATCATGTGTGCTATGCCATCTGTCTTGATTAAATATAGTTCTCATATCGTTACATATATATTCAATTATTGTTATATATTGACGACATCTTCCTCTTTCCGATCGTATATTCTACTAGTAAATGTTAGGCTTACTTTAAATATTACCCCAAGAAAATTCTGAAATTCAAACTAAAAAATAAAGTGTAGAATATTCGGTTGATGATCACTGAATTTCTTTTTAATTGCTCATATTTCTATAAATTAATAATATTTTTAGATTATGCCATTTTCTGTTTTAAATACGAAATTGTTTTCGAACTAAGGCAGATTGCTCCGTAAGTTCAAAGTTAACTGAATGTTCTTTTTTTTTGACGTTTACCAATGCTATATAACGATATTTTCCATAATATTTTTGAAGAGATGTATGCGTGTTAAATAAAAATATTGCTTTTAGACACTCTAAACTTTTCGCGCGAATTAAATTGCAGAAATAGAAAAAAACGATAAAAAACAAATAATGAAGACAATATTCTATAATCGTTATTATTGTTAATAGAACTTGTGTTTTTCAGATATCGAGATTGGGCTTTGTTTTCTGTTTGTTTTATAATCGTGAGATTTGTTCTGAAGATCGTTTTAAAGATCGAATAATGAAAGTATTGAAGGTTAATTAAGAATCCTTATGAAATATTAACTCGAGGTTATTTGCCTTGTGTCATACATGCAGCAAACAAGTCGCAATACTACAAAACATTACAGTTAACAACGGTCATTCATAATGTGCTTGCTAGTTCTTCTTCAACGTCGTCCTGTAGTTAAAGCTTCTTATTCATGACTAAACATGATTAACTCGAAACAAAACAATTGGAAAACAGTGAACTTTTTATTCAACGTTATCTTCGTCCAACACCGAAATAAGTGATTAGTTTTATCTGTTCAGTTCATGTCATTATATGTCTAAACGCCTCGCGTGTTTCAAATGAACTCCCTTTACTATCACCCTCTTTCTTTGAGTCATATCCGTTTTCAAAACTATCTAAATTGCCTTATTTATTTTCAGATCGGCCTGTAAATTTGTCACTTTCTAAACTTACGAGAGTTAACACTAAAGGTAAATTCGTCCAACATCTGACAACATAACAACCCCAACTGGTAGCTAAAAATTGAGGTATAGTTTTTTTCTTAAATACATTTAATAATCTGAATATTTTTTGGTTTGCAGTAATAAAAATATTTTTTTCTTTAATACATTTAATAATCTGAGTAGTTTTGTTAAAAATAATAAAAATAATTTTTCTTAAATACATATAATAATCTAAATATTTTTTTGTTTACAATAATAACGATAATTTTTTTCTTACATATATTTAATAATCTGAATATTTTTTGTTTAACAATATTAAAAATATTTATTATAAAATATATTTAATAGTCTCAATATTTTTTGTTTCTTTAGGTTTAAACTTCTAAAGATGCTTAAAAAATGAGCTTTCCCAAATTCATATCTACCAGCGACCATGCGCGATTTAAGTTCATTTTAAAAGAGACATTTGCACCGTTAGTTCACATAACATCGGACGTCACTTCTAGAAGACCAGGAAGGATTATTACGAAGAAAAAGGTTAATACCTTTTTATTGTCTTAAGCTCTGTCGAAGCTTGTTATATCAAGCGAAATATTAGATGAAAAAAGTCAAGATGACAAAAAAATGTTTTGATTATTTATTTTGATTTTAATAAAAAATATCTGCATCTAACACATGGTTCTTTGAAGGCATTTTGCCTCTTTCTTTATGTTTAAAATTGTAAAGATGGTGAAAAATAAACTTTCCTATATATATATATATATATATATATGGAGTATTACATTATTGTATTCGCTCAATATATTTTTTAGCAGGGCACGTTCTTAAAATTCCAGATTTTTCGTTCATGCAATTAATAGATTGGTTGTTAATTGTCTGTTAAATTCTAGGTGTCTATGTGATGTATAGCATGCATCTCTTTATATGGAATAGTACGTTTCTTGTTTAGCAATAATTTTCTATTAGGTATTTTGGGATCTGTTGTAGAATATAGTAGTTGCTAGAGAGATTATGCCTCGTTTGCTAGTTAATCTAAACTAATTATTGTGGCCGTAGAGTCTGTGTATGAAGGTCATTTTAATGTAGATTATGTGTTAATGCTTGTTTATTTTTGCGTTGTAAATGACTGATGTAATTGTGCATCTTCCCCCTAAATAAAAGATTTCTCTTGTATTTGAAGAGATAAGAGAACATACAGATGGTTTAGAAGATTATCTTGTTTTAAAGACGTTTCTGTTGAACAGTTTATACAGCTTTTTAGATTGTGAAAACGGTCATTGTTTGGTAAGTGTAGAAATATTTGCATGAGTTAAATTTTACGCGGATATCCGATACTATTAAAAAAGAATGAAAACACATGGTTATTAAAATATATAAATAATCTTTAAATAATACACTTAACTAAACTATAATATATATTCATGTGTGTGTGTGTGTGTGTGTGTATATATTAACGGCCCTTAAATATATTTAATTATTGCAATTAAAAACATTATCTGAAAATCCCTTAAATAAACGATCTAGACAGCATTTTGCAAACAGGGAAAATCTTTCAAAAAGTGACAATAGAAGCAAATACTTCATACAGATACGGCATCAAGTTGTTTCTCCTACGTATTTCCTATAATCTCGGTTTATTTTTTTAGTTATGTAAGGTGCTGGTGATCGGAGGTTACTATTACAAAACAGTATTTACCCGAGAAAACGTTTGTAATCATATATTTAATATAAAATACATAATATTAGCTCTTTATGAATTCATAGTAGCACACATTTTGTTTCATGCATTCAGGGTTTTCATACTAATTCATCTAAAAGATTATGGATAAACGCTTTCTCTATTTTATGTCCTAGATGTAAATTCGCTTATATACTGTCCCATGCAATAACTGCCATCAATTAAAATAAAAAGAAAAAGAAGGATGGTAAGGTAAGATAAAATAAAGTAAAAAAAATAATAAAACAATAAATAATAAAAAAATAAAAATAAAAGTGAAATATAGAAAAATACAAAAATATATAACATATAAAAAATTTAAAAAATAAAAAAATAAATGAAAAAGAATAAATGAAAAATATAAATAAATAAAATATCAAAAATATAATAAGAAATAAGAAGTAACATTAAGTATTATTATTAAAATATAGGGAAATAAAAAAAATATATATGTATATATATATATATATATCTATAAAGAATATATTAAACAATTTTTATGAAATTAATAAAATTATAAATAAGTAAATAAAAATAAAGAAATAAAATATAATAGTTAATTATAATTTAGAATTAAGGTAAGGTAAGAACTAATGAATTATAATTAAAAATTAAAAATAAAGATAAGGATAAATAACAGAGTTACTAATAAGGAGATGATAATACAATTTAGAAATACACAATAAGAATATAGGATAAATATGAAAGAAATAATCAATAATAATAGTATGAATTAAGAACTTAGAACTATAAATAAAAATAAGATGGAAGCATATACACGTTTCGAACCAAAGTTTAATATTGTCAAGGCTCATTTTCTAGAGTTTTTTTAAGGAAACATCTTGCAGGGAGATGATTAGGGTAGGAGGGAAGGAGGGGGGTCAGATGGGAAGGTATGGACCACGGTTAATTGTAGGGGGAGAAAAACTCCTTATAAAAAAATGTATTATATGGGAGAGGGTCAGTAGGAGAGAGTATGCTTTAGAGGAGATAATTATCGTCTATCTCTCATCGTGGTCTTTCACCAAATTTGGCGTTTGAATCAACAAGTCCAACTGGAATGACATTGGATGCGGGAGGGTGAATTATATCAGGAAAAGTTATACATTTAGTCTGGCGGTTATGCGTTATTTAGGAGAAAGTCGAAGTAAACAGAGTCTGTGCTTCGAAGATCCGATATATTTCGTGGGTGAATTGGTTGGATGAAATTAATAAACTGATTTTAACCCACATTTTATAGGGAAAAGGATGTCGTCATACCTTCGAGGCGTTAGCCATTATATCCTTAGAATTCCCTTTTACATACGTTTTATGTATGTAATTCAGTTGGTTATTAGTTTCCAAACTGCAATTCGTAGATATTTGCTCACAGTATATTTTCCGGTGAAAGTCAAAAACGAGTGTTACTGTTATTGTCTACAGCGCTCGAATGAGAGTGTATTACGTTTGCGATTTTTGGGTTATTAAGGTTAAGTTAAGAGTGGGAGTTAAATGTGGACAGTTTGGGTGCAGAGTAATTTAGATTACTCCCATAGGACCACAAAAAGAATGACCAGAGACACTTTGGATTGGAACTCGAGTTGGGTTGAAACTCGTTGAAAAGTAGGGTTGAGCGATAACATCACAGCTTAATGGCATAGAGATGAGACGACATATATTTGTGAAGGTGTTTTATTTATAGGTTAGGGTTATTGGGTACTTATTTAGATGTTGTGCCTGGGAGGGGGGCCGTATGTTGGTGTGGTTTGTTACTTATATTTTGGGACACGGACTCAAACACACGCATACACACATCGAATTACATTCCAAGACTTAGAGCCCCGTCGAAGCACAGTTCCAGTTCACTGGAAAAAACTATTTTTAAGAAATTTGGCAATAGCAAGAGGTATATTTGTTGTAATTAAGTAGTACTTCTATGGATCGACGAAAACCGGACAATATTATAGAAAAGGGGGGGAATTTAATTTATTATATTGTAACTAATTATAGTCCTTAAAGAGTAAGTAGGCAATGGTCTTGATTGTGCTATCAGTTAGCGCTCTTGTTTTTATTAGTGATATTAGAGGGAAGGAGGTGGTATGAGTCATACCCGATTTGAGGTAGAAGGGAAGGACCGATACAATAACGGAGTTTAATAATATCATCACTAACACCAATAATAATAATAACAACAACAATAATAGTAACAATAGTAATATTAAGAACAATGATAAAGATCATTATGATAATGATCATGGCAATAACATCAACAATATTTCGATTAGTAATGTTGTAGAACATAGTCATATTAATGATAATAATACGAATATTGACAATTATAGTGATGATGATATCAATAATAATAATATCTATAATATCTATAATAATGATTATGCAGGATAAATCGTTGGATACATCGTACTATTAGAGAAGGCTTAGCCTTATATACGATTTTCTATTAAGACACTATTTATATACTTTAACATAGGAACATTTCCTAGGTATACAGGAGAATGGATCGAATCATGGTATCAAAAGTGACCTCTCGGATTAGTGGCAGTGTATCCTTTCAATTGTTTCATCTAGCGTAGGAGGAGTTTGGAGTTGGTCAACGTGCAAGGATACTATCCTAATTATGCTAGGATTAAAAATAATAATCATCAATAATAATAATAATAATAGTAATGATACTAGTACTACCACTAAAAATAACCAACGATGATATTCTCAGTAGTAATTACAATTGGTGGGTTGTACTTTATAGGAAGAAGAGTTTACCAATTCGATGTTTCTTTTTCTCGATCATATGAGGGATTTATGTAGGTTTTTGAGAGATATATTACTGCTTAGACATATGAGCCCATCTGGGAAGGTAGATAAGAGATATGCGGTGTCTGTTCATGAGTTATGGTGGGGTTTTGGGGTTATGGCTATATGGAGATTATTGGAGAGTTATAGGTTCAGGGCTTATGGAGGTGGGGGTTGAGGTATAGGGAAAAAAGTACTAACTATAGGGAGTATGTCCGTTGGAGGATGTGTATCGAGGGGGACGGGATCTTCAAAAGTGGAAATTAGTCAAAATATCGAGATGGAAATATGGGTGGATAGGCGGTAATCTTGATGTGGATATTAATTATATACTTATATATTGGTGCTAGTTGACATGGACAAGGTTGGGGTATTTTGAGGAAACTTGGTTAATTATTACCTCGAGTTATACGTAGAAAGTTGTTAGCTGATTAAGAGATATAATTGACTTGGGATGTCTTGGGGTCTGTATTAGGATTATGACTATTTCTTAATTATGTGTATGAGGGGGGGGGCATAGCCCCCCTATGAGGGAAGTAAGAGTGAAGATTTAAGGGACCTGAAAGTTGTTGTATTTATACCAGGTTTTGTGTAGACAGTTCGATAATATCTCATCTCTTTTATTTAGAAGAGTTCCTTTATATTTGATGATATGAAGAAAATTGAGGATAACATGATCGGACGCAATGTAAAATTACAAAACCGAAAGCCAAAACCTATGTGATGTATTTATTAATCAACGTTTCTGTCTTTATTGAAAGACTTCCTCAGGATAAAGAAAATTATGCAGAATATTAATTATGATTTGTCACATAGGTTTTGGCTTTCCTATTTTCATTTTATATATATATATATATATATATATACAAGTCTGAACTGTCTGTACCTATGTATTTCCTGACTTGTTCGTATCTTTATAAAGTACCGTAAATTTACTAGCCATAGCATTGTATATATTTTATTTATTTATGAGCATATGTTTGTATAAAGGTATTTATCTTTATTGATTTTTCCCTATCTATGTACCTTCTCATACTTATCTTTTCCTATCTATCTAATTATAGAAATATATACCATGACATATATTTCAATCGCACTAAATTGCTTCACATTCGCCAGCTTCCAGTTGTTTTACGCAATCAAGTTACACCATGCATCTCGAGATTTATTATCAAACTCTAGTGTGCAAAACTGTTGAGAAATCGATTTGCGATTGCAGCTTTAGGGAAGATATTTAATGAATGTACAAATCCAAGTTGAAATTCACGGAGTGATCGAGTGTAATCATCCATTTCTGATCTTATTTTTATTCCTTTTGTTTTCCTGTTGCTCACTCAATAACTTCACCCTAAATCACTATTCCCTTCAGTGTCAGATATACATTGAATTTTGAGGGTGATTATTCGGAATTTGAATGTTCCTTAAAAATTTAATCATGTTGGAAAAGAAATTAGAAAAATTCCCGCGATTCTTCAGATATAATGGATTGAATATTAAATAAAAATATAATGATAATTGAAAATAGTCACACAAGATGACACACAGAGACGCACGTATTAATATGCACACTGTCACACACACACACGCAATATATATATATAATATATATATATATATATATATATATATATATATATATATATATATATATATATATATATATATATATACATATATTTCATGTATCCACATCAAATGTTAAAAAGAGAATAATTTTTTAATTTATCAATTTTAAGTATTTACTCTAACATTGCTCGATACGTAAGTAGAGCTATATATATATATATATATATATATATATATATATATATATATATATATATATATATAAAGTTAGGTATGTGCATATGCTTATATATTATGTACAGGATTCAAAGCTTTCATTTTTTAAAGTTCATATGTTAAGGAAAAGAAAAAAAAGTTTATATATATTCTTTCTTTAAACAATTTCATAATTCAATACATTTTTTCATTTTATAATTGCCCTATTTCGTTTATTTAGCTTTGACTTTTCAGGATCGGATTATTTTAAAGGTAATATTTTATCTTTATCATCTATCGATTATATATATATACATATATACATATGTATATATATTCCACACTAACAAAAGTCTAAAGAAAGAACGAAATTATAAAAGTGTTATTTTAATGTATATATATATATATATATATATATCATGCTTTCGGACGAAATTAAGCAGATCGCCACGAAATCACACCAACAAATAATCTGTACGCTGATGTTCCTGCAAACAATGCTAAACTGGCATTACGCGTGTCTTATTAATTTAGATTCAAGGGTTATACAAATATATTTCGGAAGAACTATAATAATAATAATAATAATAATAATAATAATAATAATAATAATAATAATAATAATAATAATAATAATAAAAATAAAAATAATAATAATAATTATGATAATAATAATAATAATAATAATAATAATTATTATTATTATTATTATTATTATTATTATTATTATAATTATTATTATTATTATTATTATTATTATTATTTTATTATTATTATCATAATTATTATTATTTCTGCTCACTAAGAGTTATAACACAAGTCATCGTGATTGCTCACCGACAACAACCAGTGGTGTTCCCTGGAGTCTGTGTTACAACAACCGCCCAGATTTCCAGTACTCTGCATCTCTTTTCGATTACCACCGAAAACAACCTTGCGGTTTCACAACAGTCCCCTACAATTGATTTTCTGCGGGCTACGACCTTTGGTATCCCCTGAGTTATGAGTGGAAATAAGCCTACCCAAGGTCCCATCACTCTCCGCATTCTTCTAGTGAAGGTCTGGTTAGTGCTGTCCATTCACGGTCTTCCCATCCCTCTTGGTTTCTTGGACTATTTTGCGTGGTGTCAGCCGAGGCCGGTGCTATTTGTTGGGGTGAGGGGCAGCTTATGATTATTTTGCAGTTTCTGTCTCTTTTCTTGTTTTTTTTGCAAATATTCTTTATGAATCTTCTCTTTCATTTCTGTAGATTTGATGGAGTCTGCTTCAAAAAACTCCCACATATCTATAGCTCTCGTGTTCGCCTAGCGCCATAATCCCCTCTTGGTTGTGCAGTTCCATGCTCTCTATATTCTATACTTTTCCGCTTTTACTCTCTAGCAGTGCACACTTTTCTATTACGAATTCAATTTAAATGTCTTCAATTAAGATGCTGGTCGTATTAATCAGCTTATCCAGTTCTTTTTTTGTTGCAAATAGTTTCAACTAGTCCATGTACATGAGGTGGTTTATTTTTTGGTTTGTGAACTTGTATCTAGCATCACATTTTCGAGTATGTAGTTGAGTTGCATCATGGCTATGATAAACAGTAGTGGTGATAGGGAGTCTCCTTGGAAAACTCCTCTCTGTATTTTGATCTCCGTCAAGTGTTGCCCTCCAGCTGTCAGTACTAATTAACCATGTTTAATTGCTTTCTTGACTAGATTAATAATACTGTCATGTATTTTGTACATTTGTAAGCATTCAATTATCTATGCATGAAGAATTCTGTCGTAGAGTTTCTTGTAGTCAATCCATGCCATAGATATATTCTTTATCCTGCTTTTGACTCCAATCAGGATCTTTTGATCTATGTGTAACAGGTCATGCGTCCCTATTTTCTTTTTCCGGCCTTCTTTTTGTTCCTTTATGTCTAGACCACGGCCGTTCAGGGAATGGTAAATTTTCTCTCTCACTTAGGCCGTAAACATTTTCAAAATTGTTGGTAAGCATGTTAGGGGTCTATATGTATGTATGTATGTATGTATGTATGTATGTATGTATGGATGTATGTATGTATGTATGTATGTATGTATTATTATTATAATTATTATTATTATTATTATTATTATTATTATTATTATCTATATATTAATACGATAGCGTGTGTGTTCGTGTGTCACGCTTCCGGCAAAACCTCTGCGCATGCGTACCGCACCGAGATTTGGACAAACATTTTAATACGGCTAATTTCCAGTAAATTTTCAAGTGTTTCCCTTTAGCGTAACGGTTAGCGACGTAGTATTTTTACTTCGGCCCGACTGGTTTATAGTTCGATCTCAACCAACCTCTAAAGTTTTTTTCTACATTTCAGTTTTATTTTCAAGAAACTAACAAAAAAAACGAACACGACACTGTAAGTAAAAGTAAAAAAATTATTTATTTATTTTTAGCAAACAATTCCCAACAAGTGGCAATGAATACCATTTTATTATTTATATTTTGCATTTATTTTTTTTATCACTTGGTTAAAAAGTACTTTTTTCTGATGCTTTAAAACTTAAAACTATTTTTTGTTTTTTATTTTGGCGTTTTTAAGGGCATTGTCTATTAAATTACGTTAACTGCTTAAAAATTAGTGTATCATTAGTATTTCTTAAAAAGTGAAAACCATTTATTTCCTTTCTTTTGGTTGTAGAGAGGGCCAGTTTTATTTTTATTTATTTTTTTTGAACGGATGGCATATCAACCTTTTCTAGTAGATATGCGCAATGTCCATCGTACACGGGTGACTATTTTAACAAATTATTTCACTCTTATCCAGAAGGAGGGGGTTATAATAAAGCAAGCGTAACTTACAAACAAATAGAGGGTGCTTTGTTATATTAGGACCCGCGCTAACTTTGACGCCGTCGTTAGAGTTAGGGTCAGTGTGGCAGACGATAACTTCGTCAACTTTTTCAGTTTTATTTTCAAGAAACATTGCAAATAACAAAAAAACGAACACAATACAGTGTAAATACATTTTAAAAAAATTTTTTTAATTTATTTTTATCAAACTCTTACCAACAATTGACAATAAATACAATTTTATTATTTATTTTTTGCATTTTTCTTTATCACCTGGTTAAAAACTACTTTTTGTGTTGCTTAAAACTTAAAACTATTTTTTGTTTTTGATTTTGGCGTTTTTCTCTTTCCTCATGGTGAATTCGGATGGCATATAAACATTCCTCATGTAGCAAATAGGCACACTAGAGTTCGTAACAAGGTGACTATGCAGGAATTTTATGCATATCGTCTATCTATAAGACGTGACTTCAGTCCAATACACAGTGGTGGAAAACTATTTCAACAATATATAGTCGATGCTTACGTTAAAGTAGAAGGTTGTCGTTTGAAATTCATTGCAGAAAATCAAGCACAACTAAGAGTTGCAATGTATTCAGGTTTGATGGATCACCTTGCAAGAAATAATGAAAATGAAGATCCTGGAGTACCTGTCATTTTGCCATCCTCCTTCACAGGGAGCCCACGAAATATGCAACAATGCTACCAAGATGCAATGGCAATAGTTTGCAAGTATGGAAGGCCTGATTTATTTATAACATATACTTGCAATCCAAAATGTCGAGAAGTAACTGAAAACTTACAGCCTCATGAAACAGCACAGAACAGACCAGATTTATTGGCACGAGTTTTCAAACAACATCTTAATGATTTAATGATTGACATAAAGGACAGACATGTACTCGGGGTACCTATTGCTGCGATACATGTAATTGAATTTCAGAAAAGAGGTCTCCCGCATTGCCACATGCTAATCATGCTGCAAGAAGAATATAAAATCAGAACTAGGGAACAAATTGATAATATTGTTTCAGCTGAATTACCATCAGAACATGATCCAGAATTGAGAGAATTAGTGAAAACACTCATGATTCATGGACCCTGAGGTACATTTAATCCAAATTCAATGTGTATGGTAGAGGGAGAGTGTCAGAAGAAATTTCCAATGTCATATCAGGAGGAGACTATTACAAATGTTTCTGGATATCCTCTTTACAGACGCAGAAATAATGGAGATTCTGTTAGAGTGGGTGTCCATGAGGTTGACTGCAGTTTTGTAGTACCATATAATAAGTATTTACTCAGAAAATATGGTGCTCACAATAATGTAGAGGTGTGCATCTCAGTAAAAAGTGTGAAATATCTTTTCAAATATGTCTATAAAGGACATGATTGCGCAATGATGGAAATAAATATGAATAACAATGAAACTAATGCAAATGAATATATTGAAATTAAGCAATATATTTCGTGTAGATACGTATCTCCGCCTGAAGCATTTTGGCGTTTGTCAAAATACAAAATGCATGGACAGTCACACATAGTTTACCGACTCGCCCTCCATTTACCTGACCAGCAACACGTTTATTATAGGCCGGGTGAACAAGGACAAGCTGCTGCCCGCGCAGAAGGACGAGACACGCAATTAACTGCATGGTTCAAACTTAACCAAAGTGACGTGGATGCAAGAGCCCACCTTTATATTGATATTCCTGAATATTATGTATTTAATAAGCAAAGCAACACTTGGACCAGAAGACAACGTCACCGCCAGATTGTAACGAGAATGTACTCTGCCAGTCCTAGAAATGCTGAGAAATTTCATTTAAGGATGCTTCTTCTTCATATACCAGGTGCAACTTCTTTTTATAACCTGAAAACTGTAGGAGGTGAACAATTGCCGACCTTTAAGGATGCCTGTATTCGATTGCAACTGCTTGAAGATGACAACGAACTAGAAATGGCTTTAAGTGAGGCAGCTATATATCAAATGCTACGACAGCTTCTTAACATGTTTGCAATGATTTGTTTATACAATACACCACAAAATGCCTTACAATTATGGAATGATAACAAACACCTTATGATAGAGGACCTTTTATGCCAATATGATGATAATGTTGCAGAGAATATCGCTCTGCATCACATAAACATGATTTTGAATGAAACCGGCATGAATTGTGCGATGCTTGGTCTACCAGAACCAATCAGTGAGCCTCCTGCCATTCAACATATGGAAGAAATTCAAGAAGTTAATCCTGAAATACTAAATACTGAGCAAAGAGGTGTATTTAATAGTGTCATTAACGCTGTTAGTGAACTAGATAGAGGATTGGAGACTAACCATCGACTGTTTTACTTGGATGCACCTGGCGGTTCTGGCAAAACTTTTCTATTCAACATGATTCATGATTACCTGGTGGCTCAAAATGTGGCTGTTAGTACTTCTGCTTGGACAGGTATTGCAGCGACACTATTGAAAAATGGAAAAACATTTCACAGTATCTTCAAACTTCCTGTTCCTTTCACTGAGACAATTACCTGCAATATTCCGCCTAATTCTGACCAAGCAAATATTCTCAAACAGGTGAAGCTCTTCATTATTGATGAGACGTCGATGATCCCTCGATATGCATTAAATGCCATTGATAATTGTTTACAAGATATTATGAATAATAATAGCATATTTGGTGGTAAAGTCTTCATATTAGGAGGAGACTTCAGGCAAGTTCTGCCTGTGGTTCCTAGAACTCCACCTGCTGCAGTATTGGATGTATGTCTAAAGAAGTCTCCAATGTGGCACAGTTTTCATCAACTTAAACTCTCTCAGAATATGAGGATTAATGACAACGAACAAGTTTTCTCACAATGGCTCTTACAAATCGGAAATGGTCGCGTGGAGAGTTCACTTGATAACGTTTCTGATGATACTATCGATATCCCAGAACAATGTGTATGCAATGACTCTTTAGTATCAGACATATTCGATAATTGCACCCAAGACGAAATGAAAAGTAGAGTTATTTTGTCACCAAAAAATGCAGATTGCTTGGATATTAATGAAGATATTCTAAGTATACTACAAACTGAGAGCAAAACATATCTAAGTATAGATTCAGTATCATCAGACAATGAAATGGAAGCCAATAATTATCCAATGGAATTCATAAATTCACTTACGCCTTCGGGAATGCCTCCTCATCGTCTCAATCTTAAAGTTGGATCTATTATTATGCTGCTTTGAAACCTGTCAATAACGCAAAGACTATGCAATGGAATGCGTTTAGAAGTATTGGAGCTTCATAAGCACAGTATTCTAGCTTCAATCATAAGTGGATCTCATGCTCAGGAGCATTTTTTAATTCCAAGAATTAAACTTAGTCCCAGTGACGCAAATATTCCATTTGTTTTGCACAGGACTCAATTTCCCATCCGCCTATCATATTCAATGACCATTAATAAAGCTCAAGGACAAACTTTCGATAAGGTTGGGATCTACCTACCACAACCTTGCTTTACTCATGGACAACTTTATGTAGCCTTCTCAAGAGCAAGGTCTATGAATAGTGTAAGAGTGAAAATTTGTCCTCAGAATAATTCTACTCATGGCCAGAGAAAAGGAATTACTTTCACTAGAAATATTGTATATAAATAAGTTTTGTAAATTGCTTCATGTATTGTTCATTTTTTTAAAGTAATATATAAGTCAAATCTTATCATATTCTATTCAAACATGTATAGGTTAGGAACAAGATAATTAGTACTGAAAACATCATTTCGTGTAATTTACACGGGTTCCGCTAGTTATTATTATTATTATTATTGTTATTATTATTGATAATTACGTGATAAATTAGTTAGCGGTCTAGCGAGATGTATTACTGAAACCGATGGAAATAAACAAAAATGAAAAGTCAATTTTGTTTATTCTTTATTCGATCAGTACGTGCGGGAACATTATAAACTACTGAAAAATACTTAATTCGGTTCTAGTAAGTCTTATAAAAGAAACATGTACTAAGCAAATTTCGCTGTTCATTTTAAAATCATACTAATTTCATCAGTGAACCGAGTTTCTAACATATATTTTACTATTGGAGTCTTTTTCCAAAATATTAACTTTATATTTGAAGTCAAATTGTATACGCATTTTGTAAGTATAGAGTACTGCCGCCACATCTGGGGCGTTGCCACTTAGTGCATTCTTACTTAATAAAGAAACAAAATCGACTTCGTTATCTAGTTGAAAATGATAATTTCTTTTTTCTGCTGCTCTTTTTTCACAAAAAAGTCGTGTCTAGTATTTTCCGACTTTATTGGTATGTCTATGGTAGGTGTATGACTGAGCTCCAATCTCTGGTCCCCCGGTAAGACCTTATCAGTAAGAACACGCCCCGTGCTACAGACACTGCAAAGAATATTCTTTTCTTCCTGTATGTTCCTAAAATAAAACGAAACTTCCATGAACATAGTTTCTTTCTAATACTTCCTAGCTGTGGAACACTATACCGCAGGAATTCTTCCGTATATACGAGGGGATGGTTGTTTTCAACGCGAATGTCAACAAATTTCTGTCGAGGAATCCTGTTAATAAATTATAGTTCTTGATCCTTTGCTAGTACCGTTCCATTATTAACATGAACATCTCACTAGTGCTTATCCTCGAGTGGCGTTTGGCCTTGGTACGCAGGAACCCATTAGTATGAAAAAATGTCAATCACACAATCATTTACATGTTGGTGTAACTCCCGGACATAGATTTGTGACGTGGTGTTTTCTTTTTCTTACTTTTGAAATCGATCGCAATCAGAATGAAGGCTTTCAGGAAGAGTTGTAATCAACTTTGCCACGTGCTTCAATTTTATGGGTTCTGAAACGTCAATGAAAACCCCTTAAATGCACACAATTTATAATTTCGACGTATTCAGCAGACAAGAAATGGAGAAATCAAAATTTATTCCCCTCTTTCTTGTTTTATTAGGTATTTTCATCATAGGTGAAAAAAAAGAGAGAATTTCAAATGCCTTCACACACCAAATAAGCGAGCGAGCATGCCATAGTTTAATAACACCGAGAACACGGTTTGATTAACCTAACACTTAACGATGTTTTGCGTGTTTCTTTTTTTATTTAATGGAAAGTGGAAATGTTCACCCAAAGTTCACCAAGCCAACACTGACGACTATTGCCATCTGAAAGAGACCTCATAAAAACATTACTCGTTTTAGGCGAAATACTAGGATATTTCAAAGTTATGTTTCCCGCTTTTTAAATAATGTCAAGCGTTTCTATGAGATGGAAATACACTACCCGTGTCTATTAATTACAAACCTGTGTTTATATAGTATATTAATTGTATACGTGTGTTGTACGAATCCGCTGCACTTCCTCAAATCTATAGGTAGGTTATGGTTAAAACACTTCAAAAACTATATATATATATATATATATGTATATATATATGTATATATATATATATATATATATGTATATATATATATGTATATATATGTGTATATATATATGTATATATATATATGCATATGTATATATATATATATATATATATATGTGTGTATATATATATATATATGTATATATATATATATACGAAATATCTGTTCATCAACGTCTGTTACCTTGCATTATTTTCCTATATACTTTAGTTACACAAATATATACTAAAATATAGTATCGTTCTAAAAGTGCGTTATGCCTGTACAAATATCTGTTATAATTGATTTAGTGTTCCGTAATTTTTAGCAATCTGTAATATTCACTCTTAATTTACTTAGATATCTATGTATATCCCTCGTTTCTTGCAAAGTATATGTTTCACTAATATTTTCATGAGTATGTATTTTTACCTGTAGCATTTGAAGGCAAGCACTTAATGAAACTCATATGCTTCTCTTATTTGTCGCCCCATTCAGACCTAGGGTTTCTCGATCAGTGCGTAAGTGTCATATAGTTTTGCATTCTAAAAATGTAATTATCTCAAAATATAATTCCATGATAAATGCCAGTGTACTGAAATCATATGACCTTAATAGGGTTAAGATGAAAATTCATATACACTAAATGTACAAAAGCAAGGAAATTCCCAAATGTTTACACTTTTATTGTCATTAAGGGTATGCGAGCACAACAGGGCTATGTATTTTACTGGTAGGATTTTTTCTTCAGCGCACCTCACACCCTTCATCCACTCATGCATAGATATTTATACTGTAGTGATGTTATAATGAAATTGTTTGGTTGATATGTAGTCATACCCTTAATGACAATAACAGTGTAAACATTTGGGAATTTCCTTGCGTTTGTACACTTAGTGTATATGAATTTTCATCTTAACCCTATTAAGGGCATATGATTTCAGTATACTGGCATTTTTCATGGAATGTCACTACTTTTGTAAAGGATATGCTTCAAGAAAATGGTAATTTTAAAGGTTTTTTTGAATTTTCTGGAAAACTAAGGTATATGGTAAACTGAAATTAAAATGCAATCAACTAGACCCTAGAACCTCTATCTCTGCCAAAAATCAGCGGAATCCATAAAATAGTTGATGAGATACAGGGTGGCAGATACGTACGTACGTACACACGGATAACACAAAATCACTCCTGGCCTTTCTGGATCTCTGGGTTGCCTTTACTAATGATGCTGAAATTCTACACACTTATAGAACCTATCAAATAAAAATGTTGTGCAAAGTTTAAAATAATTTGATTTATTATTTTTTTAGTTATGACTGATCAAAGGAATGAGATTTCTAGCATAGGCCATTCGTGATGTCTATTAAGGGATAGAGCCCTATCGCGCCTCTCTTGATTCGATTAAAATAAGGTTAAGCACCCTTTTTCAATTTGTTTATAAAAATTAGTTCCGTTGGTTGTTGAAAATACATCAGTTCGAATTTGGGCTAGACGAATTCATTCATAACAATATGAATTGTAGTGAAGTCTATTCTTATGTATTAATTGTGCGAGACGTGTATTAAAATAAATTGATCACTTTTTTTAAATTGAATCAAACTGACAAGCAGAATACTGCGGACTTAGTGAAACCATCGTTTAATCCTAATGTCAATCTTTATTTCGTAAAATAGATATGATATATACATTATTTAAACATGTAATGTCTACTCTACTCTTTATTGTGTTTGAAAAGCTGCAATTATTTAATAAAGAACTGAAAAATTTGTGCCTTAAAAAGGAACTAAAGATAAATGCAGCTTTAAATGTGATCTCAAAATAACGTAAACAACGTTGAAAATGTTGATAATCATGTTTTTCTCGGATTTGCACTTCCGAATGTACAAAACGAAATGGGAAGAACGATTGGGTCATGTGATCAGCACGCTGATAATTCCCGGAAAAGGATGAAACACATGTGTATGTAGATAATAATTTAATAACATTTATCGTACTATATATATATATATATATATATATATATATATTAGTTTATACCTGACAAAAATGGTATGCTCAACCAGTGTTCGTATTACTATTCATGTAAAATCATCGAATTATTTCAATAATTCAATTTTTCATGTATAAATATTGTTTTCACATCTTAAGAAAATATCTTGAGCAGAACAAATTTGAAACTAATACCCTACAGTTTACCTGCTGTTTAAATAACTACATATATTTCTTAAACTATGACGTTAAAATAATGAATACACGCTTTTTGTATATGAACATTTCCCCGAGACCCATGGTCGACAAAACCCGTCTCAATTAATCCAATCAAAGAGACTCTTGTATTTTAGAATGACATCGTCATAACAAAAAAGAATGAGTATATTCCACCAAGTCGTCATAAAAGGTTCATTTCCGTAGCCATGTTGAGCATAATTTGCAAACGGTTGTAAAGTGTGCAACACATGAGAAAATTGTGTATCCAGAAAATGTGCGAATATCGTATCAAGATTATTCAGAAAGTCTTTCATATAATTTAGCAAACCATTGATCAAATGACGTTGAATTGTTTAAAATATTAATTGGTTTTGAATTATTCAGTAATATGAGCTCGTGTTTTACAATTAAAATAACCTGGGACTTCAATTTCTGCTCCTACTCTGCTCTCTTCTCTCTTCCTCTTTTATATCTTTATACTCTTTCTTACTCTATCTCCTCCCACTCTCTCTTTTTCATACTAACTCCTCTTCTATTAACTTTCCAACCGGAACTTTATTTTCCCATTTCCTCTTTTCTATACACACTCCTCTTCTATCTTACTAACTCCGTGACCGGAAGTATGCTTTCTAACTTCCATGTTTTAATACCAATAACACCGTGACACAAACGGAATGGAGAAACGTGCTAGCGTATTAATATTAAAACGTTATACTGTTTGACAATTCAGCTTTTACTGCAATATTTGACTGCTCGAGGCTGTGGTATTTTCTACCGTTTTAGAAATGAAATAATAACGACCCGACGGCAATGTAAAAAAGAAACTCATTTTATTTTCCTTCAACGGACTGCATACTAATTGTAATTGATAGAATCACTTTAAAATGTCAAGAGAATAATTCCTTATATTTTCAAATTGATGGAGACTTTTATTCAAATAGACATTGCATGTGAAATAAGAAAAAACAATTAAAAACAGACAAAATATTTGTCAGATCTGAAACTAATACATGCGTAAAATCCTTTCTTATCCATCGATATTAAAATGTATATAGTTTTCTTTCACTCCTTATTTCTCCTTGGTACTTTATCATATCGTTTCATTCTTTTCTAAATATATATATATATATATATATATATATATATATATATATATATATATATATATATATATACATATATATGTATATATGGGAAGAGAAGGATGAAAGAAGGGGAAAAAGTAAGTTGGAATGTTTGTGTATGGGGGGTTTATGCAGGGAAAGGAGGATGGGTAGAGAGGGAGGGGGGCTGTGATTTTGGTGGATGGGCGAAAGTTGTGGTCTTAGAGAGCGTTTTGAGAGAATGAGGGAATTTAAGAAGGGGTATGGGAGAAAATAATTGAGTGGGGGAGAGGGAGGATTTGTTGTAATAGGGTGTGACATATTTGAAATATTTGAAATTCAATCTTGAACCGCAGCCATCTGGTCAAACACCTCCCTCCCCCCTCTTCCTCCACTCTCTCTCTGCCATCCACTTTACCCCTGCTCATCCCCCACCTCTTTCTCTCACCACCAGCCACAGTAGTTCTTGCTAACCCCATCCCTCCATTTTTTCCCCACTCACTCTTTTCAACATTCATTTCTATTTCTCCAACAAATACGGACGTCCACCCAGCAGTGGCCACTATTTCTTTCAATTTTTCCTCCCAATATGTCTACCCTACATGTATCTGCACTTGCATGACATTTTTTCTCTATTTTATCATCCTGATGAAGTCTTATAAATAAAGACGAAACGTTGATGTACACATAAAAACATCCATTTTTTGGTTTTCCTTTTTCATTTTCCCATATGTATATATGTATATATATATACATACACACACACACACATATATATATATATATATATATATATATATATATATATATATATATATATATATATATATACTCCCATATATATATGTATATGCCTTTTTCTATTTAGAAATGAAAAAAGAATAAAGAAAATAAATTATATATATATATATATATATATTCAGGTTGAATTAAAGATTTTAAGAATGTATCCTTAAATTATAAAAATCAATATATCGTGATAATAGAAAGCTCAATATATTGGATAGAGCAATACATTCAGGAAATAAGTGATGGAAATAAAAGTTTTACAAATACAATATTCATTTACTCATAAGAAGTTCAGAAGCAATGATGGGTCTGGTTATCCTTAAACCATGGATTTTTAAAAAATCATTTTTTTTCATCAGAGAATTACAATTGGTAATGTACTTGTTACCGGTGATATTAGACCTTATATATATATATATATATATATATATATATATATATATATATATATATATAAAGCTTTTTGGTTAGAGGGATTATAAAATTAGTAGAGTCAATGTCAATGCAAATGAGATTAAGGTGATGAAATCTAGAAAATACTTGATATATATATATATATATATATATATATATATATATATATATATATATATATATATTTATCAGCCAGTTATCATCCAAGAAAGTGTTGTTGAACGCCACGGAATATTCTCGTTTGTAAATCTTCTTCGTGATGTTCTTAAACTGTCGAGCTATTTGTCTGGTTTCAGGTAGTAGTCTGTAGAGTATTTCCCCTATTGTTCTCAATACGGCCATTTTTTTCGAGCGCTTTCGACTTTCTAAGTCGTCTTCAGGATTAGTTTTATTAAATAAGGAGACTGGGATTAAAGTTGTATAGGTATCGTTATGGTCGAATGAAAGAAAAGAGAGAGTATGTGGTTGAGTTCATTTTATTCTATCATTTGTCTGTTTGGTTTTATTGTTTATGTATTTATTTTATTAATTCTTTTTTTACAATTATTTATTTATTTATTATTATTTATTCCTATTATAACTATTATTACCATTATTTATTAATTTATTTATTTTATTACTTTATTTTCATTAAATTATGGAATACTCACGAAGAAGATTTACAAACGAGAAAGTTCCGTGACGTTCAACAACGCTTGCTTGGATATATATATATATATATATATATATATATATATATATATATATATATATATATATATATATATATAATATTATGGTAAATATTATCAACAGACACATGTATTTTATTCTTTTTTACCAGGAATGATCAGTTATTCCTTTGCCGATCACACGATTCGAAACCCTCAGACCCAATTCAATGTTTTAAATTGTGTTTGAACGCTTAGGACGATGCGGTTAACCGATCAATTACGTTGACGGAATACAATTTATATCTATGTATGTCTAAGTAAAGTAACACACATAGGATGGTGTCAGCAACAGTGTTCAACGACTCGTTGATCGGAACTTAGCATTACGCATTTAAATTTGACAGCGGTCTCTCGGGGCTCGTGCGTACCTCTTCTAGTGACGATACTGTAAATCAATATGTTCTTCACCTCTTCATTAAATACTTGCTGATCACGTGCGCCACATTCATATACTACCGAGAGTATAATGTTATATTTCCTTCATGTATAAATAAATATTTTTAAAAACGAATATGAATTGTAAATATAGCAAGAACAAAGCATAACATTGAAAATGTGATCTAATTTCGAATTGAGGTAAGAAGACGTTCGCGTACCTTGCAAAGATCACAAATTGCCTCGACAAGTCCGTACAGAAAAACGTTAGTTAATGCCTTTTTTAATTACCTATTCATTAGCTTTTGTTTTTGCTTATTTGATTGTGAATATTGCAAGCATAATCTGAATATGATAAAATAAATGATATATTCATTTATTCAAAGCATATCTAAGTTTATGTAAGGATGATCTATCAGACAGAGATATTTGCTTTAATGACGACGACGCCCCCCCCCCTCTGAAATTGTATTTGTCTCATCGAAATATTACATACTCTTCACCGTAAATGTCTGCCTCGTTGATATCCTTGTGAAATAATGCGTTAATCTGTGAATATATGTATTAAATTTCCCGATATTGGACATCAAAGTGCACATATAGTCTAGATATTTCTTAGGGCATCATTTCTCTTGATGCAATTTTAAAGCTAATGGAACGCATTTTCACTAGATGGTAACGTTAATTGTTCAGCCGATCCGGCTCCTTTTGGAAAGTATGTTCTAAGAAAATGTGCCGGTTTCCTGTTCCATGATCTGATCGCCTCTTATCAATATATCCTTTTCACTATTGACTATTTTCGAGGCACCCCATTTGATCTCCTGTCTCTTTTCGTTTCGAGGTCGAATTTTAGGGTACCTCATTTGATCTCCTGTCTCAACGAATACTCTTGATAAAAATCCAGGTGATAGTTTTAACTATAAATCCTTCAGCTTATTTTTTAGAAATGCGGTTCGTGAGTACGGAACATGACCTTATTGGACGTAGTCGTAAGCTTTATTTTGGACGTTTTCTTTGGGGGGAAAATTTCATCATTCTGTGGCTCCGCACTTCATTATTTATATCATAAGCACATCATGCACATATTTTCCAATACTGCCGGATGCTGACAGGATCCGTAATATCTGGTTCTTATGAACGGAAAAATTGTTTAGATCTTCGTGCTAATGATTTAGTTTTGTACCGATTGTCGTAAACTAATTGTGCAAGGGCTTTTATCCATCATCGTTTCATGCCAGTGTTACAGTGACAATTGCCCTACGTCTTTTACGCTCCATGAAAATATATATCGTCGTCCACGAGAACTCTTATTGCTTCCGACTTCAGAGTTGAAGTACTCGGATGTTTTTGATGACTTTTGGATAACAGTAAAGATGAACTAGTCTCTCCCTCCTCAACAAGGTCCAAAACAGAGTCGCCAACTTGATTGTTCCCTAACTGTCAAACAAGCCTCAGCATCTGTGCCATCGCCGCAATGTTGCATACTTGAGCTTGTTTTACAAATACTTCAATGGATTATGCTCTGATGAACTGGCTACTTTGGTGCCCCCTCGACGTAAATACACTAGACCAATTCGACAATCAGCTAAACCCATCCATTCGCTATGGAGGTCCCAAGATGCTGGAGAGCCTCCTAGTCCAATAGTTTCTTTTATCGTGCTGCTGGCCTCTGGCATTCCCTTCCTGCTACCTGTTTCCCCGACAGTACCGACATGCAAAGGTTTACAACTAATGTAAACAGATATCTCGCTACACTGCTCCCAACTTGGGGTTACACCCAAAACGCCGACAACAATTTTCAGTAACCCTTTACATCTACAGTGGCGGCCTGCCTTGTTTGGGGTGAAATATGTTTTTTAAAAATTCTGTTTCATATTGCTCTATTTTTTTGTAATCTTTAACTGAATATGTTAAACTATTGCATAACTTGAAGCAAAGACATGAAATATACTAAAACTAGAAGTATTTACTTGGTTAGGGATTCATATATGTTTCTCCGATTGGGTAAACACTCATATATATATATATATATATATATATATATATATATATATATATATATATATATTGTATTTCACTTATTTTAACCGGAGGAGTATTGTCCATATAAGCAGTTGGTTAGAATTATTTACGATCTTTGGGGTTAGATTCCATCAAATTGTGTTAAAAAACACCACGCATCAACACCACAACTGTAATAATTTCGCTCATATTATCTTCCCCAGACGTACGTACCACGATCAACAAGGAGAATATCATATATTAATTGATAACTGAAAATAGCATCGTTTTCTTTATTTATCAGATCTATTTTAATGATATCAAGCACGGACGACACGCTTATTCTTATAGTAGCTCCAAAATCGGTACCTAGCTGTCATATATGAGCTTATTATGGATCAAGTACATTTGCATCATTTCCGTTTTTAAAGATTGATGTACAATTTGCAAATCGCTTGAAGTAAGGATGCGATTTGCTTCGTATAAATCTTTATTTGACTCATGTTTTAACTCGCATTTAGAACGTTTTGAATATGTTCGTGTGCTGATTAGTAAAAACGTTTTAAATATGTTCGTGTGCTGATTAGTAAAAACGTTTTGAATATGTTCGTGTGCTGATTAGTAAAAACGTTTTGAATATGTTCGTGTGCTGATTAGTAAAAACGTTTTGAATATGTTCGTGTGCTGATTAGTAAAAACGTTTTGAATATGTTCGTATGCTGATTAGTAAAAACGTTTTGAATATGTTCGTGTGCTGATTAGTAAAAACGTAAATTCGTATGAATCTAAATTGTACAACTTTGTCGACCGGTTTGATCCTTTTGTCGGCATTCTTGCAGGAGGGACAACGTAATGGTTGCCAACATCCCTAAAGGAAAATGGAATCGACTGGATACGAACTTGGCACACCCAGGTCGCCAGTGTTGCATAGCCCTCCTGCTTGGGCTGCGGCTTTTCTCATTTACAATACTCGTCCCGGAACGGGTCGTGGCTGTTCCCGTTTAAATACTCGTCATTTGTTTAAAACCATAAATCATATAGTTTGCATACCTTTAAATTTCTCCCTCGTCGCGTAGAGGGTGCGTGTCGTCCAGTGGATGAACTCTTTCTTCTCTTCTGTACTTCCGTGAACATCGCCGCTGCCACAAAACTTCATGACGGACTACGAAGACAAACAATCCTTTTAACTTTCAATTCTTTTTATTACAGGCGTGAGTTATCTATCGGCTTGGAGATATTCACTAACGTTTAGAGAGAGAGAGAGAGAGAGAGAGAGAGAGAGAGAGAGAGAGAACAAATTACTGCTTTCGTAATTACTTATCAATTAAGTCTTAACCATTCGTGGAGGGGGAAAAGAGATCTTTCGCCTGTATTTTCTTAGGGAAATACTCCCCTTAATCAAATTGCAGCTACATCAAAATCACATCTGATAGGTTCGCCTCCAAAACCCAGACTGCTAAAACTCGCTTCTCGCGAAAAACGAGTGACGTCACGGATCCCGCTGCTTCCAACGCAAAGGCCCGTGACGTCACAGAGCCTCTCGCAGATGCACATTGACCCATGATCTGAGATCTCGTCACGCGGTGACGCTGTCAGGTCTGTTAGCTCTGACTGTGAGAACATCCCTTATTCTGAGCTCGACTGCACGGGCCCACCCGCGCTAATTCGCACAAGTCAAACCAACGATTTCCCACAGATACGTCCATTCCCATAGGGCCATTATTCAACAGCCAGTCCGTTTCGTTATCTATTTAACCACCGTCACAGTGTGCTGATTAATCAGACATAATACTTAAAATACAACTACGTGTGTTAACGTATGAATGATGTCCTTTGTATTTCCATCATTACCTTTTGCAATAATATGCTCGACACTAAAGGTTTCAATTGTTTAGATACTTGATACGCGGATTGATATCGTTTTAAGAGTAACATGTCTAATTGGATGCTTGTTGAAGGGATAAATAACTAAACATCATTCGCTAAAAATAAAGATTCCATTTTACTTACTTCGTGTTGTATGTGCTCAATCTAATCCAAGCAGTATTAGGCGTGAGACAATAAGAAGAGAAAAACAGTAAATGACTCCCATAATGAAACTGACTTTCTTCATAAGCAGCCCCACAAGTCAAAACACGGCTGACGACAATGTTAGGGTTGTTTAGAATTAAAACTCAAGATAACCCAGCAAATTTTTTGTATGCATCATGACCCCCTCCCTCAGATAATGTACCATGTTGATATGAACTTCTGTAATATTATATATATATATATATATATATATATATATATATATATATATATATATATATATATATATATATATATATATATATTATATATATAATCCAGGTAGGTTAAAAATCCACAGGGTAGAAATCCAAAGGGAATCAAACCGGGCTTATAAAAGAGTGCTCAATAAAAATATAGAGCTGTATTGTGAATGTTTTTTATTCAAACATGTACAATGTCTGCTACACTGGCATGTCGATGTTATCGATCTACAGCCATCAAGAGCTGAGGTCTCATCAGGCAGAAAGTCTTCGGTAGATCTAATGAGAACCGGCGTGCCGACGTGATTATGTAGAACAAATACTGTTCATCCTATTATAATGCCACCATTATTTTCAGCGATCTTCGGCATTTTCCGGAATACTGAACGAATCGTGCCATAAGAAAGTTTCAACATTTTTTTGATTAGAAACTCTTTATCAGCTAGGCATTTTTCAGAGCATATCCATTGTGTTTATATCCGAGGTGAACAACGAGTCTGTTTTCTGCGCAATTGTGTAAAAACGCGCGTATATGTTAAATGGCAGAACAAATCTTATATCTCATAAAAATGTCCGATTAGCGATTATCTGTGCAGGGTCTGATTTTTGCAGTAATTTGGGAGATGAAGTCAAAAAGCTTTTGTTACAAAAAGATTGAATAGAAGAAAATAGAATCGGTAGGAAATATATATTTCGAAAAATAGCTGATCGATTTGCAATAAAAATGAACAGGCTAGCGTACATCCTAGCCTACAAAGAGTCACGGAACATTGCATAGTTCCGTTTTTTTTTCTTTTTCAGGCCAGACAAGAGATTATTTTATAGCGCGCAAGTCCAAAAATAGTGCTAGCTAATATCATTAGTCAATAATTGTGCAGACAATGAAGACACCAGGAAACCAAAATAGTTATTTTCTCTAAATGATCTTCGGAGTTTTTATTATGCCAAAATGTTAATTTTCTTTAAGTAAATAAAAGGCAATGAAAGAAATGAATGATTCGATGTTCCGTCGGGTCATATATGTGTCTGGATTGTAATAAGCGGGTATTAGACTCGATCACACTTCCGTTATTATCTTTTTTTATTAAGTGATAAGTATACGTGAATACCAGTGTTTATTGTTAATCTGATGAGTGGTTGTCTTAATTCAGTAGATAATAATACATACAAATTAAGACTAATCTAGTGTTAAAAATGTATATTTGAAATTCCTACAAAATAATTATTTTCGACGTTTATATACTACTAGAAAAATACCTGTCCCAAGGCGGGTAAAACGAATGCACCAGTTTTATATCCCTTTGCGAAGATTAAAATCAAGGTAAAATTATACTAAACGTTTTATCTATCATAGTTACTCTAATTTTGACCACCATCTTTTACGTGATTTGGATTCTGGAAAATGTCTAAAATTACAAAGGGCTAAATATTAAAAAAAGATCAAGCAGGAAATTAAAATTCAGGATTTATTGCTTGATTGGTGTCTAATAACCAGATATTGAATTTAATTTAAAAGTTAAATATTTGAATTTTAAAATTGGATGTTGTGCCTATATGATAGCTCATAATTGTTAAAGAAATGGAGGTATCAGAATGTTCACAGAGTCTTTCATCCCCTTCTACCCTCTTTGCATGAAACTAAATTGAATTAAATATAGCCTACAATTACAACCCTTACGCTTCGCAGCTCTTTTTATGAAGTTCATAATTATATTTTTATTACTTTATAAGTAAATATTTTACTTACAAATATATAAGTATATATATGAATACATTACTTTATAAAAATAGATATACTAAAAATTAAATCAAGAGAAAAATTATTTTAATAAATTTCCCGTTTTAAAACTTCATTAATTTCTTTTACATGAAATCATATTTATTCATAAATTATAACATTACTTTTTTTCAGAATTTAAAACATAAGTATTGACATTTAAATGTTATAATATATTTATTTAGATGATAGATTTTTCTATTTTTAAAGAATAATTGGAACCTCCAAAGAAATCAATCACTTAGCTTTGAGACTACAAGATTCTTTTTTTAACTAGCTGTTCTTACCCGAAGTCGCCATCATCATCATCATCATCATCATCATCATCATCATTATTATTATTATTATTATTATTATTATTATTATTATTATTATTATTATTATTATTATTATTATTATTATTATTATTATTATTATTATTATTATTATTATTATTATTATTATTATTATCATCATGATTATTATTATGATTATTATTTTATTATTATTATTATTATTATTATTATTATTAATATTTATAATAATATTAATATTAATAATAAATATAATTATAATAATAATAATAATAATAATAACAATAATAATAATATTAATAATGATAATAATAATATTATTAATAATAATAATAATAATAATAATAATAATAATAATAATAATAATAATAATAATAATAATAATAATAATAATAATAATAATAATAGATGAAGAACAGAAAATGAATATGAAGCCAGAAAATTTAATTTATCGAATTAATTCATTCAAATGACTGAGGTGTTCAAAAAAAAACGAAATACACCCTAATCAGTACATTATAATTTGTAAATAAATTATTTAGTCTGAATAGGATTTGTATTTCACGAATTCATTCGTTAAAAGGCTACTTGAATAGTTCGACTGCAAAACGCGATAAATCCAATAAAAGAATGAATATATTAAATATAGACTTTGAATATGAGCTTATTTAGATTGAAAGCAAAAATTAATTATTCTGGTATCATATTCATAATTTGAGTGTGTGGTCGAGTGTTGAAATGTAACACTTTTTAATGCCAGCTTCGTAATCTTTTTAAATGACGTTTATCGCGTTTTGCATTCGAACTCTTCACTTGTTTACTAAAAAACAGAAATGATTTCAGATGATTTAATGTAAAAACTAAACTATTTTTGTAAATTAAATATGTGTCTAAATAAGGCTTTTATTTCACGAAATCATTCATTGAAAAGGTTGAATGCATTGATAAGAAACCGAAATGATTTGTAGTAGAGTTTATGTAATAACTATATTGTTATATGTAAAGCAATAATTGATTCCTCATCGGATTTTAATATCACGAATAATTTATTCAAACTTGTTTTCGAAATAAACGAAATGTATACAGGTTGATTTAATTTCATGAGTCAAATAGTTTTTTTAATAATATATTTTAGATAAAACGAAATGCATGTTAGTGGAGTTAGTTTAACCTTTTAAGTAATTTCTATAAATAGTTATGTTTTAAATAGGATTCGTATTTTATGCTATTCAGTGAAATGTCTGATTAGGTTTATAAATAATCGATATGCATTATAACGGATTAAGTATTTTAATGGCATCATACGCGTGTTCGATTTGAATCAGAAATGCTATATAATAATAAAAAGAAAATCAACAAGGTTATAAACGAACTGGAAAACTGTATCTTGCCAGTCGGAAGCATTACCGATCCATCGTAAAAGCAAATAATGTAAACTGTAAATGAACATGTTGATCAACTTAGATGACAACGTAATCATCGATAGTGTTGTTTATGTAAGCTTATGAGCGTAGTGCAGAAGAACTTTAATCCGCAAAGAAATGATCAGATCATACGACTATAGTGGCAACAAAACTATACTAGTATTCATTGGCTATGCTAGGAGTGCAGCTGTCTCGCCTGAAAAGGCTGGGGACGAACTAACGCACGCAACGTTGAACAGTAAACATTACACTAACTATATTAACACCCGAAGTACCAATAAAAATGAAGTTTGAGAGTCAAATTAAGAAACGTTTTCATGTATAGTCTATGAGATTGAAATTTGTTATGCTTGCTTATTATTTTTTATCTGAAAACGTAACTTAGTAAAGTTTTTTATTAGCCCTGTAATCTTTTGATTGGCTTAATTATTTACATGCAGTCAGCAGAACCCTCATTCGATTTATAGCGCATTTATTTACGGTGCGATGGAACGTGAAAAATGAGGACTTAATAATGCTTGACGGGAGTCATTCATACGTCAACATTGAAATGTGTAATTAAAGATAAAACAGATCACCTCATTTAATATAAAAACCGACAAATTTTATTGAAACAAAATTGTTTGTTTTTGAAAACACGACTCAATACTTGACATATATCACGTACGCATCATCTTTGAATATGTCACTTTTTGTTAGGATGCTATAGCCTCTAGGACACAGGCGACAATCTCACTTTTCTTTTCATATAAGATAATTCATACATTTTATTAATTTTTAACATTTTACGAAATAGTTCACAGGTAAGCAAATTTCTTTAAAAATAAGATGTGGACAAGATCTGAAATTGAGTGGGGTTGGATGAAGGTCGGCTGTTGTCCTCATGGTCTATTTTATGAACTTGTTTCAGTCACCAAAATACCACATTCATTCTATTGGTAAAACCTACTTAACATTATTCCGAATGGTTTGACGTTTTTTCAGAAATGTTTTCAGTATAATGGAACATATTGGTATTTAAGAGAGTGCATATGGCCAAATTTGTTAGCATCTATTTAGTTTGTGAATGGTTTTGTTGAATATGTATCGTTCAATTTGCGCAACAGTATTTCGTTATGAACAGTTTAACATATTTTGTAACTGTTTAACACAACTGTTTTTCTATATAGTTTTACCAACTTGAGATAGAAGGGGTTAATTTAATCCAGAAAATATGGACACGTTTTAACGGACCAGCATAAACTACACAGAAAAATTAGTTTAAACTCAGTTTAGAATTAAAAATAAAATAGTACGTGTTAAAAAATAGAAGCAGTGTTTGTTATTCATGTAAGACGCCGCTCTACGATAAGCTACAAAGTAAAGTTCCGATTAAGGTCGTTTACTACTCTAGATTGTCTGGTGTTTAGGCCTACATATAACATAATTTCTGCCGTATGAGCCACCAGTGTGTCTACTTTATTGATATAGGTTGATTACTAAAATATTTATTTCGTATCGTAGAATAAGGTCAGTAATTTAATGTTTCATATATTAATTATTGCTATCGTCTAGATGACCTTAAAAAATACAAAAACAGCACACCTATCGCTGAGATTTTTATTAGAGAGTGAAGCATTTCTGTCCGAATGTATTTCAGACGGCGGGATAAATTTGAAGTGGTGGTTTGATTTCGTCCCGACTCTAGAAAAAAAGCACGTGTTTACGTTACTATGTTTTGCATGACAAGTCATTAGTATGCACATTTTCACACACACATACATATACACACATCGCTCTCTCTCTCTCTCTCTCTCTCTCTCTCTATATATATATATATATATATATATATATATATATATATATATATATATATATAAATATCCTTTCACCGAACACTTTATCTACGGACATTCACCAACTGGACAGACTCCATATTTTTACACGCACACTCTTACTCTCCATTACTTTACATTTTTTTCAAATTGAGAATTTTGGCTTTTCCACTGCCAACTTGTCTATGTATGTAATTCTTCCGATGATAAGATTTTAACCTTTGAAAAGCCTTGGCTTAAGGAAAGAAAAATAAACATGTTTTTTATCGAGTGCACTTTGCATTGAACAATCGAAGTTTAAATAGATTTGTCAATCGTACATATTTATCTCTCTTCTTTCATTGATATATATATATATGTCTGTGTTTGTTATTGTTTATTATCTATGTACGTATACATTTCGTCCTTTTTTAATCTGAACTCATCAGCATAGATATATGACTATTCACTTCCAGTCATGCGATTCGAAACCCTGGATTTTTCAACTTAAATCCAACGTCGCTAACCGGTCGGCCAACTTTTAAATAGCTGATAAACAAAGATAATTTTTACACTTTTTAATGCAGCTTGACGTCCAGGCATTCTACTTCTATTAGGGAAGGAATGATGCATTATCAAGCAAGTGACGTCATGCTGTGTTAGTAATACCATTACAGTGCTCTACCTTTTTACGAGGAGCGACAAATATAAATATAAATATTTGCTATTGTTTATTATCTATGTACGTATAGGTTTCGTCCTTTTTTGATCTGGACTCATCAGCATAGAGATATGACTATTCACTACCGGTCATGCGATATACATATAATAAAATAAATATACATTGCTTTTTTTTATTATAGAGTGAAGGATGCGACTATGGACTAAATGCAAATCTCTCCCGTTTCCGCTCTCTTCCACAATTCTTCTATCTCGCTTTATTTATTTTCCACAGTTTTTTTTTTCACTCTTGAGACAAGTACAGAAAATCTATAAAAAAATAAGCCTTAAAATATGACAAATAAGAAACATATTCTTTTAAAATGATCTATTGCTCTTGCATTAAAATGTACAAATTAAAATTGTTATAATTTGATGTTTTTTGCCTTAGATTATCAAGGGGTTCGACTGTTTCAGCATTCCAAATATTCACTTTTGCCAAATAGCTGATATTTATCATATACGAATATATAGTCCTTCTGTAAAGTTGCTAGAGTTGCAAACATGTATTCAAACTAACAATTGACAGGTAATTCATCATTTCTTCGAGAAGATAATAAGACGACAAATGGCATTGAAATATGCCTAGATATACAGAAACATATGTTATTTTTTTTCATCTCCCCCATCTTCCGATAGACTGGAAAACGATAAACTAGATTAGTTGAACTATAGCCCGCGCCTAAAAACATTACGGCATAAGAACATTTTATAAAATACCCGTAGGAAACAAAAAAAAACGATAAGACTTACGAAGTGAAGTGGAAAACTGATGTTCAATATATAACATTGAAAAGTGTCAGGATGAATTGTCTTAATAAGGAGTTACCTCCCTTACAGCCACGTCTTATGGAAAATGGCACAAAAATAAGTTAGGAAAAAAAAGAAAGACTATGTTGATCTTGTCTGACATGAAGGAAAAACGGCTGAGGAATCCAAAGTGGATTATTCGGGTTCGTTTTTTTAGCAATTATCTTACGTGTCGTGTCTTCTTGAATCATTGTCATTAATGACTTCAGTAAATTGCTGTCATCGACTAAGGTAGCCGAATGCCAATGTCTAGTTTATCGAATCAAAGACATTCGAGGACCTGTGAAAAGGAATAATCGTATGCATTGAAGAATTCAGGAAATATGACGTGAATTCACTCGACATCGAAGGGTGGATTTGGCGGTTACTATCACCAATAAATGATCAAGTTAGCTTAATTGTAACTCAACTATTTTTACACCATCAATCTATCGACCACTCTAGTAGAGTAATATATTGTTATGTATATTATATTTCTTCAGCTGCATTTGCCCAGGATTGAACTCAGCACCTTGGGATTACGAGATGGATTACGTGCACTTGCATATATTTCCGTTAAAGTAAAATTACTGGGTTTTCTTGTCCACGTGACTTTTTAATTTAAATGCGTTCTCTTTCTTTTACCATATATACGTTCTTGGCCTCTTGCCTTGTTGGCATTGTAGTTTTGAATTAATTGCACCTCCACAAATGCTACGCCTCACGAACGCATGTTCAATTTTAAAAGGCGCTCTTCCACTGGCACTGCATTACCTGTTTGGCTCTGTGAGCCTGGGGAGGTGTTATTAAAGCGATTTGGTAACAGGAGTAAATATGACCCGATCGTTGAGGTAGTGGAACTCCTCGAGGCTAACCCTACACATGTAAGAATACGATATCATGATGGCCGGGAAGATTCAGTAGCACTAAGACATTTAGCACGTTTTCCACGCTCGGGTCGATCTCAAGATTCTGCTGAAAACGTTCTACCTGACATGGCCCCTTTGCCTGATACAAGTTCCACAAATACTCCTTCACCTAGGGAAAGTTATACAGAAAATGAATTAGTGAATCAGAATTCAGAGAATCAACCTTCCCAGAGATATGGTGCTTCTGATAGTGAACTACTTCCCCGCCGGTCTAGCAGGATTCGCAAACCAGTCCAGCGTCTGGATTTATAAAACTTTCTGATAACAATCTCTGTTACAAGTGGGGGAGAATGTTATGTATATTATATTTCTTCAGCTGCATTTGCCCAGGATTGAACTCAGCACCTTGGGATTACGAGATGGATTACGTGCACTTGCATATATTTCCGTTAAAGTAAAATTACTGGGTTTTCTTGTCCACGTGACTTTTTAATTTAAATGCGTTCTCTTTCTTTTACCATATATACGTTCTTGGCCTCTTGCCTTGTTGGCATTGTAGTTTTGAATTAATTGAATAAAGCCTTAGAAAAGGTTTTTCTATTCGTGTCTTCTTTTTACATTACAATATATAAATATATATATATATATATATATATATATATATTTATATATATATATATATATATATATATTTATATATATATATATATATATATATATATATATATTTATTTATTTATTTTGGTACAGAGAAATTAGTGCAACATTCGTACCGTCGGTTTCAAGCACAGAAGGACTTAGCCATCCGGCTCTCTTCAACTTCTGTTGTCATCTGTTTCGGAAATGTGAAGTCACGTGTCACTCTCGTTTGGACGCGTTATTTGCTTAGAGTGTTATGTATGTTTGTTCAAATTTAATGTAAGGAAGGTTTAATAAGGTTTTTAAAAAAGAGTGGGGGTGGGAAATGTAACAGTTGAGATTTAAAACTGGAGAAGATTAAAAGAGATATAAAAAGTAAAAAAAATAAAAATAAAAATATTTATATATTAATCTCGTCGCCAATATTTATGAGTAGCGTATATTTAGCCGTTACTGTTTTAGGGTTTAATAATGTGCCTTCTGAAGAAATTAGGGAGAGAAAATGGGTTTAAAGATTATACTTACGAAGAGATAACAAGTTTAAATCCTGGATTAAATGCCTTTAAATCAATCCCAAAGCAATTTAAATAAAGATATCATCCGGTCAGTCAAAGGGCAGTAACTCCACAGTATTTTTGAATGATTTGTATTCGGGATTTAACATTAAAGTATAGTGAAGGCTTATGGGAGTAATAATATTGGTATACTGATTAAGATTGGTATAGGGATAAGAGTAAGGATTGGGTCGGCAAGAATTTATCTGTTTGGGAGATATGGGAGATTAGCATTATTACTAAGAAATGATGGGGACTTATAAGGGTAATACTAATGTGAACTGGGTGTGTTACCCTCTTAATGACTGGAGAGATATTTTTGGGAAATTTATTATTATTTCTCTTGAATATTGGGTTGGATATGGGCGATAAAGGTATTTGTTCCTATTTTTTAATTTTATTTATATTCATGAGGGGTGATAGTTTGGAGAATTTCCCGGAGTGGAAGTCGGGGCAATTACGGGGTTATGTATTTGGCAGAGAGGGGGTGTATCTAGGCCTTTATGTGCATCAGTAAGTCAAAATTATGAGTAGTGCTTGTCTCCTGTGGATGTATCCTTTCAATATTTCATCTTGGATATTAAAACAGACTATCAGTAGAGCAGAACAAATACATTGGCATGACGCAGGGAAGCTTCAAGCAAAGATTGTACGCACACAGACACACCTTCAGATACAAAAACAAGGCAAATACGGCACTCACGACCCGGATATGGCAACTTAAAGATTAAAAACACCCTTCACCATCCAATGGAAAGTAATTGAGAGAAGACCATCCTTCTCTCCAGCCATAGATAGATGTCCTCTGCGTGACACAAAAAATACTGTATATTTAGAGGCATCATTGCTCCAAATACAGTATGTTTTAATCGGCTAACATCTATCATAAAAACAAAACATCTTTACGTGCAAATACACCAATAATAAATCCCACAGACATATGGTGGCACTCGCGTCGTCTTGTATCACACAAAATATTCAAGAAAGGTCATGTAGGATTAAAACGAAAAAGATGGGAAAAGTAAGCTGCAGCCAAGCCGTTACTGGAAATATTCGGTGAATGATATAACTTTGGGTAGCCTATGCCACGCAAAACCCATAGAGGACTAGCAGTCATTGCCAGCGAGAAATACATTGATTCGCAATGTTACCGAAGGCGGGAACGAATGCTGAACATTTGTGGAGACTTATTGTCACTCAGATCCATGCAAATGCCTTTTATTTATCATAAGTGAGCAATCACTGATAATGATTAATGTGAAGACTTATATTGGTTAAATTATAATAAGAATAAGAATAAGAACAAGAATAAGAATAAGAATAAGAATAATATAGATAACAACTATGATAAAAACATCGTAAAATCTCTTATTTAAATTTGATTTAACTTGAATTACATAAGTTACAGTAAATCATTTTAAAATACTATGTTGAATAGTAAAAAAAAGAAGAGCTCCACTTAGACATTTACTAGAAAATGGCCGGTGAATACTATAACCTTGGGTAGGCGTATTGCCACGCCAACCGAGATAAGACTAACAGTAATTGCCAGCGAGAAATCAATGATTTGCAACATTATCGAAAGAGGAATAGAATGATCAACATTTCACAAGACTTATTTTCACTCAGATTTACGCAAATACCTTTTATTTATTATAAGTGAGCGATCACTGATGTGAAAACGTATAGTTAGTAAATGAGGGTAATGATAATAATAATAGTAATATTCTTATTATAATGATAGTAGTATTAGTTATAATAATAATGATATTAATAGTAATAATTGTAATAATAGCAATACTTATAATAATGATAGAAATAGTAATAATAACAATACTACTACTACTACTTGTACTACTAATAATAATAATACCCAAATCCCAGAGAAGACGAATGGTCTTTACAAGCGAGAAATCAATGGTAAGAGGATGTTGCGATACCGCACCGCTATCGAAAAGAGGTGAAGAATACTGGAAATCTGGGGAGGCTTGTTGTCACTCAGACTCCAGGAAATACCGCTGCTTATTGTCGGTGAGCAATCACTGACGATGATCTGTGTGAGAACTCCTAGTGAGTACAAATAATAATAATAATAATAATAATAATAATAATAATAATAATAATAATAATAATAATAATAATAATAATATAGATACCAACAATAGCATACTATACTTTGGAAAAGTCTCTTTTATTTGAATTTGATTGAACTTGAATTACATAACTTACATTAAATTATTTTAAAATGCTTTTTTAAATCCAAATATCACAACTTATTTTTTTTCTTTTTTATACATTTCCACAATAACCATGCTGTGTTTTTAACTTTATTTCGATTTGAATTAACGCTAAACCTCTAATTACCGATTGGTCGATTTTTCACGCTGCGAAAATATGACAACATCGCTAGTCAATCTCAAAGTTTTAATTAATTTCACGATTTCCATCCCTTTTTCTTGATTCTATTGTGTTTTCAATCCTCACTAAACCAAACTTAAGAAATAAATGAATATATGTTACGTAACAACTCTTAATTGTATAACGAGTGTAACATTAGATATGTTTTAATTTATAGCCACTATTTATTTATATTTGTATATATATATTTTTAAATGCCAGTTGGTTACCATTCAGTTATTAAAGTCGGAAATTACTGTACTATATGCGAATATTTAGATTTAATCATATAAAGACTTGGTTTTCAGTATTGCTAATCGAAAATATTTGTCGTGAAAACTATAATGGTTTCGTTTATTTAAGCTTTGGTACTAGGTGAAACATCAGAACACTTTGCTCCTAGCCAAAAGGCCAGAAAAGTGTCAGTTTGTTCTGTTACGACAAGGTTGACGAATAGAATGTAAGTTGTAAGAGTTAGTTTCATCTGAAATTCTTTAAAATGTTTAAACATTTCTTTTATTAAAGAAAGAAAATTTAAATTTAAAAACAAATATATCAATAATACGGTGTGCGTATCAAAAACAAACTTGAGAGATGCTTATTATTAAGTCATACATGCATCATTGGAAGCTTATAAATACAGTAAGTACAAGAGATAAAAGCGAAGGAGTTTTCCAACAAAAGACTTACATATATTATAAATAAAAATGGAATAAAGGATAAGCAAATCAACAACTAGCAAAAATATAAACTCAAAAACACATATTGAATAGTTCTACCAAAATATTTAAATTGTTAGGACAATCATCATCAGTTGGCAGCAGAACTTTAATTAAAAACAGAAAAGTTTTAAATTTGTACAAAAGAACGCAATTTGGAAAAACATATAGTCACGTGTTATAAACGGTAGAAAGGGACAAAGAAAGAAAGAAAGAAATGTGAAAAAAGAAAGATAGAGAGAGAGAGAGGGAAAAAAGAGAGAGAGAATATTTGGATTATTTAGCCTACTGTTTTAATCTTGGTATTATTTTTTCAACATTCATTTCGGCCGATGTAACTTCTGACTTTGTTATAGTGCGTCTTGTTGGGACATTTTATTTCGAACGCGGGAATCTATACCGAATTTCTAACGGAACTTATCATTCAATCCACGGAGATAATTGGTCTCGTTTCGTCGACCGAAACGTTGTGAGAATAATATTCAAGATGAGAACAGTTGTCCGAATAATCCGAATAATACAAATTATCAATCTCATCTAAAAACTGCCAAAACATATATTTCATTTATGAAATTGGAGATTTTATGTCAGACTGTCTGTAAGCAAAATATTGATGCTATTTATTATGAAGCATATAATGTGGAGCTTCCACACCGATTTTTATTTTTATGTATTCTTATAATTAGGTATGACAACACTCGTTATGCATGTGTAATTCATAATTAGAGGTTAACTTACAAATGAAGAGTTCGAACGCAAAACGCGATAAATCCAATTCGTTTTAATTGAGACCTTTAACAATTAAAACACAAATATATTAAATCTAGACTTCGAATGACAACTGATTTTTATTAAAATCAAAAATAAGTTGTTTCTGTATCATATCATGTAACGCATAGTTTTGGGTGTCGTTAAGTGTTGAACTGCGACACTTTTTGTAGTGACAGTTTCGTTATTTTGAAAATGGCGTTTATCGCGTTTTGCATTCAAACTCTTCAAATTGTGTTTTTTTTTTAATATTCGAAATGCATATAAGAGAAATTTTAATTGACAGGTGGAAAGTGATTTTGTTCCTAATAGTTCGAACTTTGATAACAAACATACACACACAAATCTCCATTATAATAAAACCATCTGAAATTTCAACATCCCTTGATTATTTTAAAGCGATCTACTAGAAATACTGCTATTAAAATGATATAACTTTTTATTTATTTTAAAAGTTTTTTCTTTCGAATCTCTTTCTGTCGAGTTATGAGAAATGTGTGCCGATTGAATTGCGAATACTTTTCATCCGACTATTCTCCGAGAACGTCATGGGAACTGCCAGATTGCAGATAAGTAATTCCTTCTGATACAAGAAAACATAAGTTGTCCAATTCTGGATTCTCGAAACTCGTGCTATGAATAATGACAGACGAGACGTACCGATCTGCCTGTGTTATGTAAACAGTTTTGCATCCTCTTAATCCAACTGAATGCAAAACATGCACGAATCTAGTTCGATATCAATCGACAAACTAACGTTAATCCTTTTATATCTACATATTGATGCATCGATCGATAGAGGTAGAAAATAAAGGATAAAGCTGACAGTTTTTTGCAAAAATAGCACAACGCAAATATTTCAAGATATTACTCTGCAGTTATAGTAGTGGGTAGTAACGGCTGCCCCTTTACGAAACGTATTATTCTTTATAATGGATTGAGTACTCTTGGTATTCGGAAATGTATAAAAATATAGAAATATAAATTCTCCCACTTTCCTATCAGGTTAGAAGAGTACCGTAGTCAAGGCGGTGTGTTTTAAATCTCTGTTTGAAAGACTCAAAAGACTCAACATATCTAGCCACCATAAAGTGACGTCATACGACGAATGAAAATGAAAATATACATAAATAAACACAAGCACAACAAATATAAAGGGCAAGATAACGTCAACAATCTATGTAGAGGGCAAATATTTTGACTAATTTCATTCTAGAAGCT
>OY744516.1:225017044-225049544 GCA_963556195.1 Sepiola atlantica
CACCACCCAAGGAGGTCGGACATATCTCGACAGGGTAAAGCCGTTGTCACTAGTAACATAGAAGTAGGAGCTCCTTCGTACGATATGGCAAATGGGACTTGTCCGGCCGAAAAAAGTTTTAAGGTTGCTCCTTGCGGAGCTTCATTATGTAAAACCTGTAATATTCTAATAACATCTAAAGAATATAAATCAAATGTTACAGACAGAATGTATAAAATAGTAAATCATTCGGGGGAAGATTTGTCCTGTAAGTCTCAAAATCTAATTTATTTGTTATCATGTAAAAATTGTAATTTACAATACGTAGGCGAAACCGTACTTCCTTTAAATAAACGCATGAATATACATAGAACTAGCACTAAAGGATGTCTCCATGTTATTAAACATTTTAAAGAAACCTGTAGTGAATCGTCCTTTTCAATACAAATCATTGAAAAATTTAAAAATAACGGATATAATAGTTTTGGAGAAGTAGATAACAATATATTAAAAATACGTCAAAATAAAGAAGATGAAACAATTAAGAAATTACGAGTAATTTATCCTTATGGTCTAAATAGTAAAGTAAAGAAAAATAACTTACACAATGAATTAGAAAATGTAGGGCGATTATATCCAGCTTTACCTCGCTACGGTACTAGAGATAGGTCATATGTAAATAGAAACAGCAAAGAATCTGCCATTTCATGCGAGGAATTCTTTGAAAAAACTAAAGATAGTATTATTAATAATATTTCCGGTTCTTTCAATTACATTAGAAAACTTCTAAATCAAACAAAAAAGAAGGTACAGAAGAATATTGCATCTAAAATATTACTACAACCGGATATGATGTACAAAAAAGAAAAACTAACTCAATGGTATGAATATATAATGGATATAATCGATACTAAACTATATAAACCACCTGTTGTATATAAAAAACATAAACCTAGAAATGTTTGTGTAGTTCTGTATGAAAATAAAGGATTAGATGATATAAATCTGCCAAAAATATTAAATAATCCAGAAATCCTACATTAACTACCCACTGAACTAAAAATGGAGGGACAAAATCCAATAGTAACATATAAACCTGGGCAAACCATACGAAATAAAATTTTCAATTATAAAAAAACAGTAGAAAATATAAATACAAATGATTATAAGGATGAAAATATTCCAGAATGCTAATGTAAGTCCTCCCCTTTATGTAATAATGACATAGGGCATGTAATTACCGGTAATTTAGCGATAGTAAAAAATCCTAAGTTGAGAAAGCTCCTTACAAAAGGTCCAAACTACAGAGAACCTAAATGTTTAAATTATACAAAATGTATAAAAGAAATAAATAAAGCATTAGAAACCTTTAGTATATCCATGGCAAAAAAGCACAAAATATTAGATTCCACATTTGACGCATGGAAAAATAATATACTCAGATTCGTAAATAAAAAGGTCGAACGTTTAAAAATGTTTAAACATCCTAAAAAGACGAATCCTCTCCTTAGAAATTCACAAATAATTATGGACCTTCAAATACTTCAAAATAAATTTGTAATAGTTCCTATTGATAAGGCAGCAAATAATATAGCTTTTATATGTAAAAAATATTACATACAACGATTATTGTCAGAAGTAGGAATTATAGGTATAGAATCAGATACTTATAAAGTAAGTAATTGTGAAAAAGAAAGTATTATTCTAAATAACACCATTATTTGTGAAAAATTAGGACTAAAATTAGATGAGAAAAATAATAAACTTCCATGTATGTATTGGATACCGAAAATGCATAAAAAACCACTTGGGGCCCGTTTTATTGTTGCCTCCAAAATGTGTATTACTAAACCCTTGAGTAAGGCTATATCAAATGTGTTTAAATTAATAATTAATCAGATAAATAATTTTCATAATAAAAGAAAGTTCTATAGTAATATAAACCTATTTTGGGTAGTAAATAATTCATATCCAATAAAAGAAAAACTAGATCATATAAATTCCCGTAAAAAGGCCAAGTCAATTTCTACATATGATTTTAGTACCTTATATACTAAAATACCACATAATGAACTAATTAAAGAATTAGGTAACATTATAGATTTAGCTTTTGCCGGAGGTAAAGGTAAATACATTGAATTTTCAAAATCTAAAGCCTTTTGGTGTAAGACTAAAAACAGTAAAACTAGTACTTCAAAAAATGGCCTTAAAATACTTATAAGTCACCTGATTAAAGAAAGTTATTTTAAAATAGGAAATAATACACTAATACAAACAATAGGTATTCCTATGGGTTTGGACCCTGCCCCCTTTTGGGCTAATCTCTATTTACATAGATATGAATACATATATATGTCAGCATTAATAAAAAATGATATATCTAGAACGTATAGTTACCACGGCTGCAGGAGGTTTATTGATGACCTGGTCTGTATAAATGATAGAGAGGAGTTTGAAAATACTAAACATTTAATATATCCTAGGGAATTAAAATTAAATTGTGAACATACAGGAATACATGCTACCTTTCTAGATTTAGATATAAAAATTGAGGATGGTAGATTTATTTATAAAATGTTTGATAAAAGAAATTCTTTTCCCTTTCATATCGTTCGTATGCCGCATAAAAGTAGTACCTGTCCTATGTATATATTTTATGGGAGTATAATGTCCGAATTTCTAAGAATAGCACGCGTTACTTTAAGGTTAATGGATTTTATACCTCCAGTCACTTCATTAGTAATAAGAATGCTTAAACAAGGTGGAGATAAAAATAAAATATTTAGACAGTTAAATAAGTCAATAACACGCTATCCTGACGCTTTTAAATTATATGAAATAAATCAAAAGAAATTGATAAAAGAAATCCAAAACTCTACTATAAATATGTATAACATATGTAAATAGTCCATGATAAAATAAATAAATAAATGTATATATATATATGTATATATGAAATATTTTTATAAATATATATTTTTAATTTTAAAACATTTGTAGACAAAGAAAATAACCAAGGGAAAAAAGGGGGGTTATTATAATGGAATCATCTAACTCTATAAAATAGATGTTCTGTAAAATAGTAAATACCCACTTTGAAAGGAACAACACAGGTAAGGAAACTATATTTTAATACTTTAGAAAAACAAATCTGGAGGCAAAACTAAATCAAATATTTGTAAACTTTTTAAATTAAAAAATAATTATTAAATAGGGAGGTGGTGTCTGATCAACACTGCTGGGATGCCATGATAAAGAAATACTGTTTTGTTTTTAAAATCCCGAAACAGTTTTCATAGTAAACAACTGACGATCCCTTATATATAAAAACATATATAAAAATATATTTATATTAGAGTATATTCTTGGAAGTAAACTAAAATAGTGATTGCAGTAGATTGATTGACTTACTAGACTAAAATCTTTCAACAAAATTTTTTTTTCTCCCCAGTTTTGAAGGTTAAAAGAACTTCCGAGACTATATATATATGTATATGTATACATATATATATATATATATATATATATATATATATATATATATATATATATATATATATATATATCATATAACTGTTACTACAGCATTGAAAGCGTCGTTAAGAGATATATTTGAAAATTGAGAAACCAGTTAACAGACGGGTGAATTTATATCAATAAATAAAATGTATTAATCTTTTTTTAATATATTTTATCAATCCGAATTTTCGGTTTAACAAACCTTAATCATGGAAACAGACTGTATATATATATATTTTTCTTTGTTTTTCATGGTGGAAGTCAACGGAAATGCCGAAGACGGACGAATCTCTCCGATGTTATTAGTGGTTTGTATATAAGTCCGGTGCAAGTAGTAGATCTTATGGCAAGCATAGGGTTATAATATGAGTGTTACTACCAAAAATTTGGATAATTAAAAAAATTGATATACATTTACACGTCTGTTAACTGGTTCCTCAATTTTCAAATATATCTCTTAACGACGCTTTCAATGCTGTAGTAACACTTACCCACATGCAGCCTCCCTACCATTCGCCTCCTACTCTTTCTATACGTTACATCTTCACCGTCGCTTCTCCTGACGCACCCAGCATACTACGTACCTACTATCTTTCCCTTCCCCGTCTCACAACAGCTTTCCCTACAGGTTTCATATCTACAATGTAGAGTTGTGTTTTAAATAATACTCCTCATCCAAAATCTAAGACCACATGAACATCTTTTTAAAGAAACCTTTAATTAAGGATAGATGTTAAACTGCTCCCACTTAAGGTTACCAATACTACACTCTAAAAGGTTATGCAAACAAAAAGCTACATTCCGAACATTTTATTCAGAAATTTATATTTTTATAAATGAGAGATTTTACACTTGATCAAAAGTATAATATGAGATACAAAAATTCTACAAAATTGTACGAAAAGTGTATGAACACATTCAACAACTAAATTTAATAATGAGTTTTACCTCCACTAGTTTTAATGACTTCACACATTATTTGGGGCATGCTAGACATAAGCGTTTCCATTATAGTGTAGAGGGGTGTTTCTCCAGCTTCTGAAGATGGCTTCACGAAGTTAATTTTCTGTTGAATATTGTTTGCCATCTCTTGTCATCCATCCCCAAACATTTTCAGTTGGGTTCAACTCCGGTTAGCATGCAGGATGCCCCAAGATATGGCCCCCTTTTCTTGTAGAAAGGTCAAGGTCTGTCGTGTAGCGTTAATTGCAACATTATCCTGTTGAAATAACCATCCATCCACACACAAACCCTCCGTCATCAACGATGTTTTTTGTAGCATGCTAACATAACAAACCGCTGTCTAGCGACATGCACCACCTTGAGCTCCATCGTCCCTCTGTAAAAAAGGCACCCCATATTATTAGGGACCATCCACCACTGTGACGTGTGGAGAAAATTTCAGGAGGCATGTTTTTGTTATGCCAGTATCGTTGGAAGCCATCAGGACCATGTGGATTGCATTTATTCTCATCAGAAAAAAGGACTTTCGTCCACTTTTCAGCGTCCTTGTTTGGTATTCACGACCTAACCTTAAGCGATTCATCTTGTGCCATGGCAGCAGCTGAGGAATTTGTGTACGCTTTTTATTTCCCATGCTTTTTTGTCGTACGTGTAGTCTGATGGTTAGTGGATTGCAATCAACATCTGTGACTGCCTTAATTTGACTAGAAGAAAGTCCACTGTCTTTCAGAACAAACCGTCTTATTCTCCTACTCAATACAGGATACTTTCTTGGGGGCCTACCAGTGTATTTTGCTTTTCCATAATTCTCACTGTTTTTTACAAAGTTGCAAATCACAGTTTTACTGCGATTTCCTTTAGCTGCGATCGCCCGCTGTGACAAACCTTGCTTATGGAAATCTAGAATTCGAGCATGCTCAACGTCGGAAAGTTTGTTTGCTTTAGGTATAGTGACACATTTAGGCATTAATTGCTAATCTCTAACTTAACTAAAACATTGGAATTACGATAGATTTAACAATTTGTACCCCTGGTCTTATAATGTTGATCAGGTGTAAAATACCTAATTTTATAAAAATGTAAATTTCCGAATAAAATGTTTGGAATATAGCTTTTTGTTTCCATAACTTTTTATACTGTAGTATTGGTAACCTAAAGTGTTAGTAGTTTTAAATAAAAGAGTTTTTTAAAAACATTTTCAAGTAGTCTTACATTTTTGATCAGGAGTGTATCTAGCTGCGCATATCTGGTACCTGAAAGATAGAAACATTAATTATAGACTTAAGTGGAATATAATCAAGAAAATTAAATCCTATAAACCGCTAGATAGGTACTGTTCTTTGTGCAGACAAGAAGCCCTAGCCATCATCAAATATAAAGGAACTCTTCTAAATAAAAACGATGAGGTGTTATCGAGCTGTCTACACAAAACCTGGTATAAATACAATCACTTTAAGGTCCCTTAAATCATCACTCTTACTCCACTCTACTTCCCCCTATGCCCACCCCTTCACTCACATAATTAAGAAATAGTCATAATCCTAATACAGATCCCAAGACATCCCAAGTCCAATGGTAGGCAAACGATAACCCCAAACAATAATATCTCTTAATCAGCTTACAACTTTCTATGTACAACTCGAGGTAAGAATTAACCAAGTTTCCTCAAAATACCCCAACCTTGTCCATGTCGACTAGCACCAATATATAAGTATATACTAAATATCCACATCAAGATTACCGCCTCTCCACCCATATTTCCATCTCGATATTTTGACTAATTTCCACATTTGAGGATCCCGCCCCCCTCGATACACACCCTCCAACGGACATACTCCCTATAGTTAGTACTTTGTTCCCTATACTTGAACCCCCACCCAAATAAGCCCTGAACCTATAATTCTCCAATAATCTCCATATAACCATAACCCCAAAACCCCACCATAAATCATGAACAGACACCGGATATCTCCTCTCTACCTTCCCAGAAGGTCTCATATGTCTAAGCAGTAATATATATCTAAAAACCCTATATAAGTCCCTCATATGATCGAGAAAAAGGAACATCGAATTGGTAAACTCTTCTTCCTATAAAGTACAACCCACCAATTGTAATTACTACTGAGAATATCATCGTTGGTTACTATTGGTGGTAGTACTAGTATCATTACTATTATTATTATTCTCCTGTATACCTAGGATGTGTTCTTATGTTTAAGTATATAAATAGTGTCTTAATAGAACATCGTATATAAGGCTAAGCCCTCTCTAATAGTACGATTTATCCAACGATTTATCCTGCATAATCATTATTATTGATATTATTATTATTATTATTATTATTATTATTATTATTATTATTATTATTATTATTATTATTATTATTATTATTATTATTATTATTGATATCATCATCATTATAATTGTCAATATTCGTATTATTGTTATTATTAATATGACTATGTTCTATGCCATAAAGCTGTGATGTTATCGCCCAACCCCACTTTTCAACGAGTTTCAACCCAACTCGAGTTCCAATCTAAAGCGTCTCTGGTCATTCCTTCTGTGGTCCTATGGGAGTAATCTAAAGGACTCTGCACCCAAACTGTCCACCCCAAACTTAACCTTAATAACTCCAAAATCGCAAACGTCAAACACTCTCATTCGAGCGCTGTAGACAATAACAGTAACACTCGTTTTTGACTTCCACCGGAAAATATACTGTGAGCAAATATCTACGAATTGCTGTTTGGAAACTAATAACCAACGGAATTACATACATAGAACGTATGTAAAAGGGAATTCTAAGGATATAAGGATTAAAGCCTTGAAGGTATGACGACATCCTTTTCCCAATAAAATGTGGGTTAAAATCAATTTATTCATTTCATCCAACCAATTCACCCACGAAATATATCGGATCTTCGAAGCACAGACTGTTTACTTCGACTTTCTCCTAAATAACGCATAATCGCCAGACTAAATTTATAACTTTTCCTGATATAATTCAATCTCCCACATCTAATGTCATTCCAGTTGGACTTGTTGGTTCAAACGCCAAATTTGGTGAAAGACCACGATGAGAGATAGAGGATAATTATTTCCTCTAAAGCATACTCTCTCTTACTGACCCTCTCCCATATAATACATTTTTTTATAAGGATTTTTCTCCCCCTAAAAGTAACCGTTGTCTATACCTTCCCATCTTACCTGCCTCCTCACCTCCTACCCTAATCATCTCCCTGCAAGATGTTTCCTTAAAAAAATTCTAGAAAATGAGCCTTGACAATATTCAACTTTGATTCGAAACTTGAATATGCTTCCATCTTATTTTTATTTATAGTTCTATGTTCTTAATTCATACTATTATTATTGATTATTTCTTTTATATTTATCCTATATTGTCATTGTGTATTTCTAAATTTTATTGTCATCTCCTTATTAGTAACTCTGTTATTTATCCTTAGCTTTATTTAAAAAATTTAATTATACCTTCATTATTACTAATCTTGCCTTAAATCTAAATTATTAGTTAACTATTTTATTATATTTCTTTATTTTTATTTAATTATTTATAATTTTATTAATTTTATAATTTTTTAAAATATATTCTTTATATATATATATACTTTATTTCCCTATATTTCTATTATTATACTTACTTTTATTTCTTATTTCTTATTATATATTTTTTTATATTTTATTTTTTTAATTTTTTATTCATTTTTTATTTATTTTTTATTTATATTTTTTATTTTTTATATATTTTTTATTTTCCTATTCTTTATTTTTTATTTTTATTATTATTGATTGTTTTATTATTTTTTTTACTTTATTTTAATTTATTTTATCTTACTCTACTATACTTCCTTTTATTTTCATTTGTTATATAATTTTTTTTTGTTTATAATTTTATTATTTTTTATATTATTATTTTTTTTATAGTTTTTTTCCTTTTTGTCCTTTTTATTGAATATTTGATTTTTTGATTGTTTATCTCTTATCCTTTTTCTTTTATATATTCTATTATTATTTTTATATTTTACATGCTATTTTACTTTATTTCTTATTTTATTTTAATTTTATTTTCATTTCATCTTTATAATTTTGATAATGTTAATAATGTCTTTTTATCATTATTATTATCGGTTTATCTTTATATTTATATTTTATATTTGTAACTTATTCCTTTTTCTAATATTTGTCCCTGCATCTCCTCCTGTCAATAGATGTTCCTCTAAGACGAACTTCTTATTTTCTTCCTTGAATTTTCTGTAAGATGTGCTGTTAAAGGCGCTGATGAAGAACGTTCTGGAGTGGCTTTGTAAAAAAATTTAAATTGAAAAATCAAAAGAATAAAAATTAAAGTATTTCCGGAGTGTTTTGGAAACGACCGTACGCCATACTAGACTTTTTGTTCTAATTCTTTGAACAATTGGCATGTTATGATTCATTAAATCATCTTATATATATATATATATATATATATATGATAATTTTATTTACACAGACATGTACAAAATCTGCGACACTGGGATGTCGATGTTATCGATCAACAGTTACTATAAACTGAGATCTCATCAGGCAGAGTTGGAATTCGATCTTAACCTCAGATCATATATATATATATATAAACAAATAGTAATTTACATGATATATGCCAAGATCGATTGGTATGTTTCTTCCTTTTTGTACTGATAGTTTTTACCGAAGATCATTACGGATGCGTCATGCTGATACCTGTCAGTAACAAAAACACAGTTACTATCTTGCTTTCAGCAAAAACAAAACTTTTGTTTAACAATATCGCATTAACAAAGATGGTGAAATCACACAAGTTGAAATATCTAAATATTCCTGTATATATATAGACAAAACAGGTGTACACACGCAAGCACGCATCCGCGCAGACATATATTTGTATCTAAACATATATTACAACCTGACCTCAAGGAAATTGAATTGTAATTCAATGAAAAGACACCTTCTATTAAAAAATTCTAGTTGACACTTTTTTAGAGTTTTCTTTTTTTGTGTAGATGCGATGGGAATGTCTGCGGATTCCATTTCTTCTTTATTTAGATCTTTAAGTGCCTGAAGCGAAGCTACTGCGATTTTGAGGACGATCACATGATTAAGAAGAACCTGCAAAAAGGTCAATTGGCTATCACGTCTGAGAGATAGCATTTTTTCAAGATAAACCACGAGAAAATAGTTTTATCCAATAGTAAAACACTAAGAAAAACACATTGGCTTTTATTTTGAATAAATAGAAAGGAGTACATGATCTAGAAATTAAATAAAACTCACTGTTTTAAATAAGAAATTAACGATATGAAAAATGTTTATGAATATATATATATATATATATATATATATATATATATATATATAACATTTGGAGAAAGCCAAAAACGATAAACTCTTTTTTTCTTTAAAATTAACATTTCTTTACCTTAAAGTATTCATGCAAAATTACGGTTTTAACAACAAATATTCAAGCATTTTTTTTTCTTTGAAGATTGTTTTGTTTTCTTTGAAGTCTGTTTTTTTTCTTTAAAAATTGTTTTTTTTCTTTGAAGATTGTTTTGTTTTCTTTGAAGATTGTTTTTTTTCTTTAAAAATTGTTTTTTTTCTTTAAAAATTGTTTTTTTTTCTTTGAAGAATGTTTTTTTTCTTTGAAAATTGTTTTTTTTTCTTTGAAGATTGTTTTGTTTTCTTTGAAGATTGTTTTTTTTCTTTAAAAATTGTTTTTTTTCTTTAAAAATTGTTTTTTTTTCTTTGAAGATTGTTTTTTTGCTTTGAAGATTGTTTTTTTTCTTTGAAGATTGTTTTTTTCTTTGAAGATTGTTTTTTTCTTTAAAAATTGTTTTTTTTCTTTAAAAATTGTTTTTTTTCTTTGAAAATTGTTTTTTTGCTTTGAAGATTGTTTTTTTTCTTTGAAGATTGTTTTTTTCTTTGAAGATTGTTTTTTTTCTTTGAAGATTGTTTTTTTCTTTGAAGATTTAGATATCTCTCGTGAAAGTCTCCTGTGTCGCACGTGGCTCGCGTGAAAATGTTATAAGAAATATTGGCACTTTTTCATAAGTATGGTTTCGCATTTGAATATCACATTTTGAGAGAGCCAATATATATATATATATATATATATATATATATATATATATATATATATATATATATATATATACAAGACATATGAAACGTACCGTAAAAAGTATATCTCACAGAAATGTTATGTTTTTTGGAAATGTGAAAAAATAAAAATCATAAAATAAAACCATGATTATAGGAATATAATATGAACTGACCGAGAGTTGCCAGGACGAAAACACCAAGCGCTAATGGAAGACTTGCAGGGGATAATATAACACAACAAAATTCAAAGAAAATACATAGATAAAAAAAACAAAAACGAAAAAACTGTAGCTAAAGAACTATAAATGAATAGAGTTTTATTTTTGTAGGGGTGGGGGTTGGAGAAAATAAAACATTTTTAAAATGGTTCTTTTGTGTAGAAATAATTTGGGGGGGGATTTTGTCAATGTTTTCTTTTTAATTTGTTTCCCTGTTTTTTTTTTGTTTTTGGCTAACATAAAACAAAGAAAGACAGGAAGATGGGTTAAGTTTAGGATTAGGGGTTAAGTAGGGTCTAGAGTAAGGGTTTAGTGTTAAGGTGTAAGGTTTAGGTAAGGGTTCCCGTTAGGGTAAGGGCTTCCGTTATTAGCGATAGCCAAGCCCTGCATTGAAACTACCAAGCTCTAACTGGGAGACTGAAAGGCGCTAATATAAGACGAGTAAATTCAAAGAAAAAATACATAGTTTAAAAGAAAGAGAAATAACAAACCGTAGCTGAAGAACTGTAAATAAATAGATATTCATTTTAGGGGGTCAAATTAACAATTTTCAATCAAATGTGTAGTAATAATTTTCATTTTTTCATATAATCGTTTTTTCGGAGGGGGGAGGTAATATTTAGTCAATGTTTTAATAAGATAAAAAAAATTAAAAATGGTATTATTAGGTCAGCGCTCGGGCGCTTCCGCGATGCCTGATCTTTTTCAACGCGAAGTCACGGAAATCTGGCGCGTCAGCTATGGTCATGCCTAACTTACCAGGCATAACCTTTTCTTTAAGGTGTAGAATATATATATATATATATATATATATATATATATATATATATATATATATATATGTTCGTTCGTCATTATACCCCCTTACATACTTTCCCTTTTTTATTTGAATTACGAATATAGTGTCTGTTTTTTGGTTATGATGGATACAACCAAAGGTCACACCTCTGTTTCTTTAATTTTGTCGGTGGAATGGGGTAGTGTATTACCTAGTATATTGTCATCGCACCATATCCCCAGGCATGATTTCTTATGTTGTAAGTTAGCGTATGCCATTGAAAAAATTGTTATACTCGGAGGTTTATAAGTAAACTGAACACTATACAAGCAAACATATCAGACGGATGTACATATTAATATTAGCTTATGAATTACACTACGACAAGCGCTATTAAACTGGTGATGAAGTAAAAAACTATTTACACAAAGTCTGGTCCATGATGGCGACATGTTAGGCACAAGTTACACTAAAAGCAGACGTAATTATTTGTAATAAAATTAGTTTTATTGAAATCTTTAAATTTTGACTGACCGGACGTAATAACTTTTGGTAATTTGTTACATTAAGACACGAGCTAACTTTGCCCCCGTCGTTAAGGTTAGTAATCAAGTGGGGATTAGGGTTAGAGTTTAGGGATAGGGTTAGGATTAGGGTTATGGTTAGGACTAGGGTAAGGGTTAGGGTCATGGTCAAAGTTAGCGTAGGTCTTAATGTAGCAAAGTACCTAACCATATAATAAAACAGCGAAATGTTACATTAATTGATGTAAATAAAGAATAAATATACAAAAAAAGGATTCCGGTAGCGAGGACGAGCAGCTGCAGGGAACATTGATTTGACATCTCTACCAGTCTTGTAAATCGATGTTGTACTCCGTCAAATCAGGAAATAGTGTTCTGCGCGGCACCTCCCCAGATGTGGACACAGTACTTTATCTTAGAACGTGTCTGGATGTTATAAAGGTGGAAGACTGCGTTAGAAGTCAGATACATTCTAAAGCAGTAGAATGGTTCAATGTATTTTCATGCGACAACATATTTACTGTACGTTTTCCATTGCAAAGTAGGAGTTTCTTTCAAAGAAAGTGCCATTCATTTACACTGGGTAAAGAGAGGATCCAAGCGTTAGGGATGGAAGAAGAGAAGCTTGGTTTTAGATGTATAAAAATAATAAACAGCTTCTTTTTCCCTACTAAACTACGAGATCCAGGTTAGAAGAGAGATATCAAAACGCTTTTGATCATTAATACTCTTCGAAGTGCTACCATAGATGATATATGCCAACGAATGATCTTGGATAGTTATTTTGTATATATCACGAGCAGTGCTGCACCCAAATTCTGTCCTTGAAGAACGCAAGCGTTAATACTATTTGTTTTAGACTACTTCCCGTCAACGACCCTTTCTATAAACCGATCTAAGAGAAAAGATCTGATGGTTCAGAATACATTATAATATATTACATAGCTAGCAAGCTTATGAAATTGTGTTTTGTGCCGAAGTGTATCAAAGTCATTTGATATGTCAAGATATATTGTTTTAGAAGGAAGCGTTAGTCAATAGATTCACTGATCATTTGTGATATTACATGCAGCCATTCATATGTTGATCTTGCAGGACGAAATCCATATTGCTTACTGAAGTGGCTGAACACTCCTTTAATTTTCACAGGTTCAAATAACCCATGTACAAGAAGCTGATTGAGATCTCGTACAGAATTTAAAACTGTACACTTTATTAATCTACAAGGCTAAGAATGTTCTGATGTTACATACTTGGGTAATGAGTTTAAGATCTCTGATAAATCTACGCTAATTATATGTGTCCATTCTTAGTTTATGGCACGTCAACCATCCCAGGGAAACAATTTTATTTGCAGAATTTTCTCTACAATTGGCTTCAAACCAATATTACTTACCATAGCAACATTCATGTGTTTGCTGAGTTGATACTTCCGAAGTTCGCGGTTTCAATTCCTGGATTACTGTCTGCAAACCAGCGTGTGTAGAGCAGCATTATTATTCATGTGTTGATGATTCGGCGTGGATCTATCAAATAGTAAATTGGTGGACAATATATATTCATGTATCTGGTCGGAAACAAATAACACAATTCTATCTTTTGCTTTTTCTCATTTCTTTTTATTTTATGACAATATATATATATATAGTGTTTTTCTTCTTGACAAAGTTTTATTCCCAAACCCCGTGTGTGTATTTCTTGCTTTGTATTTCCTTTCTGTTTTATTTTTTTTTGTTTTATCTATTCAACTATTTGATTAATATCACGTTGTATAGTGTCCTTTCCTTCCAGTGATTTGTGTTGCTTTCTTGCCGCGCGAAATTTCCAGTCTGCTGTTTACACCTTCCGACGTGACAAACATTTCGAATCGCTCCAGTCTTGATGTGATAAGCTACCTTGTCCATTGCTCTCTCCTCATTCCCCTATTCCATCTATCCCGATGCTGTCATCTATTAATTCGTTCGTTCTAAGACTTTCTGCCGCTTATCTCGTTCTTTCATTTGATATTGCATGCACTTCCGCTTTTCTTTTTTGTCTTTGAGGATCTTAATTCACATGAAAGGTAGAATCAAAAACTCAAATAAGTCAACGTCTACCTTTATCTATAGGCACTGCAAAAAACCAAAATCTGATAAAATAGTTCCTTCTTCATAATTCAATTAATCTGTTTTTTATGTAAATAAGAAACCTTTATGATATATCTATCTATCTATCTATCTATCTATCTATCTATCTATCTATCTATCTATCTATCTATCTATCTATATACATACATATACATATACATATATATATGCATATAAATACACGTATACATATATATATATACATATACATACACATACATAAACATATACCCATATAAATATACACATATACATATACACATATACATATACACATATATATATATACACATATATATACATATATATATATACGTATCTATGTATATACATACGTATATATATATACATATACATATATATACACATATATATACATATATACATATGTATACATATATATACATATATACATATATGTACATATATATATGCATATATATACATACATATATACATACATATATACATACATATACATACATATATATATACATACATATATACATATATATATACATACATATATATACATGTATATATACATATATATACATATAAATACATATATATATACATATATATACATATATATATACATATATATACATATGTATATACATATATATATACATATATATACATATATATACATATATATACGTATATACATATATATATAAACATATATATACATACATATATATACATATATATATACAAAAATATACATATATATATACATATATATACATATATATATACATTAATATACATACATATACATATATACATATATATAAATCCATATATATATACATATATATACATATATATACATACATATATACATACATATATATACATATATATACCTATATATACATACATATATACATATATATATACATATATATATACATATATATATACATATACATATATATACATATATATACATATATATACATATAAATATGCATATATATACATATATATATACATATATAAATATACATATATATACATATATATACATATATATATACATATATACATATATACATGTATATATACATATTTATATACATATATACATATATTTATATATACATATATTTATATATACATTTATAAAGATATACATATGTATACATGTATACATATATATATATACACATATATGTATACATATATATATATATATATATATATATATATATATATGATATATAATAAAATATTAAACTAAAAGTATACTTTTAGAGGATATAACCTATAGTAAAATAGTTTAAGCTCAATATACGAGATAGTGCAATTCTCCTTTCACCGGACACTTTATCTACGGAATTCACCAACTAGACAGACTCTATATTTTGACACGCACACTCTTACTCTCAATTACTTTATATTTAAAAGAAAAATTGAATTTTGGCTTTTCCACTGCCAACTGATCTATATATGTAATTTCTCTGATGATAACATTTTACTCTTTCAAAAGCCTTGGCTTAAGGAAAGTTAAATAAACTTTTTTTTTTGTACCGAGTACACCTTGCATTAGAAAAATCGAAGTGTAAATAGATTTGTCATTCCTACATATTTATCTCTCTTCTTTATTTTATCTTCATGTATATATATATATATATATATATATATATATATATATATATATATATATATATATATATAGTCTCGGAAGTTTCTCAACCATTAAAACTATATTTTAAAAAAACTTATAGTCCCAAGTCTTTCAGTGGAAAATCACTTATGTTAGTCAATTTATTTTTTAAAGTTATTATATTAGTTTGTTTCTAACACTATTTTAAGGGATCATCAGTTGTGTACCATGAAAAACTGTTTCGGGAATGTAACAACAAGACAGTATTTAATTTCATGGCTTCCCAGCAGAGTTGATCAGACTCCACTTCCCTTTGGAAGACAAAAACATAAACGTTCTTAATACTAAGTCTACGTTTTGTTCCATATAAAGGTTTTGCTAACTAATATTAGTTATTTTAAAAAAAAAAATGTTTTTTACCTGTGCTGTTCGTCTCTAATAAAATGTGTCCGTTACTTACAAAAATGTTGCTGCATCGTTTGGTCGAATCCATTATACTATTATTTAGGTGATTAATGTATTATTTTTAGTTTTATATTATATATATAAAAAATATCAACACATCAAAAAAAAAATATGTATATATATATATATATATATATACACACATACATACATATATATATACCTTTTCTGTCCCTATTCCTCCTCCTTTGTTGTCCATATCCCCGTTGTCGTCAACCTCAAATAAATATTAATCTTCCTTGTTCACTTACAGTTTTTCTAATCTGCGTTCACAACTGTCGATTTTTTCCTTTCTCAGTGTTTCAAATCGGCGTTTATAAGTTATATATATAAATACGTAGATTATTTGTTAATGTTTTTTTCGATAGCAACCGGTGTTCTTTTACGGTGCGTTTTTTTGCGCCGTACTGAGCGTTTTGTTTATATTATTTTAAGAATATGCATATGGGCGTATTTTTCCTTTTTTAATTGGACGATTCATCAAGCGTTTCTGACTATAAACTGTCACCAGCATTCCTCATATATATATATATATATATATATATATATATATATATATATATATATATATATATATATATATATATAAGCCCCTTTAAGTAAAAAAGCGAAGTTGAGCACGGTTTGGAGGTATTAAAAATAAACCATTCACTTAGAAACAAAGCAAAACTCTAAGTAATGTCGCTCAGTACTCTAGTCTGTCTTAATATTTACGCTGAAATAGGCATAACTATAATTTAAATTCTGTGGACGTGGTACTTTAGTATGTCCGTGAAGATAGAGTGAAAGCATGCAGCTCCAATGGTTGCTCTGTGAATCGGGTTCGCGCCTTATTACCGTCTGAAACAATCACTTCCCTTCTCTAAAGAGAGCAATAATCTGGAAACGATGTCGTCTGATGGTAAAATATAATTTAATATTCATTTATAAGTATTATAAAAATACGTTTTAAATCAAATTAAACTTGAGCACTGTTAGGAAATATTTAAAAATAGATATTCGTTTAGTTACAAAGAAAGACTCGAAGTAGCACTGTTGAGTTATCAAGTCTGTTTTTATGTTTACGCTGAAATGTCCAAGAAGGAGGAACTTGTGGTTGGTGCACTATTACGAATGTGACGGCAATACTACGTGCATAAGCGAATGTTGATTTTGTAAAGATTTAAGACACTGGCAGGTGTTAGAAGTTTTCTCGCACGGTAGAGAGAGCCTGTCTCCTTGTCAGCAGACTGGGTAATATATTCTATGTATTTGCTCCAATTCATGTTTATTTTAGTTAGGCCAAGATGATTGAATATTGGACTCTCGGGTAGGGCGTAATAATCGGTGGTTGGAAACGTTTGTTATAATTGTAAATAGAAAGGAACTTTGTCTTAGCGACATAAAATATAACCATCCATGTTTGGACCTATTCCACTATTGACCGGATATACTTTTGTAAGGATTCAGCCATTGATTTCGATATGCGTGTGTGTCGAGAATAAAGCGTGGTGTCATCAGCAAATATACCCATCTCGGACTCGATTGCATAAGAGGTTGTTTATGAATATCATGAATAATAAAGCTTCAAGGAATATACTGATTATATTAAATATTGGTCCAGTAGGATCGTACAGAATTAATTCTCATGAGAACACTTTCATGCAATACTTTTTCAAAGGCTTTGGAGATATCAAGCTCTACCCCGCTAGCTTCACCGGCCTTGTCCAGCTTATGGTATGTGCGTTAAATAATAACCGTGTTGATATTCGCAGTAAAACATGCTCGCCTTAATCCATGCTGTTGGTCAGAATTTAAAACAAATTCCAAGTGGCAAACTATCACTAGATTGATTAATGATAAAACGATTTTCACGAGTAGTGGGCAGAGACAAATAGAGTATTAATTTAAGGAAAGCAAGATTTATCTAGGCATTTGTTTAGAGGACAGGGGTCACCTCGGTTCATAATGTTTACTACTTATTAAGGATGTGTATCGCCTGCATAGTCGCCTGCATATATATATATATATATATATATATATATATATATATAATAAAATGTAGTAACACGAAATTACATAATCATCGATGCAATAATTTATTTCAACCTTGTGGTATTTTCAAGCATCAAGATGATTACATTTTTTAAACAAAAAAAGGGGAAATTCACACTCGACAATTCAAATATAATTAGAGAGAGAGGGAGTAGAACCTATTTAATACATATTTCGAGAGAGGTTCAATGATTCTCAAGAAATCAGGTCGTGTCAAAAATCACCAATTCTCCCTCTTTCCCTGCTATTTGGAAAATAACACTTACAGTCTGGCGACTAAAATATGTTGGGGTGGGAAGGACCTAAGAAAAGATTTGAAAATAGACACTAGACATCCAAGGTCAGAGACCACATCACGCACATACACATAAACAGGCATGCATATACACGTACACACCATATGTACACACATACACCCCCACACACACACACACATATATATATATATATATATATATATATATATATATATATATATATATATATATTGGAAATCAGGGAAATTTATTTGCTATCATGAATTGATATGGCGGAGTAAGTGTAAATATAGGCGCCAAAATTGATATATTTAATTGTTTTGAGGCTAATGTTACTAGTTTTTAAAAGTTGTCGTATAATATTGAAAATTCCAGATCAACTTCTGAAAACTTATAACTTCCTTACCATAAGTATAATTTATACCATATATATATATATATATATATATATATATATATATATATATATATATGTAGATATACATTTTTTTTTTATGATGTGTCTGTATTACTGTTATAGAAAACGACCCGCGTTTCGTTGACTTCGCGTCGTCAACGTTCGGGCAGTTCTCGGAAGCGCCCGAGAGTGTACGAGGCGGAGACTGACATATGCGACATTGAAGACTGCCAGACGACAAATTCAAAACAAGTAGCAAATAACAAAACTAAGAGACACATATAAAAATATAGAACGGACAAACCATAGCTAAGCAACTGTCATTAATTAGATATTTTTCTCCAAGGAATTATTGTTAAGCAGCTGTTTTTTAGTAAAATGTTTTTTTTTGTGCAAAGAAAAGTTTAAAAAAATGATTCATTTTAATATAACAAATAACGACACAACTGTTTTTAGTTAATTTCATTTTTTTAAATTTTAATGTCTTTTCTGTCTATTTAACATTTTCTGGGATAGGGCTTTTGGTTTTCGGATTAAGGTGAGGGTTCGTTTTTCGCTTGAAGTCACCGTTGCTGACAGAACTCAATGTGTCCTTCAGGATATTCAACGCCCTGACACATATCGTATAAATTCATCTTTTAAACACGCTGCAGATTAGATAAATTAATTTCTTCCAAAATGTATCGTCTGTTTGCTGCAATCTTATTGTCTAATGTCTGCTGTAACCTGGTGGGTTAATAGTTTCGTTAACTCTCGGGAGCTTCCGAAAACTGCCCGAACGTTGACGACCCGAAGTCACGGAAACGCGGGTCGATCACTATAAGAGTATCATATATATATATGGAGAAGTAAAACAAAAACAAGTGATTTTAATTATATATTTTTTCAAAAACTTTTTAAATTATTTTTTTATATATATAGAAAATCTTACTTTATTAGGCAAGACTTCAACACTGATGTAATCTGTGTGACCGCGTTCAATAATATATTTCGAGGAAGACATCTTTGTCAAATGGTAGGTGTTTCAAATATCAAAAAACGTGTGGATGGCAATATTGCATATAACGCAGTAAATATTAATATCTGCAGCAAATGTAATACAACTAAAACTATAACTGATATTTGTTTATGGTTTTAATTACTTATTTAATTTATTTTTTATTTTTTTCTGAATATTTTATATTTGAACCCACAGATGAAGTGCCACATATTTATATAAAAAAGAAAGAAAGGAAGAGCCCAAATATATATATATATATATATATATATATATATATATATATATATATATATATATATATATATGTATATATATATATATATATGTATATATATATATATATATATATATATATATATATATATATATATATATATATATATAAAGATAGATGAAAGAAGAGGGATACACATGTACGAATAACAAATTTATTTTAACTTCGATTGTTCAATGCAATAGAGAGATGATTAGTTCAATCGTAGGTGGAACGCACTTATTCGGAAGCAATTTCGAGAATTCGGGCCATTTAAAAATACTTCCCTGGACCGAGGATGGAGTTGAAGTTCAACTGTGTACATTAAACGCAGGCAGTGGGAGATTCTAAGAAAAACGAAGTCTTTTAGTTGAAAACGAGGCCAAATGGGGAAGAGGGGGAAGGATAAAGATGAGACATAAAGGAAAGTGGGTGATAGGGTTAGTTGAATGAGCTGTGGCTAATGCTGGGAAGAAAGAAGGAGAAGGTATGTTTGGTTACTGCTTATTGCTAGTAAGCAATAACACCGCTGTTTATCCCTCTTCCTTCATCTATCTTTATAATTGCTCCATCTCGTATGAGCTTAAACCATTTCACTATAGGTTCTATCTCCATAAAGTATTCATTTAGTTTCATATTTTATTATATATATATATATATATATATATATATATATATATATATATATATATGAAGCCCAACAGTTATTCGAGAATAAGGGCAAATAGATTATGGATAGATTGTCACTTTAATGATGAATAATATTATGAAATAATAAGTTGAACGAATAAAGTTGGAATAAATATGTGTAGACATTTAACTTAAAAAAAGTGTGCTTATAGTCTGAATATAAGTTCTACAGAGGGTTAGGGTTTTGGAAACAAACTTTGCTTATGGGACTTCCCTTATAGGTTAGGCAAAAGGATGAGGATCGACGTTCATTTCAGTTGTTGTAACAAGGCCTGGTATTGTCGTAAATGCCGAACAAAGAGAAAACAAAGCTTTAAGCTCAGTAATGGTAGTAAGGACACAGCGAAAAATTAGCAACGTGGCTTCTGTAGATAGCAGACTATATCGGGATTGCGAGTAGATTTTGAAATATGTTAACATAAGAAAGAGTTATACGAGCGACCTTGTTTCACATGAGTGATGAGAAAAGAAAACTGGAAAAAATAAAATATTTATTAAATCTTAAAATAGTTTACACAAGGGATACATAAATAAACATTTTTCTTTCCTTAACCCCCTGGATTTTCAAAAAATGTATTCTTTTATCATCAGATGAAAATCACAAGGATAAAATAGTAAAATTATGAAACTATTTAATACAGATGTGAAAATATAAAAATAAGACAGCGATTAGAATAATTAAGCAACACATTTTGTACATTCAAACATATACAAGTTTAATTGAAGAGGAGTAATTACATAAAAGAAAAATATTTATGATAAATATATCGATAAAAATAAAAATTGAAAAAACAATGTTATGGGCGACCAGAATTTTTTTGTTATAAAAAATACTGTTTAAAGTGAAATAAAACAAGCCGCGCGTGCGAGGTCCCCCTCTGTATGTGACTTGATGTGGCGAGTGTAAAATGCAATAAATTTGGGCAATTTGGGTCATTTTTGCCCCCCCCCCCTTTGACACCCTAGGGGCGCGAACTCGAATTTTTTCTGAGGTCAAGGATGCTCATTTCATATCCAGAACAATTGCCTCAACATTTTGGGAAAGTTTCAGAAAAATTGAATGGATTGATAAAATGTTATGGGAGAAAAGGGTATTTTTTGTCATTTTGGGGGATTTGTACCCACTGGGGGCGCGAACCAGATTTTTCCCAAGATCAGCGATACTTATTTTCTATTAGGAACAATTGTCTCCACATTTTGGTCAAGTTTCAGAGAAATTGAATGGATGGATGAAAAGTTATGGGGCAAAAAATGACATTTTTTTGCCCTTTCGGGGTCTTTTGACCCCCTGGGTGGCTAACCAGATTTTTTTTTAAATCGCAGAATGTCACTTTCTAACCTGACCAAAGTTACAACTTCATGCAAAATTTCAGAGAAATTCAATAGATGGTTGCGGAGAAAAATCCGGACGGACGGACGGACGGACGGACGGACGGACGGACGGACGGACGGACATGCCTCAAAACATAAGTCTCCCGATTTTATAAATCGGAGGACAATGAAGTTAAATGAAGTTAAATTAAATAACATACTAGTATATTGTTAGAATACAGTAACGTGAAATTAAATTAAATGAAGTTAAATAAAATAAAATAAAATACAATAAAATACTAGAATAGTGTTACAATACAGTAACGTGAAATAAACTCAAATTAAATGAAGTTAAATGAAATAAAATAAAATAAAATACTAGAATATTGTGAGAATACAGAAACGTGAAATAAAATAAAATTAAATGAAGTTAAATAAAATAAAATACAATAAAATACTAGAATATTTTTAGAATACACTAACGTGAAATAAAATAAAATGAAGTTAAATAAAATAAAATGAAATAAAATACAATAAGATACTAGAATATTGTTAGAATTCACTAACGTAAAATTTAATTAAATTAAGTTAAATCAAATAAAATAGAATAAAATACAATAAAATACTAGAGGATTGTTAGAATACAGTAACGTTAAATAAAATAAATAAAATGAAGTTAAATAAAATAAAATACACTAACGTGAAATTAAATTAAATTAAGTAAATCAAATTAGATAAAATAAAATACAATAACATACTTGACTATTGTTAGAATACAGTAAAGTGAAATAAAATAAAATTAGATGAAGTTAAATGAAATAAAATACAATAAAATAAAATAAAATACTAGAATACTGCTATAATACAGTAAAGTGAAATTTAAAAAAATGAAATAAAATAAAATGAAATAAATTAAAAATTAAGTTAAATAAAATAAAATTTAAGAATACTGTTAGAATACAATGAAATGATTAAGACTGGTATACTTATTTTCCACAACAGAACAAGTTTGCACACATTTCATGTCTTTTTACAAATATTAAAATTAGGATATAATAACATAAACACTTATATCAAGAATCCTTAATCTAATTTTGATAAATATTCATTACATCATTTTGATCAATATTCATTACATCATTTTGATCAATATTCATTACATCATTTTGATCAATATCTATTACATCATTTTGATCAATATTCATTACATCATTTTGATCAATATTCATTACATCATTTTGATCAATATCTATTACATCATTTTGATCAATATTCATTACATCATTTTGATCAATATTCATTACATCATTTTGATCAATATTCATTACATCATTTTGATCAATATCTATTACCTCATTTTGATCAATATTCATTACATCATTTTGATCAATATTCATTACATCATTTTGATCAATATTCATTACATCATTTTGATCAATATTCATTACATCATTTTGATCAATATTCATTACATCATTTTGATCAATATTCATTACATCATTTTTATCAATAGTCATTACATCATTTTGATCAATATTCATTACATCATTTTGATCAATAGTCATTACCTCATTTTGATCAATATTCATTACATCATTTTGATCAATATTCATTACATCATTTTGATCAATATTCATTACATCATTTTGATCAATATTCATTACATCATTTTGATACAATATTCATTACATCATTTTGATCAATATCTATTACATCATTTTGATCAATATTCATTACATCATTTTGATCAATATTCATTACATCATTTTGATCAATATCTATTACATCATTTTGATCAATATTCATTACATCATTTTGATCAATATTCATTACATCATTTTGATCAATATTCATTACATCATTTTGATCAATATCTATTACCTCATTTTGATCAATATTCATTACATCATTTTGATCAATATTCATTACATCATTTTGATCAATATTCATTACATCATTTTGATCAATATTCATTACATCATTTTGATCAATATTCATTACATCATTTTGATCAATATTCATTACATCATTTTGATCAATATTCATTACATCATTTTGATCAATATTCATTACATCATTTTGATCAATATTCATTACATCATTTTGATCAATATCTATTACATCATTTTGATCAATATCTATTACATCATTTTGATCAATATCTATTACATCATTTTGATCAATATTCATTACATCATTTTGATCAATATTCATTACATCATTTTGATCAATATTCATTACATCATTTTGATCAATATCTATTACCTCATTTTGATCAATATTCATTACATCATTTTGATCAATAGTCATTACATCATTTTGATCAATAGTCATTACATCATTTTGATCAATATCTATTATATCATTTTGATCAATATCTATTACATCATTTTGATCAATATTCATTACCTCATTTTGATCAATATTCATTACCTCATTTTGATCAATATTCATTACATCATTTTGATCAATAGTCATTACATCATTTTGATCAATATCTATTATATCATTTTGATCAATATCTATTACATCATTTTGATCAATATTCATTACATCATTTTGATCAATATTCATTACCTCATTTTGATCAATATTCATTACATCATTTTGATCAATAGTCATTACCTCATTTTGATCAATAGTCATTACCTCATTTTGATCAATAGTCATTACATCATTTTGATCAATAGTCATTACATCATTTTGATCAATAGTCATTACATCATTTTGATCAATAGTCATTACCTCATTTTGATCAATAGTCATTACATCATTTTGATCAATAGTCATTACATCATTTTGATCAATATCTATTATATCATTTTGATCAATATCTATTACATCATTTTGATCAATATTCATTACATCATTTTGATCAATATTCATTACCTCATTTTGATCAATATTCATTACATCATTTTGATCAATAGTCATTACCTCATTTTGATCAATAGTCATTATCTCATTTTGATCAATAGTCATTACATCATTTTGATCAATAGTCATTACATCATTTTGATCAATATTCATTACATCATTTTGATCAATAGTCATTACCTCATTTTGATCAATAGTCATTACATCATTTTGATCAATAGTCATTACATCATTTTGATCAATATCTATTATATCATTTTGATCAATATCTATTACATCATTTTGATCAATATTCATTACATCATTTTGATCAATATTCATTACCTCATTTTGATCAATATTCATTACATCATTTTGATCAATAGTCATTACATCATTTTGATCAATATCTATTATATCATTTTGATCAATATCTATTACATCATTTTGATCAATATTCATTACATCATTTTGATCAATAGTCATTACCTCATTTTGATCAATATTCATTACCTCATTTTGATCAATATTCATTACATCATTTTGATCAATATTCATTACATCATTTTGATCAATAGTCATTACCTCATTTTGATCAATATTCATTACATCATTTTGATCAATATTCATTACATCATTTTGATCAATATTCATTACATCATTTTGATCAATATTCATTACATCATTTTGATCAATATTCATTACCTCATTTTGATCAATATTCATTACATCATTTTGATCAATAGTCATTACATCATTTTGATCAATATCTATTATATCATTTTGATCAATATTCATTACATCATTTTGATCAATATTCATTACATCATTTTGATCAATATTCATTACCTCATTTTGATCAATATTCATTACATCATTTTGATCAATAGTCATTACATCATTTTGATCAATATCTATTATATCATTTTGATCAATATCTATTACATCATTTTGATCAATATTCATTACATCATTTTGATCAATATTCATTACCTCATTTTGATCAATATTCATTACATCATTTTGATCAATAGTCATTACCTCATTTTGATCAATATTCATTACATCATTTTGATCAATATTCATTACCTCATTTTGATCAATAGTCATTACCTCATTTTGATCAATAGTCATTACATCATTTTGATCAATAGTCATTACCTCATTTTGATCAATATTCATTACATCATTTTGATCAATAGTCATTACCTCATTTTGATCAATATTCATTACCTCATTTTGATCAATATTCATTACCTCATTTTGATCAATATTCATTACATCATTTTGATCAATAGTCATTACATCATTTTGATCAATATCTATTATATCATTTTGATCAATATCTATTACATCATTTTGATCAATATTCATTACATCATTTTGATCAATATTCATTACATCATTTTGATCAATATTCATTACCTCATTTTGATCAATATTCATTACATCATTTTGATCAATAGTCATTACATCATTTTGATCAATATCTATTATATCATTTTGATCAATATTCATTACATCATTTTGATCAATATTCATTACATCATTTTGATCAATATTCATTACCTCATTTTGATCAATATTCATTACATCATTTTGATCAATAGTCATTACATCATTTTGATCAATATCTATTATATCATTTTGATCAATATCTATTACATCATTTTGATCAATATTCATTACATCATTTTGATCAATATTCATTACATCATTTTGATCAATATTCATTACCTCATTTTGATCAATATTCATTACATCATTTTGATCAATAGTCATTACATCATTTTGATCAATATCTATTATATCATTTTGATCAATATTCATTACATCATTTTGATCAATATTCATTACATCATTTTGATCAATATTCATTACCTCATTTTGATCAATATTCATTACATCATTTTGATCAATAGTCATTACATCATTTTGATCAATATCTATTATATCATTTTGATCAATATCTATTACATCATTTTGATCAATATTCATTACATCATTTTGATCAATATTCATTACATCATTTTGATCAATATTCATTACCTCATTTTGATCAATATTCATTACATCATTTTGATCAATAGTCATTACATCATTTTGATCAATATCTATTATATCATTTTGATCAATATCTATTACATCATTTTGATCAATATTCATTACATCATTTTGATCAATATTCATTACATCATTTTGATCAATAGTCATTACCTCATTTTGATCAATATTCATTACCTCATTTTGATCAATAGTCATTACATCATTTTGATCAATATCTATTATATCATTTTGATCAATATTCATTACATCATTTTGATCAATATTCATTACATCATTTTGATCAATAGTCATTACATCATTTTTATCAATATCTATTATATCATTTTGATCAATATTCATTACCTCATTTTGATCAATATTCATTACATCATTTTGATCAATAGTCATTACATCATTTTGATCAATATCTATTATATCATTTTGATCAATATTCATTACATCATTTTGATCAATATTCATTACATCATTTTGATCAATATTCATTACATCATTTTGATCACTATTCATTACATCATTTTGATCACTATTCATTACATCATTTTGATCAATATTCATTACATCGTTTTGATCAATATCCAATACATAATTTTGATCAATATTCATTACATCATTTTGATCAATATTCATTACATCATTTTGATCAATATTCATTACATCATTTTGATCAATATTCATTACATCATTTTGATCAATATTCATTACATCATTTTGATCAATATTCATTACATCATTTTGATCAATATTCATTACATCATGTTGATCAATATCCGTTACATCATTTTGATCAATATTCATTACATCATTTTGATCAATATTCATTACATCATTTTGATTCTAAAAAAATGTCTAAAAGTTGTGGTATACGCTTAAGGGTTTTCAATAAATAAATTTAATTCTTCAACAACTTGCTTAAATAGTGTCATATAAATATGTATAAAATTCGAGGCAATTACAAAATCTTAGAATCTTTAAATGGGATCTGGTGCTTAGAGTCAACGCCTTTAAAATACCTTTTTAAATACTTCCCATAACTGGTATTTGTGGAATATTTATTAACTGATGTCTAATAACTATTGCTAAAATTTCACAAAAATCGCAGGTATGAAAACCCTTCCACCTCCTATTTTCCCCTTTATCATGAAACTATATCAAAGCCGACATTTTCATCCCTTACAACTAGAGTTTGTATTCCAGAATTCGTTAGCTACGACATGAAAGTACATCTTTCAAAATAACATCTTAAAATAAACTTGAGATTAAAAAACTTATGAAACGTATTATATATTATAGACAGGGTTCTATTTCTTTATAACATTCTTAATGGTCTAAAACTAGTAAACCCTTAAGACTATATAAATATATGTAAGTATATATATATATATATATATATATATATATATATATTTATTTATAGCCATATATACATATATCTATAAAATAAACGACTATATACATATATTTATTTACTTGCATGCGAGGCGAGAAGTCTGCCACTAAATGACCACGCCACGCACTAGAACGTCAATAGTGACTCTGATTTCGAATCCTGAATTCGGATATTTTCTACTGATGAGCCGATAGGAGAAATAAACTTGAGTCTAGGATCTCCGATCTGTCGCTTTAATTGTTTTTGTGGGCTGTGGCGTTGTTTGATTTTTGAAGTAATTATATATATATATATATATATATATATATATATATATATATATATATATATATCATCTCACATAAAAAACTGATATATATATATATATATATATATATATTTATAAATTAATAAATATTAATTATTTTAATAGCTACAGATATCGATGTTTCATGCTTAAGCAATCTTCAGTGCAGGAAGCTAATTCTTATTCGTAGTCAAAAGTCTTATCCCATCGGACATAGAAAATTAGTTAGTAATTATAGAGGGATTTAAATATAAATAGCGAGTCGGCGGCTAGATTTACCAAGCAGCTAGTGTTATTTACGAACGTGTTCGGGTATATATAATTGGGCAACATTCTTTCTTTTATGCATGTTTGATTAAGCAGTAGTGCCAACTTTCGCTTATTCAGCTTCTGATCCGTTTTTTCTGGTCTTCGTACGACGGATTTGATGTTATAATCCAAGGAGTCTAAAACATCTCCGTATTTTGTGCGAACGTTCTCGACCGACATCGGTTGTCGTGAGGCGGTTGCAAAATGAAATAAATTGGTAAATCTATCAAGAGGGCGATTTTTTAAATTATTTCAACAGTACTTCAATACACGTTCACCCCCCTCATAACGGGAATGGTTGATGTTTGGTTTATTAATGCGTATAAACAATGATTTTATTATGAGGAGGCGAAAACTGCAACCCGAACCCGCCAGAATGGATGTGTTATTTGTTAAAATGTTCCTAAATTCGTTCTTTGGGATGCCATGCTTTATAAGATATTAGTATATGGAGCTTGTGTGTGTGTGTGTGTGTGTGTGTGTGTGTGTGTGAATAAACATTGCATTTGCCGTGTAATGAAACGTGTTACTTTTATTGAAACAACGAAACACTCAATTGTATATTTTCTGTTCGTTCATTCTTAGTTCGTTTTATGAGAAGTAAATATTCGACAAGAAATTGTTTTTGTTCGAGAATTAAAACCAGAAATGTGAAAGAAGAATGCAATGATTTCGAATTTAATCGACAGAACCAAGCACGTGACTTGCCTGCTGCTTAGTTCTTCAAGCTAAATATCTCGTAAACATTTTTCCCGTAATACCTTGTTAAATTAATAAACCTGTTTTTCACATTCTTTTCCATCGATTAAGATTCAAGAAAATTGATTCATTGATCTTAACTAATTATATTATAATGCGGTATTTGTGTCTTCGAATCCTTAACAAAAAATAAGTCACATTCAGGTAATCATGTAGTTTCCGGACCCATAAAATTGTATTCATTTTTAAGTTATTACATGCTGGCGTAACAATCAATTTAGTATTACGTGTAAATAGAAAAAGAACCCTTTTTTTAATTAGCCGACACCCGGTTGTGCCTGCCAAAAAGCAAGATGAACGTTATCTAGACTTTTTGCTCCCACAAATAAAAAGAAGACGTGTTAAAAGACTTATCACCTTGATGGAAAAAATGTCGGACGATGCGATAGAAAAACAGAATTGCTGACCCGGAGAAACGAAACAAAGCAAATTAAAATTAAATATTAAAAATTATTTAGTGTTAACAAATATTTTTTTAATATATATCTTTATAACTTCTTGTAAACTTTATTGAATATTGTTTTCTGTGAAGAGTTCGTTTTTCGTGCAACACATTCCAGTCGATTAAACACGTGACACTCGGCTGCCATATTGGACGAATCCGGGATTATTTACGAATTTCTCTGATAGTTCATAGATTTCAACCGTGCTTTTCGCACGTTTTCGTGTGTAATACTACTTGGCTTTTCACTTGAAATATTCCTCGCATAATATTATTTAACAAAAACAACATAATACCATTCCTAATCCTTATGCACGTAATTTATTGCATTCTATGTGGGAGCACCGTTAGTAGGATAACCAAATATTTTGATAAATAGTTTTTGGTTTAAATAAATTATTTTTATATAAGTAATTAACAGATATTAGTTATTTACTAAATAAACTTATTTTTTCGCTTCGTCTTAATCATTTTACGTTCAAAACTTTTCGATCAATAAGCCGAGACTTTTAACCGAGAAATAATCGAGTTTCAACTAACTTTTAAAAAGTTATTTTTCTTATGTCATACTTAATACTACATTGCTTTTAAAGCCATGGCGTTTTGCTGTAATATTCTAAAAACTATATCTGTGAAGCTACTTCATTATGTTGAAAATGAAATCAATAATGTACTCGATCGTACAAATGCGAGATCAAGATACAAATTATGACATATTCCATAGAGTTACCATGGTTTCACTGTCAAGAGTAGACCGTTACTGTTTAGAAAAGGTCTTTACAACCCATTTCAAATCCTCGGCGATTCACGGAAATTATCGAGTTTACTGGTGTTGTCTATATGAGTGTATGGCTCTTTATTGTAACGTAGTATTATTTTCTATAACTTAATTATAGATGATAGAGTTTAATGTTTATTTTATTTTATGGTGTATTCGTATTTATAGGGTGCTGGTGTGTAGTGTAATTTAAGTTCTCTTATTGAGAACGCACCGCGTCTCTGTGACTTCGCGTTGTCAACGTTCCGGCAAGTGTCTCAAGTGCCATTTTTTTTTTTGGAAGAAATTAATTTCTACGATCTGCAGCGCGTTAAAAATGAATTTCTACGATCTGCGTCAGCGAGTTAAATCTCCTGAAGGACTCATTGAGATCTGTCAGCAACGGTCATTTCTAGCCAAAGACTAACTCTAGCCTCTAACACTAACCCTGAACCGTAACCCTCAACTCTAACCCTAACCCTAACCCTAACCCTCAACTCTAACCTAGTAAATGTTGAAAAGAATAAAAACCTTGGACAAAAAGTTGAAAAACAAACAAACTAGAAATGTGTTAAAAATAGTGGATTCATTTTTTGTCATATAAAAAAATAATCTTTTGAAATTTTCGGTGCAGAAAAAAAACACATTTTATTTAAAAACATTTGCTTAACAATAGTTCCTTTGACAAAAAAAATAAACATCTAATTAATAACAGTCGTTTAACTATTGTTTGTTCGTTCTTTATTTTTATATATTTCTTTTACTTGGATTTTCTTCGTCTGGATTAATCGTCTTCCAGTCTACAATTTATCGTTTGGCAGCGTCAACTCTCGGGCGCTTCCAATACCTGCGCGAACGTTGACGACGAAAAGTCACGGAAACGCGGTGCGTTCTTTATAAGAGTACCGTAATTTATTTATAGACCGGCGAATTAGTGTTATTCTCATGTGGGCGATGGTATAAATTTACCGATTGGGGATATATTTTTGTTATCAAATGATTCATGTGTTATATTTATATTTGGGGGGGCACGTTAGTTATAAGGATGTTATTATATTGTAGTGTATTAGTTTATAGAGCGCTTGATATCTAATAGAGGCTGTTACCTTATCAGTGAAACACGATGGCCGAATGCTATTGAATCAAGCGGATGGGCCATTATAGGGTTGTTATATTCAAAATATATGTAGTGATCATGTAGGGTCATTGTATATTAACTAATTATGTTAACTTTAAACTAATCACGTTTATAGAACAATCAGAATGGATTCGTCTATCGAGTAAGTTTCAATCTGTGAGAAATATATCTTTTTTATTTCCTTTAAAGGCACTCGATAAATATATTTCTATGTATTTAACTAGTATAA
>OY744516.1:225052044-225062044 GCA_963556195.1 Sepiola atlantica
CTGGTTTGATTGTGATTATACATCTGGCTTATTTGTTCATTAAATCATCAAGTTTAACGATTTAATACCTGAAGAAACCTGAAGAAACCAGAAGAAACCTCAATTTACGAATATTATATTTTAAATAATTCTGTTTGTATCAGCAGACAATTATTTTCTCCAAAATGACGGTCTCAATAGAATTAATTCTCCATAATTTCGAGCAAGGTCTATGATTCACCTAAATGGATCCAATCGCTGACTATAAAATCGCCTATAGCGAGTTTAGATAAATTCGATCTATTGACAGCATATCGCTGATCAGTATTTAGATGGGTTACTTTTTGAGAAATACCAGGTGTTGTGTGCAAACACTCGATCCAAATATATAAAAGTTTACCAGCCTTCCAACATACAAACGACCTATCTAATGTTTTGTTAAGGAGAGCAGCTACAACAAATATAAATTATTTATCACACACGGACGTGATATAGTGTAGAAATACGCGACAAAATGTATATGGAAATTAGGTGATTCTGTATTATTGGGGACAGATGACATTTTCATACTTAAACGAGTTAGTTAAAAAGGGAGATAATTTAACCTGTTTTTTATTGTAACCATTCCCCATAAGAAACATCCAGATAATTATCAAGAACATTTTTTTGAAATGGTACATATGCATCTTACGAACCAGTAATAATAACGTTATAATTTAGAAAGCCATTCTTAACATTCGTGTTTATTAACTATTCTGTTTATTCAATTGTTAGGTGAAAGTACAGAATTGTTAATCAACTCCCCACCTCCCCATGTCAAGAAATGCTGTATAAACTATAAGGTTATTATTTCAGCCCGGTCCGTACACTGCATGAGTATTCTTTTGTAATTTTTTTCTTACTCATTCTCTGGATTTTCATAATGGGTTATGGTTACAACAACAAATGTTTGAATTATCTCCCCTTTTCAACTGACTCTTCTAAAATAGAAATTAACATTTTATCTGTCCCCAGTAGCACCTAAAATTGCTTATAAAGTAATTTTCTGAATTCATCAAAAGTACTGATGTTGTGTTCTTTGTAACACCTATGAGTTGAACGCCTAAACTTATAGCCAGCAGTTATTTGTATTAACTCTGTCCACTGAGCGTAGCATGCAATCAGTCACGATTTGCTAACTCATGTCAATAATGTGAATCAGAAAGGGAAAAATGTCAAGAAAATTATACTGAAATCAGATAATTCACTGCATAGCAAAGAATTATTTGTTGATTTCAATTGAACGCAATACTTCTCCCACCCCCACTTTCAGCTCAAACGGAAAAGGGTGGGCGATGAATGGCTAAGTGGAAGCGGGCGAATCGATTTTGTATTTATTGATGGATGCAACAAATATGTTTGAGCAGCAAAGCATAAATGGTTTTATTTAGATGAGAATGAGGATCGAATGTCTACTTCCGGTTTCAGAGAGACACACTGGGTGGAAATGTATTCGGACAAAGCGGAAACGGAAGTTGCTCAGGAATACAAATGTATTCATTCGCTCGTCGATTTATTTGTTTGTCTATTTTTCGGAGTTTGTAATTCTACAAAATCCGAGAGGGGAACCATGTTGATTACACGGAACCAACTCAAAGAATGAATGTTACGCATTTCAGAAACAAAGTCAATTAAAGAATAAAAATAACCATGAATGACACTAATACGATGGAGAAAGGAATATTGTATGAAACGCAGGCGGAAAAGAAAAGATGTCGGTTGAAAAAAAATTGATGAGAGCACAATTTCGCCTATAATGGATTTAAATCGGCCTCAAAGATAAAAGTCAGTGATTTAATTTAATTTATGTTGGTAATGGTTTTAAAATTTTTGTGTTATATTTTGGGTTTTTTTTATTTTGATTATGCAATTATTTCTGTTCAAAATGTCGGAAGAAATTTGTTGTTATTTACTTCCAGTGATCGATTGTATTATGAGGAAATCATTGTCATTCTCCTTTTAGATGAGTCCAGGTAGATATCTAAGATACAAAGTCCATAAGTTGGTCAGTCACGCAGATTAACCGAAACCGTAATATTTTATACCCGTCTAACTACCTTGATTAGAGTCTGCCCGTCAGCTGACTCTGTCTATATAAAGTATAGCCAGTCTATTTATCGGAACCAGGGATTTTTTATCCCGCCTACTAACCGGTATCGTCCGGGCCTTCGGGTCTGGATTTACGCCGGTCTATCGGTTGTCCGTCCTGTGTAGTTCGAAGAGGTGCACCCTCCCAGGCTTTGCCTTCTCACCTTTTGAGAGGGGCTTAGTTTATTACCAATCGCCTGAGGCGCCCCTACCGGGGAATGCCGACGGGGCTGCCCAGGCGATTTTTAAACAGCCAGAGTCCTCAAATTCTCGAGCGCTGTTTTTTTCCCACTTTCCCGACCTTGTGTCACATTTTACCTTGTGGGAGGAAGATAAATAGAATCGTTCTCGGCCTTTTGGTCAAGATCAAAGTGTAGCATCTGTTCCGATGGATACTGCACCTCATAGACTGATATGGTCTTGGCCTTCGGGGCTTGATTTACGCCGGTCTATGGACAGTCCTGTGTAGTTCTAGGGGTTCCACCCTCACATACTTTGCCTCTCCTTTTTGGGGGAGGGGTAAGTTTATTGCTTACTACCTGAGGCGCCCGTACCGGGGAATGGCGACGGGGCTGCCCAGCCAATTTTTAATGGACGAAGTACTCACCTTCTCGGGCGCTGGCTTTTAAATCCCACTTTCCGACCTTGTGTCACATACTCCTATTGTGGGTAGGTGTTGAATAACATCTTTGTTAGTAATAACTCTCCATATGAGGTTTATAATTAATTATCTTTCATTATAGTATGTTATTAATCAAACTAGCCTTATTTGCAATCGATTTTAATATTTAATTCTATCGATATTTTATTTAGGGATTAGTGATATTATAGATTTAGGTGGAGACTAACCCAAACAGTGGGCAGAACTCTTCATGTAATTTATGAAAAAACAGGAATAAATTCATTTAGATACGCACTTTATTCATCCTGCAGTAAAATAATAATATCAAACTATATTGTGTGCTGCACAATGGCAAAACATCTTTTTAACAATAATATAATAATAAATTATGATAATTATTTGTATTTCATTCAACGCCTTAATTTTCAAAAGATTCACTCCATGATGGCTAACAACAATATTTTGGAATGTCACACATGAAGACACGTTTTTCTTTTTACTTTCTGGATGCTTTTATTAGTATTGTCGTTTTCTATTTGTTTACCGGTTTACACTATGGTAGATTCGACTGGTAAATGGCAGTTTGGTAGTTTTGTTTTACGGCATATCAACCATTTTTGGGTTATTTAATGCCGAATCTGGTCATTATAGTAAAAGTTTTTATGCTTCAAGTTCTTTATATCTTCAAATGTTTAATCATCGTTTTTAGTTTGGTAGTTTTATTTTACGGCATATCAACCCTTTTTGGGTTATTTAATGCCGAATCTGGTCATTATAGTAAAAGATTTATGCTTCAAGTTCTAAAAATAAAATAAAAAAGGGGAGGGAGAAAGGGAGAGGGGCTGTTGTTTTTGGTTTTGGTTTTGTAGATTATAATTAAGTTTTACAAAAAAAAAAAAAAAAAAACCCACAAAAAACGTCAATGTAGGTGAATTTCGTCTCAGCCTGATCTGGTATCACCAGGACTGGTAAATAAAGTTATACAAACTTAATGAAAACATAAAAAGACCCATGTTGTAAATTCTACGGTTTCTTCTTCCTCTTATATTGGTTTCCGACAAGTCTGTTTAACAACACTGTCCTAGGACGTTCGAAGATATAAGTAATGATAATGGTACTGGCTAGTTGATGACACGTGAGTCGATAATTCGAATAAATAGTAAGAAGATGGGGGATATACAAATAAACATTAAAATCATTTATGATGCTAATAATTTAAATCTTACAACCCATATATAATTATGTAAAGTAGACACACACACTAATAAAGAAGACACTTTAAAAGAATAATGTGACTGCAATGATGACTGAGCGTTTGTAGCAATGCCATCATTTCTTTAATTAATTAACAAGAGATACACATTAAACTAATAGAAAGTAAAAATGATTCGTTCAAAAACGAATAAATTGAAGGGAAATAAGAAAATGAAACATTCTGATTCGTTAGAAATTTGTATAGGATTTGTTCAACTGTAAAAACGATCGTAAATCATTTTTAAAATGTAAAATTATGCATATGACCTGACGATTTGCTTCGGGAAAGAAATACAAACGTTTATGTGTAACTTACTTGTAATAATTATTGTTTACCTAAAACTAAGATCAGCCTATTTCCTGAGCACTAATATTCAAACAACACAATTCAACGGAATCTCTCTCTCTCACTCTCTCTTTCTCTCCCCCTCTCTCTCTCTCTCTCTCTCTCTCTCTCTATATATATATATATATATATATATATACATGTATATATATGGGTGTGCGTGTGTGTCTGTGTATCTATCTATCTCTCTCTCTCTCTCTCTCTCTATATATATATATATATATATATATATTGAGAAATAGAGAGAGCGAATCACACCTCCACGCAAACACAAAAATTAATTATATATATATATATATATATATATATACATATATATATATGTGTGTGTGTCTGTGTATCTGTGTATATATAAATATATGTATGTATATGTATGTATATATATGTATGTATATATATATATGTATGTATGTATATGTATGTATATATATGTATATATATGTATGTATGTATATATATATGCATGTATGTATATATATATGCATGTATATATATGTATATATATGTATGTATATATATATGTATATATATATATTTATATATATATATATATATATATATATATATATATATATATATATATATATATATAGTACATATTCCTTCAGCAGTCAAATACTCTTGACAGTGTCTGTTTTTAATAGGTTTAATCTCTCGCTGTTTTATCAGGTTGTTTATAGTGGCCGTGTGGGCTAATGCGTCGACATTTGAGTTAAAAGCATGAGATGTGCTCCGAGGTTAAGGTCTTACGACTGGTATGACTAATCATATCTTAACTGACGATTACCGTAAGGATTAAACATATACGCATGTAGATAAAAACAACTATTTGTAATTATTTGTCGCCCCCAAATCTTGGCTGGGCACTGTAGTGAGTAGTATAAACACAGCCGTCAGCAGTTAAACACTCTTGACGACGGCTTCTTTAATAGGTTTAATGTATCGCTGATGTATCGGGTTATTCATAGTGGGCTTGAGTTAAAAACATCACTCGTGTTCCGGGATTCGGGTCCTGTGACCGGCCATCTCTACACTGACGATTCTCGTAAGGATTAAAGATAAAAAAAACAAATATTCATCATTATATATATATATATATATATATATATATATATATATATATATATATATATATATATATATGAAATGAATTTAAAAAATAATTATATTTTATGTTGTAAATTATATTCATATTCCGTTTCCCACGGAGTGACCTCATGACTTAGTCTCTCTGCTGTTAGACCCGGATACTATTTCATTTGTAATAAAAACCTTAACCTACGTTGTACTGATTGTTGGTTCGGTGGAATATATATTGAACATATATTCATTCTTTTATGTAGTGTCTCCTTTATGGCAACCGCTTGGATATTGGTTTGGATATCCAGTTTGCTATGGGGTATATCATTTCTGATGAGAATTGATGTTCCTCCAAAGGCCCTGTGTCCAGTATCATGGATGTGGATGGATATCTCATAGTTTTTTTTATATTAATATTATCCTCTTGTTTGAGGAAGGTTTCTTGGAGACAAATAATTGTTGAAGATTTCTGTGTCAATAATAAGAGCAATTAATTAAGATTTGCTTTTAACCCCGACAATTCCATTGGATAATTTTTTGTCGCATGGTTTATATTTTGATTGGGGGTGGTTTTTGTTTTGTTGTGAGCTTCAGAAGCTAATTGACCAATTGCCCACACCATTCATCCTATTGGGGGACTTTAATAGTCACAATACCATATGGGGATGCAAAAATACGACAAAAAAGGGTAAAACAATACAAAAATATATAAATGAAAATGATCTGTGCATGCTAAACGATGGCACACAGACATACATGAACCCATTCAACGGAAATAATTCTGCCATTGACTTAACCATATGCGACCCCACAGTCTACATGAACTTTACTTGGAAAGTCTATGATGACACTTGTGGCAGTGATCACTTTCCAATCCTCCTCGAAAATATAGAACCTGGTGGTGAATGTAAACCAAGCCGCTGGAAACTAAACAAGGCCAATTGGCAAATGTTTAAAGAGAAATGTCGGGAGAAACTAACATGTTTGGAAACGGACAGTGACCAAATGGAACACTTCACAGAGAGGCTGATTAAAATAGCAGAAGACTGCATCCCAAGAAATACGACACCAGACAAACGTAACAGACCCTGGTTCAACAGTCAATGCAAAAAAGCTATTAGATTGCGAAGAGCAGCCCTAAGGAAGTTCGAAAAAGAACCCATCCCAAACAAATCTGGTGGAATACAAACAAAGCAGAGAAAGAGCCCGCAGGTAAATAAAAGCAGCGAAAAAAGAATGCTGGCAAGAATATGTTGGCAAACTAAATTCCTCTTCTAAACCGACAGCAGTTTGGGATATGATCGGTAAAATAGCGGGTAAACACCAAACGAAACCAATCCAACACCTCTCCAAAAATAACTGCCCAATAACAGAGAAGAAAGACATAGCTAATCAGCTAGCAGAAACGTTTTCCAAAAATTCATTAAGTCAGAGCGGAAAACAAGAATTTCTCACCAATAAAAGAAATGCAGAAAAGCATAAACTTAACTTCAGATCGAAAAATCTAGAAAAATATAATAGCCCATTTACATTGAGTGAATTAAGAGACTCTATTGAAAGATCTCATAATACTGCCGTAGGACCGGAGAAAGTCCATTATGAGTTCCTAAGGCAACTACCGGGAGTATCACTTAAATTACTCCGCCAAATATACAACACAATATGGACAGAGGGAAAATTCCCGGACATATGGAGACAAACTACAGTGATACCGATCCCAAAGCCGGACAAAGACAACTCGGATCCACAAAATTATAGACCCATCTCCTTCACTAGTTGTTTATGCAAAACAATGGAGAGGATGATAAACAATAGGTTGATCTGGTACTTGGAATCCAACGGCCTTATTAGCAATCTACAATATGGATTCCACAATAAAAGAGGCACGATAGACCACTTGGTTCGATTGGATCCTGCCATAAGAGAAACTTTCATTCGAAAAGAACATCTCGTAGCTATTTTCTTTGACCTAGAGAAAGCGTACGATACAACATGGAAGTATGGGATAATGTGAGATTTGAACGATCTCGGTCTAAAAGGTAGACTACCACACTTTATTGACGGGGTTTGTCAAACCTAACATCTCGAGTTCGCGTTGGATCTACTCTCTCTGAGATAAAAAAACTCCGGAAGAGGGTGTTCCACAAGACAGCGTGCTATCTGTGACTCTGTTTAGCATAAAAATAAATAACATAATAAAAAGCTTATTACCCGGAGTGGATGGATCCCTATACGTGGATGACTTCCTAAACTAATACAGATCTAAACATATGCATACCATTGAGCGCAAATTGCAACAATGTCTGAATAAAATAAATAAGTGGGCAACAGAAAATGGATTCCGATTTTCTCAGGCAAAAACAAAATGTGTTCATTTTAGTCAGAAGAGAAAATTACACAATGACCCAACCCTGAAACTCGAAAAGATGGAAATTCCGGTTGTAGACGAATACAAGTTTTTGGGTGTAATTTTCGATAAAAAAAACTGACCTTTATTCCACACTTGAAATATATAAAGGCAAAATGAAACAAGACATTACAACTACTACGTGTAGTAGCTCACACTAAGTGGGGTGTAGACCGAAACACTCTCCTGAAACTATATAGGTCATTGATTAGATCTAAATTGGACTACGGTATTTTTATATACCGATCAGCTAGAAAGACCTATCTTAAAATACTCGACCCGATCTACAATGGAGGCTAAGGTTAGTCCTTGGGGCCTTCAGAACATCGCCTGTTGAGAGTCTCTATGTAGAAGCAGACGAGGCAGCTGCAGATATTAGAGGTGAGAAGTTGGCTCTGCAGTACTATTTTAAATTGAAATCGTGTTCATCAAATCATGCATATGAAAGCACATTCCATCCAAAATACAGATAATTAATCCAAAGAAATTAAAGGGCTATAAGACCCTTTGACATTCGAATGGAAATAATCAACAAAGAAGCAGGATTGGACCTGGCAAAAATACACGATACTATAATACCAAAAATACCATCTTGGACCATAAGGACCCCAAAGATCTTGCTAACCTTAAACAAACTTCACAAACGAAAACCCATCCTCTGGTTTTCTACGAGGAATTGGAGAAAATCCAAGACACCTATCCAATACATAGGTACATCTTCACAGTTGGATCGAAGCATGAAGAAGCAACAGGATGTGCTGCAGTATACAACAATAATATAAATAAGAACCGTCTCCCAAAAGACACTTCCATATTTAATGCAGAAGCATATGCTGTCGATGTGGCGCTCGATTTCATTCTGAAATCCAAGAAAAATAGATTCATGATCTTTTCAGACTCTTTGTCTGTACTGATATCCCTTAAAAATAGGAAATTTGACAATCCATTGGTAACCAAGTTGCTATGCAGGATGAATTAGTTGTCAAAAGAAAATGAAATATTGCTGTGTTGGATCCCAAGTCATATCGGAATCAGAGGAAACGACCAGGCTGATAGGGAAGCCAGGTCTGCATTAGGCATGGACGCGGAAACCAATTTTAAGATTCTATTTACAGATTTTAAAATGAAAATCAACAAATATATCCAACAACAAAGACAACAACCTTGGAGTAACAATACACACAACAAACTCCTAGCGATCAAAGCTACAATAGGAGAATGGAAAAAAAGCTCACGAATAAGCCGAAAGGAAGAAGTAGTGTTATCCAGACTTCGCATAGGTCACACAAAGATTACACATTCCTACTTACTTGAAGACAAATAGCAACCAATATGCTTTGCATGCCAGACTACCTACACCATCAAGCATATTCTTATTGAATGCATTGATCTGGTCCCTAAAAGAGAAACTTTCTACATAGCAGGTACAATGAAGGAACTGTTTAAGAAAAATAAAGTAGAGACAATACTGAACTTCTTAAAAGCTGTTGATCTATATAAAAAGATATAATTACCTAGAGACATATAAATCCAGCTTGATTTGGCATTAAATGAACTAGGAAAGGATGATATGCCGTTAAAAAAGGAAAAACGTTTAATGAATGTTTTCAAAATACTATTTTATTTATTTATTTTTTTTTTAAAGAATTTTGCTTACTTTGCAAAGTATTTAAAAAATACTACTTGATTCGGCATTACATGACCTGGAAAAAGGTTGATATGCCGTAAAACAAAACAGACAAACTGATTGTTCTTTGCCTCAGTACAATTTTCATTACAAATGAAATATGCAAAGTACTTCGTCATGAAATGTTCGACATGCAGAATACACTTCTTAACGCAGAATAAAAAATAGAAGCATTGGAAACCTTCTTTAATCAATTATCTTTGTGTGGTTAACGACGCCGGAGAAACTGGAAACAATCAAATAGATTTCCTTGCATTGATGAATAGCATATCCGCAGAAATATTTGAAATCATTAGCGATACAAACGACTACACCTCTGCTATAAGAGCACTGAATGCGGCATACGTTAAGCCCAGAATTGTTGTCTATAACTGACACCAACTTATAAGTATGAAACATCAACCAATGCAGACTGTAAAGTATTTTGGGTACTCTTATAGTTGACACGCTGGATTTCCGTGACTTCGCGTCGGCTACGATCGGGCAGGTCGCGGAAGC
>OY744516.1:225067044-225104544 GCA_963556195.1 Sepiola atlantica
AGAGAGTACACATAATAATAGTAATAGTAATAATAATGATAATGAAAAGAAAATGCACAACATAACACTAATTAAAGGGAAGTGAAAACTGCAATAATAATAATAATAATAATAATAATAATAATAACAATAATAATAATAATAATAATAATAAAAAACAACTCTACCCCCCCCCCTGCTCCACACACAAAATAAAGTCACTTTATACTTTCAGCTTCGGCTGGTATTACGCAAACCTTACGGGAAGGCTCAAAACGAATGAAAATACATAGAATAGAGAGCACCAACCAGCCCTCTACTATAGGGTTTCGGAGAAGTCTAGAATCCCCTAATTAAAGCCTTAATCATTCGAGCAAAGAAAACCTACTATCAATCAAGCTCGATATCAGGGGGGGGGGAGAAGGCATACTGAAATGCTTTTAATATATATAAAAAAAGAAAAAAATAGTTTTAAACGAGTTTCTCAATAAATTCACCAGTTTTGGTTTGCATAACTCCTCACGTGGCTGATGAAGACTCATGGGAGTCGAAAACGTCAGCAGTGTTGGCGAGTTTTTGTTGTCACTCGAACAGAACATTAGATCATTAGTCCGTCAACAGGAAAAGATGGATAAAAAAGAAACGGACAGGAATTGTCCCTTTGTTTAATCAAACATGCATCAACGAAGAAATGCTGCTTAAGTATACAAATACATGTGTATATATATGTATATATATAGAGAGAGATGTGTATATATATATATATGTATATATATATATTATTTTATAACTTTAATGCATATACACATGTATTATAATACTATAAACTAATATAATATATTACACATATATATGTGTAGTATTTACTTAAAGACTGCTCAATACGTGATATGAGCTGAGTAGTTATATAACAATATATCATGGCATGTAAGCTACACATACATGTTTATGTTTCATTCCCGTGTGATATCATCAGGCTTCACTGAAATCAGATCAAAATTAAAGCAAGCTAATATATTAACATTACAAAATAAAACAGAAAATTGCCAATAATTTGTAACCCTACACCATAATGCGATAGTGACGATTATTCAACTGGACGAAATGTTTGTTTCATACCATATTCTTATAGACTTTTCTCTAAGATATTTTTTCTGCAAATACTATTAAACATAAGTACAGAGTGGTTTAAGATTAACATACACAAACGTTTACACATCTATATATATATATATATATATATATATATATATATATATATATATATATATATAGATAGATAGATATATATATATAGATATATAAATGAAGGAGAATGGAAAGGAATTAGAGAAAGCAAAAGCCAAATCAAAATTCAATTCAAAAGTTCAAAGCAAGGTATATTCCGCAAAAAGGCAATTTATTCAAGTTAAATTTTCCTTAAGCCAGGCTTTTCAAAGATCAAAATCTTATCATCAGAGGAAGTTGATAAGATTTTGATCTTTGAAAAGCCTGGCTTAAGGAAAATTTAACTTGAATAAATTGCCTTTTTGCGGAATATACCTTGCTTTGAACTTTTGAATTGAATTTTGATTTGGCTTTTGCTTTCTCTAATTCCTTTCCATTCTCCTTCATTTCTACCTACTCTATCCTGGATATTGAGCTGTATACTCTTCACAATAGGGTTTTACCTTTCCTAAAAGTTCGCTTTTAGTACACCTCTTTATATATATATATATATATATATATATATATACATATATATATATATATATATATATATATATATATATGTAATAATATGTATGACTGTATACAAGTAGATTCAGGTATATTTCATGAAATAAAATACACCACATCGAATGATATGTATTGAATTTTACAATCGTTAATTTCCACGACATTTTATTAAAAAGCGAAACTCGTAGACAACACACTAAAGACTAGAACATAGTATTTAATAAAATTAAAGCATATGACAATACTTAAGCATTTATTCTATTGTTTTTTTAATAGTAATTAATACCAACGAAATAATTGATAAAAATTCTCGCATCTTTGAAACCTTAGGATGAAATACCTCATCAAGAGTTATATTTAATGACCTGATATAAATAAAGACATCGAAGATTTGTTGTGAAACGTTTAGACCATGTATGACGAATACATGTAATTTATTACTTTATTATAGCATATATGTTTTTATAATGTCCGATAGTTATTTAATGTATTAAGCTTACGTGTATTTAAGATGAAGGAATCACAAGTTTTAGTATTTCTGATAATATTATTTCTATAATGTAGCCAATATATGCCTAAAAAATGTAGTGATGTCTACAAAGTATTTACACCTCGCCACACGACAACCGCTCCGTACTACTCAAGATCTAATGGCCATGCAGAACTCGTCGTAATAAGTTTAAGCGAGCAGCAAGGCAATCAAATAAGAGAAAAACAGAAGGTTAATTGTTACATCAGTTTTTTAAAGTGTATCGGATAATTCAAAAGCCGAGTAAACACTCAGTAATACAAGCACACTAACTCTTTCTCACAACACGTAAACGATTTTTTAATTAAAAAAAAACGGGAGAAACTCACATACAATTGTTGTGAGTTATCTCCCTTATCAAAAGGTCCATATATGTATTAATACATGCATATATATAGAATATATAATCATGTGTAGAAGAAAAAGGTTATTTTTTAAATATTATTTTACTTGAATTTTATAATTATTATTTATATTATTATAATTTGTTATTAATATTATTTTCATCTATTTTTTATAGAATCGAAGAGATGTTTTAATTTAATATGATGTTATTTACATCTATATGACATATATATATATATATATATATATATATATATATGTATATATATATATATATATATATATGAGTTTGTGTATATATATATAAACACTTAATTTAGTTTATTGTGTGTTTTTTAATTTAAAAATCGTGAACAAATAAAATTTTCGATTTTAATAATATATATTTTTTAATAATATATATATATATATATATATATATATATATATATATATATATATTAATCTGGCATAAAGAAAACTTCATGGAACGAGTCTAAAATTTTATTAGTTCTTCTAATAATAATAATAATAATAATCTTCATCATCATAATATCATAAGTAATTTTTATTTTAAACACTTATATGCTCAAAAACTATTAAGTACAATTGTTGAATATTTAGCATAAAAAGACATGGATGTACTGAATTGAGAGCAACACTTATGAGAATTCAATAAATGAACAGGAATAATTCACAATAGGGTTAGTTTTCAAATAACACTCATGAGAACGACACTACTTTAAAAATTCACACAATCAAAATGTATCTATTAATTAACTATTAGATTATTTAAGTTGAATGAAATTCAGGATAACACGAAAATACGAAAAAATATACGAAGCAAACGAATTATGAATTAGTTAAAATATATGGAATATCTCCTTTTTAAATAGCAAGCGAATATAACATCATTTGTAATACTAATAAAAACTGTGAAAAGGTAAATACAAAAATGACACATTTCTATATTCTAATGAACACAAGAGAGAACTATTTTTCTAATTTAAAATAAATTGATCTTCCATACCAAAGAAATGGAGAAAAATATATGGAATATCTCATTTTTAAATATCAAGCGAATATAACATCATTTGTAATAAATCGATGAGCAATACCTACTACTACTTGTACTACTACTACTACTACTACTGCTACTATTACTACTACTACTGCTACTATTACTACTGCTACTACTACAAATAATAATGATAACTTGTCATACCCCGTAAAAATACCATGGTGCTTTTTGCATCAATCTATATAATTTATGATTAATAATAATATTCCTTTTGAAATAATACATATCTGTCTGTGTCAATATGATTTAGAAAACATGTATTTTACTTCTTCCGTGAAAATAAATACCATTCTCAGGTAACGTTCGTTAAATAAATAAAGCGAATATGTTTCTTCTTTATTTATTAATTTAAAATTGCTAAAAATGTATTCTTATTAAAACAATAAATATTCTCTACCTTCTCGCCGTTAAAATAACTGTCAGCTAAATATTCGTCAAAACAATAAAACGAATGTCACATTTTGCAATGTATTTATTTAAAATTGTTGTTCATCTTGATTTTTGAGCAATTCATTTTAAAATGATTACAGAGGAATCATAAATCACTCTCTTTGCTGGTTGGACTATTCACTTTTTGGTGCTTATGCTGATTAGCGGACCATTAAAAAAATTTTAAAAAATATTTTTTTATAAAAACAATATTATATACTTATTCAGTGTTATCTTCTTACTCACTGTGCAAAAAAGTAGAAAAAATTATCCACTAGAACTTAAATTACAAGTATTTTTCCATTCTGCGTATCGTACCAGCGATTCGTTCACAGAGACGCCATGTTGTTTTTTATTATGATTTCGCAAGTTGATTATCTCCCCTGCGAAATCTTCTTTCTTTAGAAACAAACTGAAGTCTCTGTGAACGAATCGCTGTTACGATACGCAGAATGGAAAAATACTTTTAATTAAAGTTCTAGTGGATAATTTTTTCTACTTTTTTGTACAGTGAGTAAGATTATAATGCTTAATAAGTATATATTATTTTTTTTTATTGAAATAATTTTTTACTGTGGCCGCTCATCTGCATAAGCACCCACTTTTTCAATCGTGTAAAAGGTGATAACGTACGTGCGGACATTAAGTGGCTTCTCGTATTATCATATACATATATGTTCGTCTATTTTACGTCATGACAAAATGTTTTATCAATATTTAAATCTTAAAGTCACTACTTATTTGTAACGATTAATTGTATACCATCAATCGAACATAAGTTATTATTTCTCCTTATACTTAAAGCAAAATTGCGGATTAATGCAATATTAGTACGTTAATTATCATAATAAAAGATGATGGGGATTGAACTCGAGATATCCAATTTAATATGCCGTAAAAATATTAATGATAACAATCACATTAGATCAATAATGATAATAATATTCGGGATCATGACAGATAATAAAACATATATACTAAACTGGGTAAATGGTGGCTTTGTAGAGATATAGGATGTTACGTAATCAAGTGTTTATAAAACCTTAGCGTTAATTATACCAAACTGCAATAAAAAGATTAAATTCTAAAAGGGGAAATAGTCATGTAAATTTCAATGTTTGCATATTTATGTGTAAAACGTATCTTTAAAGTTCTACGACCATTGGAAATAATGAGTTCACAAACAAATATAATCAAATGCATAAACCCATTGACAGAACTAATCAATTTAATACATCGTGTGTATATCTAAAAAAATTAAGTTATTTTGCCAGATTTTTAAAGTCAGACCCAAATAGCATTTAAGCTGACAAATCAAACTTTGCTTTTAACCAGCCAATTTTTATTTGTTATTCTTGTACCATGTTATTGGCAATAAAATACTTTGCTACAATTTATTTAAAAAAATTACTTAGTCCGCACAGACGGCAGATAATATGAAGCAGTTTTAAATAATCAGCTAAAAATAAAACCCCGTAAAAAGAATAATTCATATTTTTAATTGAAGAATATAACAGGAGTTGTATTCCTTACAAATAAATGTTTTCTTTTCTTTTTCTGTATAAGTTTTAAAATGTGCAAACAAATAAAGACTAAAATAAATTAACTGCATCTCGGGCAGCTGATTTTTATATATTAATATTTTGTCAGTATAATTAAGATAGAGAGAAAATCATGTGAGTTTACCTGAGTTGTGATTCAAAACTAGTTTATTAAAATACTAAACTATACATACAATCACGACATTGGATGAATAACTAACACAAACCTGCGAAGATGCATGCACGAAATGTGCACACCAACGTTAATGGCCAACGGAAGGGCTACATTAATACAGAAGTACAGTGAAGAGTGAACGGCCTTAAGCAACTACAGACCAAGTATCTGCCTACTCTATTTAGACAATTTTAACAGCAAAAATATGATAACAGATGTAGGATTCCCTTAAAAACTGTGGACTACACCTTAAATAAGAACAGGATACCGGAAAGCAACAAGATAGACTCGTGAGGTGCTATATATATAGATCAATCGATCCTAACGGAGATAAAAGACAGGAAAAAGATAAAACTATGCAATGGAATCGATCGATGGCAAGAGCGTTTACAACAAATTCCCGCAAGTATGGATAATTGGATGCTCTGGGTTTACGGAATATCTTTAAAATATATATATATATATCTTAAAGAGAAAGCAATGGAAACTTGGAAACTGAACTGACAGCTGGAGGGCAACAGTTGAAAATGACAAGAATATAGAGGGCATCTTCCAAGGAGGTTCTCTATGTCTATAACTGTTAGTTTAATTCAGGATGCCGCTAAAAAAACATAATCAAGGCGTGTAACGTCGGATACAATTTCACAGACACAGAAGAAAGAATACGTCACCTCATGTAAAGAGACGAATACAGCAAATAAACACAACCAGAATCTTCAGTTTGGAGATTCCAGTGGAATAAGGAATAGAAAAGTATGACCTACTACAGATGGAAAACAATCACAACAACATAGAATTTACTTATGGAATAGCCATAGCATATACACGTTATTTTATCTGGAATATAAAGATTAACAGTTAAAAAGATCACCCTAGATTCTAAATAAAATGTGGATGTAATTATGGCATGTAAAACGTTCAGATATTGTCTCCAGTGTATTTTTTTTGGTTTTATTTTCATTGAAACTTTTCCAGATCAAGCATGGAGCAGTTTAAGATAACAAACAAACAATTTCAATGTAAAACACTTGCCAATGATAAGTGTTAGGTTGACAGATTCCGACCAAGAAAACAGCAATTATTCCTCCTTTGTCAGAAACATCACTCATAGAATGTGAGGACTAAAGGACACACTTAGGGAAGCAGGAGTTACGATCCTGTCGAAAGTAAACAACATGTCGACTTTTTACTATTGCGATCATCTAGAAAATCATATTATAATCGTAAATTTCATGAACCTTTTTCAATGTCTATATTTTCTTGGTTATTTGTAAGTATTTTAGCTTCAGAGTTTTATAAGTATGTGTGTGTAACTGTTCGGGTGACGAATATTCAAACAAATAACTTTTTTATGATCTGAAGAGAAAGATTACGGAAAATATTCTATGAATAAACTTAAAGATTTATTTATTGTTCCCGCTTAATGACAATTTTGTGTCTAGTACGACAAGAATTGGAAACAAAACACGAATCTTGTATCAAAAATCATCAAAGCCGGATTCAATCTAAGTCACAATTATTGTATTCAGTCACAAAAGACATTTAACTTTCTCTTCAGATCCGAGTGAAATTAAGTTTCGTGCATAACGAACTGCGTTTCTGTATTAATCAACTCGAAAATTGTGGCGAGAAACAAATAAACCAACAATTCTGTTATTTTACGGCATAAACACACTATGAATTCTGAAAAACGCGTCTTATTGTAAGTAGCTAATTGAACGAACTCTCTCCATCGTTCGGCTAAAAAGTCTACAATAAAATTAAATAAAATTATTAGAGATATTCTGTCTCTTTATGAACGCTTTTCCCTCCTTTTTTATCCGTTTTATTGAATCGTCCTATTCTTTATTTTTCAGTTTTACCAAACGCCATTCATCAAGACTGATCGCAGAAATGGTCCAATGAAAGCACTATCGAATCGATAACGAAGTAGCGGAGGGAACGTTTAATAATTACACATTTATTAATGCGGAACCAACTCTTGGAAATTCACAAGTTTCAATGAAAAGTTAAATCGGGAGTAATATTGCGGATGTGTTGGCGGATGCAAAGTGTGGCGGCCATTGAACAGGTAATTAATTATAATGAAGAGAAAAAAATGAGAGGCGCTTACTAAGAGGGAAAATTACAAATTAATTTAAAAAATCTGTGCATAATAAACTCCACAATTTACATTACATTACATATATTCTTCATTCGTTATGATAATTTTTTAGATTTGTACATTTAGACACTTTAAAAATTATTGCATATACACACACATACACACACACACACACATATATATATATATATACATATATATATATATATATATATATATATATATATAAATATTTTATTATACTTAATTTTATCTCTTATTTTATTTTATTTTAAAAATTATTTTTTATTTTTTATTTATTATTTTTTATTTTATTTTTTTATTTTTTATTTTATTTTAGTCTATTATACTTCTTTTTTATTTTATATTTTTTATCTTTTATTTTTATTTTTATATCATTTTTTAAAATATTTTTTAATTTTTTATTTTTTATTTTATTTTTTATTTGTTATCCTTTTATTTTATTTTTCCTTTATATATTCCATTATTATTTGTTAATATTTTATATAATATTTATTTTTATTCTTTATTTTTGCTCTTATTTTTATTTTCATTTTTCATTTTATCTTTATAATTTTGATAATGTTTATAATGTTTTATTATTATCATCAGTTTATCTTTATATTGTTTTATTTTATATTTGTAACTTATTCTTTGGTCTGATATTTGTGTCTGTGTCCCCTCCTGTCAATAGATGCTCCTCTACGACGAGGTTGTTATTTTTTCCTTGAATTTCTGTAAGATGTGATGCTAAAGGTGCTGATGAAGTGACGTTTTGGAGTGGCTTTGTTAATTAAAAAAAAAAAATTAAAAAATAAAGTATTTCCAGAATGTTTTGGTAACGACCGTACGCCATACCAGACTTGTTGTTCTAATTCTTTGAACAATTGAAATGTTCTAATTCATTAAATCCTCTTATATATATATATATATATATATATATATATATATATATATATATATATATATATATATATATATATATATATATATATATATATATATATATATATATAAGAGGTTTATGTAGTTTGCTTGAAGCACTGTTTATTAGTATATAGAAATGTGATACTTAGAATGCAATACAATGCAGAGGTGTGACGGATATACACAAGTTGGAGCAAATAAGACATATAATGGTGGATCAAATGAAATAGTTTCACCCTTAATACAATGTATACATACACATATATATATATTTATTTATTTATTATTATTATTTTTCACAAACACATATATATCTGTCCATCTACACAATGTTACAATGTTATGTAATACCTGTATCAAGATGCTGTTGTGGAAATTCCGTATGATTCAATATTTTTTTTAATATTTCGGGAACTCTCTTCTACAGAACTGTGCTCAACTCAAGTTCAATCTCAAGTTTCAAGCAACCTCAGGTTTCTTGTTACTTATTGCATATATATATATATATATATATATATATATATATATATATATATATATATATATATATATATATATATATATATATAGTCTCGGAAGTTTTTCAACCATTAAAACTATATGAAAAGAAAAAAACAAACATTTTAGTTCCAAGTCGTTCGGTGGAAAATCACTTTTCTTGTAAGACAATTTACTTTTTACAGTTACTATATTAGTTTGCTTCCAAGAATATACGCTAGTCTTAACATTATTTAAGGGATCATCAGTTGTTTACCATGAAAAACTGTTTCGGAAATTAAAAAAAAAACAGTATTTTATCTCATGACTTCCCAGCAGAGTTGATCAGACCCTACTTTCCTTAAAAACAAGAACAAAAACGTTCCGTATATAAGATCTAAGTTTATATATATATATATATATATATATATATATATATATATATATATATATATATATATATATATATATATATATATATATATATATATATAAACATGATATAACACTAATGACTTACATATTTTTCTTTCTATATAAGCTACGTTGTTGGATCTGAATATATATCGTCTCCAACATATAAAGTGATAAGTCGAGTGAGACATGGTAAAAATAGAGTAAGAATCTAAATTAAACTTCGAGTCACGTTCCCTGTTATTTAACATGTGTTTTCATATTACATTTTCGGATATTCAGAATGCCATGCAAATTATCCAGTCGTTCACTACGTATTTTAGATTGTACGTTTGTAATACGTGCATGTAGGCACAGGTTTGTAGTGCCTATATACTCATCCACTCACTTACAAAGTAATTTATATATTATACAACTACAAAGTTGGGGGCAGGTTACTTTTGACTTATATCTGGTCAACGGCCGAGTACCAAACACAACACGTGTATTGGCAGGGAAAATTGAATGAGTCACAACAGACCTATTTTCTTAGCGAATTAATTGCTGGCAGTACCTATCTAAGCAGATAAACTTATACCTGTGTTCAGCTCCTTAACTTTATAGAACTGGTTAATTTGGGATTTAATTGAGTTAAGCTATTATTCTATCATTGGTAACCATTCACGATAACAAATTATACTCTAATAGCTTGGGTTTTGAATCATCGATGGTCTCTGTTTCGCAGACTATATGAACATGCATTAATTTAAATGTAATGTGAACAAATATTTTGCTACTTTTGAACTCACCACTTAGGATTCCTCCTATGAATCTGTTTACTAATTAAAATCGCGCCGTACCTCTTGGTTTTAGTAAGCCTTATTCGGGGTTAAATAAAAAAAGGAAAAAACAAAACTTTAAGCTTAGAATGAAGCTTAATAGGTGTACAGATCATCGCATTAATTATAAGATTAGTCTTACGTCGTCAAGTAAAAGAAAAGTTATAACGAATATATGAGCAAAACAGTTCAAAAATAATTACGTGTTCTTTCAATAATGACACCTAAAAAGGAATAGATTCTTTTTCACGAGTAAATGTGAGGGAGAGATTTACGTTATTAAATAACAAGAAGAAAACCAGCATCACTGAATTGCAACGTAGTAAACATACTTGTTTACAACCCATTTATAACTATTACATAGCCTCTCAAAATATTTATATGGCGGAAAAGAATAGCGTGGGTCGAATCATGGGATAATATAGAAGTGCCAGCTTGGTGTTCTCAATATTGGTCAAGAACAGAGAGAAAGAGAGAGAGAGAGAGAGAGAGAGAGAGAGAGAGGGGGGGGACGGAGAGAAAGGCACGCTGAAGACGTTCGTTGTCATAGCAATTGAGATCTTCGTCGATACGTACGCAACTGTTCATTGTTTGGTATAAAAATTATACATACTAAATCAAATATAAATAGATGCGTAGCTGATATATTAAGGTAATTATGAATTACGGTGCATAAAGTAATGTACAACATATTTCCCAAACATAACTCAATCCTAAGACTACATTTTATTTTAGGGTGTATTTTGTATTATTGACGTATATTAAATAAAGTCTTAGGGAAATTAGCGTTCATTTAATAGCATTTATATATATATATATATATATATATATATATATATATATATATTATTATTATTATTTCATGTATCCACATAAAATTTTATAAATAGATATCCTTTTTTATGTATCAATGTTCAGTATTTACTTCAACAGTGCTGGATACATAAGTAGAGCTGGATAGGAAGCTATGAAAATATATTTATGGCAATTAAGCTACACAGGGGCTCCCGTGTTTCATCCCCGAGGGAATCTTCAGGCGAAAATGTATGGAGTTTTTTTTGCCGGGTGTTTTTAAATACACGGCTAGCTAGTTAACCAATACGATTCTTTGTTGTTCTCTCAGCTAATCGTTTAGCTTCCCGCGAACAAAGTCCTTGTTGGTGTTACTTCCTATATCCTGATATATTGTTCTTTTTTCTAAAGATTTGCCTATATCCTGTTTCCTTTTTTGTGTCAATATGATGGGTGAATTTATTTTAACACGTGGTTCCTAGTATTTCTATTTTAGGTTTTAATTTTTTAATTGTTAAGTATTTGTTTAGTTTAGTTTTTTTTACTTATTTGTTTATTTATTTATTTATTTATCGTTAGCCTAGGGTAAATTTATTCATGTGTAAGCAGCTGTTTGCTATCTAACTTCTACAGTTTAAAAGATTTCGGGGATCTTTAACATTTATGAAAATATATTTATGGCAATTAAGCTATCTCCGGAGGAAATCGTCAGACTAAAATTCATAGTTAGTTTTGCCGGGTGTTTTTATATACAGATCGAGCTAGTTAACCAATCAGATTCTTTGTTGTTCTCTTAGCCAATCGTTTGACTTCTCAGAAACAAAGGTTCAGTTGATTTTACTTCTTATTTCCTATTCTATTGTTCTATTTTCTATAAGGTCGCATAGCTTTGTTTCCTTCTGTGTCGAGATAATGGGTGACGTTACTTTAACAAGTGCTTGCTTTTATTTCTATGTTATGTTTTTGTTTTTAAGTTTTAGGTTTTGGTTTAGTTTAGTTTTTTATTTATTTATTTGTTTATTTATTTTTCTAGCTATTTATTTATTTATTTATTTACGTATTTATTTATTTATTGATGTATTATATATTGTATACCTGGGGTAATTTTTATTCTGTGCAGGCAGTTGTTTGCTATTTAACTTCAACAGTTCAAAAGGTTTTTTTTTTTTAAAGTTTAGGATTTCAAATGTCTCATTCAGACATAATCTACACGGGTCGCCTAAATTTCTACACGTACTTGCTTGTCGTATTGATTTAAGTTCAGTTATTGGTGAGCGTCTCGACAACATAGATAGGCCACATTATAGAATAAGAAAAAGGAAGTACAATTTACCGAACATGTGTTTGTGAGAAGCCCAACGATTGACTAAGAGAACAACAAAGAAACAGGGATGAGTCACCCTATAGAAAAAAGAACAATGTAATAAGAAATAGGCAGTAAAATAAAACGACCCTTGGTTTGTGAGAAGCCCACCGATTGGCAAAGAGAACAACAAAGAATATGATTGTTTAACTAGCTATTTCTAGATATTACATAGGTAGTCATTTTTTGAAGTAGACAATTATGCCAAACTATACATCCGGCATTTGATATGTCGAGTGCTATTTCTATCATCCGTCAATATATTAACCGACTATGTGTGGATAATACAGTCAGCACATCAGCTGTTGATCTTGCATGACGAAATCTATATTGCTTGTCACTGAATAGACTGTTCTTTTACGGAAGTGATTGACAACTTATTGATTGCTCACAGATTCACGCCACTTACTCATGATGTGCAGAAGACTAATTGGTATGTAATCAGATTTAGAATAATTTTTAAATACGGGACAGACTGACGAAGTTTCCAAAGGTGTTGGGAAGAATGTATCCTCTAAGCAACGATTGAACAGATGATGGTCTCACTCTGATCCGATGGGCCTTCCCCTGGGTCGTCCGACATGCGACGACGCATTTGGTTGATGTGTTTTTACAGGTGCCTCTAGGACCCTCTACAATATACACCATCCGCCCCAATCTTTTTTGTACATTTCCCACTTCCAACACGGTTTTGTTTCCATGATGTTCCTGGAAAAACACCTTCTCTCCATCCTCGTAACTCTTCTTTGGTGCCGTAATGTTGGTCGGTTTCACCTGTTTTGGTAAAAGTTTGTCGAATACCGACTTTATTTTTCTTCCAAACATTACTTCCGCCGGTGGTACCTGGACTGGTGTGTTCTCGTTGGGTTTAATTCTATACACTTGAAGGAACTGCTGGAGTGCCTTTTCTCTCGGCGGTCCCGTCGATTTTTTCAACGCTCTCTTCAAGGTTTCAACAATTTTTTCTGCCTGTCCGTTTGACCTCGGATGGTAAGTCGGTGTGGTGATATGTTTAATTTGAAAGTCTTCACAAAATTATTTGAACTCTCGTGAAGTAAATTGTGTACCGTTGTCCGATACAACAATGTCCACCACTCCGAATCCGGCAAACAGTTAATGCAACGCGCATATCGTTGTTGGCATTTGTCACAATTTTTTCGTTTAAAAGGACACTTCTGGTACCAATGTAGGTCCCCGCAACCCCAACAAGGGTGGTTTGGCAATTTTTCATCCGACCTTTGAGGCAACTCCTTCCTGAATTTTTCCTTCGAAGAGTGATTTTTTTGAAAAACGACGAATATTTTCAATATTAGAATTTGCTGCTTCCTCTATTTCTTTAGCTTCCTTTTTCTTGTAAATATGTCGTTGACAGCTTTTGGCCAGTTGTTGCAATGTAAAATTTGGCTCGGTTTCCAGTTTGCTTATTGCACGTCCTCTTAACTCTGCATCATTTTGCGAGACAAGCCCTTGAACAAATATTAATACTTTGACATTGTCCGCTGTCAAGGATGATAACTTTAAGTCGTCACAATGCTTATTGACGATCGAAGCAAACGTTGAGTAATCCTGGCTTTCTTTTCGCGTTAGGTTCGTACATTTCCACCTTTTGTGGAATAAACTTGTTTTGGGGCAATATAGTTCCATTAACATTTTAATGGTTTCCGTGAAAGATAGTTCGCCCGTTTTCTTCGGCAGAATATAATCGACAAATTTTGTATGCTCTGCCGTACCTAGTCTATGAAGAACTAAACGAACCTTTTTCTTTTCTGACCATGTGCTACAATCAATGTCGAAAAAATCCTGATATCGACGGTACCATGATTCGAAGTTTAGGTTCTCTTCAAGCACATCGTTGAAGGTTTCTATAGCTGACCATATTGCATTTTGGTTGAACGCGTCGCTGTTGTAATTCGTCGTATTTATCATTGCTTGTGTCAGCTGTTCAAATTTTCTCTCTGATTGAGTCTGTCGTCTAATTGTAAATTTTTGTATCCCAATCAATTGTTCGTCTAAAGATTTTCTATCTTCTCGCTTTTGTGCTAAATTCTTTTCTTCAAAATACTTCAACAAACGTATTTGCTGCGACTGAATTTCTTTCTGTAGAGACTGAAGTATGTCATCGTTTGCTTTCTGTTGAGCAAGAAGTTTTTCATCGTTTGCCTTCTGTTGTTCTGATTGAAATTTAATCATCTCCAATATCTGTTTCGAGAAATCTTCCATGATTAAAGAAATACTTTCTTGAAAAAGAATTAGTCATAAATAGTCCATCACGATTTTTTTTCTTTTCAAATGATTACTTTTTAATAACAAACTCAACCCCTTCTCATCACTGCGTCATTCGGGTCTCGAATTCGACCGGCACTTGGTAATCTTTTTTTTCAAAGTTCCTTCAGGCAAAAAAAAACGATTTTATTAATCCGTCTTATTGGGTAATTAATTTTACAAATTATTTGTATTTTTGTCCGCATCTGGAACAGTTTTCCCAATAAGTCCGTTTCCCTTTCAGTGTAGGCTGAAAATGCAAAATAGCAAGTAATGGCTATATAAAAATTGACTAGTTATTCAAGAAAGTAACTTGATTTTACTTGTAAGATTTAAAAAAAATTTTTTCCGACTATACGATTTTACAGTGACAAGTCTGTTCGCAAAATACGTTTGACTATATCGGACACGTAAAAAGGTTCTTGTAGTATGGAGTTTTCTTTTTTCAAACCTTTCAGTTTCAGTTTCAGCACATGGTATTCCAATTTCATTTGTTGCACGAGGTAAAATCCCGTATTGAAATACGAAGAACACAAATAGTAAAATCTGTCTTACTTTTTTTTTCTTCCAGTTAAAACACTGGTTATTTCTTGTAAGGCAGACTCGTCACAAAATTAAATGTATTCGATTTTCCAATATCTTCCCGAAAATTGTAAAACACAAGTTTTTTTTGTTTTTTTTCAAACGAGTAGAATTTTTTTGTCGAAGGTTGACCGTGTTGTAGACACTGGTTTATCACTCACAGGTTGCAAGGCCCAAGGTGCTTCCAACGAAGTCCTTTACGAATCACTCGCCGCCAGTTGTTGTGGACCCGTTTAGGGATACCGACAATGAAATAAAAGAACAACAGGTTTAGAGATAATAATAACGAATTGTATTGAACATAGACATTATACACACGTCAATGGTGGCAGTGCTAGTGCCTAAATGTGCCTCCCGGCAAAACCGGTATTTATGGTAGCCGGTTGCTACCATTTAGTTATTATTAAAGGGTAGGTAGGTCACCCACAACACTAAATAAAATACAACGACCTTAAATTAATAACATAACGTATGAAACCAGTGGCAACATTTTAAAATGCTTAACGTAATGCGATTTTGTTCTGTGATCCCATTCAGCGTTGCTGATTTTAAATCGTCAACGATTTCCTGGAACAATGCGAAAAACATTTTCTGCGCGTTTATCTGCCGTCTTTTTGAAAATCTCTTCTTTTTTCCAGATTAATTGTTCATTTGATTTATTACACCTGAGGATGATTTAACGAAGAATCGAAAACGTTCGTGAAACCTATGGAACATCTACTAATTGGTATTTGGAGAACATGGTTACACAACAGAAGATATACTTGAACAGGTCATCTCGTTTTCTCTTTCTTTCCAATTGTTTTCCTTTGAAATGGAATGTTTATATTGATTTAATGATGTTAAAGTTTGTTTGAATTTCATGAATTCTATGTTGATTATTTTTCTTATGTTCCTTTCATACTTTCTTTCTTTTTAATTGCCTTTTTTATTAAAAAATTCACAATTTATTTCATGTCAAATCTATTTCTCTCAGAAATATCTTAATATAATTATTTTGCAATATATTTTTTATTTATTGTTTGCTTTATTTCAGATATTTTCTTCATTCAAAAAGATATTTTTTACTGATATTTAATATTTTTCATTTCATATATATTATTGTCGATTTCCTTCTTCCTCCTTTTATTTTGTCTCTCCTTCTTCAGGCAAATCGCATCGGCTTATTCATTATGAATTAAAATTGTTTTGCTTAAATAAAATGAATATTATTTTGAATATCAAGAAAGGAACATTTCTATGAAGGCATGTTCTGCATCAAATTTGCATCGCTGCCAAATTAGAGCAATCTCAGAAGCGAAGATTACAATGCAATGAGAAAATGAATGGATGTTTTAAAAGAAAATAAATTATGAATACAACGAGAATTGAAGGAAAAATGATTTGTTTGTTTCCCGTTAAAAAATATGGGTTTAAATGATGTTTTAATTGTTGAAGCTCATTGAAAAATACAATTTAGAAAAGAGGAAATTAAGTATGAAAACAATGAATCGTTTCTAGAAACAACAATTGAGCGCAAGTAAAAAAAAGTAGAGAAGAAATATATTTATAAAGAATGTAGGAAATGCCATTTGTTTTTAAGCATTTTATTTCAGTTTAGTCATTCATGTTCACAGGGGAAATATATTGAGGAAACAACGCACGTGGTGTAAAAAGACAAAAGTACAAAGATGTATGTTTCCTTTCCGCAAGGAACATAAAGTAAACATTAAGAAATACTGTTCTTTACTGTAACTCTCAAAAAAGAAGACGGGAATCCGTGAGAGGATTGAACCAAGACTACCAAATATATACTACACTCTCGCTACAAATCAGGAAGTAATACCTGTGAGGATAGTATCGTAACGAATAAACATATACTACACTACCGACTCAAAGGAAGAGGTAATTTATTTACCTCCTCGCCAGGAGGTTAGGCACAAGGCCAGTTTTATCTTAATCCCACAAGGTAAGATGTGACCCAAGGTCGGGTCGGGAAAGTGGGGCTTGAAAAGCTAGCGCCCGAGAAGGTGAGCACTCTGGCGATTAAAAATTGCCTGGGCAGCCCCGTCGGCATTCCCCGGTAGGGGCGCCCCAGGCAGTAAGCAATAAACTTACTCTTCCCCAAAGAGGGGAGGCAAAGCCTGGGAGGTTGGCCTTCGTAGAACTGCAGAGGACAGACCCATTGACCGGCGTAAATCAAACCCCGAAGGCCAAGACGATACCAGTCTATGGAGTGCAGTATCCATCGGAACATATACTACACTTTGATCTTGGCCAAAAGGAAGAGGTAATGTCTATGAGGATGGTATGACAATATGCAATAGAATTCTGTTACTATACTACACCCCTCTCAGGAAGGAGATGGTAATCCATGAGAAGATGTTATCAAGACCAACAAATATGTACTATATTGCCTCTAGAAAGGAGGGAGTAATATCTGGAAATATGGTATGACAAGAGAACAGATACTACACTACCATATAAATTTAGCATTAAAATATAAAATATGAGTCTGAAATAGTATCGTAAACGGAATTTAGCATAAAAATAATATAATAGTACACTTTATAGAAGTAATAGTATAGGTTCGGCATCACACATGCAAATATAGAATCTACACCAGTAATCTCTATTTATATAATTTGGTGTGCATATTCGTTTATATATTTGTATGTACAAGATTGATTTCTAAAATAATTACTGATTATTATTAATATTTATAAAATGGCTGTTAATGTGGCCAATATTATGTCTAATTTATTTTCTTGCAAAAAGGTTAAAAAGAAGTGGATTACGTACAGAGAATTGAGATACCGCCGATTATTTGGAATAGTAACTATATCTTTATTATTTTAGATTTTACGGAGTATTTCAAAGTATTTTCGGGTATTAACACAACTAACCATTTGCAAAATCAATTATTTAAGATTTGCATTGTAAGTAGACACCAATTAAGTCATATTACCTTAATTTCAATTCATTCTTAAGACCACTTAATCTTAAGTGTTAAATTTTACATATTTTCGAGTATCTAAATAATATAATTGATTATTATCAAAATTAGAATTACGTATTCTAAATATAAGTTCTTGTAGAAGTATACCCTGATCAAAATCTTCGTAAATAGGTGAAAATGTCGTTGTAATTGTGCAGTTTGGGGAATTAATTTTAACTGTCCTGCGATAAATATTCTTCTAGTATATATATATATATATATATATATATATATATATATATATATATATATATATATATATATATAGAATGGTTTTAAAAAGGCTCAAGGCAATGCAGAGAGCCGGATTGATAATAAGCTAAAAAGAAAGAAAAAACATCGAAGGTATTTACTGCCTATATACTATCTAGTAAATTAATTTGATATTACACACTTATTTTTGAACGCCTTAGGTATATGTAAGATAGAATATTAAAATGCGCTGGGAAAAGTAAATTTTGTCTGGTTCAAAAGATGTTCCAGTACCTATCATATAACAAATATTAAATTACTTATAATTATTAATAAACATCTGAAAAGAAAGGACAATTTTAGCCAACATTAAGCAACACGAATAAAACTGATAAAACACCTAATATTTTCTGGCATGATGTTTAAGATCTAATATGGATTAATTTTTGCGGTATAAATCCGACTCTGGTATCAGATACGATCTATTAAATCAAATATCCGCTTTTTGTTCATTTTGCAGAAAATAATTAATTTAACACATTTTGAAGACGTTAGAGTGCACATTACCCTATTTCGGGTCACAATACATTTATTAAAATAAATTGCAGTGTAGGTTGTATGAGGTATATGTTATTTATTTATGATTGGCGTGATAAGTTAGATTATAATGACAAACACTAGTGTAGAAATACAAACAATATTCACAGACAAAAATCAGCTGAACCTGGACGAGTATATATAGTATAATATTTAATAAGGCAAGGAATATAGACGTTTCTGACATTTTTTGTTTGGAATGAAATTAAAAAGTGTAAAAAACGAAGGAAAAAAAATCAATACATAAATCTACTCAGCTGGCTTTCGTACACACTCATCAGAGTAAATACGTGGAAATAATTCATGTACTAAATAAAATAGTGAACTGAAAACCAGTGACAAGTTTAGGGGAAAAAATGACACATTTTGCGTGTTTAACAATGAGTCAGATTCCTTCCATATTATTCCTTAATTACACCCAGCTTTACTGTTCACCTGTGAGAGGGCACACAATTCCACTCTTTTTTTCTTGGATGCACCAGTGCATAAATCTGATTCATTGTTTCTTACATCTGTTTACCGCAAACCTACATTTACTGGTTTATATTGTCACTGGGACTATTCTTGTCTCAAACAAAGATAAATAAGTCTTATTAAATGTCTAGTGCATCGCGTTTTAAAGATTTGCTCTGAATCCCTGATTGATTCGATTTATTAAAGAAGTTCTCATCGAAAATGGTTACCCTCTTTATATTGTTAATTCTAATATCGTTACCAAGATCACCCATTTTCATAAGCCTAAACTTTTTTGGTCCTCCAAAATGTCCGGCGTATCTCAGATTACCATGCTTAGATAATATCAGCATAACATCTGCTAACCAGATTTGTGTTGATGTACGTCGTTGTTATCAGGCTTCGAACCCTAGAATCGTTTTTTTCTGCTTGACTTTTCTTAAAATCCGTGCACAAGGATGTTCTTGCACACCAACATATCAGTAATATTATTTATCAATTTAAATGTCGATGCGATGTCGTATACGTGGGACGAACAGTGCAAATGTTTAGATCCAGAATAAAACAACACATACCCCCTGCAATACGCCAGGGCTAACGAAATAATTTAAATAATTTAGTCAAAACATCCGGGTCAGCTGTTGCTGACCATCTTATAAATAGCGCCGGATGTGCGTCGACTTACACTAGTGACAGGTTTTCTGTCATAAGTAGATCACATTCCTTATTACACCTTAAAGTCCTGGAAGCAATATACATTCAATCATTAAAACCTACCCTTTGTAAACAAAAGGAATGGCTTCTAGGATTTAATGTGGTCCACTTGTGACCGCTCTTCACAATGTTTCTCCTAAACTTGTCACTGGTTTTCATTTCATTATCTTAAGTTTTACTCCTAGTGCATGAATTATTTGCACGTATTTACTTTGATGAGTGTGGATGAAAGTCGGCTTAGTTGATTTATGTATTGATATTTTTTATCTCGTTTTTACACTTTTCAATTTCATTCCAAACAAAAAGAAAATGTCACAAACGTCTATATTCCTTACCTTTATAAATAATTGTATCCTTAGGAATTTATTTATATAGTATATATAGCACTTTGAGACATGTGTTATGTATAGAATTCATATATCATTCGTTTTGTAGACTTTAAAAAGGAATTCATCAATATCTCTTTTTGCATAGACATCACTTTTTGTTCATTGTTATTATTTGACTACCTTGGAAGTATTTGACTCCTCAAGAAGCAATTTAATTATTACCTACTGATACTACCAGGAACTAATTGGATCTTCTTCCCTCATTAAAAACCAATCAGAATGGTGGAGACATTCCCTCTTGACTATCATGCCGTAATACTAGCACTGATATACTTGTATGTTTTGGAAAATTGCAATACACCAATTATGTGGTCTAGAGATTATGACTACAATATTTCAAAAAAATAGTTTTCCGTTTGATTCATGTGAGTGGATCATTTTTCTAACAGTTTTTTTAAAGTGTGAAATGTTTTTACTTTATAATTGAAATCGGTATTGATCAATCCAAATATAAGTCTATAAAAATGAAAAAAGTGTATGCTAACACCGGATTTCTTCTGGGGAAGTTTAATTACGATGTTTGCTGAATAAACACCGTTCTTAATCTCGATTTAAAAAAAATAAATAAGAAAAGGGGACTGAGGAAACTTTCTTGGATCACTAGCCGGATTTCATCCTAAATAGAAGATGACTAGATTAATTATTCCCCAACATACACTGTAATGTATAATTTTAACTAAATTAAATTCGTGTATCTTTAAAATAGATAAAGAAATAATATTTTATTAAAATAATACATGTATATATATAAACATAAGACGAACATATAAGAACGTTAGGAGGGTGATATTAGAGAAAGTGTTTCCATAATTAAATACAGTATATTGATGACACGAGTTTGTTTTAATTTTATTGTACTTAGCAGTTATTCAAGTTTTCGACTTATTTTTTCAATATGTTGTATTCTCTTCAAACACAGACACACACACACATATATATATATATATATATATATATATATAAATGTATACAAACATATGTATACATTTCTTTATTGCATTTTCTTTCCTTCTTATATATTTTCTGTTGATTCTAGATTCATCGACCGGCATCTTTTAACATTTATCCTTTACGGCTGGCGGCATCTGTGCCGAGGTTGAATGTCGACGTAGCGTCTGAGACGAAGCAATGCCCAGGGAAGCCCGCTGCGAGCTTCCCGAATTAATACACGCCCCACAAACATCCATTTCTATGGATGGCTGTCGAGCTCTTCGTTATTTGATGTGAAAGCAAATTGTCTATTCAAAGATTTCAATAAATACCTGCAGGATATGCTAGAAATCAAGGCAAACGTACACAATCACAGTCTATATACATACACACACATACATAGACACAAATATACAAGGTTATATGTGTATCAATTTATGCATATTTGGGTTTGTTTTTATGTGTGAGTGTTTAAGTTAATTCTTATGTATACATGTACATATGTATATATCTATATATATATATATATATATATATATATATATATATATATATATATATATATATATATGGAGTACACATGACTTCGAAGGAATACATAGAATATATTGCTAAGTTTGCTGAAAGGAATGTAGGCTCCGTCTACTGTTCTAGAAAACCTCTAAGACCTGTCAGTCTCTTATATTCTTATAAAACCACCATTTTCCAATGCATTGAGTGTTGTAGTAAAATAGGGGTTATGCCCAAAGTTCTAGGTTGTCGATCTTTAACAGGGTTACACTAAAAGTCTCTTACCTAGTATGTCCCGCTCTCTCTTCCAAGATCCAGTCCCTGTCGCATCCCTCAAGTGCGTCATCCCTGTACTTGTTTTATGACTTTAAATACGGAAAATATTCTGATGAACTTACCCCGATTCTACCCTCCTGCTGATTTCCTGAGTTACTACCTTAAAATAATAGTTCTATAATTTTCAGGGTAGATCTGTCTGAAAAGTGATAGAGAAAATATAAAAACTTCTAGAAAATAACGTTTTATTTATTTAAATACATTTTCTCCTTTTATTGAACATTTAATATTTAACCTCCTACTTACTAATCTGACCAGGAGGTATATTAACTTGTCTTACCACTCATTTATAACTTCTCATAATTACCTGTAAAAACGGCACTTGGTCACAAGCTCCGTCAAGAATATCAGAATCTAATCTCCATATTATCGGAAAACGGGACACTTATCCAAACACATCTGAAACCAAATTGTATTCCTGCATAAGACTATAATGGGCTACAAGACGATTGGTTAGCATCTCTGTACGAAGAAGTAAACTGTTGGCGAGATAATACGAACATGTTAAAAAAACAGAACAAACACCAATTTCTCCCATTCTGGTGTTCCACGCAAGATCTCCAAAAGCAGAGTTAATCTGATCATGAGAAAGGTAAGTGCACAACCCAAAACTACACGGATATATCCTCTTCATGATCTTAAAGCAGCTAAGATTACAGCCAACAAAATGACTATTAGTAACACACAACTTCTTAGTTGACTGAAACCATATGGTGCCAGCAATGGTTCACCTATGTAGAAAAGGCTGTATGTGTGCAGTACTTTACAGAATTACAACAGCGCTAGTGTATACAAATATAATGGCATATATTTATTGTCGGTAGCGATGAACGAGTGCATATTAGTTAGAAAGAAGAATGAACATGAGTTTTTACGAACGCGTGCAAGTCGACTGCCGATCTCAATTTCTGGTTGATATTATATAACAATTTGTGACACCAACGCATCCACCGCAAAGCCCATTCTCGGATTTCTCTTTTGCTGTCAATGTAGGATGTATATTTAACGACTGGATGTTACGTTATGTAACGAACCTTTTGATAAGGGTAACATTTGCAAGTGTCCTCGAATCAATCAACAAATATGTTATTCTCAACAAACAATTTTGTTCTTTCTAGTCAGGCGTTCCGAATCAAGCAACAATTATTTTATTTCCGACAATCAATCGCGCTTAGTTTCTTCCGGCCAGGGGCACGTCTATGCCAATTACGCCTCACTTCTGTCAGGTAACACTCTCGTTAGACGCGACCCGAATATTCAACAGAGGTTATATGTACAGTCTCGTCTCAAGTTTGCAATTAAGCACCTAGATACTTCATAGGAAGTTTGAGAGAAAGCGTTAGGGCCAAATGAGAGTAAAATTGATATTTTTACTATTGAACACACTTCTCGTGTTTCATGGACAAAAACACCGGTGACACCAAGAACAGATTTCAACCATTAAGGATGATCGTGGAAACATTTTATTGAACGGGACTACTACACCGTGACGAGTGAAAGGTGAATGCGGTGAAGTAAACAAAAATCGTGAGTAAAACCTTCTCGCTTAAGTCAGACCACTGATTGGTCCTGCGTATGTGCTCCAGCATATTAAACATCCAAATCATTCACCTCATGCAACAAATGAGTGACACAAGAAGAAGCCTATTCAAATAATAGAGTCGCTTAATCAGTCTCTGGACCTTCATGCTTTAAATGATATGTGAAGGATGCTGAAGCCTCAAATTGCCGGACGAAAACCTACAAGCCTAAAAAATGTACAGATTATCTAACATAAGGGGGTTCACTAAAACCTTCTCTGTGATCTGTAAAATCGTAGTAACCATCTACTGCACACGTCTGAGTGCTGTGCTGGCGAAAGATGGTTTCTAAATTAAGTAATTAAATGTATTTTCTGATGTGGTGAATTACATATATTTTTAAATAAAATACAATTAAATGTACTAACATTAATGTAAAATGAATTGTTTGAACTGTTTTATATTACATATCTAATTTTATAGACGGGTTAGGGTTAACGTAAGGGTTAGTGTTAGATCTCTTATTTTAAAGACAGACACATCGTGAATATTTGTCTAAGGTGGCAAACTAATCAAATCATCGGATTAATTATTTTCTAAACTGTATATATATATATATATATATATATATATATATATATATATAAGAGGTTTATGTAGTTTGCTTGAAGCATTGTTTATTGGTATATAGAAATGTGATATTTAGAAGGCAATGCAGAGGTGTGACGGATAGACACAAGTTGGAGCAAATAAGACATATAGACATATAATGGTGGAACAAATGATTTAGATTTTACGGCTTCCTTCATATGCACGCTTAGACTTCTGAAGAATGGAAGAGTTCCCGAAAATTAAAAAAAAAAAAGTTATATCATACGGAATTTCCACCAGGCCATCTTGATACAGGTATTACATAACATTGTAACATTGTGTAGATAGACAGATATATATTTGTTGTGAAATGGAGAAAAACAACAACAACAAAAATAATAATAAATAAATATATATATATATGTGTATGTACACATTGTATTAAGGTTGAAACTAATTCATTTGTTCCACCATTATATGTCTTATTTGCTCCAACGTGTGTATATCCGTCAAACCTCTGCATTGTATTGCCTTCTAAATATCACATTTATATATATATATATATATATATATATATATATATATATATATATATATATATATATATATATATATATATATATATATTTATATATATATACACATATATGTCTGTGTGTGTTTATTGTGACAATTTAAATCATTTTCAAATCGGGATTACAATCAAAAAGCATACACAAATGTGTTATAGTTGTTTAAAACTTAATTCAAAACAAAATGAAGCTCAATCATGACTATTTACACATTGAAATAGGTATTTGAAAATTTGCAATAGAAGATTAGAAAAAATAAGATTACAGATCAAGATTATATCATACTGTGATTTAATTTAAATTTCGGAGCAAAATAAATGTTGAAAAAATCTAATTCACCACATGAACAGCCTCATCCTCAGAATCAATTGGCGAGTATACAGCATACAATATCCAGGTTAAATCCAGGTGAAAATGCCTTCATATCATTGTCAGAAAACATCAATTGCGATATGAAGATAATATAGGCTAAAGCTTGATTGGCTAAATAATCAAATGTCGAGAAAAAAACTCGGATACATATGAAAAAGGTTCACCGACTAAGCTCTTAAGTAATCAAGGCAAACTCTCTCAAAATAATTAAGTAAATATCAAAAGAAACATTTATATAGGGTCTGTGGAACTGAAGTTTATTCCATATTCTTTACCTTCCACATTCCGGACTTCTAAAACAAAGTCCAGATGATTCAATAACTATGAGAAATTACAGTCAAAGTGAGAGAAACATCTAAGACTCATTATCTTTTTTATAATCAAATTTAAAAGTAGAAACATTTAAAAAGCTTTTACAAAGAATAAAAATGAAAAGTTTAAATGAATTGAATTTTTATAAATTTTAAGTAAGTATTAAATATAAATAATTGCTATTTAGATGGAAATAAAAGTTCTTAAAATTTTAATCTTTCTTCAGAAACGTGTAATATTTTTACTTCGAAATTGTCATTAGTCAATAACTTAGATGTGTCACATAATATATATATATATATATATATATATATATATATATTTCTCAGTTTTCTTATATTTCTGTTTTTTATGGAGATGGGTCATCCTGACGTATACCAGACATTCACCCGCTATTTCAGAGACTCTAACCGAGAGAACTTTTATAAGATTTAACCGTAATTGTGTATAACTCTCTTGCTCTTTGTTCACCGGGTATATGCTACAAGTAGTTTTTAAAATTCCTTTTCATAAGCCCAGTTGCTCTTATGAATTCCGCTCTTATAAAACTGGATTGGTAGAGATCTTCCGAAGATTCCAGTATTTTTCATGCCGTGCATGAAGACATATTTAACGCATTTCGATTAACTTTTAAAAATGTCTATTAAGGTTTTCTATTTTAGCAATGTTTTATACATAATTTTACATTTACATGAGGCGTACTTTTTAATAAATCTGAACTTATTTCTTTCAGAACCATATGTGAAGCATATTGGATTGCAATGAAGAATATGAACAAAAAAGAAATTTATATTGTTTTCGTTTCACTAATTCAAACTCAGTCATAATCCGCTTGAAGAAGCCGTTAATATTAAAGGAGCAAAGGGGAAAACGTCCACAAGTGGTCGCAACGTACGGTGATTTAAGATATTCTGTACTGATAATGATAGCTATGAAGTTCAAGGTAGAGGATTGCCATGCATACTTGACGAACGTTTGAAAAAAATCGTGAAGAAACTCCACTTCAAAATGATAGAAACCTGACTGATTCGATGTCAGTATTTCAACGGTGTCTAACAATTGTATGCAAATTAGTAAAGTGAAGAATAAAACGCGGGAGATTTATGTATAACTGTTTCTTTTCTAAAATTGATCATCCTAAATCGAACAAACTAATACAGCACTTTCTCCTTTTCAACAAATACTTCAACAAATCCCACAGCAGATAATTATCCCCGAAAACATTGCTTTCTGTTTTTTTTTTATCGAACGATGTGACAAATCTCATTCCGGTGTGTAAATAAACGTTTGTTTTCCCTACAAATATTGTTATACTACGTAGACTTTTGGCACGAATTATAGATACGTTTTTTCTGCTATTTCGTTCCCATTTCTATCCATTCTGGCACCATAGCGTGCTCGATGTATCGGGGATTATGATATTGCTTAAATATACACATAGATCAATAGGAGGTTGACTATTCAGATTTGGATGAATATGTTCATTTAAAACGCCGGTAGCAAAACAATCTGTATGACTGGCGAAAAATCGAACATCGTATCGTCCTGAAAATTTGCTTTAAAAATATTACCTGCTGTTAAATCAAAAGTGAACAATTCCAAGCCCCCAGGTATTTACATGAATATAAATGGTTCAACTAAAATAAATCATATGATTTTAATAAAGTACTAACCGTCAGATGGCACATGGCAAAATGTGACCCAAATCGGATTATTCATTCACTAATTACAGCTAGTTAAGTGATGCTACAGTTGATACTTTTCAAAATATCTGAATGTCGTGTGTTGATAAAGCATTACTTTCTGATGGGGAAAATACAATTCAAGCAAAGCAATGGCTTTATAAGTGTTATTCGGACTTTGCCCCATCGGAAACAATGGGAAAGAGGTGGTATGTTGACGTTAAACATGGTCGTACACACACAGATGATGCTGAATGCTGAGTTCATCCAAATTCGTCAGTTGCATCGGAAAAATCGAAGAGAAATAATATGATAGAAGTGTAATGTGAGTCTTAAAGACAGGCTTAGTTTTGCTGACCTCAGAGGAAGATTAAATCTGGACTATATAGGGGGATGTCTATAGAACAAGAGACTTTGATTGAATTGCTACATTGAAAGAATGGATGAAGATTCTTCGGTTTGTAGATGTAGAACAGTAGAGGTATCAGGTCCAGTTAACAGGGAAAAGCCAAGGAAACAGTGTGGGAAGTGATAAAGTTGGATTTAAGAAAAAGAGAAATAAGTAAAACCCTTGCCAGATATAGGTTTGTTCGTTAGTCAATTTGTTAAAGCTGTCCACCACATACCACCATAAAAAAACGGATGTTAAACTAAAGATGATGATGATGATGATGATGATGATGATGATGATGATGCTGGTGATGATGATGATTATGATGATGTTGGTGATGATGATAACGCTCCTCCTGGTTTTAAACTATCCTCATGCTGTAGTTGCTATTGCTGTAACCAGATTGTTGATTAACTGTTGGTAAATCTTGCACCTAATTGTTATATGATGTATGTTACTTTCTTCTATCTATCTTATTATTATATCACTCACGGGCTTTCATTACGTTGGATTACTGGATTTTGTCGGATAACTGAAGTAAAAATACGTTGACCCTTCTGAGTCATTCGATGTATATTCAAGTAATACTAAATTGCAGAAGCATGAATGACTCTAAATTCACTTTCTTTAATACTATTTGTTACACCGGCCGTTCTTACACAGGAGAAACTACACCGGTTGTCACTATAAGTAGTGCGAGTCACCAGAAGACAAAGCACCACCGTGTAACTGTCTAGCCAAGAGCTAGTTACTTTCTTACTTTGTTAATACACTTGTTAAACCAACCCTCGACTTCACTTCCTTTATTTATTATTTACTGTGGAACAACTTCACAACACTATTAATAAATCAAATTATTTGTCAACAAACAATAGTAAAGTATTCGTATAGAGAAGAGTACCAAGTCATAGTAGAGAAACGAGTATGAATGAAATTAGAATCTAAACTAACACCACTTATTTAATTGTTTTAGCATGATTCAGGATCGTCTTGTATTTTTGGCTTCCAAATAAACTGAAGCAATGCCAATTTGGATTAGGTGCGTTCAGATATTGCGCAAGCATTGCTTTAACATAAGCTCTCGATCACACGGTAAACCTACTAGATGTTATTATTTTTATCTGGACCTATAAGAAAGCTAGTCTCTCAGTTATTCTATATCACTTCTCTTACGTGGGCAAGGACGAACATGTTCTCATGCTACCTGGCTTAGGACTAGTATCTTGCTCGTGTTATCCGAACTAGTATGAAGCTCCCTTTTCCATGCGACCTGCAGAATGAAATAATGCTGAAATTTCTTAGTAACCTACGAAATTAGCTGACCGGTGAATATTAAACATCGCAATTTATACAGTTTAGCCACTAAGAATACATATATTCATAGTAGAGACTAGATGGTCACGAAGGATCATGCCAGTAAATGTTGAAAACTATTGAACAACTTTAGAGATGACATTACATTCAAATAGAAAAGTAGGTAACTGAAGTCTTTACATTCGTGAATTCTAACAATACTCAGTTTTTTTGGATGTTATTGGTCCATTGAAAGAATTTCAAATATGTGACATGAAGACCATATTCACTTTTATTCTTATTTTGGTTCAGTACGTTCTCAAAAATCAAGTAGACCCTGTCTGGGTCTAAAACTTGATCTCTATATCCATGTGTTAATTCAAGATTATCCTTTACCGCCCAAACGTTAAATTAGTAAATCGATAAAAACACACAGATTTTCATTTCCACAATTGCCCACTTAATTATGTTACGCTTTTATCTTTATTGTAGCCGTTGTTGAATTGTGTTGGATTTAAACACAAGCATTCATCAAATCTTGTAAAGTATCCAGCTAAGTGTTGTTACTTGAATAAACATTAGTTGAAGAAGGTCCACCATTCCTCATATGAGCCAACGTAAAGCCGTTTCGAGAGGATCTTATGTCGGCTTCGAATAAAATATTATTTTGAATATTTGGTTAGTATTAACTTGTAGGTACAATTAACCGTCATGTTAGGTTGCCCAGTCAAACGCTTGTACAGAGAGACCGAAAACACTCAGGGATGATGTCTAGTAGGTAATTCTAACACCATCTCATAGTAATTATTGATGTTATTAGTTCATTGCAGGAATTATAAACGGGTGACATAGATATGATATTCTCCATTTATTGTTTCATTTTACTTCAGTCGAAGTTCTCTGTAATAAAGGGGCTCCTTCCTGGCGCTGACACTTGATGTATTTATAAGATGCATAGATATTCGAATATTTCATTAAAGTTCACATTTGCCTGTCAAACATTGAGTTAATGAAGAAGTGAAGAACATTAATTTCCTTTTTCTGCAATTCACCATTTAACTATGTTATAGTATTTTTTGTGGTTTCTTAGTTTTACTGGATTCCAAGGCAAGAATTCATCTAGTTGGAGTATTCAGCTTCGTGTTGTTACTTGATGTGATATTACTTAAAGAAGGTGCACCATTCCTCGAATGAGTCAGTGCATAGCTGTACTGAGGGTGTCTTATTTGGGCTTTGTAATACTATGTTATTTTGAATATTTGGTCAGGGTTTACTTGTAGGGTAAAATATCTATATGCAAGGTTGTCCTGACGAATCCTTGTACAGAGAGAACGAAGACACTCTGGGATGGTGTCTAGTAGGTAAATGAAACACTTTTCTCAGGAATTTGTGATGTTATTGGTCCATTACAGAGATTATCACCGAGTGACATAGAGATAATATTTCCTCGGAGGGACTAGATTCTTGAATCTTATTGGCTAGGATTTCATGGGATGTTTTGCTCCATTTTTTAAAATTTTAAGTTGTGGTAGCATAAACAATAGCACCTTCGTTTGTGTAACAGTCTATGGTTTGGCTTTTAAGCCTCCTATGTTTCCTTTTTCTTTGGGAGACGTGCTGGATATCTTGAGGGGGCAGCACATCATTCTTTAAATAAAATGTATCCTCATGTCAGAGTCTCTGACAAACCCATTTGCAGAGACCGAAGATATCCGAGGATTGTATCTAATAGAATTTCAAGTGCTCCCCAGTGTCCTGACTTATGAGTATTGTGTTCAAATCGATATGCAGTCATATATCATCAGACACAATTCGATGTGCATAAAATAGGCGTTAAACAAATTATAAGATTTTATCAGATAAAATATAGGAAATAAAATTTGTAAAAAATGAAGAAATTGCTGGAAAATTGTGATGCTATTTTATTTTTCATATGGAATTGAAGGACAGAAAAAAACAGGGATCTAAATTAAATTAAGGAATGCTCACACCTAGAAGACACACTTGAACTATTACGATCGCATATTTAAACACACACACTCACACATACACACACATATATGATTTGCATGGATTTTTGAAAACTATAAATAAATATATATATGCTCTTATCCTTTGGGGAAATCAAGTTTTTATATATAAAAGCAGATACACTCATTCTTATAAGTAGTTATATGTGATGTATATTATAGGAATTAAAATTGCATTATAAAGCATAATTTAACTGTATATATATATATATATATATATATATATATATATATATATATATCATTACTTAAGAAAAAAACAACGAAAAAGCAAACACTTAATTTTAACAAAAGAAAGGGAAATCTGTGCCTAAAAATATTACAGGGATTAAGAAGGTCAGTAAATTTTAATGTGTAAATATATTGAAAATTAAAAACAAAAAATAATTTATAATATAACACCAACTCACAGAATCTGAATAAAAAATAAGACTCGCATATTCGAATAGACACTTTTGGCCGAAAGAAACATGTAAATTCACGATTATAACTTTCATTGTGTTTAGATACATGTATTCATTTTTGTTAACAATTTAAGAAAAAGAATTATACGTTTACGAGGAAGACAGGTTCAGTGTGCATCTTTGACAGTATTATATAAATAGGGTTTAAAGGGCAAATGTCAATATCGTTTTTGCTGATACATCTGGCATGATGTATGGTAATTTTCAATAATTATATACTAGCGAGACGTTGTGGAAATTCCACGGGGCTTTCTACATCAATTTGTATAATTTACTTTTAATAATAATATTTATTTTTGAAATAATAAGTTTTTCCCAGATTCAATTCTATTCAGAAAAAAATACTTGTTTTACCCTTAAAATTAATTGTCATTGTCAGCTAAATATTCTTCAATAAATACAACGAATATGTCTCGTCTTTGTTTATTTACATGGTAATAATCAACCATTATTAAGAAAAGTACACATCTACAATCAGACCATGTATGGAGTACTGTTGTCATATTTGGACTGGTGAATCTCTGTCCAATTTGAGGGTTCTAGATAAGGTGCAGAAACGTGCCTGTAATTTGATTGGCCTTACCCTTTCTTCTTCTCTGCACCCTCTCTCTCACATACATGGTGTTGCTAGTCTCACTCTTTTCTATAAATACTATTATGGCATGTGTTCTTCGGAATTATGTGATCTATACCCCGCCTATTTTCGTCCAGCTCGTTTTATTTTTTCGTCTCCACCAATTTGCTGTTTTGATACCTAATCATTATACAACTCTCTATTCCAGTAGCTTCTTTCCAAAAACCACAGGCTTGTGGAAGTCACTTCTTGTTTACTGTTTTCCTTCTACCTATAATATTGGTCTTTTCAAGATTAACGCCAATAGGTATCGCCTGTCTTTGCGATAATCGTTTTTGTTCTTGTTAGCTATTCACATTATATACAATTGTATTGTTTTAGTCGATGTTGCGACATGATGTAATTTTGCAACGATTCATTTGAACAATAGTTAAAGTTGGAATTGTTTCCTCAGAATATAAGATGAATCGTAAATCACTATTTCGCTGCTAGTATTATCTCAATGTTAATGTATATAAAAGACGATAACTACGTCCGAACATCAGAATGCCTTACTGTATTATTATCTAGATTTATGAACTGTGTTTTTCAGCTTGGTTGGTGAAAATGTGCACACCATTTTGGCCGTTGCGACCTCGACTTTCTCCAAGTATGTTTTATCTTAGTAACATTTTGAGAATTTAAAACTGGACATTTTACTAAAGTAGTCTGTTCGGAATTTACATTTCTTGCCTTTGCGTATCTGGTATTTATTAAAAATTTTATAAAACAGAAATGAACCTAAATATCTAAATACGAAGGAAACGATTCAGTTTATCAGTCAACCTGGAGCGGAAATAGGGTAAATTCGAAATTGTGAAAATGTCACTAACTACCAGAAACGACACTTGTAGAACGGCGAAACGTTGAAAAAATGACAGCAAAAACATAGGCCACATTCGAAACATATCAATGAGGTGAGTGGACGTATGATACACGGCACAATGAATAAAGGTATTAAATAACAATCGATTATAAATAACAGTTATCTGGAGGTTACAGATTCAATCGACATGTAGGACAATACGAACTAGAATAACATTTTAAAAAAATACTTCTACTCAATCATGGCTGAGGGAAAGAGAACACTCTACTTCCGGGGATCAAATAAAGGGTTCATTTGGAAATTCCGTATATATTCCCGAGTTCGACATAAATATTTCTGAGTTCAACAAGATGCACATAACGAAGTTCGGAGGTTATATTAGCCGAAATATTTTGAGAATAACATCCAAGATGAGAAAAGTAGTTTTTAAAAAAATAATGAAATAAAAGTTGAATTGACAGTTTGTGAGATATTACTACACTTTAGACGATTATATGACAAACAATTAACATCAAAATACGCTACAATACGCTACACTTCTAATCAAAATAAAGTATCCGTCGGCTTTTTTGTCTGTAATCAACATCCATGGTAACTTTGAAACCAGTTGTGTCGCAGTAAAATTCCGAATAGATCATTATTTTAATCTTCATAATGATATCATTTAGAAAGTTTAGTCGGCCACGGGTATAATGGCGGCATGTATCTAATGAATTGTTTGAAATAAATCCCCTCAAATAAGTAATGTGTGTTAAAATTAACTAACGCTAAAAGGCTTGAAATGCCGCGAAATTAATTAAATGCGACACATGAAGCGTTGTAGGGTAATTTCAGGTAGGAATACGGTACGCTTCATTGCATATACAATGAATTTAACACACGTTGCTGGGAGTAGATTCTGGACTATACGTAACTGACTGCAATACATCTAAAATACTTTTATCCGACATCGCCGATTCCATAGTCTGACGCGTCATTCATTGGACCGAATACACGTTTGATATATAGAAACAAAAATATCTTAGGTTATTAACATAAGTAAAAAAAAAAAAACTTATAATATATGCGATATTTGTGTTTTCTGTTTCTTGAAAATTGATACGATCATGTTTGTTTTGTTTATTCTCTGCTTCTTTTGTTCCGCCTTGTTTGACTCTTTGGTTTCGTATGCTACATAAATTCGATGTTCTAATACTTTGTCATTTTTATTCTGTATTAGTTAACATAGTACACTCGAAACAAGGCATGCTGGCACTGTAGACATAAGGGGTTACTGAGAATAAGAGTGACAGTTTTGGGGATCATCCAACATTGGGAGCTGTGTAGCTTAATGTTTGTTCACATTAGTTTAAACTTTCTGCATGTCGGTACAATCCAGGAAACGGAGCAGGGAAGGGGTTCTAAAGCCTGGCAGCACGAGGAAACAAGCTATTGGAGTAGAAGGTTGTCTGGCATCTTAGGACCTCCATACTATACAGCTTCCTATTTCGGTAACTTTTTTCTTCGAGAATGGCAGGTTTGTCGATCTCTCTTTCTGCCGACTGATTTTCACCTATTTATAGACTTGAAAATTTCAAAGTTTAAGATCAATAGGCATCTCCTGTCTTTCTGATAACCATCTCTCGTTCTTCTAATCTCCTTAACCCAAGTGGCGTCATGCCTTGTCTGGAGTGACTTTCATAAGAGAGCTATATATGAAGATACAAACTCACACTTTCGAGAATAATATTTACGAATAATCCACAAGTTTTTAATTATATGAATTCTGCTCTGCTATATTTGGCCGGTTCGACCTGCTTTCTTCCGAAGAAAGAAAGTTTATAGTGATAACAAATTCACAAGCCGCCCATAGTCACATATGTATCCACTCTTACGAGATTTTCAACGGTGTTACTTTTTTGTCAAAGGAGTTTTTCCGTTCTCCCACATAAAGCGCCTTATATTCCAAAACGTTAACCCATCGAGTACAGACACGGCTCAACGTCGCTTAACTTCGCTAATTTAACAAGAACCAGTGTGTCAATGTGATTATGTCATAGAAGAATACGTGGGGACATGATTGAGTGCTATAAATTGCTCTCTGGAAAATATGATTTCAATGCAGACAAACTATTGACTAGAAAAAAATCAATCGTGGGAAGCAGGGGACACAGTCAAATGTTTTACAAGAAACAGGCACGTTTGAACCTGAAAAAATATTAATTCAGCCATCCCTGTGTTGATTTGTGGAATAGAATGTCATCAAGTGTAATTGAAGCCGAAACTGTATAGATATTTGAGAAGCGCTTGGATACGTTCTGGATTGACCAAGAAATCAAATTCAACTATAAGGCTGCTTTCGTCACCGTACACATACAAAGATGAAGACAAGGAGCTGGTGCCATAGGACGACTCATGTCTTTCTACCAGAATTCATCTATGTTTCTATGTTTCTATGTAAACCTTTTAATATTTTTTTATAATTGTAATGCTAGGCTTTCATATAATAAGATGATAACGCATACATGACTACATTTAAAACAATTATATAAGTAAACAAACTAAATAAGCTTCCAGTGTCATTTTCAACATTAAAATGCATATTAGTTACTGATATATCCAGAGTAGATACAAAGCAGCAAAGAGACAACATCCTGAAGCAATTGGACTTAACTTTCTACCTGTTTAAATAATAATGAGCTGGAGTAGAAACTATTGGTTTAATCTATTCGGTAAATAGGTATCTCTTCAGGATTAATCCGCAAATATATTTATTTTTCTATATCTGTCTAGTAAGCAGCACAAAAGAAAATTATGCAAACAGAATAACGGAATATCACATTATTTGTGATATCTGTGATATTTGTAAAAATATATACTTATATGAGTGCCACATGGATGGCTGTTTCATACAGAGCAAAAAGTTGTATATATATATATATATATATATATATATATATATATATATATATATATATATATATATATATATATATATAGTAGTAGTAGTAAGCTATGCAAATATATTTATGGCAATTAAGCTACAGAAAGGCTCCCGCGTTTCATTACCGGGGAGAATCTTCAGGCTAAAATGCATGGAGTTATTTTTGCCAGGTGTTTTTATACACGGCTAGCTAGTTAACCAATCAGATTCTTTGTTGTTCTCTCAGCCAATCGTTGGGCTTCCCGCGAACAAAGGTCTTAATTGCTATAAATATATTCTATAGCTTACTACCTAGCTCTATTTACTTATCGAGCACTGTTGAAGTAAATACTGAAAATTAGTACATAAAACATTATATCTCCTTATAAAATTGTATGTGGCTACATGAAATACTAATATATATATATATATATATATATATATATATATATATATATATATATATATATATATAATGTGATACTAAACGTATACCTTTAGAGAATTAAACCTAATTAAATGATTTAAGCTCAATATACGAGGAAGAGCAATTATAAAGATAAATGAAGGAAGAGAGATTAATATTTTCGGATGACGAATCTATTTCATCTTTGATGGTTAAATGCAATGTGTACTCGATAAAAACATGTTTATTTTTCTTTCCTTAAGCCAGGCTTTTCAAAAAATAAAAATCTTATCACCAGAGGAATTACATAGATTGATAAGTTGGCAGGGAAATATCCAAAATTGAAAATTTGAAAAAATATAAGCAACACTATGAACTAAAAGTATGTGCATGAAAAGGTTATCAAAATGTTTGTCCAGCTGGAAAATGTCTATTGACAAATTGTCCGGTGACAAAATATTAAAATATGGAAAAATAAATTTTATGGGGACTGCGTTAGAGATTATCAAAATGTAGTAATGTTTAGTTCAATTAAAAAAGCGCTTATTAGGATGTACATTTACATATCTGATGAGAGCGGACAACCGCTTAGAACGCGTAATATAAAATTATAAAATTATAAAATTATAAAATAGCAACATAATAAATAAATGTTGAAAAAAACTTTTCATAAATGTTGGTAGCCTTACTCCTTTACACACACACACACACACACACACACACACACACACATATATATATTTATATATATATATATATATATATATATTTATATTTATATATATATATATGTACATGTATGTATGTATACATATATATATATACATATATATGCATATATATACATATATATATATACATATATATATATATATATATATATATATATATATATATATGTATGTATACACA
>OY744516.1:225109544-225157044 GCA_963556195.1 Sepiola atlantica
ATTATAGTTAAAGGATAAACACATCAGTAATTATATTAAAAAAAACGAAGCACTATATGTTACTAAGGAATGTGAAAAATAGTGCATTATGTTTATTAATTAATGTAGGAGACGTTTTGTTATGTATATTCCAAGAATATTATTATAAATTAGATATTTCATGGGTGTCTGTTATTTGTACTCGTAATACTTGACAGAAAAGAACAGATAATACACTTTGATCCCATCATTAATGACGGGAAGTCAAATCATAATGTCATACAATGATATATGCGACATTGTAGTAGTGGTTATCAGTAGATGTGATCCTTAATGAAATTTCAACGCACTGATTACTCCCCACACACACTAAAATATTTATCTGTGATACTATGTGAAAGATAATGTCTATCAGAATTATTCCAAGATTATTTATAAACAAAATGGTTATAGCACAGCCTTAATAAGTCGGAGCCAAATCTGTTTGTGTCTTAGAGGTGCATGTTTAGATCATATTATTTCAACATTATAAAACAAACGCTTTTAGAGATTCATGGCTGAAATTTAGTAAACAAGTAAGGCAAGGACTTAAGTTTATTTGTACAAAATATACTAAGGTCACAGAAAGAATTGTGAATTTTATAAACAATTTAATGAATACGTAGCATTTAATAACATAATATATTTCTAGCAAATCCTAATGTATCAAAATATCGAAAATTTCTAAGAGATTTATAACGAATAAAAATATCGATCTCTTATAACCATGAGTAATGATGTTGATTTTAATGCATATTTCTAATACACAATCATATTTTCAAACTATACGATTATAATCACATAATAACTTTGACTTCGTTTATAACTTATGTAAAGCGGGTGTGGATCATTTCTGATAAAGAGAGCAGTTCCTGTGAGTGTGCATAAAACATGAAGGTGAACGCATCCGATAAACGCGTTCAGTTGGAGAAAACTAAATTAAATCGTAAATAACCGCTCGGTAAAAAAAACAAACGATGGCACGTAAGAATAAGTAGGAAAGCAAATACACCTCTGTATGAAAAGCTGCCTCTATATGTAAACGCTCTTATTTAAACATGCATACACACACTCATATTAGGGCTTTTTTTTTCGTGTTTACAAATATTTTTTACCGTGTAAGGGCATAACGCTTACACTCCAGGATTCATGAAAAAAACTTGTTGGGTTTTAGAATTTGTTAAAATATATTATTATTTATACTTACTAGATTGCTCGCTGGTTGCTCACTGACAAAAACAGTTGTATTTCCTGGAGTCTGAGTGATAACAAGCCTCCATAGATTTCGAGTAATCTTCACTTCTTTTTCATAACAATGCGGATTCGCAACATCCTCTTGCCATTGATTCCTCGCTAGGAAGGACAGTTGGTCTTCTCTGAGATTTAGGTGGCAATACGTCTCCCCAAGGTCCCAGCATTCTCCCCACTTTTCCAGTGGGGGTCTGGTTTGTGCTGTCCCTCCTCGGTCTCATCATCCTCCTCGACCCTCTACAAATATTTTGTCTAGTGTCAGCCGAGGCCGGCACCATTTAAAATAAATTATTAATTGAAAATTTGTTTATTTTTAATTTTTAATTATTATTTACTCACTAGGAGTTATCACACTGGTCATCGTCAGTGATCGCCCATTGCCAACAACATGTGGTATTCCCTGGAGTCTGAGTGACAACAAGTCTCCTCAGACTTCCAGTATGCTCCACCTCTTTTCGTTCATCACCGCTGATGACCTTGCGGTATCGCAACAGCCACCTACCACCAATTTCCCGCTGATAAGGGCCATTTGTCCCCTCTGGGGCCCGAGTGGCAACAAGCCTCCCCAAGGTCCCAGAGCTGTCCGCGCTCTTCCAGTGGAGGTCTGGTTTGTGCTTTCCCTCCTCGACCCTCTGTCCATAATTTTCGTGGTGTCCCTCTGTCCATAATTTTCGTGGTATTATTATTATTATTATTATTATTATTATTATTATTATTATTATTATTATTATTATTATTATTATTATTATTATTATTTTATAGTAGTCTCAACTTTTGGATTTTTAGTTGGAGTTTTCTTTTTTGAACATGAAGTCAATTCCCTTGACCTTAGACATTCAATATGCACCTTAACACTTTCGCTGTTCCTAACAAACAAGCTTTTTGCAGGATTGGAAAAGAAATTGTCTCATCATCTGTTTAACCCATTTATGGTGGCTTTTCGTGATTGTTCCAAGCGTTCCAATTAGATGCTCGTTAGGGTGATATTAGCATTGGTAATTAGTGAGTGAAAAGTTTACTTATAATTGTTTGAGAACGTGGGCTTGATCTTAGTAGCATTAAATGTTACCATCTATTTCTGTATCTTTTAAACTACACTCTAACAATGTGAGTATATGTATTACATCGTATTTTATACATCATCAATGAATAGAAAAAAAAACATTTATGCAATTTATCTCGTGCTGAATCGTTTAAAATATGTATACTTTTTAAGCAATAAGATAATCGTCAACAGAGCTACGAAATATGAATGTTTTTGTGGATTGTCTAATTTTGAGATTACGAAATGGGCAAACCTCAATTGAGTGCAGCCATGTCTTATACACTTTAATATCACTGGCACTGGTGTGAAGAAATCATGTTGTGTTTTGTGTATCATTCGCAATTTGTTGCATAGCCCCATAAAATTCATACCTTCGTTTCTTCTTTGTTTGCTCTGTCGTCAAGTGAGTGAGTACTTTCTTCGCCTCTGCACTGCAGTGGCCATCTTCGTGAGTTGTATGTAACAAAAAACCTTTCTCACCCGCTTCATAAAACAACAATCTTTTCATTTTAATTACTTTTTATTCGGCGTCAGTTTCTATTGCCCGTGGAGATGTTTTGCCATCGTTGAGAGAGAAAGAGAGAGAGAGAGTCAGAGAGAAGGAGACTTATGAATATCGTGGTTAATTCTTTGCTAGCTTATTGTCTAATCAGTCATTTGTTATTTGAGGAGACAGGGGGGAGAAGGACATCCTGTGCGCCAGTATTCTTTCTTAGGGAAAACATTTCCTGTCCTGACTTGGCTACATCTTAATTCCTTCGCCCGACTTCTACGCCTCCTAAGTCCGAACTGTTTTTAAAACTCCAATTTTCACACATCTCAAAACTGTGACGTAATATCACGTGATCCACACAGGTGCAGGATGACCTTTTAAACCAGGGTCAAACATTGTCTCGAAATTTGTCACGTTTCGATTCCCGGAAACAGCATCGCACTTTATGCACTCGGCGGCACGTACTTAAGTCGCACCAGCCAAACCAACAACCTCACACCCGTTCTCCGCCACACGTAATCCCACAAGTTACGTCCATTATCATATAACATTCTCATGAAGGGTTTTATAATCCCACAAGTAACGGCCATCATTATATAACATTCTCATAAAGGTTTTTATAATCCCACAAGTGACGTCCATCATTATATAACCAATAAATCATTTAAAATATGTATATTGGGTCGGCGTTAAATAACCTACAATGTTTTGGTTTACGTAAAAGATAAAAAGATTAGTAAGGCTCTACCAAGAGCATTATTACATACACTTTTGGTAAATTTCATGAAGACAAACAAGAGTAAAATGAATCGTGGACGAGTCGATTGTGGGTGGGGCGTCGAGAAAGAAAGCGACTTGATAACTCTTAAAAAGGAGAAGGTTCTCGCAGTGCAAGCGAGATTTGAAAGGTTTCGGTTTCAGAGACGCGAAGAGCTTGATGATCGGAGTGTCGAAGTACCGGAAGAATTTGAGTTTACTGATGTTTATGGAACCGATGAAGCTTTATTGGCTATGGTACCAAAGCCCGTCTTGCTGTTAGGCTTTCGTGTTCGTTGACTAAAAATGCGACTGATAAGCAAGTTGGTACTGTGAAGGAATCCCCTGACTTGTATTTTATAAAACAGACAATTGGAAAACTTGTGGAACCATTACCTCAGTTCACGCTCGGATAGACAATGCAGAGCAAATTGCTTTCCAATCGGATATATATATGAACGAGTTTCTAGCGGAAACCACGTTTGTGACCTCAGCAAAAAAAAAGACTTTCATGAGACAAAAGTATGTCAAAAGACTTATTTTATATGTGTGTGCCTAGGTGACGTAAACCATCCGATGATGGGAAATAAAGAAAACTAACGTTTTTCCATATACGATGGGAAATAAAGAAAACCAACGTTTTTCCATATACGATGGGAAATAAAGAAAACCAACGTTTTTCCATATACGATGGGAAATAAAGAAAACCAAAGTTTTTTCATATACGATGGGAAATAAAGAAAACCAAAGTGTTTCCATATACGTTCTGTTCTTTGTCATTCTTGTTGGATCTTACTGGGTACCGCAAAAGAACGGGTAATCCAACACAAGAAATATTAGGATACATCTCTTTTTTCTTCAACAACGCTTAAATCCTCACTTGGCTCCAACTGAAATGAATGACCCACTACCTGACGATTCCCCCTGCTTTGATAAGCTCTTTGGGTTAACCTTCACTCTAGACCTAAAATTAAAGACTTGCATCAAATATGTTACAAAGGTTGTTGGAAAAAGGCTTGGATCATTCTACTGTTCCAAGAAGTATATCGCTCCTGACGTAATCCTTTATCTCTATAAAAGTCAAATACGTCTTAAGATAGAGTAATGTGGCCACATCAAGGACACTGTCTCTTAAGGCATCATTTCCTGAATTCACAGAGTAATAAACTGACTTTGAATTCTAGTGTTAGATCTACTCTTCTCTTTCCTACATTCTCTTTTTCACAAAAGAGAGGTTGCTAGTGTTTCTCTACTCTATCGTTATGTGTATGGTAGTTTTCAATTCATGGTTTCCCACTGTAAAACATTCACGACAAACACTCGTCTAGCTACAGCCACTGTAAATATTTTTTCTTTCTTCATTTGTGTACCTAAAACTAAACAGAACTTCCATGAGCAACATTCTTATTCCAGGTCACTACCTGTCTGTGGAATACAATACAACGGGGCTTCTTTCCAGTTTACTGCAACATGGTCGTTTTCAAGTCCAATGTTAACAAATTCCTGTTGAGCCGTCCTCTTTGATAATCATGTTCTGCCCAGTTTCAACCATCGTTAGTAATCATCACGGTGTTGTCTCACCTTCCATTTGACACTCATTAACCCTTGTCCTCGAGTGGCCCTTTGGGCCTTCATAAGCGGTGATTTGTTCGTACATTTAACAAAATGGTACGATCTTGCCGGGAGTGGCAGTACTTGCCAGAGTTCAATCTATAAATTCAATAGAACCTGTAAATTACAGACTATTTATGATCATTGATATTTTTTCACAAAAGAGAGGTTGCTAGTTTTTCTCTACTCTATCGTTATTTCCATGGTAGATGTTCGACTGATCTCAAATCCATACCCCCACCTTGTATGAAATTCAGAACAAACATTCAATAACTACACCCACGGTAAATAATTTTCCTTTCTTCTTCTTCGTACTTTAAACAAAACGAATCTTCCATGAACGAAGTTTTCTTCCAAGAACTGCCCGTCTATGGAACACAGTGGACCGGATCTGTTTTCAACATGTCCGTTTTCAAATCCAATGTTCACAATTTTTTTTTGAGCTGTCCCCCCCTAAAAATTCAAATGTTGATCATCACGATGTTTCTCACCGTTCACCTGACAAACTTATTTAACCCTGATCCTCGTGTGGCCTTTGGGCCTGTATAAGCAGTGACCCGTTGCTGCATAAACAAACTATTTTAAATTCAATAGTGTTGATGGAAAATAAAAAGTTAAAAAACTAGGCATTTGAAAATAGACTCCTGACACTTATAATTACAAAATAAGGGAATTTGACCCAAAATAGAGATCAGCTGTTTAAAAGGGAATTTGATCATCACGAAAAAAACAGGGTAAGAACAAGTTAAAAGAAAACAATACTTTTCCAGCGTCGTCACATATTCCAGAAATATAACTCGAATTGGTGTCAAAATTAAAAAAATAATAATAATTCGCTAGTAAACAAATGAAAAATGACTGCGTAATGTCTATATAACGGAGACAACCAGACAACAGAGAGAAAAAAAAGAGACGCGACACCCACGCACACGCTTTTCGGCAAATCCACTTTAACCCTCTTGATCAACCACTACACACACGTACACACACGTACACACACGCACACACATGCATATACTATGGTTACATATTCGCTAAATAAATCATCATTCCAACAACGTAGCGAAGTATATAAAATAAAAATAATATTTTTAATAGTTTTTTTTGTGTTTTATTCACAGCAGAATCCCTATCACAAGCAACAGAATTTACGAACAAACGTTTGCCTGCAAAACTCCTTTTTCATTCAGGGCGCGTAATTCTTTATACATTTTCTTAAAGGCACAACGCTAAATTGTTAGATTATGTTTATAACCTATTACTGGGCATACACGTGTGCGCCACCTTGTAGTATATGGATACATATAATCATATCCTCGAGTGTCTCTGGTCTCTCTATATAAGGGTTTGTCAGGATAACCTGACATGAAGATACTTCCCGTACAAGTAAACCCTGACCAAATGTTCAAAATAATATAGTATTCGAAGCCCAAATAAGATCCTGTCGACACGGTGATACACTGGTTCATACGATGAATAGTGTGCCTTTTCCAAGTAATATTACCTCAAGTAACAGTACTCAGCTAGATACTCCACCAGACTAGATACAGTATTGTCCTGGAATCCCGTAAGACCAAGCACACAGAAGAATGATATACTATGAAATAGTTAACTGGTCAATTGGGGAGAAGAGAATTAATGTTCTTAACTTATTTTAACAGGTAAAAGAGGACTTTAATAGAATAATCGAATATCTATGTATCTCATATAGAGATCAAGTGTTAACCCGTTATTTCTGAGAACTTAGAATGAAGTAAAATGAAACAAAAAATTGAGAAAAACACGTCTTCTGACTGACTGAATCAAATGAAATTGCCACCACAAAGCATATTTACACAGATCGCGTAGTGCTTATAAACCGGCAACCACACCGCACCATTTCTAAAATTACTCTAACCCTAACCCTAACCCTAACCCTAACCATTACAATCGTTATAAGTGTTGCGGCACTGGTTGCGCGAGTGGGATTCCCATTCACCTATATCCGTATTTTTTGTCCATCTCGTTTTGTCCCGAGACACGACAATGGGATTAGCGAGCAACGCACGACGAGAGAATCTTGTCCGCTCCTGAATAAACGTCTCACATTGAAACCTCTCATCAGTTGGCCAAATCGATAGCATCTCAAGCAAACAGAATCGGATCAGGATTAACGCTAATCCTCGGTCTCATCGTTTCGCTCAATGTTATCGTAATTTCTTCAACGCCATTTTTCACTTTGCCTCCATGATCTTGTATTGTTTTTTTATTTAAATGTATTCGTCATCATTCAGCTTTGATTTTCTATTTATCCTTTTTTCCCATTAAAATAGAAATTGAAGAAAATAGATTAAAGCACTTTTCGGCATGCCAGTAGAACGATCGACTCTAAATCCGCAGAAAACGGTGAAGAGTCAACATTTGTTCTTCTTATTAAATGCTTCCAGTTTGGGGTAAAAATAAAAGTAATTAAATAGTTGGTATGGAAAATCAGGAAAAAGTTGTGCTTTAAATAATTGCTTTTTTTTACAAAAATAGGTATTGATTTACTCCTCTCCAGCAGTTAGGCACAAGGCCAGTTTTTATCTTACTCCCACAAGTAAGATGTGACCCAAGGTCGGGTCGGGAAAGTGGGATTTAAAAATTGCCTGGGCAGCCCCGTCAGCATTCCCCGGTACGGGCAACTCAGGCAGTAAGCAATAAACTTACTCCTCCCCAAAGAGAGGAGGCAAAGCCTGGGAAGGTGGACCTCCCAGAACTGCACAGGACAGCCCCATTGACCGGCGTAAATAAAGACCCGAAGGCCAAGACAACATCCGTATGGGGTGCACTATCCATCGGAACAGATACTACACTTTAGTCTTAGCCAAAAGGCCAAAGTATTCAAATAGGTATAATAATTATTGTCTCCTGTTTACTTCAGTTATTGATTGAAAAAAAAACTATGTGACAAAAAAGAAAACCTAAAAAAAACTTTCATATTTGATTACTTATCTTACTAAAATACTATATCAAAAATAAAAAAGCAAACATTTTTTTTATATTTCCGACAGAAAATAAAACAACTTATTTGATTATACCCCAACAAGAAAAACAGAACTAAACTATTTTATTACATTTATTATACCTACTAGCAACAATATGCTCTCCCCGGTCGAATATTGTTGCTAGTTGTTTTATCAAATTGCTCAGTGAAATGAGTTTGTTTTTTTACAAAAAATAGAAAGAAAATTACCCTATCCTTTATTTTTTATAAATAAAACACGGACTAATAAAAACATAGTTTTTAAACAAAGTTTAATCGTTACGGCGTAAAATTTAAAACAAAAAAATAGATATAAATATTTGAAGTTTTTCAAATCGAAAACACAAATTTGCCTGAAATAAAATCAATAATTAAAAAAATAAAATACAGTGACAATGATTCTAAACATAACACTTATTGTAAGTTATTAAATTGTACAAATTGTTTGGGTTTTTTAATATCAATTTTTAAATCAATATTTGTTAAATTAAACAATTTGATTCAATAAATGTGTGCTTTAAAACATAATTTCTAATTAGATTACAAAAACCAAAAAAAATCCAAAACGTTTCAATAAAAAATCAAAGTAAATATATAATATTTGAGCAACTCGTACGATAAATCTCAGATAATGTGTTGTTTACATGATATTAATCAAATAACGCTCCCCTGTCTCTCTCACTTTTCTCTCTCTCGCTCTTTTTCTCTCTTTCTCTCTCTCTCTCTCTTTCTTGAAATATAACTTTCCGTGCGTTCAAAATAGAACGTTATACTTAATTATCATAGGGCGGGAAACCAAATGTTGGAGTAGACGCCGGCTGTTCCATCATATTAATCAAATAACACGCCCCTGTCTTGTGCCAATCTCTATCTTCTCGCTCCCTTTCTCTCTCTTTCTGTATCTCTTTCTTTTTTTCTCTCTCTCTTTTCTCTCTCTCTCTTTCTCGCCCTCTTTCTCCCTCTCTTTCTCGCTCTCTCTTTCTTGAAATAGAACTTTGTGTGCCTTCGAAATAGAACGTAATACTTAATAATTAGAGGAAGGCTAACTAAAAGCTGTTTCTATCATATTCCATTAATTCAAATACGTAACTCAATTATATAGATAAAAAACAATGTCTTTAATGAATTATTTTTTTAAAATCTGGAAATCAGAAAAAATCATGAGTGTACATTTGCGAATATTAATTTATTAGAAGCTTTAAAACAAATTAATTATGTAAATTTGAAAGACACGTTATGTTTGGGAAAGTTTTGTAATGGGTATATATAGGAGCTGATAAGTAAATATAACAAGATAGCGATCTTGTTAAAATATAGTTTCTGTTACAGAAAGACAGATACATATTTTTTTCTAAATAATCAAAATGTTATTTATAAATTTCCTAATACACATGAGTATTACCGAATAATATTTTTAAAGGAAATACACTTGAGATATTAGTCCTAAACATTTCATTTAGTTTTACTTATCAGTTTCTGACCTATTTGCTTTTAAAACAATTAATATGTAAATAACTAGACGTTATGAACCCTGTAAATTCGCGTAAACATCGATTCTGGGCAAAATAGAAATATTCGTTTTCATTACCAACTGACAAATCAAATATGGCTACTTTGTTTAAAACCGGCATTTACGCAGACTTAAAAGGCCTATAACTTCTATCAAATATTATTTTTTACTGTAAATATGTGCCAAAATTAGTAGATAAAGCAGAATGAAAGTTGTTTCTTGGAGAAATTCACAACTGTATTTCCCTTAAATAATTGATATCGGAAATAGTAATCATTATCCAGAGTAGTAGTATTTTTGATACACGGACTGTTATTATCATAAGTAGTAGTACAAATAGTAGTAGTAACTTCTAAAACTATTTCGTTTGTTTAACTTGCCCGAAGGTTCACGCGTAATCAACTAAAAAAATCTTTATGAAGACGAATGGGGTTTATTTGGCTCACGTTTATTATCTATAAAAATATCAATACTTTTTTAGCCGTCGTTTAATCTGTGACACTTAGACGTTATCTTAAATACCATAATATTTCATATATTATACGTCCAAGTGATTTCTTTTCGTCTGTCACGCTACAGTTTCAAATAAGATTTACATCATTAACCGCGCAAATTGAATGAACGCATTTCTACGTTTTTTATATTAACCCTACCCCCTCTCTCAATCTCTCTCTTACTATTCTCTCTATCTATCTATCTATCTATCTATCTTGACATACTCGCCAGCGATTAAGTCATTTTCTGACAATTACATTTTATACAGTTTTTGACGTCATAAATTACGGTTTCCATTAAGAAGATACGTATTTGCATTGAACACAAAGCCTCAATTCGACCCCCTAAATTCTATCTTTACTTTTCTGGTGTCCATAGATCATGTATATGAAGCTCTTTGCTCTTCAATTTTGATGTTCTAATAAATATTGTACCTTAACAATTTTTTATTCTCATCTTTCATCTCTAGAATTGATTGCTCTATTCAATATATTGAGCTTTATATTATAACGATAGATTATTATTAAACGATAATTTAATTATTTTTAATTTAACATTTCAATATTATATATATGCCTATATATATATATATATATATATATATATAACATTCATTAAAATATTTCTTTTCTCTCGCACGTGCATCACGAGCATTGTCTCTCTTAGGCAGATCTGATGATCCAGTATTTTATACCATGTGATTGAGAAAGCCCCCCCCCAATTGTTATGCTAGTAAAAGCTGTCTTTTGATGAATTCATGAAAATATGTTCCTTGAATTTACTGAGGTGTATATGACATTAAATTATATATATATATATATATATATATATATATATATATATATATATATATATATATATATATATATATGAATGAGAGATAGAAATAAATGCAACTTCCTTCCTGCTGAACACTGTTACCTGCCTACTAGGCATAATAGGATGTATTTCTCATTGGTTCAGACGTTAACATTTGGAGTTAAATGTTACTTTCGTTTAAAAATTCGAATTGTGCGACTGGTGTAAATAGTTTTCTCTACACTGATTATTCCGCAAGGATGAAACGTATACGTATGTTGATAGTATTTAAATATTTATGTTCTAATAAGTATATATATATATATATATATATATATATATATATATATATATATATATATATGTATATATATATTGACCCAATAAAGTAACAGGATATAGGCCAATCTATAGAAAACAGAACAATAGAACAGGATATAGTAAGTAACACAAACCATACCGTTGATCGTGGGAAGCCCAACGATTGGTTGAGAGAACAACAAAGAATCTGATTGGTTAACTAGCTAACCGTGTATATAAAACCACCCAGCAAAAATAACTCCATGCATTTCAGCCTGAAGATTCTCTCCGGGGATGAGACGCAGGAGCCTCTGTGTAGCTTTTTTGCCATAAATATATTTTCATACCTTACTATATATATGTAGGTAGATTTGTAGAAAGAAATGTATTATAGTTAAACTAAGAGTTCATATATATTTTGATATGATGTTACAGAAGATGACGTCAACACAGCATAATCCCCGTATTAATATACTGTTACGGTGTCTTTAGCTTAATGACGTTTTATTCCGGTTAAAAAGAAGTTTATATTCTGTTACATGTATTCAGGGATTATGCCGTTTACCTTCGAGAATTATACAGTAAATAAAAAATGTTATTGCGTAAAAGAAAACGAAATTTTATGAATACTATTTAAGATATTAATTCATAAGTCATCATTTTTATCTTTTTATTAATAGTTAAAAAATAATGAATTTATTTGTAACTCTTTGAAATTTGATTGGAATTTTTAAGCTTTTAAATTGTCGTATATAAAAAGAATGTCTCTAAATGTCCTGGCAATGTATGATGTAAAACTACATTTTTTCATGGAAATATATCTAGACTAGGCATGACGCCACTTGATGTAAGGAGCGAACGAGATCATGTTTATACCTTTAAATCAATTTAGTTCAATTAAAAATTTGATTCAATTAAAAATGTCAGGACTAAATGATAACCTAGTTATAACACTTATGATTAAAAATAATATTTAGATACGAAAAGGAAACACAAATGAAAGTAAAAAGATTCCTGGGCAACGCCTGGTATGTATAGCAAGTTTATATCTTACAATAAGATACATCATGCAATATGTAATTTTAGTGATAAAAATAGTATTTTTAAAGTAAAGCATGACAAACAGACAGACGAAGCCTCCCATGAAAATACGCTGACGGATATAATATGAACAATATTAAAAATCTGGCATTAATTATTGTGCAGTATAGATACATGATAACAGTTGCGTAGACAGTTACTAAATGGTATGAACATTTCTAAGGTGAATCGACTGTTTTATTACTTAAGTATAGGGGTGATTGCTCACGTAGATACGATTTCTGTTATATTACCTCCTGACTCTAGAAGGGGTCCCACATCCTCCATTTTTAAACCATTGTTTTGTTTATTGAGATATAAGCGCCAGAGGATGTAATGAGTTGTATTTGCTTTGATTAAATTACCCCACGACCCATTTCTCGGAAAGCTCTTCAAGCGCAAAAGTAGAGAGCTTCAACTTATCAAAAACAGCATAATTGAATGGTGGTAGCACCGACCTTAGGAATGGTAGTAAGAGTGGACATTGCTAAGCACAAGTGTTTATTGCAGACTTTACAGTTCGTTCATCAGCAAAAATTCCAAGAAATCTTTTGTAGTAGATAATGGGCAAACTTGGCGTATCCTTCAAACACATTTGTAATATGTCCGTTAATAACCACTGCAGATTCTGCGTCTCTATAAGAATTTTCAACAATGTTTATGAGTTTGCTAAAAACCCCAATCGTCCTTAACATTTTCCTTGGAACTTTTCGCCGTATGATATCAAAAGCCGCTTTGAAGTCTATGAAGTTGAAGTGGAATGCAATTTTTTTGTTCTTTAATCATTGGCATTTTTTAAAGCTAGAATCTTGTAAATTATATACAGTATTCGGAAATTATGTTTCTTTTATTATGCATAATCTACTCAGCCAACTTTTATTAAAGTGATCTCCCAGGCTATTTAACTGAATGGGTATGCTTTTAGTTTTCTGCGGCATATACACCTCTTTCGGTTTATTTACTGTTGAATCTGGTCGTTTTGGCAAAAGTTTTTATCTTTCAAATTCTTTATATCTTCAAATAACTCCGACTCTCACCCCTCTCACCCAATAGCGCATTACTTTGCTTGGACATTTCTCACTGTGTTTGCAACTTTTCATGGAATTTCTGTGAACGAACACACTCATGGTGCTTGCTATACTCGTTTGTACGAACCACTGCTTCCACATCACCGTCGCTATTCTCCAGCTCACATCCTACGCTCTTCCATGTATACAAGAGGTACTGAGGTTCAGTTGAGATGTTCGAACTTTTTAAATCAAGCGTGAATCATCCGACGAACGTGAATCATCCGATGAAGATATTAATGTGGGGGTATCTCAGTGGTCGATCCTTGGACAGTTAATATTTTTGATTTTCATAAACAACATCATTAGTGAAATTGCGTCTAAGATGGATATATTTTTTGGTGGCACAACGCTCTATTCTCGATATGCGTTCAAAATTAACGTAAACAAATCGAAAGCAATGGCTGAATCCTTAGAAAATGACCCCCAGTCTGTAGTAGAACGGTTCGAAAAATGGATAGTTACATTTAATGTTACTAAGGCAAATCTTATTTCCTTTAACAATTATAACAAATCGTTCTAACCACCCATTTTCATATATAAGAGTTTAGCATGGCCACTCCTCGGCCTAACATTCACACGTAACAAGAACTAAAACAAATAATTCAAATATAATGCTAAGTCTGATGTAAAAAAGGTGGGCTCCATCTACCGGACTAAAACACTTATCTCACTTATCATTATCCTATATCTCTACAAAGCCACCATTCGCGCATGCATAAGGTAGTGTTGCCACATTTAGGTTGGTGCTCTAACAACTAGTTTATCCCAGTTTGACATGTCCTAAAAAGAGTCTCTAATTTCATAAGTCCCACACTGTCTACCAAACTTCAGCCCCTGTTGCATCGCCGCATATTTCTTCCATGTGCTTGTTTTACGCGTATCTAAAGGGAGTGTGATCTTACAAGCTAGCTGCACGTGTGTCTTCTCAATGTAAATATCCCCGATGTACCTGACAATCTATACAATTTTCCCTCTTTACTGTAGAGCTCCTCAAATGCTGGAAATATTTCCACTTGAATAGCTTTTTTCTTGAAATTGATTGTCCTTAATATCACCCACTGCTCCCTGTTTACAACAAAATTCCATCCCTTTACTTTAGAGATTCCTAGATACCGGAATCTTTCTACTTAATAGCTTTTTTTCCTGAAACTGCTTGTCCTTGGTAGTATCCATTGCCCCCTGTTTACATTACTGGGCTGGCGCACAATAAATTAGTCTCTCCCCCCTAGACAACCCCCCAAAGAGTGTGTAATCTAATAGGTCCCACGCTATCTACCAAGCTCCAACCTGTGTCACATCGCCGTAATGTTGCGTTCTTGTGCTTGTTTTACAAGTACTTCAATGGAATGTGTCCCGACAAACGTATCGCTCTAGTGCCCCCTCGACGTACATACGCCCGACAAACCCGATAATCAGCTTAATCCCATCCATTCACTGTGGAGATCCCGAGATACTGGAGGATGTTCTATTATAATAGTAGGGGTGGAACGTAATGGGTGAAAATTTCAGATTCATGCGAGTAGTATTTTTTTGTGTTCATTTATACATGAATAACACTAAACAATCAAACATTTTGAAAATTTTGCAAAATTCAGAAGGTGCAGGCCACTAGTTTTTGGCTATTTTACATTCATGAAAACCCTTTCACAGCCTGAAAATGGTCCTAAATTAAAACACTATATCCGATTTAACCATCCATTCATAGCTTTTGAGGATGTTTTAGGACCTGAAATATCGCATGAAACCACTTTCTCACCGAAAAATGATGGATTTTGAGTCCCGTCGTGCCCTAACGGCTATTTCTGGCCTGCACCTTCTGAATTTTGCAAAATTTTCAAAATGTTTGATTGTTTAGTGTTATTTATGTATAAATAAACACAGAAAAATACTACTCGCATGAATCTGAAATTTTCACCCATTACGTCCCACCCCTAATAATAGCTTCTTTGCTCGAACTGCTAGCCCTTGGAATTTCCTCCCTGCTCCCTGTTTCTTTGACTGTGCCGACATTCATTTATTTAAATGTAATGTAAACAACTCCCTGTTTCATCATTGCAGCAAGTAATCAGACCAAAGGCACATGTTTTTGTTAGCGATTGTTTTTGTATATCTAAGTAGTGTTTAATCACGCTAACTAACCAATCAAATTCGTTAGTATTTCTCTCTCACGGGTTAATATTTACATTGGTTAATGACTGAGTGTAGCAAAATATATACTGGAATGAACGTTGGTATTAACGCCGGGAAGACAAGAAGATTCGAACACTGCCCCGTCGATGACGAATACCGATTCGTCATGACTTTATTTTAACAGCAGGGACAACCAGTATAGATATGAACACACACATTAATTTTGATTTAAATAAACCAGATTTAAGGGTTTTTATTTTCAGAAGACAACTTCGTTTTTTGTTTTAAGATGGCCACTTTTATTTTAGCAATTGTTCCGTCTAAGAAGCAAAGCACAAAATGGCGTTAAAGATGATGATTAGTGGAAGTATCACATGTTGTCAGTTGGATGGCAACTATATAAAGATGGAAGATTTTGATCATGAACGAAAATGTGTTTTTAAAAAATATTTGCGTACAGAAAGAACACATGTTGAATCGAACTCAACTTATATCGATTGAAATAAAGTGGCACGAAAGTTGTATGTCCGTTAATCAGGTGTGGAAGCAGATGTGTGTCTTTCTGTGGCTTTGATACATCTGAGGCGTATCTTACAAATAGATGGATTGTTTTCCAGCCATGGGGAAGGAAAACTAGATTAGCTTCATATCCGGACAATGACAGAGGTCAAATAAACCAGCGGCTATTCGGAGATTAAACAAAGAGAAGAGGTCATTGGATTATGCGGACGATATGCCCTACAAAGCTCAAACGATATGGAAGTAACCAGGACCAAAGCGTATACACTAATATTGGCAGGAGATAGAGAGCTATATACTGGTGGGAAGACAAGGGGTACAGAGAGAGAGAGAGAGAGGGAGGGAGAGAGAGAGAGAGAGAATATGTGACAGAGGTGGGTGAAACTGTGGCCAGAAGGGTAACGAGAAAGCTTAGATAAAACGGAAAAATGATTCGGAGAAAGAAGAAGAAAATAATGAGGGTATGAAGAAATGCTTTGAGTCTTTAAGAAAGAACCAGAGACACAGAAGAAAACTGAGTGAGTGACGAAGTAAAAGAAGATAAATGAAATAGATAGAAAAACGAGCGGTAATAAGTTATAATAAAGGTTATGATAAATAAAATAAATAGAAAAACGAGCGGTTATGAGTTATAATAAAGGTTATGATAAATGAAATAAATAGAAAAACGAGCGGTAATAAGTAATAATAAACGTTATGCAAAAATGAAATAAATAAAAAAGAACGGTAAAAAGTTATAAGAAAGGTTATTATAAATATAACAAATAGAAAAAGAAGCGGTAATAAGTTACAATAAAGGTTAGACAAGTGAAATAGATAGAAAAACTAGCGGTAATAACTTATAATAAATGTAATGATGAATGAAATAAATAGAAAAACGAGCGGTAATAAGTTATAATAAAGGTTATGATAAATGAAATAAATAGAAAAACGAGCGATAATAAGTTATAATAAAGGTTATGATGAATGAAATAAATAGAAAAAACGAGCGGTAATAAGTTTTAATAAAGGTTATGATGAATTAAATAAATAGAAAAACTAGCGGTAATAAGTTATAATAAAGGTCATGATAAATGAAACAAATAGAAAAATAAGCTGTAATAAGTTATAATAAAGGTTACGATGAATGAAATAAATTTAAAAAAATGAGCAGTAATAAGGTTTTATAAATGGTTATGATAAATAAAATAAATAGAAAAACGAGCGATAATTAGTTATAATAAAAAGTATACTAAATTGAATAAATCGAAAAATCAGCGATAATAAGTTATAATAAAGTTTATGATAATAAAATAAATAGAAACACGAGCGGTAATAAGTTATAATAAAAGTTATGATAAATTAAATAAATAGAAAAAGAAGCTGTAATAAGTTATAATAAAGGTTATGATGAATGGAATAAATAGAAAAAGAAGCTGTAATAAGTAATATAGTGATATGAGGTATGTAACAAGAACTACATGATGATGTACGTAAAATGTTTTTTTGTTTACACTTTTATTTCTGACTAACAGGAGCAATGCGTGGCGTTGTTCGCGAACAAAGGAAACACCCAGGACACGCAGGCTCCACCCTCTGTACTCCACATACTCGATGTTTTGCCTCGTTATCACAATTTATTGTAGTATTCTGTAAGTTTTATTTACTCCTCCCCAGGAGTTAGGCACAAGGCCAGTTTTATCTTACTCCCACAAGTAAGATGTGACCCAAGGTCGGGTCGGAAAGTGGGGGTTGAAAAGCCAGCGCCTAAGAGGTGAGCACTCTGACCATCAAAAATTGCCTGGGCAGCCCCGTCGGCATTCCCCGGTAGGGGCACCTCAGGCAGTAAGCAATAAACTTACTCCTCCCCAAAGAGGGGAGGCGAAGCCTGGGAGGGTGGACCTCCTAGAACTGCACAGGACAGACCCATAGACCGGCGTAAATCAAGCCCCGAAGGCCAAGACAATACCAGTCCATGGGGTGTAGTATCCATCGGAACAGATACTACACTTTGCTCTTAGCCAAAAGGCCAAGAAGGTTAAGTATTATTTACTCCTCTCCAGGAGTTAGGCACAAGGCCAGTTTTATCCTACTCCCACAAGTAAGATGTGACCCAAGGTCGGGTCGGAAAGTGGGGGTTGAAAAGCCAGCGCCCGAGAGGTGAGCCAAGAAGGTTAAGTATTATTTACTCCTCTCCAGGAGTTAGGCACAAGGACAGTTTTATCCTACTCCCACAAGTAAGATGTGACCCAAGGTCGGGTCGAAAAATGGGGGTTGAAAAGCCAGCGCCCGAGAGGTGAGCACTCTGACCATCAAAAATGTGCTGGCCAAGAAGGTTAAGTATTAACAGATAGTATTCATGAAGCAATATACTTACATAGAGGCAAGACATTTTTTAGCAGCGGGGTAAGTATTCGGGTCAATACACAAACACAAAAAGGAAGATAATATTTGCTATGGAGGTTAAAAGAACATACTTTTATGTAAGTGACCGTTAAAAGTCAATTTCACATGTTAATTTACTAGTTAGTTACGTCGACCCCCCTCCCCATGAATGAAAGCGCATAAGACGACAGGCAATGAACTTACCTCTTCCTAAAGTAGATGATAATAACTTATGGGTCACCTTACCGCTACCTTAGACATTTGATAAATTCTATAAAAAAAAAACGCTTTTTTTAATTTATATTCTAACAGTAACCCTAAGTCCGGGCGGCAATGTAACAACCAAACAGAAACGGTCCACGCGTGAACCGTTAAAAGTCTGTTTATAGTCTAATGGCCCGATACAAGTCAAATGTCCTGGTCAGTTCTGTCGGAACCAACTCACGGACGAGAACGCTTCAGATAGAAGGCACAGCTCTCATCTTTTTTTTAAGTTGGTAGTGCTTGGAAGAGCGTCCTCCCGTTACTATTGAAAGCTGTGTTCAATTTTAAATAACGTAAAATAACTGTGTTTCTTTTCATCCTACCGGTTACGGCCACCGTGGATGGACATGTAAAAAAGATGGAAATGGTAAACGGGCAGAGGTCATACCAGAGCAGTAAAGAGTCAATGTATAGTTGAAGAAATTGGGGGAAAAAAATAATTTTGACATAACAATATCTTAGTTGGACTTGTTTTCAGTAAATCAAATTAAACCGACTCAAACAATAAAGTAGTAGTTTTATATAATTTTAGCACGTATTCGATTTCTATATTTATAAAATCGGACAGTTTTTCGCACTGTTAGGAACATTTAAACGCCAACACTATATTCACAATGGAAGAAGAACAGCTGTCTGATATACTTAGTTATGTCTATGCGATAGACGCCTGAATGTTGGCTCATTCACACATTGCTTTTAAAAATTACATCTGATTTATAAACTATTTGTTTTTATTGTTTACTTATTCCTGGATTGTTTTATTATGTTTTCTATATCGTTGATAAATGCTTAGATTTTAGGGTGAACAGAGAAATAGATCATAAGTTTAAGATAAATCACCCTCCTCCATTACCAATACATTAATTTTGACCATACAAAGAAAATATATCATAGCGAGTACACGCCTCCCCCCGATAAAAAAGTAACAACACGGACTGACAACCTGGGTGCGCAAATTCAGAATCTAGTTCGTTCCACAGAAATACTTTCACTTGGGAGGTTGACACTCTCCCTTAAGTACCCGATGTCTTTCTAGAAATAATTCTAACTATTGATGGATTGATGTTTTTTGCCGCCATCTGTATTGGTCTCTCATTATATTGTATCGTTTTTGGTGTTGGATCAGCGAAGTGCACTTTCTTCTTCACTGTCAGTGCTGGTATTGCACGTAGGTTAGTACGATTACGTCAGACTTTTGTTGCATTTGGAGGTTCCATAATATAACCTATGGGGTTACCATCCTTAAGGAAAATGGTTCCAGGGTTCCACGTTTTGTCAATGTCATTTATTATTGACCCGCGTTGACCTCCATAGTGTGGCGGTAGGTTTATAGTGTATTTTAGGCAGTTTCCTACAATCCGCCATATTGTTCAAATATATCAAGCAAACCAATCCCCAAAATAGAATAATCTGATTCGTAAGAAAGTAATGCAATAAATGATATCATTCCCGACACATGGTTCACCTTATAAATATAAGTAACCTTAAAGAAAATAGTGTTTTGAATCGAAATTAAATAATTAAATGGTCTGATGTGTCGCTTAGATTTGTTGGGAAAGGCAGAATTAATATTCAATTTAAAAAGAAATGCAATGGGACTCTTGTTTTCAAAAGAAATTGAAAAGCGTTATGGTGGAATTTGATTTTGAAAATAAAAAGGTGTTATGATGAAGCAAACACTCTCTATTTTATAAAATTATAATTTACTTGAATCGATAATTCTTTTCAAACGATTTAATGTTGTCGATGAGGTATCTATAGTAATATTTGCATTCATGACCAGAAATTCAGAAAACGAGTTGATGTCTATTGCCAAACACGTTTTGTGAGTGGAAAGTGGTAATCAGTTGGTGAGATATCGATTGAATTTGGAGGATGATACAAACACTTTCTGCATAATCCTACCCCTAACCTTAACCGTAACCCCTAAACCCGAACCCTAACCCTAACCTTAAACCCTAACCCAACCCCTAACCTTAGCCCTAAACCCTAAACCCTAAACCCTAACCCTAACTCTAACCCTAACTATAGTTTCATGAGAAGTAAATTCAGTTCCTGTGGGATCTATTTTTCCAGTTTAATAATTTCGTATTGCATTAAGAAGGTATGATCGCTCCTTGAACACTCAGGTGTTGTGCAAGTTCTTGAATTGTTATCCGTGCTTCTGATAATTTATAACAATAAAAAACAATAGCGTTTGTCAGTTAGGTTCCTTATTAATTACTATATTTGCAGACTTCAAAATAGTAAACCAACTCCGTTTGTACTATAATAGTATTTTCCCTAAATATCTTGTTAATTTTATTGACAGTTTAAATTAAATTGTATTCAAACATGAATTAATATTTGAGAATGATTGGGTGATCAACATTGTAATTTAGCGTATACATTTCATAACTTATACATGCTGACAATATTTGCAAATAAATACAAATAAATTAATAAAATTATTATTTTCAATACAACCTGTTTAAGATTAAATCACATATAATTGAAGATTACCAAACAACTAACCAGACATTAAAAAAATCAGCAATGATTATGTACTAAACTACGGTGTTAATGTTTACCTATTTTTGTATTAGTAGTTGCCTATTTCGGTGAAATGCATCATCGCCCGCATTTGACTACGGATATTTGTAATGAAGAGCATTATGTTATCTAATTTCATTATCAAGACGTGTGGTAGAAAGTATTTACCACATTCGAACATTTACACAGGAAAATAACACCTTGGATTATCTTGAATGTGAATATTAAGTTTTTATCTCCATGGTGTAACACAGTTTAATATAAGCAGAAAGAGTACAGACTTTACACTACCTCATGAAGCTTGACTAAGCGTATACAACGTATTATTAGTCGTAGCTGGGATATCCGTATACTTATAGGTTTAGAATACGCAGAAGCCATACTTTTTTGTGGAGTAGGGTGGGTAAGCATGTTAAATGTTGTGAAAATCTAGTTGAAACCAGACCAGAAATAGTGAAGCCTTACCGGCATGGGCGGATTACGTAGACATCTACTTGGTGAGTTATTAATAGGATCGGTTTTTTGATCTTCGCTCTCTGACCGAATTGAGTTTATCTTAATCTTGTATTTATTGGATCTCAACAGATGTTGACTCTTACTTATTGTTTTTATTGTTTCTAGTTTTATCTTTTCTTGTACCGTTTCTTCATTTTTATTACTTATCATTCTACGCATTGTTCGTTTTCTATGTCGGATTCCCACTATCAGTTTCTATTTATTTATTTTTGTTCTTTTAATGTCGGTGCTCGTTTTCGTACGTCTTTATTAGCATTTTCTATTCTTATTTTTATTGCAGAGTGAACATCCGTGGAGATCCAATAAATAGTTTAAGATTAACTCGATCCGGTCAAAGAGCGAGAAATCAACATAGCGATCGTCGTTCGTGCAGGTAAGGCCTCGCTATTTGTGGTCACATTTCAACTAGATTTTCAAAAAAAAATCACAATGCTAAAACCCATGAAATAATAATGGTAGCTCTTTTTTATCCAGTTTTTACCATCAATGCATGTTTCGATTACTTTGAAGAATGTGAATGTCTGATCACCCTAAACTTACCAAAAGGTCTACCGAGTTCTGGGTATTCCAAACCCATGGATACTTCAGTTACGAATAAGAATACATATTAGTAATCTTTGTAAAGCTTATTGTTGATCGTAAAGATTTGGAATCAAATGTACGATTATATATACAATTGAAATTTGTATATTTGTTGAACGTAATATTGATATTCAGGACAATTGAAATTGGTATTTCCTCTTGGGATGTGTTTTATACTTGTGTCACATGTCCCCATAATGGGATGAGATAACATAATGCTATCAATTTAAATATCTGTGAAAAAATAATGCCATACATTCAAATATCCGTAAAAACATACAGATGTGGAGGTTATTCAAAGAAATGAACGCATAATTATATAGGAATGGGGAAAACGTTAACAGTTTAACTTGCTAAAATCGTTGCTGAACTTTTTACATATCTGGCTTATCTTATGACGCAATATTAACTTGTCGGACATTACAGATAAAATATCGTATTGCCCTGTTGTCAAACACGTTAAGAATAATAAATTTACTAATTTATCTGTTCACAGATCTAGAATTTAGTTAGTTAAATTAAAGAGAATTATGCCACAAAATCATGTCGCTCTTCAGAATTGGAGTCAATTAAGATTTTTTTCAAACCGTCTAATAGAGGCGTAATCTCACAAAACATTTCCAAACACATAACCTCAAATAGCCAATACCTACATTAACTCTTTCCAACATAATATATGTATATTTAAAGTATTGTGGGGTCCAATCTTTTGATATTTATAGAAGTTCCGCTGGCGATGTGAATCCTCTTTTCATGGAAAATGTTTTAAATCTGATATGAATTAAATTTACATCATTGTTAAAAGACAAAATATTACCATGATTCTCAAAATATTAATACATTCAGATCTATTTGAGACTATTAAAGAGAACTTAATTATATTTTAATTGAACTTTTCTAATCTCATAATAACTGTCTGCCTGTAACCCCTATATTTACAGCCACTCCTGTTGATGAGCCAAAACGTTTGCTTTAGCCACTCGCTTGTTTTTATTCTTTATAGCAAACGTCAGTGTCTTAGACTTTTAGCTACTTTTTTTCACTACACTAGCACGCTATGTTTTAAGGACTAGTTCGCATAATACATAAATATTATAAAACAATATAACAATTAAATCGTAACTAATAATTGATTATCATGATGTTGGTCATTCTTTCTTTGCTATTGCTCTACTTTTTTCTCGAATCTTGACAATTATTGTAATATTTGTGTAAGTTCGAATTATCCGGTGCTCAGACTTCTTCAAGTTATTAAAAAGTCCTAGAGTACTCAATATAATAAACCCTGTCTTGTGTTATGTATTCCGATTAGTTTTACTAGCAAATATATACTCTATCCGGTCGTATATTTTGGCTAGTTGGAAGCAGAACAGATACTATACTACCTCCACGCCTCTCAAAAAAGGATGAGGTTATGTCTGGGTAGATGGTATGATTACAACAGAACATATACTACTCTACCTCCACACCATCAAAAAGTAAGAGGTAATGCCTAGGAAGAAGGCATCATAACAACAGAACTAATACTACACTGCCTTCACACCTCTGAACAAAGGAGAAGGTAATGTCTGGGAGGTTTGTATAATGACAACAGAACAAGTACTATACTACCTCCACACCACTCAAAAAAAGAAGAGGTAATGCCTGGGAGGATGGTATAATAACAACAGAACAGATACTACACTACCTCCACATCTCTAAAAAAGAGGGGATTATGCCTGGGAAGATGATATCTTTGAAGCTAAACATATACTACACTACCTCCACACTTTCCAAAAAAAAGGAGGAGGTAATGCATAGAAGAATGGTATTATGGAAGCAAAACAGATACTGCACTACCTCTACACCTCCCAAAAAGAAGGAGGTGATTCCTGGGAGGATGGTATCATGACAACAGAACATATACTACACTACTTTTACACCTTTCAAACAAGGAATTGTAAATGCCTCGAAGGAGGGGATCATGACAACAAAACATATACTGTTAAAAAAGCAGGGGGTAATGTCCGGAAGGACGTTGGCATGACAAAAAGAATATACACTACACTACCTCCACATATCTAAAAAAGAGGGGATAATGCCTGGGAGGATTGTATCATGACAATAGAACAGATACTACATTACCTCCATACCTCTCAAAAAAGTGGAGGTAATGCCTGGGAGGATTGTATAATGACAACAGAACATATACTACACTAGCTCTACACCTCTTAAAAGGAGGAGGTAATTCCTTAGAAGAAAGTATCATGACATCAGAACAGATACTACACTACATTCACACCTCTAAAAAGGAGGAGATAATGCCTGTGAGGATGGTATCATGGCAATAGAGCAGATACTACACTAGACTATGCCCCTGAATTGAGCATGTAAAATAGTACATTAGTCTTAAATAGTATATACTATGCTATTTCATTGTCTTAAATAGTATAGTTTGGCTTCACGCAGACAGACAGACAGACAGATACATAATCTCCATTTTTAATAGATTGTTTAATGAGTCGACATACTAAACTATGCTTGTAAATTAAATGTCTCTTTTATGTAGTAAAAAATATCGTTTTTCTGTGGCACGTATATAATCTCTCGAATAATAATCGTCGTCAAGTGTGCAGGTAACTTTATTACGAAAAAAAATTGCTTGCATTTTCAATGCAAATCGTTTGATTAATAGTTATATGTGAGAGATATAAGATGTTTCTCGAGACTCTATTCGAAGTCTTATATATTTTATATCATTGATGTATAGAATTAATTCAGTTTTTGATTTTCGTTACAAGCGTATAATCTAATCTCTGCTTTTACTGGGATTGCATAGCATTGGTTACAGTGCTTTGATTGTAACATACTTCCTATCGTTACGCCCGTTTTGTGTGATACCATTGGATGCTCGTGTCACAAAGGCGGATATGTTAGTTTAATTATTATTTTGCTGAATATAGATATATTCAGAACTTTATTACTAAAGTAATGAAACCATTCCAAAAATTGGTATTCTTTTCGAAGTATTTCATATTAAATAGCAAGTTTGTCATTTAAATATCTTCTTTTACTTCACCTTTTTATCAGCAAAATAGAATAAAATTGCTGGTTATAGTTTTTTTTTTCGAAGCTCATCAATCAAACTCCACCATTTCATTACTTCAACTTATCTTTCTCTTCAAGTATGTGGAACTATTTCGTCTTCAAATTTATTTGACAAACATTAGTAAAATTATTTTACGTAAACATTCTTCTCTTTTATTTTGTGAATTTATAATCTTTGTTGTCAACACATTCCTTTTTTTGGCTTATATACACTTCGACATTTGACTGTCTGTCTATCAATTGAAAGAATTGAGAAACACAACTGTCAGATTTTATACCATGAGGTAGAAACTGTCAGAATATGTCAGATATCTTATCCTTAAAAAATTATGAGAAAAGTAAGTTTTTCACAAATATATTCTCAAACAAACATTTCTTTTTCATAAATCTAGAATAGTAACCACATATTTATAAAGATAAATAGTTGTATACATAAATGCATGCCTCCATATGTCTACAAATTCACCTGATTTTATAGATGATATTTGCTGTATAAACTTGTCGTCGATGTCTGTACTTGCATCGATTTGCTTTTGTTAGTATTGTTTGGTTTAGTGGTCTCCATCAATTTGCTGTGTTTAATAGCTTATTGTAATACAGCTTTTTCAGTAGCTACTTTCAAAGTACCACATGTTTGTGGGGCTCGCTTCCTGTTGACTGTTTTTCTTCCTACCTGAGGCTGTTCAAGACTAAGTCCAAAAAGCATCTCCTGTCTTTGTGATAATCATCTTTCTTCCTTTTTATATTTTTACTTGATGTGACTTTGTACCTAGTCTGAAGCTATTTCCATTAAAATGAGTATATATATATATATATATATATATATATATATATATATATATATATATATATATACTTTATATATATATATATATATATATATACCTCCGGTTAGAGCTTATTTTCGTAAGGGTATCGTCAACGGCCATTAGCTTTAAGGCAATGCTCATTAGGTAAACACTAATTCGAGCTCAGTCAATTGCGATGTTTTCATTTCGTTACATTGAGATATTTCTAATATTCAGTCAGTGTCGCATGATGGCGGCAGCTCGACGGTTGCCTTTCGATTCCGGCTTGAGACACTAACTGGTCTAGCCCCACTGATGAGCTGTGAAACAGTCTTATGTGGAGGACTATATATATGTACTTATATATATATATATATATATATATATATATATATATATATATGTGTGTGTGTTACTGAAACGTTAAAGCCAAAAATGACTTTCTCTTCGAAAGTTTTTCAAATATCACAACTCATTATTTTGTTTTTCATTATTTATTTCTGGGGCACACTATATGTTACGAACGTCTAAATAAATGAAATTATTATATTATATATCTAAGAAATAAATTAACATTAAACTTCGGATATTTCCTCTTTTGTTCGTTTCCCTCCTGGTAAACGATGCAGTATTGTTTTAATACTACATTAGTAGTAAATTCACAACGATCTATGACATAACTCCAACTTCATTAACGAATGTATTCCGATGTGTTTATAAAATTCTGTTCTGAATTGCTTCTAGTTGAATACTTAGTTAAATAAACAAATATTCATTGAATATGTGACTTTTTACAGCTGGGAAGAGAAATTAATATTTGAACATTAAGATCTTTTAATTAATAATTTATGATAAAAAGTCCACACAAATGTAACTGTTTGTACCTATCGAGATGATTCAACCAAAGGCAGTATTTTCATATAGGTAGTATTTTTCTAGGCGAAAAAAGGATTTGTAAACACGGGCGACAAAAACCCCCAGAAATTACTTATTATTCGACAGTTTTCAGCCTTTCAAATTAGTTAAAAACTTCAAAGCGCATCTCTTGAAATATTTTTTAACAATTTGGGTTTCGGTCTATATATAAGGACATTCAAATTAATTATTTTATTATGATATATATTTAACAGAATAATTAATAATGAATGTATTGCACATTGTATTAAAATCTTCACATATGCTCGTAAATATCGCAGTCGTACACTTTACCACACAATTATAGCTAATTTGACTTTTTTCTTTTATTTTTCGCCATTTTCTCTTTGACGTTTGCAGGGGAAGTGAAGAAAGATTTTATAGTAATAACGGAGTAGTAGTATCAGTACAGTCAATTTTGTACGGGTCAATCACAGCAAGTATACGTTAATTACAACATGTTAATGTATTTTATCTAAATCTTTTCTATTTAAAGAATTAGTTTCAAGTAAATATTAGTTTATTGTATTAGTGCTATGTTATTTTGTTATTGACACGTGTTTTATTGTTATAAATGATTGTTCACGATGTTATCAGTTTTGCAGGAAGTAGACTTACCTTGAAGAGAATCTAGTTCAAGAGAGATACACAAGGCCTTTTGTAGAACTCCATGAAAGCATCATACTCAATAGATCTCTACAAACAAATTAATATACCACCTCTTGTGATATCCAAGTAACTTTAAGAAGCAAATATGGTAATATCAATTTTAAATTATAATGGGTTATGTAATGTTGGACACAGTTTGAGAAATGTATATATTTATCAATGTCGTCAGTGACTTGCGATGTTTTTATTAAAAACGAAAATGTACCCAAGTTTAACAAACCTCCTAGACAGAATCATTATTTTCTAAAGAACATGTGATAAATTAAGATGTGAATCAGCTTAACAAAATACATTTATAGACAAGAAATATAAGTTTCGTCAGACAACATCAACAGCTGATTTACTGACTGTAATATCATACAGAATCAATTAATCCATGGACAGGGTTTTCGTCACTAAGGCAATAGCTCTTGATATATCAAAAACATTTTCTTAACAAGCTTACTAACAAAGGTATATCAGTAAATTTATTTTCAACGATGAAATTCGTTCCAACTGATAAGTCTGTTGATAAGTCTAGAGCACATGAAAAAGTCTAGAGCACATAAAAAAGTCTAGAGCACATGAAATCAATGATGGCGTGCCTCCAGCATCAATTCGCAGCTTAATCCTCTTTCCGACATTCATCAATTATTTTATAAATAATATTCTTTGACCAGAGTACTGATGATCTAAACCTTGTTGATTACCTCGCTTCCGATATGCCGCATATGGTGCAATGGGAAAAAAGTGTAAAGTTACCTTATAAAAAATATGAAAAACAAGCTCGTTTTCTTTCATTGCATCCGTACGAATAGTATTTGTTCTTGGTTGAAATGAATGGCTTTCTCTTTTAAAAAAAAAGTCCTTTACTTTGACAAGATCCCAGGACTGACTTTCACCTCAGACTTGAAATGTAAGACTTACATAACAAATAATTCTAAACTCGCAGTAAAAATGGTTGGACTATTCTACCGCTCCAGAAAGTACCCGACTCTTGATGTAGTCCTCTACCTATATAAGAGTCAGTTCCGAGATAAGATGAAGTACTACTGCTACATCTGTGTAAGCGCCTTGATAGAGTACGGATAGTCTTTGAAAGATTACATCTTCTCTTACCTGCAACCTCATTCTAACATAAGAGATGTTGCTAGTCTTTCCCTACTCTATCGATATTTCTATGGGATATGCTCGGCTGAAATTCAAGCTTTAGTCACCAAAAGCCTTTTCGAATAACTCGTCAAATGGAATTTTCCTGACCAAATATCTTTCCCAAGAATTTCCCAAATATAAACCACGCAACTGCGGGAATGTTTCCCTACAGACTAAAACGTGGTTATTTTCAAATCCAATGTGAACAAATATGTCCTGTCGTCCTGTTAATAAATTATAGTTCTCATTTTTTTTTCATAATAGTGTTCCACCATCTAATTGAAGATCTTACTTACCATTATCTTGAGTGGCTTCTGGCCTTGGTAGTCGCGAACTATTAGTATCAAAAATAAAACTGACGCCAATTTATAATTTTTAATATAAATAACCCTCTGCTAGAATAAAAGAAATACATCACTAGTCAGTAAAATCATCAATATGTCAGCTTAAATGATATCTATGAATGACTCAGAGAATGAGGCTGGCTTTACCTTATATATTATATTAATAGTGAGTGGATTCATATCTATAAGTATATAAAGTCTTCTTCAAACTACTGGAAGAGAAAGGTATTTTTTTCTTTTGTTCACTGAAGACATGTTTGTGTAAGCTAAACGTATGAACATCGGAAAATAGATCAGAATTTAAGCAGATCCTCCATGGAATTTAAATTCATATGTGTTGCCAACAAATTAGGATTTATCACGTTTTATTAAGAACATACACATTTTGTAACACGTGTTTGTTACGTTTTAGATTCAATAGCTCTCAATTGCCACTCTTAGTTTATCGTTCGATTTACAAAGGACACAGCAAATGTACACGTAGCTTTGTATGAAAAGCAAGATATCTTAAAGCCAAGAAAATAAGCATTATATTTTTATGAAAATCGCTCCAGACAAACTATGAATCCACTTGATGTAAGCAGCTACAAAATAGTACTTCAAGGTAAACAACTAGCAAACGATAAATGTTATATGGATAGATTCCGACCCAGAAAGAAATAGTAATTGATCGAAGCCATTAGTTAAACTTACCCAACATAACAATTACACATGTCTTGAAAAAGACATAACTTGTATAATGAACAGCAGTCAAACAGAACTGCTAAGTGAAATAGAAGTATGAGAGAAATGTGTGAGGATATATAATAATACACACTAAGTGTTATAACTATACATCTACGGTGTAACATTGAACCGGTCAAAGCCGATTTCTCGATGAAACATGTAAGGGTGAATTACATGAGATGATAACCAATCATCAGAAGTGAGTAAAGAAGGTTGTACATGAATTAATAAAGAATGTTCTCGCCATTCGGCCAAATCAAACCACCACATTTCGAAGGCAATAGATGAATCCTTAGGAAATGGAATCCAGTCTGTAGTAGAGAGGGACCAACACGGATGTTTACATTCAATGCTACCAACAATTATAAGAAACCTTTCAAACCAGCGATTGTCATGGCGGATTGCACTTTTCTTGAAAATCAAAGGTTCAAACTCATCAGCCTAACAGTCACAGTCTACATGAATTGGAATTAATAAATATCAGATGCTTCCAATTCTGCCGCATAGAAGGTGGGTATACTCTATCGACTAAACACACTCTAACACCTGCCCATAGTCATATAAAACCACTATTCGCCCATGGATTAAGTAGTATTACCACATTTTCGCTTGTGCACGAACGAACAACCTCTCTCGCTTTGACAGGGTGCAAAAGAAAGTCTCCATTCCAATATCAAGCACACGTCCCATCGTCGCATTGTTTTATCTATTTGCTAGTTTTACATGCACTTCTACGGAATCTTCTTCGATGAACTAACTGCACTTATGTCTCTCAGCATAAATACCCTTGATCAGTCGAGGTCCGAAATGCCGAAAAGGTTTCTATACAGATGGCTTCTTTCCATTGAACAACTTACTTTTTGAATTCCTTCTCTGCCCTCAGTTTTCCCGACTGTACCAACATATTTAGACAATAACATATTCCCCATAGTTGATGCATTGACGATAGAGAAATGGAAGGTTTCTACAACTAAATAGGAGTTTAACTTCAATGTTACAAACCAGAGGAATGGCTCCAGCGAGTTGCGCGTATTTTGACCAGTCATACACATATTAAAGTATTGCCATCCCTAAAGACATTATACCCTCATCATTATTTGTTAGAATATGAGTCGCCGTCTCATGAATGATAACATTAAGTGTTATACATTTCCGAGTCGATGTGATGTCTCCAGTATTGCAATTGTGTTAAGTCTCATCGACCGCGAGGGACGGCAATAAAGACAAACACCGACAAATATTAAACCACCTGATCTGAGATAGTTTCAAGATGTGTTCAGGTAATTAATAACTACACTGTTTATTAATGTGTAATTAATTCTCTGAACATTTTGGTCGCTATATTTATTCTATATTTATTTATTTAGTGAAAGGAAATTTGCAGAAATTAACTAGGATGGGAGACACGCAGGCAAGGTAGCGTCAGTGTGTCTTACTTAAAAAATAAAACTAGCTGCTGTAATAATTCTACGTGAGTAAATATGTTAAATACCTCTATGTTTCTCATGTGTTCTTTCTTATGGAAATAACTTGGTTTTGGTTTACAAAAGTCAAATAATCATATAGTTCACGAAAACGTAAGATTGCTAAAAATATGGAAAGTGCAAAATATTATTCTACATCTAAATATTATATTTAAAAAGGAGTCAGGTTAACGTGCCTAAAAACTACTTTCTATGTCATATTTTTATTTTATTATTTAATTTATTTTTTTATTTCCTCTTTTTTAGTAATATTTTCGTCTGTGACAATGCCACCTGGATTTTGATTTTATTAGTGCTTGCGTGTCACTAAATGATAATATAACCTTAACCCGGCGAAGTCACATGCATCAACCATTGGCACATGACAATAAGCAGAGATAAAAACCTTGGCATTCACAATAAACATCTATGCGTCACCATCGGCATCCAATATGGCCTGGTGATACCAGATCAGGCTGCCCTGTGGCTCCCTGAGACGAAATTCACCTACATTGACGTTTTTTTTTTTTTTTTGTAAAACTTAATTATGTTCTACAAAATCAAAAACAAAAACAACAGCCCCTCTCCCTTTCTCCCTCCCCTTTTTTATTTTTATTTTTCCTACCCTACTCCCGGTCCTGGATATGACCTTAAACTACATCCGATGGTGAGATCCGGCTTACGGACTTTGGGGAATGTGGAGCCTCCTCTTAATTACCATTGCTCCCAGGTCCACCCTGACCCGGAGTGGTAGTACCTGTTAGGGTCCCAACTATGGGTTAAATAGAAACAGATATTAAAAGGGGAAAGAAACAAAAAAGAGAAGAAAACAAGACCAGATTCGGCATTAAATAACCCAAAAAGGGTTGATATGCCGTAAAACAAAACTACCAAACCAAAAACCCTGATTAAACATTTGAAGATATAAAGAACTTGAAGCATAAAAACTTTTACTATAATGACCAGATTCGGCATTAAATAACCCAAAAAGGGTTGATATGCCGTAAAACAAAACTACCAAACCATACCAATATGGCCACACGCGGGCCAGGTTCAGCATTTTGCGAATGTTGTTTTTTCTAACTTCAGAAACGAGAGCAGCCCGATTCTGGTTGAGTTCATCCGGGTGAGCATGCCGCCGGTGTGTGGATAACCCTCTACCAGAAGCAAACCCACGATCACAGGAGAACGCCCCCCCCCCCACGCACACAGTACCGGTCAGTCGGCCACCGTGAGTTCCAGGGTTGCCAGATCTAGAGGGACCTAGGTTAAGTTTTTCTTGTTCTGTAACCACGGCATAACGCTCCAGCGGGAAGTTAACCCACCGGAAGGGGCGTTGACACCCTCCCCGCTCAGCTTCAATTATCAGGCCCTTCACACTCCTCCTGATCACATCCACCGAACGTTGCCCGACTATCACCACGAGGAGGTGGTGCTACAAGAGAGTCATTATTAAGTTTTTAATATCACATGGCAAGTAACGGAATGTCAAAAAAGTCGACATAGCAAACCTACGATGACACAAAACAAGACATTGACCACATAGACATTTAGAAAAGTAATGGAATGCTATTATAAAAGAAACCCATATATATACCACCTGAATCATGTGACCAATAAAATAGACATATATGCTGACATCCTAAAAAATAAAACCGATGATTGTGAACCAGACATGAATATTTTCAGAAAATAGTGATTACTGGAAAATGCCTCCTACCGAAAACTCATAGTGAAAAGTGGAACCCTATGAGTAATAATACTGTAGACACTACTGATCTCAGAGAAGGAGGATTAGTAGAAATTGAAAGCATGAAAGAAATTATGAAACAGGATAAAAATAGCTTATCATCCATAAGTGATGAAGGCTGGAAAAACGTAAAGACAGTAACGGAAGAGGAGAAATATCTCTGTCACATTGCCTAATTGATATTACAGAACTCGACGTTTTAGCTTATATCGTAGCAAAATCCGCAATGATTAACATAACAAGAGAAAGGTTCTTGAAAGAGGAACACAGTCGCTTGCTACAACCGGACAAACCAGCCCGATTTAGAGATTCGTTCATGTAGATCAACCACAAAATTGCCTTTTATACTCTAACGTTATAACTAAAGTGCCTCCTCGTTGGACCTACTCAATAGTAGATTAAACCCTCCGACTCAGCATAATGGTCGGTGAAATGTCCCCACAACAAATGTTGCTTATAATAAGGTGAGAGGGGAACTTATCATTATGCCTTCATTATCTTTAGAAGGCGGTGGCTAGAATTATTCATATATATATATATATATATATATATATATATATATATATATATATATATATATATATGCATATGTGGATGGAAAAACAATTACCTGCGGGGGCTCGGAAGTAACCGACTAGTATACGAGCACAGGCTATCCTCTCTCGTCAGCTACTCCATCTAAAGGAAGGAAAACTCTGACCATAAACCCTTGCTACTAACCACTTACGTCTTGGCAGCAAACCGTTGGAAAAGGGAGCCATCCTTAGTCTTGATCGACAACCTTCCTAGAGCTTGAATCTCGAACAGAATATCCGGTGTTCAAACCTATAATTGCTTAAGGAGTAGATGGGCTCTGCCTATCGCCCGGCCTTCGCACTCTTTCTTTGTGTATTAGCCAGGAGTATAGGTAAACGCACTGGGGCGCCCCTAAAGACGCCTAGTACTTGGCCTTGTTTTCTGACTAGGGCAATGAACGTCGTCTCTCTTTCTCTCTATCTTGGCAACTAGGAGAATTATATTTCGTCACTAAGTCCTACATGATTAGTCTGGGCCGCTCTTGTTCCGACAAGTTGAGATTACAGGTTAGAAAACTTGTCTGGCTGCTGTTTCCGACTGGTAGTTAGGAGCCCTAACTCTTAGGTAGCGCTAACAACGTTGCATAATATCGTGGGTAACTGTACGAGCAATATCGCGCATGGAAATGAACCCTACAGTTATCTCCGGTGAGCTTATCCGAGGCGACAAGCCCGTATGTACCAAATCACGACTAATGGACTTGTTGTGTGAGCTTATTGTCGCCAAATAAACACCCACTTTGCCCTTCTACAAAACAAACATAGATTTACAAGAAAACCAAAACTAAATCAGACATCCAACAAAAAACATCTTCGTCTCCGCCCTTGAGGCTCGCATTCACAAATATCCGGGGACTTAGAACCAAACATTAACGAGGTAGAAACTTTTCTCCTGGCAAACTCCCCGGATATACTAGCACTAAAGGAAACACACCTTCACTCTTCAATTTCCTCTCACAACTTTGAGATGACTGATTAGCTTCCACCCTACCGTGAGGACTCTGATAAACATATTTATGGGCCAGGAGTTTATGTTCGGAACACAGCCCCCTTGAATAGAGAACATAGATTAGAATCAGATGATCAAGTCTACATGTGCTTTGAATTGACCTTACATCACAAAGTTAGTTATTTATATTTCTTATATCGTTCTCCTTCGACCCAGGACTGTACACTGCTTGACTCTGTGTCTGAAAGCTTACCTAGAAAACTCTCACTCGACTCGAATGCCCAAATACATGTATTTGGGGATTTTAATGCACACCACCGAGACTGGTTGAGATTCGCCAGCGTTACTGATGCAGCTGGAAACTGTACGTTTGATTTCTCCTAAGCTCACGACCACTGACAAGCTGTCACTTTTCCGACCCGCTTTCCCGATTGTGCGGACCAGCAAGCCTCACTTCTCGACTTTATCCTGACCTCACTACCCGAGGTTTGTGTGGCTAATGTCCATAGCCCGCTCGGAAACTCTAACCACGTTGTGGTAATGATACTTATAACCTTAAAAACTCGTCCAAAATCTAAAGAGCCGTTGCTAAAAACGACGAGAAACTATGAGCAGGCTGATTTTGAATCCCTGCTGATCAGTGGCAAATGAGTTAACCGAACGGTTCAAAGCAGGCATTGATGCTTAGGTCCTCACGCAAACATTATTCAGGCAACCCCTACTCCCTTCAATGGTTTACCTCGAAATGTGCAGCTGCTATTGCTGAAAAATAAAAGGCATTCCGAAGATCCGGCCGCCAAAAGTCAACTGCTAACAGACAAAAATGTGTAGAAGCAAGAAATGATTGCAACGTTGTGATAGATGAAGCAAAGATAAGGTATACAGAGATAACCTAAAAAACGCATTCAGTCACAGAAACTAGGTACTCGTGATTTCTGGAAAATCTACAATAGTGTGATTAACAATGGACACTCGACAATTCCAGCGCTATCAAATCACAACGATGTTGTTTGCACGGCAACTGATAAGGCAGAACTACTTGCCAAGCATTTCGCCTTAGATTCAACTTTAGACTGAGCAAACCACCCCCTCCATAAATTTCCATTGCGGACTGAAGCCACCCTTAAGAACCTAGTCATCACCCTATCTCAAGCCAGAGACATCATAAAAAAAACATGACACCACTTAAGCCTGTGGACCTAACCTTACACCAGTAATAGTAATAAATAAATGCACTGCTGAGCTGGCCTCTGCCCTCTCCAAACATTACAACACATGCCTTACTGAATCTAGTTTCCCTGATAGTTGGAAAATTGCTTCTGTGGTACCAGTCTTCAAGAATTCTGAAGATTGAACTGATCCTCTAAACTACCGCCCGATATTTGCGAAAATATTTGAATTATTAATCAAGCTAGCTAGTCGGGAACCTAGATAATGCTAAACTACTTTCTGATCATCAATACAGATTCAGACAAGCACGATCTACTGCCGATATCTGAACGCATATACCATACACTGGACAAGGCAGGTGACGCTGGGGGTGTAACGTCCGATATTTCCAAGGTCTGGCATGACGGGATTCTCCGAAAACTGCACTCATATGGTATTACTGGACACATATTTAATATAATTAAATCTTTCCTAACAAAAATAAAGATCCAGGTTATCCGTTCATCTAAGCAACATGACAGAAATGCTGGTGTACCCAAGGGATCAGTCCTTGGACCTCTACTGTGTCTGATATTCATAAATGACATCCCTCATGTCATTGAGACTGAGATAGGAATATTTGCTGACGACACCACGCTCTACTCTCGTCATGTTGGCAAAACCGACGCGCACATATCTGAGGCAATGGTGAATCCCTAGAATAACAACAGAAAACCTCTTCAAACACCTATTGTCATGGCAAATAACACTCAACCTGAGAGTTCATCATTCAAACTTCTCGGCCTAACTTTAATAGATGAAATAAATTGGAATAAATGCATTGAAAACATTGCCAGGGTTGCTGCAAAGAAGGTGAGATCCCTCTATCGTGCCAGTAAACTTCTCACACCTGAAATTATCCCATATCTCTACAAAGCCACAATCGTCCATGCATGGAGTATTGTTGCCACATCTGGGCTGGGGCATCATCCACTAGTCTCTCCCTCTTAGACAAGGTCCAAATAAGAGTGACAAACTTTATAGGTCGTTCACTATGCACCAAGCTCAAACTCTTGTCCCATCGCCGCAATGTTGTTTCTTTGTGCCTGTTTTACAAGTATTTCAATGGATTGTGCACTGATGGGCTTGCTGCTTTGGTAACCCCACGACATAAATTAACTAGACCAACCCGACAATCTGCAAAATCCCATCCATTCACTGTGGAGGTCCACAGATGTCGAAAATCTTATTTTCTCGTGCTGTCGGACTCTTGAACTCCCTCCCTGCTCCCTGTTTATCTGACGTTACTGACATGCAGAAATTTAAAACTAATGTAAACAGACATCTCGCTGCAAAACTCCCATTTTAGGTTGACTCCCTATAAACCTTCACCTTTTTTTCTCAGTAGCCTGTTTACGTCTACAGTGGCGGCCTGCCTTGTTTAGGGTAAACTATGTTAAAAAAACGATATAGGATTTAAAATAGATAAGACACCGGACAACAGAAAATGTACAGTATGTGGACAGAGACACGAAACTGTAGACATCATAAAAACATAGAGAAACGCAGTTCAAAAAGTAATACAATAACAAATATTACTTGATTGGAATGGTAGTTAACTGGGAACTGTGCGAACGACACCAATTTGAACAGATCAATAGCACAAACAAAAATCGAACCAGTATTTTTCTTCACATTCAAATATTTATAATACTTTATTGTAGATCTGATCTCAAATTCCCGGAAAATAAAAATAATTCGGTTTGATCTATCATTACCATCAACTACCCTGTAAGGGATTGCCATAGAAAGAACAAGGTGTTTACTGTTGTTATAGCTCTTTTATATAAACTATCATGACCCGCATTCCACTGTTGCAGGGTAGGAATATTAAATAGTAATTTAATTAAACATATATAACTATTTGATAATTAATTCTGTAAAAAAGGAGAAGAAAAAAAACATTTTACTGTAAGTAATTTAGGTGATTTAAATAGGATTTATACATGTTTTGGCGTTTAGCTTTTAAATATTATATAACGATTTAAGTTAATCGAAAACAAATGTAAAAGAAACTCATGAAAGAACCGATTTCACTGTAAGTCAATTAGGTGATTCAAAAAAGATGTGTTAAACAACTATTTATTGTTTGAAATTAAACAAAATATATGTATCTACCCTTTGGGTTACCTGACTTCGCCCTCTACCGTTTTAAGAAGGGGCTTATTTCTAAAAATTTAAAACAACTGCAAAAAGAAAAGTTGTGATGCAACTATATCTGAACATCCGTTTAGATTATGCAAATTGCAATCAGGTTGAAACTAATTTTCCTAATTTTCTCTTTGTTTTTCTTTAATTTTTTATTTGTATCACGATCTGCTGTCAATGGTTAGTAGTATATACATCCTTCTAGACCAAGGCATTTGTTATTCGTTTTCAATACATTTGACTTTCTTTTATGAGCGCAGAAATTTACCCCTATACATTTGCGACAGAGAACACAATTTGTTACATATCTCTAATTTCAACTCTTCTTAAGGTGTGTAGGTATAAGAGTAACGTGTAATCTATTTGAAATAACAATGTTTAATTCGCAGAAACTATTAATTATTCGTCTCACGTAACCCACATCAACGAATCAGTCGAAAACCTTTAGAATAAGAGAAAATCATCGACCTTGAAAATTAAAAACAAATATAAACAGGTGCTTATTTTCACGTCCCGACATTACAATTCTTTCTTTTCCGTTAATTGTTTTTACTTCTTACAATATAATTAACGTTAAAGGATAGTATCTGTTTGACTACTATATTTAATATTTTCTCCTCGGTGATCGAAGGAGAAATACTTCTAACTTGCGGCAATTTTTATTTTTGTCGCAATCCGAAGTGCCCCTTTTTGAAGAGATGGATTCTCCCCACATTGAACACCGACAGTGTGTCTAACTCTCGTGGGGAGGCTAGTAAATACAGACAACATATTAAATGCTAAACGTGCAGAATAGTAAACAGGCGAAAATTCGTGAACAATCAGCAAATAGTTAAACAGAGGGCAAAGTTAGACGAATGGTCGGTGTTTAATATGGGTGAAATCAATCAACATTATATTTTTAAAAATACCAAAAAACTAAATAATAGATTATCTTTAGCGAGAAGTATTTATTTTATTACCAGCGCTCAGCAAACTATTCTGAAGTTGTTTACGTATTGTAGTAATCTGTAACCTGTGTGCACTAATACGAACATATTTGATAGTTTACTTCTAGCAGAAAGATATGTTAGTTATAATAGTTTAAAAAGCAGCAACACGTGAAATGTGTTCTGAATAATATATTACTTCGTAATAATTTACGTACGCGAATGAGCTAAGCAGAAACCGACATGTATACAAGCTTTCAGTTAATTGCTGTATTCTGCTCTATACTGGAATATGGAGAATGTATATGGAAATGTATAATGAACAGTCCGTGTATTTTACAACCAATCTGATATTCCTTAATTCCTCTAATACAGCTATAACGACTGGAATAATAAAAAATACAATTAAGAGAGCGTTCGTTCTGTATATGAAGAATTAAATACTTTTTATATATGAAGATTTAAAATCAAGCGTTAAAAATATTTTACTAAATAAAAGAGATTCATCTAAATTTTGGGCGTTGAAATAGTTGCTATTACTGAATGAAGAAATAGGAGATGCCATGTTCTCATTTCAATGAGTGTTTGTTTAGTATTCCCCAATCATATTCCATAATACTGGAATACTATTGTAGCCAATCAAAACGCCGTTAAGGCAGTAAACGTTAATTTATGGAAGCGACCCGCATTTAGTTAGTAACGCTAGTATGGGTAAAAGACAATAGCGCAGATACAAAATCAAAATAATTACGGACGCACCAAAGAAAAAAATATCTTATGAAGATTAATTTCCGGTGTGATGTGGTGGTGGTGGTAGTAGACTTTTTCGTGTGAGTAAAAGTTACTCCGTCTACCTTTATGTATGACTATTTCAAGAGAGTAAGTAATGTAGAAAATTATGAATTCGTATAGAACAGGCCGATAATTTCCGAACACCAGCATCACCTATTGGTATGATTTCTATATATTGCTAGTGTTTATAATGTATAAATGTGAAGGAGAAACCGATTTTACTTTATTATAGATACCATATGATAAAATGGTTACAAAACATTATTTGGTCAGTTTATTTTGGGCGCGGAAATATCCTCAATTATTTCATTAAATAAACTAATAAAAGTTAATACGAGAATTGGCTGGCTCATCGAATTTTCCTCAAAAAATCATGTGTTTGATCTTGGTATAACATAGACACTAAAACCATAGTATAGATATTATTAAGTCGGATCAAATACTCTGTATATTTCACACGGTGAAGAGGCTTTGTTTACGTCTTTTTTGTTTATTTTTTTTTCATAATTTTTTCTCATTTATTGTCGTTGTGTCTAAAAAAAGAATTTCACGGCTGGAGGTTTTGGCATTTTACTTATAAGCTTATCATTTTTATTACAATGCATGAAGCCATAGGTCGTTACCTTTTACACACACACACACACACACATATATATATATATATATATATATATATATATATATATATATATATATATATATATTATTATTATTATTATTAAAACTATATGATTCGCGCTTGTTATCTTGTTGCACTGCGTGCTTATCACTGTGCACACTTGTTCACGTAACAAAAAAAAAATAACGCGAATAAAGTTCCAATAATCAGATAATTTGGAGGCGTAAAATAATGGGGTATATAATTCAAATATACATAAATAGTGGAAGATAAACAGAAGTGGGAGTAGAAAAATAAGGAATATATAGAGAAGTTGCGTGACAAAACGCGAATAAAATATAATTAACAATAAATTATAGTTTTTGGCAACTTTACAAAGTCAGGGGTGATCTAGCATTAAAATATATCTATTTGGTTGTACAACAGCTCCTCAGTGTGGCTAGACGTGGCAAGTGTATTCATACTTTATTCGAAACCTGACCGTCAACTTAGTTGTAAACGGGATCAAGTGGCGGGAATCAGGTATTTGTTGTTTTTTATGAAAGTCGCTCCAGACAAAACAGTAAGCTATTTGATGTAAGGAGCTAAACGAATACTACTTCAAGATCAAAAACTAGCCAACGATAAGTGTTAGAGTGATAAATTCCGACCTAGAAAACAGCAATTCTTCCCCTTTTGTCAGAAACATCGCTCATGGATATGAAGACCTCGAGAGGAAGAGCTTTTCGTTTCCATTTGAAATTTGACAGAACGTAGATATAACTAGAAAAAGCGAATAAGATTACATTGTTCGATAAGGTCACGTGTTTTATAGTTGGTTTTTATTAACAAGATACTTCTGAAAAAAAAAACTGCATCGACATGGGAGAAAAATAAGAGCAACAGGAGACAATGGAGAGGGAAGTACAACATATTTTCAAATTTGGATGTTGACACGTTAGAAAAAGCAGAAGGAAATAACGCAGAAAAAAAGTAAAGAAAAATTGTGAAATGAGAATCTCATGTCTTAGCATGAATGACAAAAATGATTTTAGTGGATCGTTGGAAAGTACGGGATTGAAGATAAAAGTTAAGTTCAACGAAACATATTAATGCTTACTGTAAATTTGTTCGTAACATAACAAGAAATTAGAAGCAATGACATTTATATTTATATTTTGTTAAAAAGCATTGCCCCGTTTTTCCTTTCCCGGTTGACCTCGCCTACATGCAGATTAACCGACCCTGTTCTTTCAAAACAAGGCGGAAAGTTTTTCATTCTCAGATTACACAGAACACAATCTTCAAACTTATGTCGATCTGTGAACAACATCGGGGTCATATTAAAATATAATTATTATCGTTAATTACGGTGACTTAATTACACATTTTAACACATCTTCCATCCGTTGTTCTTTCGTTTTATTTTCCAATATTACGTTGTAAATTTGTAAACAACATGTAATCTCCCCATTTTATTCTACAATTAATCTGTCATCAAGCTCTTTACTTTTTTCTTTGCTCTCATTCTCTTTTCTCTTTAAGTTATTTATTGTAAAAAATATGTGTTATTTACTCTTTTTTTTAATTTAAAAGCAAGATAAATTGCCAGTAAAGCGCAATATATATTATTATGAGCACCAAGTTGCGAACAACATGAGCAGAGAGTTTGAAAATAAAATGATTGTTCACATTAGATTTTCATTTCTGCATGTTAGCATGGTCGAAAAACAGGGAGCTGGAAAGAATTCCAAATGCGAGCGATTCCGAGAAAGAAGCTATTAAAGTAGAATATAGTCCAGCTTTTAGGGACATTTACAGGGAAGGGAGGTGATATTGTTATTAGTTGGGTAGGTCTAGGTATTTTCGTTGAGTTGGTACGGCTCCAGTAAGTTAAACGGATCATATTATGTTGAAGACAAACACAGGCATGCAACATTGGTGCAATGTGACAACGACTGGAGCTTGGCTGGACAATTCTTTTTTTTAAAACAGTGTGATATTAAAAATCTCTACATATGATATGATTTTTATAGTATTATTTTGTTCAATTCTCTTTTTCAATTCATCTCGCATACTTGAAATACACTTGCTTTAACTTGAACTTAAGTTTTCTTCTAATACGCTGTGTAAAACAGAACTTGGCTCCCGAACAAAGGTGGTTGAAATAACGCCTGGTGTTAAATAGAGTTAAAATAGATATATCGTCGAAAAGACTCATTGTGAAATCAATTGGTGTTGATTTTCGCAGTCAACGAAACTTCTGGCCGGATGAGCAACTGGCGTCGATTTTATGTGTCATTTCTATGAGTGTCACATAATTCGTTAGTGTTTATTGGCCACGATGAATAGATTAACAACTAATCCGACGAGGAGATTTACACAAACATTCTGTTCTCCTTGTGTTCCGGATAAACATTATGTATTCAGCGATCATCGTAACATCGATTCTTTTTCTCTCTAACTTTGCTTTGAGAATAAATTTAGAACACCTTTTTTTTTAAAATAGAAAATTAGTTGTTTAGTTTGTTGATATCATCCTAGCTTTCTTCTGCTCTAATTCAAGAGGATTATTAGATTTGCTTTTATTCGCTTGAAATTCGATTTGGAATGGTACTCGTTACAAACGCTGTCGAATATTAATTAGTAATCTCAATTTCTCGATTGGAACAAATGGAAAATAAAATTAAATTGCCCTTCTCCATATGAAGTCTTATTTTGTTTCTATTCTTGTGTTTTTATACTTGTGGGATTCCAATTTAAACTATACTTTGTTACTTGAATACAAACATAAATTTGAAAACTTATTTATATACCAAGGGGAACGCCTACAGATTTCAAGCTGTATCTATAAACCAGGTTCGTGGCCTATGACCGTCTGATATTTTTATCTTCCTTTTGCATCTATGCAAATGTATACACACATACATACACACACACACACACACACATATATATATATATATATATATATGTATATATATATATATATATCATGTTTTTGGAGGAGTACAATTTTATTATCGCAAGAATCAAGGGAAGACGAATTCTATCGTACATGATTAAAAGTAAATCAAGACAAAAATGCAAGCCGACCGGTTTCGCTTTCTTTTAACAAAGGCTTTATAAACTTTTAATCATTAACGATAGAATTCGTCTTCCCTTCATGCTTGCAATAATAACATTTTGTACTCCCCCAAAAAATCATGAAATATCTTAAGACTAGATACAACTCAAGTTTAATTAAGAAATTAAACTTAATCCTTTTGATTAAGAGTAAAATAAGATCAACGCAAGAAAACATACTATTTCTACATTCTTGTGTAAGTAATAATGTCTGTCCTTCGTTTATTTTATTTAAAATAAAGAAAGCAAAGTTACACAAGGACATGAAATAGAAAATCCATTTATCCATAATTTCTTGGATAAATTAGCATTAAATCTCCAATCGTTTAAGACCAAATATGTACAAGTATGGAGGGGAACGGTGAGCATTCTTTCGTGCTGTGATTGAATTTGTTTCTCACGGTATGTTGCAATTTTACAGGGGCGCAGTCGTAAAAAACTAATGCTTCAGTTTAATAATAAGTTGTAGCATTTAATATACAAAAGATGTGGTTTCTCTATCAACTCAGATGTAGGTAAGAACGTCCTTAATCTATCTTCTCAGAAGTTGTCTCCTGTTGAACTTTCAATATTAGATCACGGTTTAGAATTCTGTGTTCCACCATCTTGTATTAGGCGTGAGGAGGTATTTTCAGAATTTAAAATTCTCAATACTCAAGCATTGAGACTTCCACCAGTTTATGAGACCAAAGTAAAGGACCTAAAGGTTAAATTTAATGACCTTGCACACAGCTATGCGAGTACACCAGTATCCCATTCAGAGTTTAAATGGCGCAAAGAACATATTGCCGTCATTAAAACTCTACGACAAAATAAGTCCTTGGTAATAACCAGACCGGATAATGGTTCAGGAGTTGTTGTACTAAACCATCAAGACTACGTCGACAAAATGATGTTGATATTAAACGACACGAAGAAATTTGTCAAATTTTGCCCCGTCGACACTCATGATGCAACAACTTCCTTAGAAACTACATTCTAGAAACAACTGGTAAAATGGGTGAAAAGCGGTGTACTCCCTTCCGATGTAGCTAGTGAGATCAGACCCTCGGGCTCTATCCGCCCACGTTTATATGGATTACCCAAACTCACAAAGCGGATATCCCAGTTAGGCCCATTCTATATATGGTAGGGTCATCACAGCAGAAGGTTGCAAAATGGATCTTCAATATTTTTACAGCCAGTATTGAAGTACTATAGTAAATACTGTCTAAAAGATCCATTTCATTTTGCAAAGTACATTCAAGATTCTACGGTTGCTAATAAATATATGTGTTCCTGCGATATTACCTGTGTCCCTATTTTGGAAACTATCGATATCGGTGCCGATATCTTATATCGTAGCCATTTATCGTCTCCTTCCATTCCTGAAAGCATATTCGTGCAGTTGATGAAATTTGCCACTACATCCGTTGAATTTAGTTTTAACAATGTAATGTATGGCAAGTAGACGACGTATCTATGGGCTCAGTCCTAGAACCGATTATGGCAAATATTTTGTAGGGTTTTTTAGAAGGCTTTATTATCTGGACCCACTAAAGCTTTAATCTACTTTCGATATGTAGACAATACATTTTGCCATTTTAATAATAAAACAGAGGCAAATACTTTCTTCTCCTTATTCAATAAAATGCATCCCACATTCACATATACCTATGAAGGAGAGCCTAATTCCACTTTAGCTTTCCTCGATGTATTGGAAACACAAACCCCATCGAGTTACCTTACATCAATCTACCGTAAACCTATGTTTACAGGATTATATACTCGATGGGATTCATTTTGTCATAAGAAACGAAAGGTAAACTTGATTTGGACATTAACACACAGAGCCCTTATGATTTGTTCAAAATCAAAATTGGACGAATAAATTAAAACTATAACTAATACTTTGTCCAATAACGGCTATCCTCTTGATTTGATTAGGGCAGTCACCCAAAGGAAAATAAATACTTTTTTCCGAAATAAAACCAAATACGGTGACTAAATGTCCAATTTACATTCGTTTACCTTGGTTAGGTACAGTAAGTGAGAAATTCGCCAAGCAAATCAGCTCAGCAGTTGAAAATTGTTATTTTTCTTCGAATGTGCGTGTTGTGTTATCTACAAAACCTTTATTGGCGTCCTCTCGTAAAGACGTTTTACCCACCCCAGCACCATAAAAATATTGTAATTTATCATTTTAAATGTAGTTGCAGTGCTGACTACGTGGGTAGGACGACGTTAAGATGGGATAGTAGACTCCAACAGCACATTCCGTGTAGGATCAGGAATGGAACCTTCCGGTCAACGGACGTTCAAAATAACAAATACGGATCTTCCATTACAGACCATTTACTTAAAAACCCGCCGTGCGCTAGGAATTTTAGCATGGACTCTTTCACCATTCTTAGTCATGCTCACTCGTTATACCATCTAAAAATCTTGGAGACGATCCACGTTCGTCTTAAGCGTCCTTCCCTTTGTAAGCAAAGGGAATGTCTAGATGTGATCAGTCTCTAAGATTCATCCTCCATTGTACATATAACATTAAGCTATTTTATTTTCTGTACTCTCTCTGTCAACCCCGTTTTTTTAAACTCCTCGTATTATTTTAAAAATTCCCTCGATACAACCTTTGTTAAGAGACGACGAAACCGGTCGGCTAGCATTTTTTTTCCTTTAACGTTTAATCATGAACGATAGAATTCGTCTTCCCTTCATGCTTGCGATAATATGTATATATATATATATATATATATATGCTGTTTTGGATAAGTTTGTTGATATATATATATATATTTATATATATATATATATATATATATATATATATATATATATATATATATATATATATATATATTTTAGAGGAAGCATTATTAAAATCAATGAAACAGACAAGTGGAAAAAAAAATAAAAGGAAAATTGTTAAAATTACCTTAAGGCCTTATCGTCTGACCCTCTGAGAGGAAACGTCAGAATGGTAAATTAAAAACTAAAAGTCGAATGAGATATGAGGGGAAAAAACTTATTTAGTTGGAGGAAACGATTGAGAGAAGAAAAAAAAAAGGGTAAATCTCTAAACGTTATGGTGGCGATAAGGCCTTAAGGTAATTTTAACAATTTTCCTTTTATTTTTTTTTCCACTCGTCTGTTTCATTGATTTTAATAATGCTTCCTCTAAAATTAATCCACGATTCTGTTGTACACGAAATTTACTTACATATATATATATATATATATATGAAAACGTGTGGGTTAGTCGTACAAATTTACAAAGTATTGCAGGGTTAGTTAATAAAATTGAAATATAAGCCATATTAGCAATACGAGATTAATGTTTTTTAACATGACTTATATTTAGATTTTATTCACTAACGCTGCAATACTTTGAATTTTGAACGACTAACCCACACTTTTTCATGACAGCGAGCCAACGCTTCTTTCGTTCGACACCGGATTTGAATCATAGCCGCCGATAACAACACTGCCGACACATCGTACCAAAGACGTTTATCATGTAACAAAGAAATAAGTTTGTTTTTTCTTGTTTTTTGATGAAATAAAAATGACTCAACACTGGTCACCCCTGAAGAAGGAATTTTATTCCGAAATTGATTAGATTAATGCAAAAAAAATGCTAATATGGCTTATATTTCAATTTTATAATATATATATATATATATATATATATATATATATATATATATATATATATATATGTATATATATATGTGTATGTATATATATATGTATATGTATATATATGTATGTTTATTTATATATATAAATATATACGTATATATATGTATATATATGTGTGTATATATGTATATGTATATGTGTATACATGTACGTATATATATATGTATACATATATGTATGTATATATAAATATATATGTATATATATGTGTATGTATATTTATATGTATATATATATCTGTACATATATATATGTATATATATTTATACATGTATA
>OY744516.1:225159544-225297044 GCA_963556195.1 Sepiola atlantica
ACAATCAACTAATATGAACTCTCTAAAATACATAACTAAGTAGAAAATGTATTATCAATTGATAAAATGACTAGGTTTGTTCTAGATTGATGGGATGTAATCATAAAATAAAATAACCAGGATAATGATAGTGACAGCAATGGATGAAACGTGAACATGCTAACAAATGCGTAAAACAAACGAAAATATGTATATTTATGTAAATGTCTTTAAATCTAGATGGTAGTCTATCACAGCTTCTTTTGCCATTCAATTTATGGATGTTATACTGTATCCGGCGTATGCTTGTTAATATGTTTGTTGTATCTGTGTGTTGGTTAATGCACCTAATAACTACCGATCCAATCATCCTTAACAGTTATCCAGAGATGAATCCCCGTTATAGTTATGATCCAAGAGTTTCTAAAAGAGTTCTTTAACATCATATTAACATGATCACATAAGCAAAAAAAAGACACACGCGCAAAAAACGAAAACAAACAACCAAACACAAATATCTTCCTCTTCCCTCCCCCTCCCTCTCTCTCTGTTTGTCGGTCTCTTTATCTCCATCCCCCCTCTCTCTCTCTGTCTGTCTGTCTGTCTGTCTGTCTGTCTCTCTCTCTCTCTCTCTCTCTTTCTATTGCATAGTGCTTCTTTTTTTTGGGGGGGGGGGGTTACTTCGTTTTATTCGTTCTTGGATCTTTTTCTGCAAGTTAGATCGAGATGTTTCTCTTATACTGGAAGAGATTTCTTGTTGATGGGAAATCCCCGTGGGCGGATCTGTTACCTTCATAGATCAAACACGTGGAAACAGTCGTATATTTGTATTATCCGAACTGTGCGAGGCAGATATATTTGCCCAAACTGCGATCCAGCTCCCGTCCGGATGTTAACGAATGTAAAGACTATATTGCTTCTCTTACTAAAGCGTTTTCTTTCTATGTGTGTGACTATCATATCAAAAGTTCCAGTTATACCGGCTACTCTAAACAACGCGTATTTTAACTATTATATTGTTCATTAGTTAGTTAACTTTTCAAACTCCTCACTTTTGACATTTGATACTAAGGACGAGCATATTCGACCGTGATCTTCTAATTACCTAATACATGCTTAAAGTCTAGAATAGGCTCCAGATAATATGTACCATATCTTACATAGTATATATATATATATATATATATATATATATATATATATATATATATATATATTATATAAATCCCAGTTGTATGTATGTATGTATGTATGTATGTATGTATGTATGTATGTATGTATGTATACATGTATGTAAAGCTTCTCCTCCGAGGGTACTTAACAAACGGTAATCATTCAAACCGGCCAGGCTAGGGATGTATGATATCTCAGAATCGGAAAATATACTCTTTGGGGATCGACTGAGCACTTCTCCAATGGGGGGGGGCTTTTTTCTTCCATTTTCCAACGTTATTTAGTACTAATTTCAGAATAAATCAAGGATATCATGTATATGTTGAGAAATAATGCAAATCACGATTTTAACAGGAAATGACGTCAGAGGAAAAGAGTGCTGGGAAGAAAATCACTCAGACTACTACCGTTCTTTCCTTCTTTTCTTCTTTCCCTCTGACTCCCAGCTTTTCTACCTTTCTTTCTTAATTAATATTCCATCCTACTCCCTTTCCTCCCTACGCCTGTTCTGTTGTCATGAGACCCTCCTCACTGGTATTACCTCTTCCTTTTTGAGAGGTGTGAAAGTAGTGTACTGGCTGTTCTGTTGTCATGATACCCTCCTCCCAGGTATTACCTCTGGTGGGTTCGCCTCAGGCGAAATTCGAGGGGAGAGCGTCGTCATTCGCCGGTGTGAGCGCTTCAGGCGAAATTTGAAGGGAGAGCGCCTCAGGCCAAATTTGAGGCATTCGCCGGTATGAGCGCCTCAGAAATGTTTCTCAAATAATGAGATATTTTTTAAATGCAACTAAGGTAATAGGAAATTAAAAAAAGAATTGATAGTCTGATTTTTTTATTTAAGAGTGTAAGATCGACACCTATCGGATAGGACTTGATCTTAAGGCAACAATGATCTTAGCCAAAGAGCCAAGAAGAGCCACTAATGAAAAATTAATGGAGTATTTATAAGCTATAAACCTTGGTACAGCGTCGATTCACTACCGTCTTTGAATTACTATAATTAATTCAAACGTACTCATATGTATGCTACAATTCGAACAAACATTGTATATTACTTTATCAAAAGTTCTTACAAGAGTTTTTATGACTATTTTGACATGCTATTAGGTATACATCGAGAAACAATGACACTCATAACTCAACCGGAAATTACATCAGAGGATGCAAGTAGCAAAAATAAATTCACTGCGACTACACCCCTTTTTTCCTTCCTTTCTTCTTTCCCTCTCACTGCCACCCTTTGACCTTCCTGTCTTCTTTCCCAACCGAGAGGAGGAGAAATAGAGGACAAAGAAGAAGAAGAAGAAGAAGTAGAAGAAACTTATCGATTGCTTCTCCTCCTCCCCCCTCTCTCTCTCTCTTTGTCATAGAATTGTGCCAAATTAGTATAATGCGCAAATATGAATTGCACATTTCCCTCGAAAACTTTCAAGTAAGTGATTTTATTTTGACAAAAGTAAACAAAAATTTACAAACAAATTGCATTTCTTAGCGACAAATGACTTTTAGATGCATAACTGTATAACATCCGTATTTAACTTTCCATTTCAATTAGTTTTAGTTTAGATAGTTTTTCAACAAACAGTTATTTCATGAAAAAAAATTACGTATTTACTTTGGGGGGGGGGTATGTTAAAAATATATTGACAGAATTGTACCAGCCCAATTAAAACATTATTTTCACAATCAAGTCAACACATTTACATCTACACATTTGACTGACAATGGTTCATTTGTCCCCCCCCCCAAAAAAAAACATTAAATATATTTATATACAAAAAAACAAAAAAATAGTCACCGAGTAAACCATTTATGCAGATATGTCTTTTATAACTTGAGGATTTGTATGGAATCTCTAACCGAACAGTGAAACCTTCATTTAATCAACGGGGGTGGATTGTTCTCATTCCGTCAGCATGACTCCATGGCTTAAGAGTGTCGTTTAATCAGTAGGTCTAAGTAACCATCTTTTGAAATGGTTAAAGGTGCAATCCTTACTACAGGCGATAATTACCAAGAATAACAAATTAGCAATTCTACCCGATCATGGCTGGCGGAATGAGAACAATCTACCTCTATGTATTAAATAAAAGGTTGTTTGTGTTACCAACTCCGACTAGAACGTTCCTACGTTCTTGAAGACGGTCGGGGCTTACATCGGCCGAAGTGATGTCCAAAATGTTTGTTTTTTTTATATCGAAAAAATATATTTAGGAAATAAACAAAAACAAATGTAACATTTCCAAAAAAAAATTATACATATGATCCATCATAGTTCCGAAAGTCCTTTACCGAAACTATTTTTCCAAAAAATATAAATTTTAGATACTGCTGGAATCTTTTTGTATCCTGAACTTGGCCAAGAAGTGGGTGGTCAATTTACGTTAGATTTATATAGGAAAGTGATCCCCCTTCTAAAATCTAAAATAATAATAACACAAATTAAACAAATTTTATGGAATATGATTTACTATGATTTCAAAAGTCCTTGGCTGATGAGATTTTAAAAAAATTATAATTTGGAAAATAGATCCGGTATTCAGTTAATTACGAAATAAAAACAAACAGTTATTTCCTGAAAGACAAACACTAATGTTTACTTTTTTAAGGGGTTTTATGTTAAAAAAAAAAATATATATGATTCATTATAGTTCTGAAAGTTCTTTACTGAAACTATTTTTCCAAAAAATATAAATTTTGAAAATAGATCCGGTATTCTGTTAATTATTTGTTTATTACGAAATAAAAACAAACAGTTATTTCCTGAAAGACAAACACTAATGTTTACTTTCTTGAGGGGTTATATGTTAAAAAAAAATTATATATATTGTTCCGAAAGTCCTTTACTGAAACTTATTTTCAAAAAATATAACTTTTAGACACTGCTTCAGTTTGGAATTGCTTAACAGACTGAGACCTCCTGTACCAGTGGGGTGTTTTTTCAAACAAAAGAAAAACTACTTTTTAGGAATAGGTATCTAAGAAAATTTCAGTACTGTTATCATTAATTACAATTTTCACCGAACACTTCTCCTACAGGGTAGCATTAACAAACTTTACCGAACAGTCAACACAATATTTTACCAAATTTTTTATTTTGCTTTTTACCCTAACCTAAACTGACCTTAACCTAACCATGAACTAAGTTTTTTGTTGTAAATTCAGTTTGGCACACTTAGTATTATGTAAACGCATTGGAAATTGATTCATCTTTCTCTGTTCATAGTTGGAAGTGCTTGCATCCTAACTACGTCATAGCTGCCATGTTTTTAATTACCTATTCCTCAAAATCACAAAAGAAAGAACACTCTTTGGGGTGGGTTCTTAATGATAAGAAGTCACTAATAAGACCTTAACACAAGCATTTCACTACTTTCATATTTTGAGTGAAAAAAAAAGATTATTAATGATGTACATTTTTGCCCACTTCATTTTGTTTACTGTTACTCATTCAATTGAATAATATATTTCTAATTTCATATTCCGTTTCAGACAATTTGGTTGTTTTCCCAATTACATTTTTCATTTCAGTGAATTTGCCTACTTAGTTTAATCAAGCACACAATCAAACTGGATATTTGGATGATGACAATATAGCTTGAAATTTATTTTTATATTATTTTATATAAAATAAAGACTATAGCAAAAATCTTATTACAAATAATCAAAAGGAGGACGGTTAAAAACCATTTTTTTACTAAAACATCACGTTTGAACAATGTGTTTCCGTGATTGATATCATTAAGTGCTGCAGTTCCTTTTTTAAATTTGTATTTTTATCTTTTGACACAATTTACACATTCTCAAAAGACACATTAAAATAAAAATCACCCATTTAAATATAAAATTGTTTTTGTTTAGTTCATTATATTCTTGCTTGAAAGTGGTGAACAAAGTGTTAAAATAAATGTGTTCCAATATATTGAGCAATAAAGTGATCATTTTTCACAGAAATATGTTAAACACACTTTTTGACTATTGTTTCTATGCCTTGATTAATAATCTGAAACAAACCCAGGAGCAATACTTTATTACTGCACTAGGACACTTGCTAAATGTTATATATGTTGTAGAAAACACTGCTCAGTTCCCTAGATGCAACAGATGTGTGCAATAATGCAGTAGGACACTCAAAACAGAGTAAATGCTGAATTCGGATGTATTTAATACTCTAGATAGAGCAAGTATGTGTTATAATATAGTGTGGCTCATAGTATGTCTTATGGTGAATCTAACAGTACACAATATCCTAGAGAGAGCATGTGTGTAATTTACTAATTGATATATACTAAATCAGCAACTGTGAAGTATGTTAGATAGAACAGTGTAACACTTGGTAAATTGTGTCTGCTTAATCTGACGGTGATCATGACTCTAAATACAGCAGCTTTGTGTAAATTCGGTCTATCTTATTTTTAACTAGAATTATCAGTCACCTCAATACCACATTTACTCATAATCTTATTTTTGTTTTTTTGCTTTATTGAACAGGTTGTAAACTTTCATGCTTTTTAGTTTTTACGGACGTTAACAAAACACTTAATTGGTAACTAAAGTCAGTACCAGTATAAGGGTTGTAGCATCCATCAGAACAAATACTAAACTTTGAATTATTTACTTGCAGAAAATATGAAAATATGAAAAAAATTACATTCAAAACAAATTAGATACAAGCCTATCAAAAGTGTGAATAAATGGGTGTCGTTGGTCATCCTTTGTCTAAAGTAATAAAAATGTCTATCCTACTATTAACTAGAATGATCACAATCACCACAATACCACATTTACTTATAACCATATATTTGTCTTTGCTTTATTGAACAGGTTGTAAACTTTCATTCTTTTTAGTTTTTACGGACGTTAACCAAACACGTAATTGGTAACTAAAGTTGGTACCAGTCTAAAGGTTGTAGCATCCATCGGAACAAATACTAAACTATGAATTATTTACTTGCCGAAAATATTAAAAATTACATTAAAAAAAATTAGACACAAGGTCTTCAAAAGTGTTCTAAAGTAATAAAAATGTCTATCCTACTATTAACTAGAATATCAGTCACCACAATACAACATTTACCCATAACACAAATTAGGCACACGCCCATCAAAGGTGTGGAGAATGGGTGTCGTCGGTCATCATTGTTTTAAGACATTTGTTGCTGAGCAAGGTCAGTGGAAGGTTAAAATAAAAAAAGTAATTTCTTTACAGGTAAGGTAAAATTGGTATTTTCCCTTTAATTTTATCAATAATCAAACACTACTTTTAATGTTATCCTGTAAAAGAGACTAGCAAATCAGGCATAATTTCTTTACATTGAATTTTAAGTTCTAAGCGCTAGATTGTGATAGTGCTCTCTAGGCCTCCTTAATTTTAAAAGTGCTCATTATCCTACATAGAGAGGGTGTTTAATAAAATAGTGTTAAATATCCTAGATAGAGCATGTGTGTTTATACGCACCATTGCACAGGATAAAAAAAACAACTGATGTTCGGGGAGCAGTTATAGTCAAACGTTTGAGAAACAGTCAAAGCTGGAGGTTCGGTAAACAATCAGAGCCTGAGGTTCGGGAAGGAGTCATCTTGAGGTTCTGAGAAGGAGTCAGAGCAGACAGTTCATGTAGGAGTCAGGTCTTCAGGTTAAAGAAGGAAGCAGAACCTCAGGCTAAATATCCTAGAGAGAGCAGGTGTGTTTAGATGCAGCATTGCCCGGGATAAAAAAAAACGATGTTGGGGAAGGAGTCAGAGTTTTGGGAAAAACAGTCAAAGCTGGATGTTCGGGAAAGAGTCAGAGCTTGCAGTACGTGAAAGAGTCACTCTGAGGTTTAAGAAGGAGTCGGAGCCGACTCTTCGGGAAGTAGTCAGGTCCTAATGGTTCGCGTAGGAGTTAGAGCCGGAGGTTCTGGGAAGGATTCAGAGCCTGATATTCAGGAAGGAGCCATGGCCTGGAGTTCAACGCTAATGATATATTACGGAGTCTGAGTAGAATGGTATGGGAAAGGTCCTTATTGTTAGCACTAACATTTATATTCATATAAAATAACGTCTCGATCGGTGAATTTAAAGACAAAATTATTCTTCTCCATTGATAGCATTAATATGTATCATATTCAGATAAAATATTTAATCGGTGATCGGCCTAGGTTATTTTATCTAACATACACACACATCAAATAAGAAAATAGACACCATTATTATCATTAACAATGAAGACTGCTGTCAGAGGGTCCTGATCGACCTAGGTTATTTTATCTAACATACACAGACATGAAGAAGTAAATAAACACCCTTATTAACATTAATAATAAAGACACATATGGTACTTTTAATAGAAATGTTACATTTTTGCTCCAGGGAATGGAGATGTGGAGCAGAGTTATGGGGAGGACGGAGATAGTGTAGCCAGGGTGAATTGGTAACCAGATACGTGACATCTTTTGCTCCTGGCAACTGTAGAAGGAGGTGAACCTGACGAGGGCAACGCAGACGAGACAGCTTTGGCAAAGGGCAACGGGGTAGTGTCCAATGGGGTGAAGGAGGGCGACTGGAGAAGAGTGATCCCCGTGCAACGCCGATAGGTACTATGCGCACGGCGGCGGCGATAGGTACTATATAGTATGTGCACCGGCGCAGCGATAGGTATGTATATACGGTGTGCACCATTGCGGCGATAGGTACATATACAGTAGGCGCACCGGGGCAGTGATAGGTACGTATATGTTATACGCACCGGGGTTGCGATAGGTACGTATATAGTATGCGCACCGGGGCGCAGATAGGTACATATATAGCATGTGCACCGAGGCAGCGATAGCTACGTATTTAGCATGCGCGCCGGGGAGGCGATAGGTATGTATATAGCACGCACACAAAGGCGGCGACAGGTACGTATTTAGTATTCGCCCCGGTGCGGCGAAAGGTACTTATGTAGTATGTGCACTGGGACGGCGATAGGTACTTATATAGTATCTGCACCGGGGCGGCGATAGGTACGTATCTGGTATGCGCACTGAGGCTGCAATACATACGTATATGGTATGCGCACTGGGTCAGCAATAGATATGTATATAGTATGTGCACCGGAGCGGCGATAGGTACGTATATAGCATGCGCACCAGGACGGCGATAAATACGTATATAGTATGCGCACTGGGGTGCAGATAGGTACATATATAGTATGCACACTGGGGTGGTGATAGCTTCGTATATAGTATGCACACCGGGGCGGAGATAAACACATATATATATATATATATATATATATATATATATATATATATATATATAGACGGCGTAGGCAGATGTGGTACTTTTTACAGAAATATGTCATACATTTGCCCTGGGCAACGGAAGAGGAATGTTGGGGAAGTGACAAATTCCGCAAAAGGCAAAGGGAGAAAGTAGCGGTGAAATGGGGCAACTAGGGAAGAGAAAAGTAGAAAGATAAAGAGACGGCTATAGAGAGAGGGAAAGAAATAGAGGTTTTAATATAAGGATGTTACCAACGCGATTTTTCTTCTATTTTATGTTTTTATGACCCCGAGCAACGCCGGGTAGACCTGCGTGTATATATATAAAGCAGAGCGAGATTTTCAGTATAAAACTACCGTTAAAACTTCATAATGAGAACCTACATATAATATTCTGCTCCGAAGGGATTTAGTCCGATTATTTGTACAGGTTTACAAAAAAAATGATTTATTATCGTTCGAATTAAATAATTTTTATATTTTATCCGCTTAGCAGTCTTACTAATTTAAGTGGAGTGTACAAGTGACCCCAACAGTGGTAATCCTCTTCATCAACCTATAACACCGTGAAAGTAAAGCGGACACTTTTTCGTATTACACCTTTATATTAAGTACTAATCTCATCAGCGATTCGAAGATAATGATGGCGTAGTGGTTAAAGACACGGACTGACGACCATGGGTGCGGCAAGTTCGAATCCAGTTCGTACCACATCAATTATTTCACTTAGGATGTTGACAACATTGAGAGTGCGGCGTCCGTAAGTACCCGATGTATTTCTAGAAATTGTAGTAGTTATTTTTGTTTGAAATCATTCTGTTGAACAATAATTTAAAAATTCAAAAGCAGAAACTGATTGAAGTGTACTGGATTTCTATTTTCTTATATTTCTGCTCCAAATCTCTAATGGTCGAGTGGTTGGGTTCTTATTTAAAGCTTTATGATGTAGAAGTAAAATCAAGTTACTAATATACTGAGCATTTAGAAAAACCGAGACGAGTCATAGAGTATTGATTTACTCCTCTCCAGGAGTTAGGCACAAGGCCAGTTTTTATCCTACTCCTACAAGTAAGATGTGACCAAAGGTCGGGTCGGAAAAGTGGGGTTTAAAAATTGCCTGGGCAGCCCCGTCGGCATTCCCCGGTAGAGGCGTCTCAGGCAGTAAGCAATAAACTTACTCCTCCCCAAAGAGGGGAAGCAAAGCCTGGGAAGGTGGACCTCCCAGAACTGCACAGGACAGACCCATTGATCGGCGTCAATCAAGACCCGGAGGACAAGACAACACCAGTATGGGGTGCAGTATCCATCGGAACAGATACTACACTTTGATCTTAGCCAAAAGTTATAGAGCAATACATACATTTTTTAATTAAAAAAAAAATTATCTATCTACTTTCCACAAGGTAAGATGTGACACAAGGTCGGCAAAGTGGGATTAGATAAGCCAGCGCTCGAGAGGTGAGCACTCTGGCCATTTAAAAATTGCCTGGGCAGCCCCGTCGGCATTCCTCGGTAGAGGCGCCTCAGACAGCAAGCAATAAACTTACCCCTCCCCAAAGAGGGGAGGCAAAGCCTGGGAGGGTGCACCTCCTAGAACTGCACAGGACCGTCAACCCCCAATAGACTGGCGTAAATCCAGACCCAAAGGCCCAGACAATACCGGTTTATTAGGCGGGGTAACCCCCCCCCCCGGCTGAACTGCAATACATCAATTTTATTGACTACCTGTGAATGAAAGCAAAAATACAATGTTAGCATGTAATGCATGACAGTGCAGAGAGTCCAAAAACGATCTGGGAGACATTGAGTAGATATGTGTGTTTCGGTGGCACCGTGTAAGTTTGGGTGGCACAGTGTATATAAATGGGTAGGTATTGTATATTAGAATGCCTCTGTTTGTCAGTAAAATAGTGTACGTAAGAACGTTTCTGTCGAAGAGTCGTTCGTTAATAAGTAAAATTAAGCCTATGTATATGTGCGCAAATGTGCGTACGAGCGTCCGATAAGTTTTGCGTAGATACGAGCTCTGTGTGTACAGTAGTTCCTGAATCTCTAATTGCTTCTGCCAAGGGTCATCAGCCTCAAACGCCTAAACTGGATTTGTGATGTGCGCACGTGTGTATGGTGTAAATTGTAAAACCGCAAAAGAAGGAAGAAAGCTGTGTTTTTGCGTTTTGCAATTACGTGCGAAATTTAAAACTGAATATTCTCGCGCTTATAGTTGGTTAAGAACGCCAATTATTTTAGCTATTCTTAAATCGAAATGCGATACATAAAAACAACAGTCGCGGCTGCTGCTCTTTCTGTTGTTGTATCTAAGTATGGTTATTTCTTCTTACTATCAAATACTTAAATATTAAATACTTAAATATTAACTACTTGAATATGAAATAGTTAAATATTAAATACTTGAATACTTAAATATCGCCTTCTCCTTATTGTTGTCTTCTTAAATAGGAGTGTCAGATCGTGACACACAAAATAAACACACACTCTATCGTATTAATCTATAAATAATAATAATAATAATAATAACAAGAAGAAGAAGAAGTAATTTTAAATATTAAAAAAAATAATAATAATTTGCATTCAAATAACGCGTGTACGATGGACAGTCTACTAAAAATGGTTGATATTCCTTAAAAACCAACAGGCTTACCGAAAGAAAACGAAACTTTACTTGTACTTTCGTCTCTTTCGCTTTTGTTACATATTTTTTAAACTTTTAGCGATTTATTTATTTGTTTTTATTGCGTTTTCACTTTTCAATGTATTTATATCAAAGGAGGCACGAGAGCGCTGTATCCCTTAATAGACTTCAAAATTCCAAAACGGCTTATGCTGGAAATATATATATATATATATATATAGTAAGCAATGAAAATATGTATGGCAATCAAGCTACACAGAGGCTCCCGTGTATCATCCCCGGGGGGAATCGAATTATATCTCCTTATAATATTTTATGTGGATACATGAAGTACTAATATATATATATATATATATATATATATATATATATATATATATATATATATATATTATAGTTGTTTCTTGCTCATAAAAGTACTGATTATACAAGAATAAATCACAATTCTAAATTACACCTAATATTTTTAAACATAACTCAACCCCATAGCTAATTTACATTTTAGCATAGTATTCCTATGCTAACATGTAAATTAGCTATGGGAAAGCCTTAGAGAAAAAAACGTTGATCAACTCACAGTTAATATAAGTATATATATATATATATATTAACTGTGAAAAAAATTGTTCTAGTTTGAATTGTATCATGAGTAAATATACACTCATCATAATTAAAAAAAATGTTTACATGTGAATATTGGGAGAAACATTGATTAGTTAAACTATCAACTATATCAGTTATGACAAGGCATTGTATTGAGGCATAGTCTTTATAAAAGTAGTTACATTCCATGAAAAATGCCAGTATACTGAAATCATATACCTTCAATAGGGTTAAGATGAAAATTCATATAGACTAAACATTAAATGTACAAAAGCAAAGAAATTGTGCTCGCATACCCTTACTGACAATAAAAGTGCAAAAATCTGGGAATTTCTTTGCTTTTGCACATTTAATGTTTAGTGTATATTCATTTTCATCTAAACCCTATTAAGGGCATATGATTTCAGTATACTGGTATTTTTCATGGAATGTATATATATATATATATATATATATATATATATATATATATATATATATATATCATAGATACTCATTTAATTATACTATAACACGTTTTTTATAATATTGTCGAAGATAACTCATAGGATGCTATCTAAATATATAGTGTACGATTTTTAATACTATAATAGATGCTCAATATTGGAAATAGGATATTAACACAGGGTAACATGTAACATTGTTAGTTAAAAATATGCGAATTAATTTCTTCAATCGTGTATCATATATTTATCATATTCACTCTATATAATTTATTTTATATTCTATGTAGAGTGCTTGCCTTTTTCGTTAGGAGTAAAATGCAGTATTTGTTCTGATAGTACACTTAATCTTTGTACTTTTTCGGCGAAAGGAAACACTTTCTAGGGTATTGCAATTTTTATGTTTGCCTTTATCCAGAATGTCCCATTTTAGGGGGATCTGGATTTTGGATTTTTCCCACATTACAAGAAGCGATCTTGTGTCTTGCTCCACGTTTGCGGTGAGGTAAGTACATAGGAACCCAGCAGACGTTGGGTATGTCAGTTGGACTCTCTCTTTCTCTCTCTCTCTCTCTCTCTATATATATATATATATATATATATATATATATATATATATGTATAATTATTTATATATAATAATTTATAGTAATGATTGCAGAGTTCGGTGTATATATATATATATATATATATATATATATATATATATATATATATATATATATATATATATACATATATATATACATATTGTTAAAAATAACACTTGTCAAACCCGAAATACATTACGAAGAACCAATGTAATATAACAGTTCCAATGCCCCATGGGAGAATGTATCTCCGACAACAATAAAAAAAACAACTAATTCTTACATAGGTTTCACTTCCACAACACTATCCCAAAGACTCACCCTACATCTCTCCGACACTAGCTCTATATGCTAACACCTAAAAACATAATTGCACCCCCTCCCAATATAGAAACATCCTTGTTAAAAATACCAAAATATTACACCACGATACCAATATCAAAAAATTAAAAATAGTCGAAGCCCTCTACATAAAAACTCAAAATCCCACAATTAATAATGTCAATAATGAAACTAGTCGCAACATTTTAAAGTGTCTAGCATAATAATTAACATTACCAAATTTTTAGCCATTAGGTAGTTATGCGTTTGAATTGTATGCACTTTCTTTAACGTCATCAATTTCTTAACGGTTTAAACAGTCAAACTTTAAATCGCTCATATGTGTAGAACGCCATCACACTCTCATGTACATTTCAACTTTACATACGCCTTTTCAAGTTATAAACTACTTGCCGTTATAATTAAAAAATGAGCACAACAGTAAAGTCATAATTTGTAAAGACACTAAATCTAATACCGCCCGAAGATGATTTGACGATTCAAATCGAAAGTACTTGCAAAAAAGAAAAAAAGAATGGAACAAGAAACTCATGGATCATATTTACATCAATTTGACCGAAACATTAGATGGACAATTCGGAAAATTTAAAAAAATTTAAAAAAGTCGCATCAAACAAACCACTCCGTGTTATTTAATAATGTTTGCATATATATATATATATATATATATATATATATATATATATATATATATATATATATATATATATATATATTAGTAGACAACTGTGTTTGAGCATGCTTTACAAAGTGCTTAATTCTTTAAAGACATAATTTGTTGAAGGAATGCAACACTGACTAATTAACTCTTCTCCCTAAGAAATTCCTTTTTAAAATCACTAAATAAAAAGGGTGATAAAAAGTGCAAACAATTCATTATTTTCAAAGTAATTAACTAAAATTGCAGACGTTTAATATTTATTTCCTGCCTCTTTTTTTCGTATTTATATTCATTTTAGGCGTCGTTTTTCTTCCCGTGGTTTCTTGTTATACAAACTTTTTTTTAAAAATCATTAATTGTGATTTTTAATGGCGTCGACTTCTTTGACACACAGATTTGAAAGAAGTTTAATTTATTTGTACGTTTAGAAAAATGATCTTTTTTCAATGAATCTATGGACAAAACTTTAAACTAAGTTTGGTATCAAAAATATGTAAATAATATACCTGTTAGTGAAATATTATATGCATTAATGATAAAATATTTGTTTCCATTACAAACAATTGCATGTGACTTTAATAAAATGCTAGTAATTATTAGTGCATCTATGACGTCACCAATTAAAGCTCGCAAAGACATTAAACTTGTGCACATGGATCCATGACGTTACTGTAAAAAGGGTTGGTTAATTATTAGTTACAGGTATAGTCTCAGATATCCTAATTTTAAGTAACACAGTTTTGGTCCCAAGGAGGAAATCCTGACGTATTACTTCCGAGGTGTTTAATTGTTATTTGAATTATCTTAACGTAATCATCTTAAGGATCTAATTAAACAGACTTTACATGCCAAGAGGGAAGGATACATTTGTGTAAAAATAATCCCCTTTCCATCTTATTATTTATTTATATATGTATATAGACATGCATATGTTTATTATAGACAGATTTAATCCGGCTTACGCAAATGCAATTACGTTTTAGCAGTCTAACGCTTCGTCGCAGCCGAGTAATAATAATGAAAATAAATTTGTACAATGTATAAAAGAAACTAAAAACTAGAAATCGGTAAAAAAAACAATAACAACTATAACAACGATATCGACACGGCTAGTTATGGACATGGCTCCATAAATGAACATGTTTAAAACGCGAATACAGTCTAGAAGTTCTCATTAGCAGGGTTAATTATTAAAAAAACAGAGGGTCGAATACAGTTGAGCCTATTAACCTTGTTATATCGTTTATGTTTTAATTATTTTTGTTACTATGATGATTTATTTATTTACTTTAAAAAATGTATCTAGATTTCACCGCAAGTAATCATGACCGTGGTATTTTATTTCTTACGAATGTGCCAAATTTAAAACCATAATAATTACTGAATCATCGTCAATATGCATATATATATATATATATATATATATATATATATATATATATATATATATATGTGTGTGTGTGTGTGTGTGTGTGTGTGTTGAGACCAACGAAATTAGACTATTATCTATATCAGTCCCAAGAAATAAAACACAATGATATATATATATATATATATATATATATATATATATATATATATATATATATATATATATATATATATATATTCTTTGTAGAACGGTAGGAAAAATCCCAGCAGAGTGCTCGATTAATTAAGAATCAAAGTTAAAAATTAAGAGCATAATATTTATTTATTCTGGTACAGAAAAATTAGTACAACATTCGTACCGTCGGTTTCAAGCACGGAAGGTCTTACCCATCCGGCTCTCTTCAGCTTCTGTTGTCATCTGTTTTGGAAATGTGAGGTCACATGACACTCTTGTTGGGACGCGTTATTTGCTCAGTGTGTTGTGTGTGTTTGTTTAAATTTGAATTTAGTGTCATAATTTTTAATTTTTAATTTTTAATTTTTAATTTTTAATTTTTAATTTTTAATTTTATTATTTATTTTTTTATTTTTTATTATTATTATTTTTATTTATATATTTTATTTTTATTCTTTCTATTTTTATTCTTTCTTTCTCTCTCGCTCTTTTTTATTCTCTACATTTTATTCTCTATATATATATATATTTTTTAACCCCCCCTTTTTTTCTTCTTTTTATACCTTTTTATACTCTTTTTCTCTTTTCTTCTTTTTTTATTCCTTTATTCTTAGTATTAAAATGTTTTTATATATATATATGTTTTTTTATATTTATTTATATATATATATATTTTTTTTTTTCATATATATATTTTTTTATTTTTTACCCCCCTTTTTTATTCCCCTTTTTATTCCCTTTAATCTCGAATTCTCTTTCTTCTCCCGTGTTTTAAATCTCAACGGTCTTATGACACTAAATTCAAATTTAAACAAACACACACAACACACTGAGCAAATAACGCGTCCCAACAAGAGTGTCATGTGACCTCACATTTCCAAAACAGATGACAACAGAAGCTGAAGAGAGCCGGATGGGTAAGACCTTCCGTGCTTGAAACCGACGGTACGAATGTTGTACTAATTTTTCTGTACCAGAATAAATAAATATATATATATATATATAAAAGTGAGTTAAAATGCACGCAAATTATAAAGATTTTATCAAATGTATATTACACTATATTAAATGAAACTCAATGTAATCAAAAGAAAGCAGAGTTAATGGGGTGTGTAACATTTATATATATATATATATATATATATATATATATATATATATATATGTAGTACTAATGTATTGGAGATTGTTGCGGAAGCTTCAAGGATATGTGGTGAGACTGCCAACCAAGGTGATAATGTCACTAGTAAAACGAGTCATTTCGTTAAAAACGGAAATAGTTCAAAGTCTTGGTATAAAAATAGGCAGAGCTGGTTATTGTTAGATTGCCGCACTAACTGGCACGTAGCATCCCACTTAAAACGCGGGCTTGTATTTCCAACTGAAATAATATTAACGAATCAGCGTTCGGATATTGTCATTTGGTCTGTTGATTTGAAAAATGTTGTCTTTATTGAATTAACGGTAGCATGTGAGTAAAACTGGACTGGCCACACTAACGAAAGTTAGAAACATATGCAGATCTAGGAGACCAATGTGTCGCAAATGGCTGGAAAACTATTGTATTTCCTATCGAAGTCGCATGCTGAAGTTTTATTGCCAACTCAACCTTCCGCTTTTTTAAATAATCTTAATGTTTCTTCATGAGACAAGAAAAATACATAAGGAAAATACAAGACAAAGCTGTATTTGCATCAGTGTAGGTATAGCAATCCCACAGCATGACGACAATCAAAGAAAGTCTAGTATTATCATAAGATAGTGATGGGGCGCACTTGGTTAGTAGTAATGATGCTTGTGTCTCGAAACTATACATGAACCCAGAGTCATCATCTGATGCAAACTTTGTATGAAGAAATGTTTTGTACAAGCAACAGTTATTGTATGAACATGTCATTTTATAGTAATAAATCGTACATCTACTAATACGTTTTCTCGAAATTATATTTATATGTTGTTGTTTTTTTGTTAAGCGAATCGTGCTTTTACATAGCACTCACAAAGATTGTTTGACTACATGAAGTAATCTTCGTCCGTTGCAACTATCGGCCAACCAGCTGAATTGCAGTCGGGGAAATGTAAACAGAACACACAAAGGGATTGCACAGACGCAACTTTATTAGTTTTACTCCATTACTTTCAATTGAGCTCTGTTAGTCGAGTTGTGGCCATAATACTGTTTGGGACAACAACTGTACGCCATTTTTGGACCCCCATATGGCATAGCTCTTACACTGTAACGTTGCCAATCTCCTTATTACAGTAAGTAACAGTTCGACTTTGAGAGGGTTGTTGTTTGTTTTTGGTTAAACTACACAAATCAATTTAACATTTAAAATAACAACAAATAAATTTAATCATTTTATGTTAAGTATGATAGTAATAATTAGTTAATTGCAACTATTCTGCCTTTTTGTCGTTAAATTTATATGTAAAACTATCTATTAAAAAGTAAATATATCATTTATGTCACGTTTAAACTATTTCACTCCATTCATCTAAAATTTAAATTACTAATATTTTTAATCGTAGTATTTTATAATAAACTATTTGAGAATCGTAACTGCATTGTTTACGCTTTGTTTTAATATAAAAACAAAGTCATTATTGACCTTCGCTTATAACAACGTGATCTGAATGAATACATGAAAATACTCTCGACATGAACTTGCCTTACCATAATGAAATATACTCCATAAAAGAAAATAGTCATCTTATATTACGAACTTATTCAAGTAGGAAAGTGACGAATTACGGGAAGGAAGAGAGGGTATAACACTCAAGGAAAATACGTGTAACAAGATTACTGATAATTGAGAGGGAGAATAATGAAAAGAGGTGGATTATGAATAAGAATAGTAGGAAAAGAAGGAGGGGAAATGCGAAAAGAAATGATTATTGTGAAGAGGAAGACAAATGTTGGGAGACGTAGAAGAAGAAGGAGGAGGAAGAGGTGGAGGAAGAGGTGGAGGAAGAGGAGAAAAAGACGAGGAATAATATGAAAATGGCGAGGGAGAGAAAGAAGAAGAAGAAAAAGATTTAAGATAAAAATTAGAAGAAGAAGATGAAGAAGAAGATGAAGAAGATGAAGAAGATGAAGAAGAAGAAGAAGATGAAGAAGCAGAAGAATACGAAGTAGAAGAAAAATAAAAATGACGAAAGAAACAGAAAATTAAGAAGAAGCTGAAGAAATTGGAGAAAGAGACGAAGAGGAAATAAAAAAAAAGAGAAAAAAAGCGGATAGACAGTCTAAATAATATAACCTACAATAGTTTCGTTGTTTCTGATGGCAAAACATAAACTAAAAAGATGTAGATTTTCACGATTTTATTAATATAAATCTATACTGACTTTCTTAACACATCATAGTTACGCGATAACGTAGGCGTGAACGATTCGGAACGCGATGATAACGTCCAACATAGATATCGCATGAGATAAGTAGTCAGTACAGTTTTGGAGATGGAAGCCAGATGACAAAAAATGACGATGATGAAGACGCTGTCCTTGTTACAAACAATCAAAACATTTTACATTACCGGAAGAGAATAAATATAGAAGCGAGAAAAATATTAACTCTGGTCGCTGCATCGCCGTTGGGAATGTCGGTTTACGCCGAAGAAACGGAGAGAATGCTGATTGGTTTGCGTATAGGAAATGAAGACGTGTGAGTAGGACGCATGCGTAGTGTGTTAATAGATGTTAACATTGACGAACATCAGCGGCGGTCCGAAGCGGAAGTAGAACAATTAGGAAGCCGCCATCTTGCTATAGTATGAGAGTCATCCGTACACAGATACTGAAGGACGGAGTTTTGGTGAAAACATGTAACGTACAGAGAAATGAATACAAATAAAAACAAAAGATATAATTACAAAGAGAAGACGAAGAAGAGAGAAGACGAGCAAACGATGATGATGTATGAAAATAAATCAAGTATTAGTATCTGAGGATAGAGAAAAAAAGAAAGTAACTGGACAACTTAGAACATCGATAGACATATATACACACACGCACACACACATATATAATATATACATATATATCATGATTTTGGGGGAGTACAACATTTTATTATTGCAAGCATGAAGGGGAGACGAATTCTATCGTTCATGATTAATAGTTAACCAAGAGAAACAATACCAGCCGACCGGTTTCGCCCTCTCTTAACAAAGGCTGTATCGAGAGATTTTAAAAAACAACGAGGGATTTAAAAAAACAGGGTGAAAAGAGAGAGTACAGAAAATAAAATAGCGTGATGTTATATGTACAATGGAGGATGAATCTTAGAGACTGATCACATGTAGTCTCAATAAACATTCCCTTTGCTTTCAAAGGAAAGGATGTTTAAGACGAACAACAAGATGTTGAGATGGTATAACGAGTGAGCATGACTGAGAATGGTGAAGGAGTCCATGCTAAAATACATATATATATATATATATATATATATATATATATATATATATATATATATATATATATATTACTATTTTATGTATCCACATTAAATGTTATAAGGAGATGTAATTATTTATGTATCAATTTTCAGTATTTACTTCAACAGTGCTCGATACGTAAGTAGAGTTAGGTAGTAAGCTATGAACATATATTTATGGCAATTAAGCTACACAGAGGCTCCCGCGTTTACTCTCCGGTGGTATTTTCAGGCTAAAATGCATGTTGTTATTTTTTCTGGGTGTTTTTATATACACGGCTAGCTTGTTACCCAATCAGATTCTTTGTTGTTCTCTCAGCCAATTGTTGGGCTTCCCACGAACAAAGGTCTGTTTAGTGTTACTTCCTATATCCTGTTCTATTCTTCTGTTTTCTATAGATTGACATATATCCTGTTTCTTTGTTGTGCCAATATAATGGGTGAATTTATTTTAACACGTAGTTCCTTGTATTTCTATTTTAGATTTTAATTTCTTAGTTTAGTTTAGTTTTTTTTACTCATTTATTTATTTATTTATTTATTTATTAATGTATCGTTAGCCTTAGGTAAACTTATTTCTGTGTAGGCAGCTTTTTGCTATCTCACTTCTACAGTTTAATAGATTTCGGGGGTCTGTAAAGTTTAGAATTTCAACTTTTTCATTCAGACATAATCTACACGGGTCGTCTAATTTTCTACATGTAGTGGCCTGTCGTATTATTTTCCATTCAATTATTGGTGAGCGTCCATTTCCTTTTCGCTCCCATTCGGGTGGTTACTGTTAGTGTTTTGTTTATTTCTATTTGTATTGTTTATATTTTTGTACTTCTTAGTGTTATTTTTGCTATATTTGTCACTTTTTAACCCAATTTGTTATTTTTTCTTCCTCTCTGCCGTTCTCTTTTAATATTTTGTTATTGTGTGCATTAATTATCATTTCTAGGTTTTCACAGCAGTTGTAGGATAGTTTTAGGTTAGTTTTATTGAATATTTTATACAGGGAATTGGTTACGGGGAAGTGTTTTTCAATCATATTAAATAATTTTTTTCCCAGTTTAGTTTTTAGCATCTGGTTATAGGGCGCTGTGTAGTAGATTATATTTATTTTTCATTTATTTTTAATTTTGTTGTAATTATTAGTGCCCTGTTTTTTATATTAAATTTCGGTATTATGGTAACCACTATTTTTAGAGCTGTACTTTAAATGTTGCTTGATTTTTAAAAAACACTTTCGTTGCTAGAATTATACTTATATATATATACATTTAGTACATTTTTGACGTATACAAACATTTCCGGCTACATATGTACACACATGTTTCAGTTGCGACTTTATACAAGCCCAGCTACCTCACGTCACATTAGTAATACTTAATATGCATTATATTTACATACATATTTCAGCTGCGACTATGTCTCTATCTATCTATCTCTATTTCTCTCTTTCTGTCTCTCTCTCTGTCTCTCTCTATATAAGGTTCTGATAACGTGACTTTAGCGCTCTATATTGTCTGCTATTTAATGGTCGTTGTATTTAGGCAGAGATAGACTTTCATTTCTTCTGTATCAAGTGATAAATCCAGATGAACTTGCAGATAGAGCAAAACCGTGTGGTGTCTTGTTAGACTGTAAATCGGGTTCGCGCCCTGTAGCCGTTTGAATGTATCATTTTCTACACAGATGAAAGCGACAGCTTTAAACGCCGGCGCATGTTGGTAAAAATAATTTAATATGTATTTATGAATATTGTTATGCATAGAGAGAGATAGAGAGAGGGAGAGAGAGATGAACAAATTAAGTGTTTTGGTTAAAACACAATATTCTATGATGATCAGCCAGACCCCAGTTTTGACCCTAAAAATAAATATACGCCTTGTTGATTGCATAACAAAGTATATGTAGAATCAGGTTCATCAGTGGATGTTAACAATGATGAGATAAAAACTAAGCCCTACTAAAACATAGTTTGTTTCCCTAGCTTTTAAGTAAAGAGTGAAAAAATATAACTTAGGATGCCTGCAGAGCGATACGTAACCCACCCAAATAAAACTTAATGAGCATTCAAGACACTACTGAAATTATATATTATAGATTAAAATGTTTTTTTCAAGTAGCGTACGCACACCTACAGAGCACTACCAAAACCAAACTAAACAAATTTTAGGAGGTCTCCAGAGCACTGAGAAAGCCATCCTAATCAAGTTTCCTTCTATTTGAAGAAAAATGGTGTTAAATAAAATAAAAAAGTTTTTTTTCCGGAAGTAATGTTTTAATCATTAAATAATTACGTTGAGATTTGATGAAAAATGACCGAAATCTTGACTATCGCCTAACGAAATCTACCCAATAGCCCACGTAAGTCTGGATTAAGGGATGTGTTGATACTGACATTATCTCCCTCGGTTAATTTTACATAAGAATACACTTTTAGATCTTATCTAGATGCTTTACCTTTTTTTCTATAAGGCACACACACACACACAAAGATATTGAGTTTTATATATAGAAATATATATATTATTCATGGGTAAACTACTACTACTGAGATAAATATTGGGTTATAACCGGTTCTACTGTTGAAAACGCAAATGATGTGAGAATAGTAGTCAAAGTGATAACTTCATCTGGATTCAGACAACAGCAAGTGGTTAATAAAGTTGATATGGTTCACCGAAAATTATTACTTCCTGATAGGAAATTAAAATAGAGAAATACTATATTTTTAATAACATATTAGAAATGTCAAACATTCCTGAAATAATTTTTAAAACTAGCAGTTATCTGAAATTAAGATTAAGGTTTAGAATTTGATGTTTTCTTGTTTTTTCTCTTTTTTTCGTTCTTTGAATATCTGAGTGAAAAATCAAACTTTTTTCTCACCAGATGAGATCTTAGTGTCTAATAACAATTGATTGATATCATCGACATGCTAGTGTAGCGGCTTTTTGTACATATCTGTATGAATAAAAGTAATTATATAAATAGCTCTATTTACAATTTAGCATTTTTTATAAGCCCAATTAAAATTCTGTAGATTTTTATCATGTAGATGTCCACTTTACCTAGATTACTCTCTCTCTCACTCTCTCTCATTCTCTCTCTCTCTCTCTCTCTCTCTCTCTCTATATATATATATATATATATATATATATATATATATATATATATATATATATATATAATATATTAGGTGCATTAAACTGATAATAAACATCACCAGTCCACAATGATATTAAATGACGGTTAATTCAGTTCCTTGGCTGGGTAATATTTGGTCGTTTAATGGCATTAACCACGCAAACACCTGTGTCAACAAAAACAGAACTAAATTCTAATGTAAACTCTCTATACTTCTCTCAATCTCTTCCTCTCTCTATCTCACTCTCTCTCTCTCTCTCTCTATATATATATATATATATATATATATATATATATATATATATATATATATATATATATAATAATGGTAATAATCCAGGTGAAAAATATCCACAGGGTGGTAATCCAGAGAATTTTAACCGGTTTATAAAAAGTGCTCAATATCAGAATAGAGCTTTATATATGATAATTTTATTTACATACATATATATATATATATATATATATATATATATATATATAATATTACTAATATTAATATCCACAGTCCTGTGTTACGTTTTAAACAGACTAGTGTAATTTAAACCAGTCAACTCATCTACCTCGAGACTAGAACTCCGAACCATTCAGCCACCAATGAGTGACTGCGAAAGTCTCGCATCTTTGCTGTCTCGGCCGGTTTGATAATCATCAGAATTAAGAAGACATCTTACCGTATTTAATTACGCTAATCGGTTATTGTTTATAATTCAATTCCATTCTAGGAAGAATCTAATTTTGAAGCGCGTAAATTCCGAATGAAGAGATACAGTGACTATCAGTTCTGGCCTGTCTTAATCATACACACTAGTCTATGTTTGTTTCAATAATAACTTGACAACAAAATATTGGAGAAAAGGGTCTATTCAGTCACATGAATGCATATAACTGGGGTTATTCTTAAGGTTTTAATTTTATTACTTGCTAATATGAATATTACTATGGTGGCATTTTCTTTTAAATTCCACGTTTTTCTTTACATCAATCCGTATCATCTACTCTTAAACATATTTATTTTGAAATAATAAATGTCAATGCTATTAAGAACATTACTGTGTCATGTTTGTCAGTGTCAGATAGATATTATCAAAATAAATAAAACGAATATGTCTCATTTTTATTTATTCATGTCATATTGTAGCAAAACAGAAGAGACGCCGCTAGTCCTTTTCTACTCCAACGTTATTTACATGATAGATGCTTAAATAGGCTCTTATCTTTTGTTCTCTCTGTAAAACATTCACAGCAAAAACTCGTCTAGTTACAACTTTAAATACTTTTCTTTTTTTCCTCTGCTACCTAAAACTAAACAGAACTTTTATTAGCAAAATGTCTTTCCCAAAACTACTCGTCTGTGGAAAATAATACCGCATGGCTGCTTCACAGCTGACTACAACATGTGCGTTTTCAAGGTACATGTTGACAAATTCTTGTCGAGCAAAATAATGAAACTTTGCTCAGTTTCAACCATAACGCCCACTTTCCACACTCATTAACCTTTATCCTCGAGTGGTCTTTGGGCCTTGATACACGGTCCTTCATTAGTACAACAATGTATGCTTTTTAAACAATAAGTTTTCTGTGTCTTCTTACTGTGAAATTGTCATCCAAATATTCTTCTAATTAATATAAATAATGTCACCTTTTGAAATGTAATTATTAAAAAGAATACTTTCCTTTTGAAACAATTCATTTTAAAATTGCTCAGGTCGGATTTGTTTACTTTATCAACATAAAATTTACTATGTTTACAGATCTGAAGATCTCATTTCATAAATGTGCTTGAAAGGTGATAACGTATGTACGAATATCAAATGACTTAGCGTATTATTATATAAACTAAACTAAATGCCGCTTAATAAAAGATGCGTTTTCATTCTACCTGACTTATATTTTGTGGTGCAGCTTCAAAATAGAGACCACATCAAGTTGTGACGACTTAAACATTATGTCTTATAAAAACGGTAGATTATTTTATATTATCAAATTTCATCAGTTGACATCTGTTAAAAGAAGATTTAACAATTTTATACGATTCTTAAAACATATAGACCACACTTGCTTGCTCATAAAACTAATATGACTATGATCGCCATGTAGCATTCTTCCAAATCTTTTATCCTCACTTTAACGATGATGCCACGTATCCAAATAATTGTTTAGCATGATGATATAAATCTCAAGATGGACGGCCAAGTCATAAATGTGCTTGAAAGGTGATAACGTATGTACGAATATCAAATGACTTAGCGTATTATTATATAAACTAAACTAAATGCCGCTTAATAAAAGATGCGTTTTCATTCTACCTGACTTATATTTTGTGGTGCAGCTTCAAAATAGAGACCACATCAAGTTGTGACGACTTAAACATTATGTCTTATAAAAACGGTAGATTATTTTATATTATCAAATTTCATCAGTTGACATCTGTTAAAAGAAGATTTAACAATTTTATACGATTCTTAAAACATATAGACCACACTTGCTTGCTCATAAAACTAATATGACTATGATCGCCATGTAGCATTCTTCTAAATCTTTTATCCTCACTTTAACGATGATGCCACGTATCCAAATAATTGTTTAGCATGATGATATAAATCTCAAGATGGACGGCCAAGTCAACCGATATAATTGCGTGTACTTGGCAAGTGGGTATTATTTTCTAATGCTCAAAAAGGAAATCGACATTGTTGGTTCCACAGTTAGAGTTGGGATCTGTGTATCAGGTCTGACAGTTTGGTATTTTTTTTAAAGGAACTGTGATTATCAGCAATCATATGGCAATGTTTAACAATCAAAAGAGCGGCAAATTAGTAACTTATTTGTGAGATTTTGTTTCAGCAAGTGAACCTCCCACAATGCATCATTGTCTTCATAAGCACTTCCGCTATAATGGATTGGTCGTCAGGTTCGTATAGAGTATCATCCTCGTTTAGCTTAATTTAGTTTTATACAAAGGAAGCGGAAGTCCTTCGTTCAAATTCAGATACGTCCGTTTTTTTTCTGAAATTTAAACAACAATGATTAGACATGAGACAATAAATATTAACCCAATTTTAGTTTCTCTTGTGTATTTTAATGGTTTCTTCAATATAGGGACGTTGTGTCCAGTTTATGCCTACTAACACCTTTTTAACATTCGTGAAAATAAAAAATATATCGAATTTACATTGAATTTGATCCATTATATCTTCATTTTTATTTTCGTAATTTTCGTAATGTGACGTAAATGCGGTGCAAAACTGTTCTGTTCAGGGATTAAATTCTGACCGTCTGAGGACGGGTATTCTACTAGTATAAACGTTATTTGTGTCTCTTGATGTTATAAAAATGTACACATTTTCAGGAACTTCTATGACACCTTTTTATGATTTGCCACGATTCTATTTGCGGTCACGAAAACGCAATTTGAAATTCCAAGCATCACTTAGTCGGGATGAACATAGAATAACACATATAATCGGATGAAACATTACTTTTCTTGAGTAAAATATTTCCAGAAATCGAATTGTATTCATTTTGTTTGAAGAGTTTATATACTACTATCGCGGGGTTTGCGTTCGCACCGTACATAAACAATCATAAGGGTAGCCTATAACTTTATTAAAGAGATTCACCATTGGATTGAAATGATAATATTTAGTTGGGGATGGTAGCCCGAATGATTGCTTGCCTGTGAACGTCGGTGAATAGCAACAAGTATATATATATATATATATATATATATATATATATATATATATATATATATATATATATATATATATAAATATATATTGTGTGTGTATTTAACCAACATTTTCTCATTTATGCAAACATTGTAAAATATAACAGAATTCGTCTGCTTATTTTAATTATTTTATTTTTTCAATTTATCTGATGTTCTTTCTTGCATTAAAATAAAAGAAAAAATAAATATTCCATAGGTTTCACGAACGTTTTCGATTCTTCGTCAACTTATCCTCAGGTGTTTAAAAGAATTGAAAACGTTTGTGACACATATGGAACATTTATTATTCTCCTTGATTTTAATACAAAATAGACCATTAGGAAAATTGTAAAAATAAATAAGAGATAATTAAACAAACGAATTGTGTTATTTTAAACAATGTTGTAAAGTAAATATTAAATATTATTACCTATCGCCATCGATGTTCATACTTACGCAATCTTCAGTATAAATATGTTAATTCATGTAGGTCTGAGGTTTCGAACCCAGTTTCCAAGTCGCCACTGATTCGTAGTCCGGTGTTTTTTACTTCGGCTGCCACCAATTCTCATGGAAATTAGGGAGACATTATACCCTATAAACGCCAAATCAGCGGGCGATACAGTCAACAGAAGAAACAGAATTCAACAACAACATATATATATATATATATAGTAAGTTATGAAAATATATTTTTGGCAATTAAGGTACACAGAGGCTTCTGTAGGGAATCCTTGAGCTACGGGGATGAAACTCGGAAGCCTCTGTGTTGCTTAATTGCCATAAATATATTTTCATAACTTACTACCTAGCTCTACTCAAGTATAGTGCACTGTTGAAGTAAATACTGAAAATCGATACATAAAATATTATATCTCCTTATAATATTTTATGTCAATACATTAAATATATCTATCTATCTATCTATCTATCTATCTATCTATCTATCTATCTATCTATCTATCTATCTATCTATCTCTCTCTCTCTATATATATATATATACATATATATATATATATATATATATATATATATATATATATATATATATATATATATATATATATATATTGATGTTTTAGTTTGTCATTTATAGAATCAATATAAAGAAAACATTTCAGGTCCTTTAAGTAGAATATATAATATTAAACTAGTGTGTGACAAAATCATTCGAATTATCCATGGGGATTTCGTCCAATATCGCTGTGAATCACACACACACGTCTCCGGTGCAAAAATAAGATTGTCTCATCTCTCATTCACTGGAATCCTCCATAGAGGTTTTGTTCACGTAAACACATTTACCCAAATGTCCTTATGCAGGATTCAGAAATGGATATTGGGGCTAGTGAAGCGTGGCGTGGAAGCGGATAGTCTTGGGAGTTCAGAACACTAATCTTGTCGGAAAATAATAAGCGATTATTAGAGTTGGGACAACTCTTTGCGCAAAGGATAGTCGGTATTTGTCTATGCCTGAAACCACAGTACATTTATCGAAGATATTACGTCATGTTGTACAATATTTAGAATTACATGCACTATTAAGAAACACTGTCATATTTTAATATTACTACTACATTAGCTATGTATAGTTCGAATTCGATTCAAATAAAAACTGACTCTGTCTTTACATCCACTGAGTTCTTCCTTATGAACAGATATAAAACATCGTTTCCCTTGTAGAGAAATGAAGCCTCTTTACAGCCAGTCTCTTCAACATTCAGTGTGAGGGCACTTCAGGCGACTTATAATGAACATGATTATTACATGTGATGCGAAAAGTACTGCTTATGAAGTTGGCTAACATGTACTTGACCTATGCATATATCTTTTAACAAACATTATCATTATTTTTCATCGCAAATAAAATAAATTAATGTTAGAAACATTAAATGATTTTCATTTGAATGCAAGTTGAATATTAAATAGAATTATTTGAGGCTGAATACGTGTCACATGTTTTCACTTCAATCAAACTTCGACTTACGAGTTCCATAATAGTAGTTTTTTATTCATTTATATCTGGAGATGTAGGTAACCCGGAACTTTCTTAACGTAAACAATCAAAAAAGATAATTTATTTCACCACAAACATGGCGTATCGCCACTAAAATCTAAGGGGTAAATGCGATTAAGAACCAGATGTATTGTGGGCATCATGAATTGAGAGTTGTGCAGTAATATTTTTGTTCACATTACATGTACATTTTTTCATGTTGGTACAACCGGAGAAACAAAGGGCAGCGTTAGAGGTAAAAAGGAAGCTGTCCGATGAAAGGAAACTATTTGTGAATAGAAGATTTTTCGGCATCCTTAGACGTTTACATAAAAGAGGTGTGATTTTGCTACTAGTCAGGTTGGTTGGGTGTATTTACGTTAGGGGTATAAGAACAGTTAGTTCGTCGGAGCACATTCCGTGAAAGAACTTGGAAAACCAACACGTTGATGCAACATTGCGGCTGTGAGACAGAGGCTGGAGCTTGGTAGACAGTCGAGGATATATAAGGTTAGAAACTCTTTTATTCACTCTGTTCAAATTAATAATACCATATATAAAAAATACTGACCCAAAGGGGCACGGATTGTCTCGTTATTTAAAAACTCAACACCCTGTAATTAAATTCACAGACATCTAAGAGTCAATGTGCGTGAGGTTATTTTTCTATTTACATCAATGTAAACTGTAACGAGATTACGCTGATGTTATCGAAAAAATGAGGATAATGAATATAAATGATACATGGTTACGTGGTGTTGGTAGGCGTCACGTTTAGTATTGGACTGCGATTGTTTTGATTATCATAGAGTTTAGGAAACATTTTGAAATATAAGCATTTATTTTGTTTTCATTTTGAAATATGCTGATTCAGAGATGTGTCAAAAACAATTGCAGATGTACGTCACCGAATGAGGAGGGGATAAGATCAGATTTGACGATCGAAACGAGTCAACGTGTCGCTTTTTACTCCCTCAGTTTTGGATGTTAGGGAGTTTATTTCATCCAGAGGCGGACTATGTTAAAAGAGGCATCCACATACTGCGTGCAATAAAGTATAAGATATATAAAAATCCTTTCCTATTTTTCATTTCTTCAAGTCTGCTGCAACACCTTTTGATTTGGAGACCAACAAACAGGGGACTACGTTACAAAACATTAATTTGAGAACGATATTTTACAGAGTTGTAAGACGATTCTTTATTTTCATTTGAATGATAATCAGTGGTCAAGTACGAAAGTGAAACAGGGTTATATACCGCCATTTTTATACATCAAACGATATACATGGCAGTCAAATGCTCGGCCCTATATAAGACATTTTGATTACCAGAATATTTTTATCACACAAATAAATAAGGACATATAGACACACGCACACCCATGTACACGTGTTTTATTTATATTAATCTATACGAGCGGGTACCGTGTAAATTACACGAAATGTCGTTTCCAATATTAATTATCTTGTTCCTAACCTATACATGTTTGAATTAAATATGATACAATTTGACTTGTATATTTATTTAAAAAAATGAACAATACATGAAACATTTCATAAAACCTCTTTATATACAATATTTCTCGATTTGATCGACGACTAGATCTTACTCTGTAAATTCTTTAGATTAAATTAAATTTGGCTCCAATCCATGAGTAGCATACACAGATTCGGAAGGTCGTTGTTTTTTTATGTAAGCGTGACACCCAAAATAACACACACGCTATCGTATTAGTATTGGTATTCCCGGTCGTCTCCTCCCTTCCTCCACCCCTTCGATGCAGAAAAACATTCTTAGAGGTTGGTTGGGATCGAATTATAAACCAGTCAGACCGACGGCAAAATCTGAAGTCAAAATCTTACGTCGCTAACCGTTGCGGCAAGGTAAATACTTGACAATATTACGAAAATTAGGGTACTTGAATGCTTTACCAAATCAAGGTGCGTCACGCATGCGCAGAGCTTTTGATGTAAGCGTAACACACGAACAAACACGCTAACGTATTAATATATAGATGCACATGGATAAAATTAATATTGGAATTATATTGTCGAGCTATCTGACGTAGTTTCTATGATGTTGCGTCGATAACATATATTCTTATTCTTTTTCCTAAGAAAACGAATACTAAAATACACAACGATAAAAAGTTTAATGAGATTTCTAGTATAGGAGCATCCCATGAGACTGCACTAATGACGAAAATGTGAACACGTGTCAAACATTTTAAGATTCCGTAGAAAGTATAAACAGCAATAGTCAAACAATTCCTGAGCCCAAGACACTATTCACATGCGCTCTAGCTGACCACAAGTTTTGCTATAACTGTATCTTTTGTACGTATCTTTGTTAAGAATTAGCCCTTATTATCATTCTAATTTGAATAATTGGAATGCCTACGTGAACGAAGCAATCCAAGAATGCAAAGAAAATCTTCCACATAAAACGAATCTCTAAAGGAAGGACTGGGTAGCCTTGAACCGAGCAAAGCCGAAAGCTAGAAGGACATTCAGCAAATTCCACACGTGATGACCAGCAACAACAAATAACTTCTCTTGTGAAAATGCACAACACACAATGGAACACATCTTAAGTGACTTCCGTGATTGACCAACTTATACTTACAAAGATTTGATGTCTAACGATGGATCCAGTATTGCCATATTAAGATTTGATATTTCAATTATTCTATAGTCTGAAGGTTTCTTATTAGTATACCTCCTACATGCGTTCACGTGCCGAGTGAATGCTAGATGAATGAATATATACAACTTTCTAAAATTAATAAAACCTCTCTCAACAATACTAAGCAAATAAACAACACAATATTATGATATGCTCGTTTAAATATTGCTTCTACATTCATTGACAAACGTTAAAATTTCGTCTATGTCACAACAAATGTTTACTCAAGATGTTAGTGATGTATTTTCTCTACATTTATCTCCACAACATATTTATTCGATTGTTTTAACATCAAACAATATCCATACTTATATATACAGGGTACTTAACATTTCGGCATTGTTAGTTTAGTTTTGTGGGGAATTGGTTTGTTCTTTAGGTTTATTGCATACTGAATCACAATAAAAAATAGTCACTGATTTATTTATACAAATGAGTGAACGCATGATATATATATATATATATATATATATATATATATATATATATATATATATATATATATATATTTTCTGATTTTGTGGGGAGTACAACATTTTATTATCGCAAGCATGAAGGGAAGACGAATTCTATCGTTCATGATTAAAAGTTAATCAAGAATAACAACTTAAGGAATTTTAGCATGGACTTCTTCACCATTCTAATGCTCACTCATTATACCATCTCAACATCTTGGAGACGATCCACGTTCGTCTACAACATCCTTCCCTTTGCAAGCAAAGGAAATGTCTATTGGGACTAGATGTGATCAGTCTCTAAGATTCATCCTCCATTGTACATATAACATAACGCTATTTCATTTTCTGTACTCTCTCTTTTCACCCCGTTTTTTTAAAATCCCTCGTTTTAATTCAAATCCCTCGATACAGCCTTTTTTAAGAGAGGGAGAAACCGGTCAGCTGGCATTTCTTTTCTTGATTAACTATAAATCATGAACGATAAAATTCGTCTTCCCTTCATGCTTGCGATATATATATATATATATATATATATATATATATATATATATATATATATATATATGTTACATACGAATGTAGAAACATACGAACAGTGTTAATGAATAAATCACACGAAGAAATACGATAGCAGTTCAACTTGCTATAGCGTATTTTGTATTTCGTTATAACATTGATTCGGCTCAGGCTCACTGTTGAGAAGTTATTGTAAAGAACGCTCTTTTATACGATACTTTCTAGCTTCAACGACACTCAACTAGTCACATCATGTCTGTATATAATTAAGACATATCTTATCGGCAATTAATTTAGCATTTCGTAGGCGGTTACGGATGAAGGGAGACGCGAATATCGAATGTTTTATTAAACGCATTGAAAAAAAGCATTCAAGAATGTAAGTTCGATGTTCAGTTATACAAAGCATCCGACATTGATGACAACGATTATGTAATCCAAATGTCTGCCATTTTTAAAGACCACGCAGCGTTTTAAAATTTATTTTCGTAAACAAACCTCGAATACTTGTGGTTGTTGAGCAGATTTTATGAAAAAATAACACTAATTTTTACTAAGTATATTTTTATGAGAGTAATGCTATGCGTGAAAAACTAACGAACATAAACCGAATAGTTACTTTTGAAATAGTCCCTGCTGGTTCATTTTGCAAGTTATAAGGAATCCTTACTGGAAAAATACGAAAAACATTTGTATGACATTTTATATTATAATTGAGCATTTTGTTTATCTCTCTGTTTGTTTGTTTGCCGGGAATAGAAATAAAAACAAGTCGGCGTGCAAGTATATAAACTGTGTTTCTCGCTTTATTGCAGATCATAATATTGTTAATAACTTCAATGATATGAATCGCACACGTTTGAAATTTTGCACACTAAAAGAGTGCTCCTAAGTAAGTAAGATACCAAAGTATTTTGCAAATCTATACAATATTTCTAGAGTTATAGACATTTATGTATTCGTTAGCCATTTTTACTGTGTCTCACTTCATTGCAGGTTTGTTAAAATACCATCCATAGGTGATAAAAAAATTTACTTACCAGGGTTAATTATTTTAATCATTTACATCATAAGTAACAATATGAATGAAATGTGAGGAAGAAATCAGCAGATATGCACCACAAAATTGAATTATTTATCAACAAAAGTACCATTTCTGGAAATTACCCTCTGCAGTCTCCCATCAACAGATGAAGTCAATCTTTTGATTTGGGAAGGTGTTATGCTACTAGCAACATCAACAATTTTATTCCAAAGGGCATCTTTTAATATAAATTGTTGTCCTCCTTCATAAACCTTCCTCTTTAAAATTTACCAGAGCTGCTCAATAGGTTTTAAGTCATGAGAAAAAGGCGGCCAAGTCATGAGACTCTCTCCCTTGATGCCCAGAGATGCGAGGAAGGTAGTCGTAGCCTTTGCTGCATGAGATGGAGCATTGTCGTGCATAAACATCAGTTGACGTAGACGAAGTAAAGGCAGGTCGTCCAGCCAAGGTGACAAATGTTCATCCAAGAACGATATGTATGTTTGGTTTGTGAGTTTTACACCCTCTGGCACTCGGAAAGGTCCAATTAATTTATCACCTATGATACCCGCCCAAAACATAACTCCCCTGCCACCTTGTTGGCGACGAACGCGATGTGAGATAGCAGCTCAGGTAGGACTCCAAACTTTAGCCCATCCATCCGGACCATCAAGTGTGGCTCTAGCTTCATCTGTGAATAGAACATGGAAGTCCGTTTTCATGTATTTTTCTGCCCACGCAATGATTTTTCCCTTATGGGTTTTGTTCAAGGGAGGCCTGGAAATGGGCTTCACGTTCCTGGCCATCTCATTCAAGACACTGCATCCGGTCTTCCTAGACATTGGAACAACGCCAGCTTTGCCCAAAATGGAGGCGCTAGTGCCATTTGGTTCCCTAATGATTTGTCTGCGTATTTTCCGAATATCGCGAGGGTGAAATGCTCCTTCTTGTATCCTTATCTTTCCTTGGTGCAGTGTTGGGCTTCTCCACAAAAGAAGCCAAAGGTTTTCTTATCCCTTCCCAGTTCCTGGCTAAATCCAGAAGTGTCAGCCATTCTGCAAGGCCAGCTACAACCCCTTGCCTTTCAGTAGCAGTCAAACGCTGATTTCGGGGCATTTTTACAAACCTGCAATGAAGCGAGAAACAGTGAAAGTGGCTAACAAATGCATAAATGTCTATAACTTTAGAAATATATTTGCAAAATATTTTGGTATCTTACCTACTTAGAAGCACTCTTTCAGTGTGCAAAATTTCAAACTAAGTTATTAACAATATTATGATCTGCAATAAACGAGAAACAGAGTTTATATATATATATATATATATATATATATATATATATATTCAAGGATAGTAAAAAACGAACTATCAGCAGCTTCCTTTATTTTGTTCTTTATTTTTCACATTTCAGGAGCAGGGTCAGAATCTATCTATCTAACACTTATCGTTTGATAGTTTTTAACTTTGAAGTAGTATATTCTTTAGCTCTTTACATCAAGCGGTTTCATGCTTTGTCTGGAGCGATTTTCATATACATATATATATATATATATATATATATATATATTAGTACTTTATGTATCCACATAAAATATTATAAGGAGGTATACTTTTTTATGTATCAGTTTTCAGTATTTACTTACACAGTGCTCGATACGTAAGTAGAGCTAGGTAGTAAGCAATGAAAATATATATGGAAGATTCCCCCCCGGGGATCAAACGCTGGCGCCTCTGTGTAGATTGATTGCCATATATATTTTCATTGCTTACTATATATATATATATATATATATATATATATATATATATATATATATATATATATATATATATATATAATGAAGGAGAATGGAAAGGAATTAGAGAAAGCAAAAGCCAAATCAAAATTCAATTCAAAAGTTCAAAGCAAGGTATATTCCGCAAAAAGGCAATTTATTCAAGTTAAATTTTCCTTAAGCCAGGCTTTTCAAAGATCAAAATCTTATCATCAGAGGAAGTCGCTGGGATAGATAAGTTGGCATTGGCCAAGAATTAAAATTTGAAAAAATGAAATAAAATAAAAGTTGTAGGGAAAGAAACGTAGGGCAAAACTGTGCCAGGGTGCAAGCAAATGTCCGATTGCCAAAAAGTCCGGTGTCGAAGAGTCCAGCAGAGAGAATACGATGTAGATATGTAGGTCGTTAGAGGCACGAGAAGTAATGAGAGAAGTTTCAAAGTTAAAATCCAAGCAGCCACAACTTCAGGTACGGCGAAAATAGAAAATCCAAAAAGGGTAAGAAGTCCAATAAGAAGTGCATTCGATGATGCAGGCAGGCGTCAGAAGAGATTAAGATGTAAAATATTCGCCATTAAAGAAACTTCCCGGGCAGAGATGACAAAGGAAAGTGTTTTAAAGTGGAAAAAAGCGGCAGTGAGAATATTTAAAGTCTTCACAATAGGGTTTTACCTTTCCTAAAAGTTCGCTTTTAGTACACCTCTTTATATATATATATATATATATATATATATGTGTGTGTGTGTGTGTGTTATTAATAGTCAGACTCTAAAGTTTAAATTTCAATTCAATTAAAACACACCAGAATATGTATTAAAAAACAATTTATTGCTACTAAGACAAAGCTCTTTTCCTTCAACAATTGTAAGAAACTATTCCAACCACCGATTGCCATGGCTAATAGTACCACAGGTTCAACATTAAAACTCCTCGGCCTAACATGCAATGCTAACATCAACTGGAATCAACACATTGCCATACATTGGCATGAAAATAAATATAAACACTTGTAGGGTTAAGACGAGATAACTCCAGAAAGTCCAAACTGGCAGTTTATTAATTAAATAAGTAAAACAATACACCCGTAACTGGTTTTGAATAGGCCTGTATGGTGTTTTCCTGTAAATGGCTGTGTAGTGTATATTCTTGTGAATGGCTTAAGCGACTTTATATCAGCAACAATAGAGTATAAAGACGAAACTTAACGAAAGTCATCAAAAGTTCAGCAGCTAAACAAGAACGGAATTCAATTATTCCCGAATGAAATATAAGCAGACTTAAGAAGCCGTATTTTGTGTCGTGTATCAATTCATCATATCGATGTGAAAAAGGACGCCGAAGTAAAAGTGGAAAGATAAGAGGCACAAGTGCAAATCGCAGGCGAATATCAAAGTTCACGGATGCGAGAGTTACGATATTGGACTGAAGCAATGTGCACGCTTACGATATAACGTTATTGTCCGCTTGCTTTCAGCGCAAAAACAATGCATAAATAGTTCAGCTGCTGACGCTGCATAGCATAACTTGATCACACGTACCTGTTATGTATAAGACTAAAATGTTAGAAGTTCATTTTCCCATTTATTCAGTGTCACTGGCAAACTCACACACATGCTAACACAGACCCGCACACACACGCAATAATACAAACACAAGTAAATCTCTCTCCTTCTCTCTCTCTCTCCTTCTTTCTCTCTCTCCTTCTCTCTCTCTCTCTCTGTCTTTCTCTTTCTCTCTCTCTCTCTCTCTCTCTCTCTATATATATATATATATATATATATATATATATATTTATGCAAGCATTTCTAAAAATAGCAAAATTCGTCAGTTTAATTATACCTTTTTTACTTCGAAACATTTTCTGATGGTCTTTTTTGTATTAAAATAAAAAAAAATATTCCATAAATTTTACACATTTCATGAACGTTTTCGATTCTTCGTCGAATAATCCTCAGGTGTAAAAAGCAAATGAACAAAAAAGCAAGACCGCGGAGAAACGAGCATAGAACGTGTTTGCATTGTTCCAGAAAGAGGCGTACGATTTAAATGCAGCAATGTTGGATGGCATCAGCTGTGAAAGCAGTTAAACCTGCGACACCTATGGAACATTTAAAAAAAAATTAATACAGAAAAAAGAATCAGAAAAATAGAGAAAAAATGTTATAATTTAACATACGAATTCTGTTATTTTGAACAATGTTTGCATAAATGAGAAAATGCTGCCTAAAACACACACACAATATATATATATATATATATATATATATATATATATATATATATATATATATTTACTTACAGGATGCGTACCACATAATAGTTAAGCCTTGTCCGGGGAAGTTAAAATGGACTTTTACTTTGTCATACGCATAGTTCCGAAAAACGTTCGATGAGCCCTCTCGACTTTCTACTGTATGTTGCTCCCTTTTTAAGGCACAAATAAAACTTTATTTCCATTCTGTACGATATAATTTGCCGTAGCCGTGAGGTTAGAGTGCTAACTTGCAGAGTTTAGACTAATTCTGTTCTGGGTTCATTCCCTCCGACCGTCTTAAATTGTCACTTCTTTCACTGATGATAGCGAAAGTTTGAAACGCCGGCGTAGTTATGTTAAAATAATTTAATATTTATTTAATAATGTATATATATATATATATATAAATATATATATATATATATATATATATATATATATATATATATATATATATATATCAAGAGAGGCGCGAGAGCGTTCTATCCCTTAATAGACCGACGAATGGCCTATGCTGGAAATATAATTTCTTTGATCAATCATAACCAAAAACCAATAAACCAAATTAGTTAAAACTTTGCACCACATTTTTATTTGATAGGTTCTATAAGTGTGTAGAATTTCAGCATCATTAGTTAAGGCCACCCACTGATTCAGAAAGTTCAATCATGAAATCATGTAATCTGTGTGTACGTACGTACGTACGTACGTACGTACGTACGTACGTACGAACGTATGTGCCACCCTGCATCCCATCAACTATTTGATGGATTCAGCTGATTTTAGGCCGAGATAGAGGTTCTAGGGTCTAGTTGATGGCATTTTAATTTCAGTTTACCATATACTTTAGTTTTTCAGAAAATTAAAAAAAAACATAAAAATGACCATTGTATTGAGGCATAGCCTTTACAAAAGTAGTGACATTCCATGATAAATGCCAGTATACTGAAATCATATGCCCTTAATAGGGTTAAGATGAAAATTCATATACACTAAATGTACAAAAGCAAGGAAATTCCCAAAATGTTACACTTTTATTGTCATTAAGGGTATGCGAGCACAACAGGGCTATGTATTTTACAAGTAGGAATTTTTCTTCAGCGCACCTCACACACTTAATCCACTCATGTATAGAGATTTACACTGTAGTGATGTGATAATGAAATAGTTTGGTTGATATGTAGTAATCCCCCTAATTAATGACAATAACAGTGTAAAAATTTGAGAATTTCCTTGCTTTTGTACATTTAGTGTATATGAACTTTCATCTTAACCTTATTAAGGGCATATGATTTAAGTATACTGGCATTTTTCATGGAATGTCACTACTTTTGCAAGGGCTATGCCTCAATACAATGCCTTCTCATAAGGTTTTTTGGAATTTTCTGAAAAACTAAGGTATATGGTAAACTGAAATTAAAATGCCATCAACTAGACCCTAGAACCTTTATCTCTGCCAAAAACCAGCTGAATCCATCAAATAGTTGATAAGATACAGGGTGGCACATACGTACGTACACACAGATAATTCTTGAAGTCTATTAAGGGAAAAGAGCGCACTCGTGCCTCCCTTGATATATACTTTCAAGAGTCGATAGATGAGAATAAAAATAATGTGATAGATGCAATATTTATCTAAACATCAACAGTTCAAAGCGAGGAGTTTCATATCCTTACTCCATGGATTTTCAAAGACAGACTCTTTTCATCAGAGGATAAAAACCGTGAATAATCATCTTTTTAACAACAACATTTGGACTCCCAAATTCTTTGAGTATTCTTTTTCAAACATCAATTTCCACTATATCAGCTGTGTTGATTTTGACGCTGACTAACCTAACTTTACTTTTCTTCTCAACCAAAAGTTCTTTAACTTTTGTTTTATATGTATACATTTTTTAAAGTTAAATGTTGCCGATAATATTTCAGTTACATTACCGGTTTTTTATTGTTTATATGTTTAACTTGTATGTGTAACCTTCGTTGTTTTAATTTTCACAACGTTTCTTCCATAGAACTCTCTGAACTAATTCATTTGGAATTTGTTGTAGTCGCTGGTCAATTCTGTGAGGCTTTGGTTAAGAGATATTTACAGGTAAACTAATTTTTAACCTCTATTTTTCGTGTTGCCACCCGGACTTAGGGTTACTGTTAGGATATAAAGACACCCATCGCGTTTGTGTTACTTCGTATTAAGCACAGCTTTAGAAATAACCGTAATTCATCATGTAAGGAATCATAACCTCGTTTTACTTGAAACGGTGTCATGCATGAGGGTGGCTTTGATGACACATACGAGGACATTTTTAAAGAGATTGACATTTGACGCTGTTGTCATGCTTACTGGACGCGAACATTTACTGTCTATTATTTTTATATAACCATCCCGGTTCAGGTTTAGTGATAAAGGACATTCATTCCTCAAATCAAACATTACTTTTCTTCTAGTTTTTCTTTATATGTTTACAAATGTTTACATAATTACTCGCCTTTACACAAGCACGCTGCTGGGAAGATGAGCTTTCATCGTTATGAAATAACACGAACATTGAAATGTTCACAATCATTTACAATTAAATAACACTGAAATTAATATTTACAGTAAAGTAAAAATATGGCAAAATGTTATATGAGGCTCAGCGGTTGGAACATAATTTTGGCGTGTTCTAGGATTTTACTGGACAACGCCAGTGAACGCGTCACATTCGATTGATTATATAGCGAGGCATATCAAATGATCTTTATAACCTTATTATTTTGCCGTAATAATCCTTATATATAACTACAGTAATAATTAACCCACACTCTTATAAAACTGTCTGATATACGTTATGTAATGCTTAATACTTCTTTATTGGTTGAATTATTACTAAATCTACCTCGATTGAACCCGGAATTACCATTATACTTGATTTGGGAGTGGTTGGCTTTTGGAGTTAATTTGCGTTTTCACTCTCTTTTAAAACATTACAAGGTCAAGGACAAGTATCTTGTTTTTGTTGGTCACTGAAGATATTTATGTTTGAGAATAAAAGATAAATATCGGACAATACTTCAGACTTCCTGCTTTTATTTCCTTGTGATTGTATTTATATGTTTTAAACTATTTTGGATATAAGACTTTCCATATAACACCATGCTATCTTTTAGTGAAAAAGTCTAAATGAAATCTGCGGTCTAGGTAGATCCCAAACTACTCGAATATTAATCTGTTATCCAGGCTTTAACTGCAGCGTCGTTCATTTGTAGTTTGCTTGGTAAGGCGTTTTTCATTTAGTCTTCTGAAGTAGATTAAATGTTAACTCTATTGGATAAATAGTTGACGCTTGACTAGACCAGTGTTAAACTGTCCAATCTTGTTGTATTGAACTTCTTTTTTTAATTTGGTCGTTGTCACGTTGCATGATAAACTTGGTTCCGCTTTCTTTGGATGCATCTTACAGTAAATTTGCCAACGCACTGTTTCGGTATACTTCACGATTCACCCTTCCACTTTCCGTTTCTGTATACTTAACGATTCACTCTTCCACTTTCCGTTTCTGTATACTTCACGATTCACTCTTCCACTTTTATCTTGAGTTATATCTTCAATACATATCTATCTACTTACAGTTGGTAGTATTAATATCATAATTAGTCCTTTCTCACTTTATAGTTTGGCATACCCACCATGTTTTTAGACATGAACTTTTTTCTCATGAATACATAAATCGTTTCTACAGACATTCTTTCACTCATATCTGTACTTTTATTTGCAAATTCTAACATGCCTGACCGGTTCTTACTGTTGCTGGTCGATGGTTAGCGTATTCTGTTAATGCCTCTTTATTTCCGCTCTTAAAGTCTACCTCTAACGAGGAAGTGGGAAAAATGAATACCCCAAAGTTGTTAGTGATACCCCTATCCGTTCTTCCTTAGTAACAAGGGATTTAATTTACAGTCACACAATGTTTCTTTTATATTTTCCTTGTCTTTTGTACTCTAGTCGTTCTTTTCTGTTGTAGACCGGTTTAATGGCTGGAATTAAAACACGAACACGGGGTTCAGTGAAAACAAGTATATTGAAGAAAAACATAATTCAACAGTGAAAAAAGGATAGTGGTACGTCAGTCTTGACTGCCAGTATCGACTGGGGTTGGCTCAGGTATTTAATTCCCTCCCACCGCAGGAATATGTGACACAAGGTCGGGAAGGTGGGGGAGATCTAGCCAGCGCCCCTAAAGAAGGATCACTCTGGCCTAGCAAAAATAGCCTGGCCAACCCCGTCGGCATTCCCCGGCAAAGACGCCTCAGGCAGAAAGCAATAAACTTGCTCCTCCCCAAAAAGGGGAGCAATGCCTGGGATGGTGCACCTCCTAGGAAAACCCAGGACAGTATACCTCAGCCCGGCAGATAAAAGGCCACCGAAATGATCTAGTTCTTGCCGGACTGACGGTGATATTACCCCATCCACAGGTCCTCAATAAACTGAACTTAATGAGAGACTGATCGGGCTGGGGTTTACTCAACATTGAGAAGCATATGCTTCTAGTATTTATTGTGAATGGAAGAGTCCAAAGTCCATTATAGGTACAGGTACAAAAAACATTTTTTAAGACATTCCGAATCTTTTGTGTTGTCGATTTTACATTTTTGTATAATGACTTTAATCCAATTCGAACTTAACATTTCCCATACATAGATTTCTCTTCTTCGTTTTTGTTTATCATGTTTAATGAGAAATGTAGTCTTTTAAATTGAAACAAATGTAAAAACAAAGAATTGTCGAAACTAATTAATGCTTAAATATAAAATGTAAAACTCGAAAAAAGGGGCAATAAGAAACACCTGGGAGTATTGTGTTCCAAATATTTTCAATATTTGAAAAATAAACTGGTTAGCACCAAAAGTTGTATGTCTGAAGTTGCTTCACAAATATGAATAAAGTATCCGCAACTATTGTCCGATATCATCTTTTTGATTTGAAACAAACAATATCTCCTATAAAATAAACAAATAAAGTGGACTTTATCTTTTAGAAGTGAACTTTATATAATCATCGTATAACACTTCTTAGAATCCCAACATATATAAAATGTTATTATAGTTTAATATTCTCACATATTTGTAACTAGTGATGACTAATGTGATATTGTGGTATTCTTTGTAGCATAGATATGCGATTTTCTCCCGCGCATTACTCGGACAAGGGCAATGCGATATTATATTTATGTTCAGGTTGTTTGCGGCACACTCGATTGAGTGCCCTGCAAGAGTGATACGATCTTGCAAATGACCCTGAGTTGCTGGTACTTCCAGTACACAAATATTTAAAAATCGAAGGGGAAAGTAAAAAATCCACACTGTTATAACACTGATTGTTTTAGAAAGGTTTAAAAGGTACCAGATTCGTTGCTGTGGAGATGGGCATCATTTTGGCTTTAAAAATGTTTTAAGTTATTAAAAGAAATGAGAAGTGTGTTGCAATATGAATCCGTGTCAGTTTCGAATATGTGTATCTATTACTAGCGAGAACAATATCCTGACTTTGCTCAGGACAATTAAGGAACCCAAGTTGAAATTTAAATCACATGATTCTAATTTGTTCTTTGAGACTCATAAATGTATACGTTATAAGAAGCTAAGAGCTTGAGTTTCAGTGTCGATTTGTTTAGTAGCAAAAATACTGCCGTGGAATGGTAAACTCTCGATTTAAAAAAAAATGAGTTATCAAAACAAAATAAACGTTATTAAATATCAAAATGACAAAATCGATTACAAAATAACATTTTTCTTATATATATATATATATATATATATATATATATATATATATATATATATATATATATATATATACAATTGAGAAGTCTACCAAAACGAAGTAATGTTTTTTGTTTTGTAAAATAAATTATTTATTTGTTGTAAAAACTAGAGATCTTTCAGCGGTATACGCCTTTATCAGAAGTATAGACATTTTTTTTAAATTTTTAATCCTTCTTAATTGGGACATTGTCGCAGCTAAGATGAACTTCCTCTTAATGTTATGACCGCTGGTGTTTGAATGCCGGGTGTTTGTATCACGTGGTTTGCGTGTCGTTGAATACAATGAAGAAGTTCATACTAGAAACATTGATGGCAGGCAATAATAAGAATATTTTGAAAAACCAGAACAACGTCATTTTATAAATCGACACTATGAAAATCAAAAATAATATTAAATCCTACTGAGATACGGTGAAGCTTAATATAGTAGATAGTTGTATTTGTATTCCGAGTTTGAACACTTGGTGTGTTTATAAATTTTAAAACTATGCACATTTTATATATTTCTTTACTTCATATTTCCTGTAAAAGTGATTCTCTCTTCCTTACGCATCAGTGAAATTACCAAGAACCTTTTTCCCCTTCCCCATATCATATATATTCGTACACTTCAATGACCAGTGCTGTTGGCATAATCCCAACTATACTCCTTATATTACACCCCCTATTACCTTATTATTCCTGTTTCTTGCCCCTATAAGTGTTATAAGTGTTTTCCTCCAAAAAATGATCGTTGTCCATACCTTCCTCTATACTCTTCTTCCTACTCTCTTACCTCGCACATCCTCTTGCTTTCTTTAAAAAACCTATGTAAGAAACCCTTGATCAGCTTCAACCTTTATTTTCTACTTTTATTTTATTCATATTTTTATTTAATTTTTTTTATTTATTGATTTTTACTTTTTTTCATTTATTTTTTATTTTTATGTTTATTCTATATTTATTTTTTTTATTTATCCTTTTATTTATTTTTTTATTTTTTATCATTTTTATTTCTACTTTTATTTCTATTTTATTTTTATTTCTATTTTATTTTTATTTTTATTGTTTTCATTACGCCTCTGAGAAAATATTTTTTTTATTTTAATTAATTTTTTTTGCGGAAATTTGAAAAGTGTAAATCTTTGAAAAGTTTTGTGTTATTTGGGTGATTTTTTTTATAGGTATCATTGTATTTTCCCTTCCTGTATAACCAACATGTCCACCTGTGATTCATTCTATCAGCGGATGTTTCTACAGTACGAGTTTTTTTCTGCAAGACGTGTTGCTATAGGCGCTAATGAAGACATTTTGGAATAACTTAATAAAATTATGAAATAAAATTAAATAAAGTATTTCCAAACTGTTACCCCATAATGGACTTGATGTTCTAATTCTTGGAACAATAATAATGTTTTAATTCATTAAATGTTTTATATATATATATATATATATATATATATATTGTTACATATGAGTGAACTTTAGAAATAAATCGTTTAAAATCTATAATATGCAGCAGCGTTAGTTCTCATTCTATCGTGATACGCATCTAAAATGGACTGAACGGAAAAAGAAAAACATAACAACAGATAAATGAAGAAGTCGAACTCAGGAACGACGCAAAAAGTAATCAGTTCCTGAAAATACGTCCACCAAGCAAAGTGTGCACACGAATCGCTCTTCTCTAAAGGCATAAGAAGAGAGCATGACTGTTGAACGCAATAAAGCAACGATATGTAAATATATTTTGAACCGGTTATATCCCGGGGGAACATAAACAAAGCTGAAATTGACGATACAAAAAAAAATATATGGGAATCCGATGATCTATTTACATCTAAAAATAAGAGCTAATATTCCAGGTAGAGTAGCTCAGCGGAATAAACACCAAAAACAAAAAAAAACTACTATGAGATAATTTTTAATTACAAAATCAACATGTTAGCACAAATGGCATTTCTGATATGAGGCGAAACAAACAATCGTAACACAAAAACAAAAAATGGGAGCAGGTAAATGCAAAGTAGGAAAAAGCGTTTCCCGGTCAGATTAGTGACATTGTTTTGATTGCCAAAAACATACAAATGTTGCAAACCATTTTTCATCTGTTCTTTTTCTTATTGATCCCTTGTTTATGACTACAATTCATTGGTTATTTCAATAAATATTATATGTATTTAGAATTTCGTTGTGTTTGTTATTCACATTTATTGTAATCCCCGCAAATATTCGAACCTGAGAAAAAAGCATTTTTATTTGTTTATATACGGAATTATTGTGTATTCCATTCGCATCGCATACTTTCCCTGTGAGGTGATAAAGCGATCGGAGGGCACCGTTTGTAACAATATATATATATATATATATATATATATATATAGTGTGTGTCAGGTTCTATAGGAAAAGAAATCAAGAAAGTGCTCGATCATATAAGAGAGCTAATATAATTAATTTAGATACTGTATATTACATATTTCAGCAATGTACCGAGGTTTCATCCAAAAGGGCAGATTTAGACATATTTAGTAAATCTCAGTGCCCAGTAGAATCATCGGCAAGCTGGAACGATTGTAGTCACGTCCCGATAGGGAATGGCGTCAACGATGACAGAAAACAGTGTATCTCTGAGGGGGTTCCCGAAAAAATCCGGTTTGAGATAGTGATTAACTAAGACTTAAGAGAGTTCGATGTTAGTTCGTGTTTGAAAGGCCTTCATGTAATTCCCTAGCAATTTTTATTTATTTATTTATTCATCTGTTCTTTTGTGGATTTGTAATATTATTGTTTTACCTAGTCTAAAAAAATACGAAAGGGGCGGCTATGAAGTTTCCCGTTTGGTTTTGTGAAATTATGGTGCTTTTTTGTTTTCGTTTTTGGGAATAAATTCATGTATCGGATTAATTGTTCGATATAGTGCTGAAAAAGATGATGCAATAATATTTTTATGGTCTTAACGTGTTAGTTTATTTTTGCTTATTGAATGTGTGTTTTCGTATTTTCTGAATCTTAATGGGGAGAAAGCCGTATATTAAAAAACGGTGTTTCGTTGATATGTCCCGTTTATAACCAGTAGAATTGAAAACAAAAATTGGTTATAAACGAAATGATGGATGCAGTGTGTGCAAGTGAGCGTGTGTATGTATAGGTGCATATTATTAATAAATAGAAAATATGTAATAATATTAATGAAATAAATAAAAGATTACATTAATAACAGAACAAAAACACAAAAAATAAAAAATAAAATAAATAACCCCTTGTACATGTGAGTGTAGATGTGTGTACGTTGGTGCATACGCATATGCATACAGATGTTGTATATAGACATGCATGTGGTTCATGCACGTATGTGTATATAAGTTTATTTGCCGGTGCGCATGGAGGGAAGTACGCGTACGAGTGGAATACAATAAAATAATAAGATAAAGAATTTAATAAATTTTCTGAAATACACTAAATATTAGTATTATTAATACACCATCAATAAAATAGAAGTTTACAACCCCCACCCAGAGATAATAATATTATACATCCACACAAGAAGAGATAAATAAATAAATAAATAAAACTTGCTAGGGAATAACATGAAGGTCTTTCAAACACGAACTAACATCGAACTCTCTTAAGTCTTAGTTAATCATTGTCCCAAACCGGATTTATTCGGGGTTTCCCTCAGAGATACACCGTTTTCTGTCATTGTTGACGCCATTCCCTATCGGGACGTGACTACAATTGTTTCAGCTTACCGATGATTCCACTGGGCACAGAGGTTTACTAAAGATGTTTAAGTCTGCCCTTTTGGATGAAACCGCGGTACATTGCTGAAATATGTAATATACAGTATCTAAATAAATTATATATATATATATATATATATATATATATATATATATATATATATATATGATACATTTTAGCTTAATGTTTTTGTGGGAATAAAACATGGACGCTTCGGTGCAGCTTACTGGCTATAGAAGTTTACTGGTACGGTAGAGGGAGCTCACTTTCTTTGCAGCAAACCTGGCAATGTCTTCAATGTAATTATTCCAATTGATGTTATCTGTTAAAGTTAGGCCGAGAACTTTGAACGATGAACTCTCATGTAGAGTGTTATTTGCTATTGCATTCGGTGGTTGAAGAGGTTTCTTGTAGTTATTGAAAAAAAGTAGTTTTGTCTTTGCGGCATTAAAAGTTACCATCCATTTCTTACCCCACTCTAGTACAGACTTGAGGTCATTTTCTTCTACTCCTACCATTAGTACTACTCACTATTGAGCACTTTTGAAGTAAATACTAGAAATCTACACTTTACATGTCTTTGAAATGTGTATGTTTCGTAGAAACGTACAACCGTCGGACAGCTAACATAAACTCTTATCGACAATAGAAACTCAAGATCATGGTCTATTTACGGCACAGATTTATTGCTAATCGACAAAGGTAAAACTTAAAAAGAGTAACAACATTGTAAATACAAACTTAAAACAAGGCAGAGATGAGTAAGATTTAAGCTAAATGATATTGCAGGAAAAAGTATAATTTGACTATAAGAAATAATATTAGTAAAGAAAAATACAAATTATGTTAGGTAATAGCTGAGTTACCAGCGACGACAAATATAGGCTTAAACGTGGGTAAAACTTAAACAAAGTTAGTTTAGATAAACGAAATATGAGAAGAAAATAATACTAGCACTAATTAATTCTATTTTTAGAGAGACAGAGACAATAATTCGTATCGGCTTGAAATGTCGAGATACTTCAAAAGATCGAATAACTCTACATGAGGCTTCGTGAAGAAAGCAGCTCAATAAGACCAATGCACCGGAAGAATCTCGCTAATGATGAGCTCGAAGGAATCCTCTAAGAAAAAAATGGCGACAAGGGAGATTAATGCTAGGGGATCTATTCTAAGCTAGACAGAACACTATTATATCACCTTATAATATTATATATGTATACACATGTTATAAATATATATATATATATATATATATATATATATTATATATATACATATTATATATATATATATATATATACATATGATTATTTTTATACACACACACATGTATAAAGTCTGCGTTACTGGCATGTAGATATTATCGATTAACAGATATTATAAACTGAGATCTCAGTTTATAATAAGTGTTGATCGATAACATCGACATGCCAGTGAATATATTGTGAAAGGGTGTTTCTTGAGAGTATACTCGTGTTTTTCGTTTATAATTTCTATGTAAAATTGAAGCGATAAAATTGTAGAATGCCAAAATTTTAGAGAAAGTGACTTTGTACATTTCACTAACGCTTAGATCCTCGATAGTCACGTCGTAGTTTCGATCCTAGTATAAACGGCCTCTATTTCTCAGGTAAAAGTTCGAATTGGAATTGGATCACACATCATGGGATTTTTAACCCATTATATAATAGTTCTTGATAAATACTACATGGAATATTTATTTTGTATACTTTTTGTATGTATACGATCAGTTTAGTCGTTACATATGCACACATATCTTATAACTACCGCCTAGGCTAAGGCTAGGAATTGTAACGACAGGTTTAAGTTAACCACATCTCAAAACTGGGTTTCATACGTGTCTTGGATGCTAGTTTCTATCCTTTTTTAAATCGCTGTTTCACGTTTATTGATTTAATAACTTTGACCTCCACTTCATTTTAGTCAGTAACAAAACTTTACTCCACGCGAATCCCTTTATGTGCTGATACAGATTTTAGATCAGAATAAAGGAATGACGTGTGTTTATTTTACACCTATCTCATATCTCTTCGGGTTTATTAAGAAAAGCTATGCATTATTTTTTTTCAATTATGCTAAGTAGAAAACGTATGGTATTTTTTAGCCAGTGTCGTATGATAGCGGATGAGTTTAAATCTCGGCTTGAAGCACTGGCTGTTCTAGCCGCACTGCAGAGCTGTGATACAGCGAAACAGTCTGTATGTGGATGACTATTAAAAGCTCCCTTTCTTCGGTAGACCTTATTTGTAAGGATATCGCCAACTGCCACTAGCTTTAAGGCATATCTCATTGGATAAAACTAATTCGATCTCCTGGCACTTGACAATTTTTCATGGTAGATATCACTTACATTAGTTTCATTCCCGACTTGAGGCACTGTCTGGTCTAGCCACACTCAAGAACTGTGATACAGTTAAACAGTATATATATATATATATATATATATATATATATATATATATATATATATATATATATGTACATTTCTAGCATAGACGTTAGCATCGTGATTCTAGACTGGATCTACGAACTGCGTTCGATCATATGTCACCGCGTGCAACAACCTCTTCTGAACTGATGAGGGTAAAAACCTGACACGATGCCGTCTCTAAGTTCAAAAACACTTTAATACTTACAAATATTTACAGTTAATGCGCCTTTAATATGTATAGTCTAATAGTAGAGCACTGTCTGGGAATTACAAAGTTGGTGTTTATCGCGTCCGCGTGAGCATAGGCGTTAGAATCGTGATATCTGCATACTTCATGAGAAAGGCTCCCAAAGGCTGTGCGTCCATATTAAGAAGGACATAGAGAACGGAGACATAAGTCGATCTTATGGCCTAATACTCCATCCGCAGTACGTAGTCTTGAGTAATAATTTCAGTTTGTGAAAGTTTAACGCACTCCTTCTCTGTTGCAAATAACATATTCCAGGTGTGGTAACATTTACATTTCATTATCGTCTGTGGTAACACTTACATTTCATTATCGTCTGTGGTAACATTTACATTTCATTATCGTCTGTGGTAACATTTACATTTCATTATCGTCTGTGGTAACATTTACATTTCATTATCGTCTGTAGTAACATTTACATTTCATCATCGTCTGTGGTAACATTTACATTTTCTTATCATCTGTGGTAACATTTACATTTCATTATCGTCTCTGGTAACATTTAGATTTGATTATCGTCTGTGGTAACATTTACATTTCATTATCGTCTGTGGTAACATTTAGATTTCATTATTGTCTGTGGTAACATTTCCATTTTATTATCATCTGTGGTAGCATTTACATTTCATTATCGTCTGTTGTAACATTTACATTTCATTACCGTCTGTAGTAACATTTACATTTCATTATCGTCTGTGGTAACATTTACATTTCATTATCGTCTGTGGTAACATATACATTTCATTATCGACTGTGGTAACATTTACATTTCATTATCGTCTGTGGTAACATTTACATTTCATCATCGTCTGTGGTAACATTTACATTTTCTTATCATCTGTGGTAACATTTACATTTCATTATCGTCTGTGGTAACATTTACATTTCATTATCGTCTGCGCTCTCAATTCATTGCAATTTCTGTGGACGTACTAAAAATGTCTTGATCTTTTGGTCGGCCACAAGCATTATACTGCTTTTCTTTTAGATTTATGCAAACAGGAGTCGCTTCTCTGTTACCAGGTCAAAACCACGTCTAAACACTCGTTAACCTTTATAAAATTACTTTTTGAGACTTACTTCATTCAGATAGATTGTGAAAGTTGAAGCCTCGACAATACGATTATCTTTATGCTGTGACATCCATAACATTTATTAGCTGTTAACTAGTGGCAGGCATCGCCAAAACAGGCAACAAAATTAATCATGAAACATAAGAAGGAAAAAACAGTTTCAGAAAAAACGATCAAATGCTTCTGTGTCACACTCAACAACAACTACAACAACAATAATAACAACAAAACCACTACTTAGATAATAATAACAACAATAAAAAAATGATAATAATAATAATAATAATAATAATAATAATAATAACAATAATATTAATAACAGCAACAGCAACAACATCAACAATAATAATAACAACATAACACCTATTAAAATAATGATAACAGCAATAACACTATTATATTATGGATGGGTTCCATATTTTTGGAAACGATTAAGTAAGTTAGTATGAATTATGGCTGGGGTCAGTTGAGACAATAAATGCGAGTTAAGCTGGCATGCACTGGAGGGGATTGTGAGTGAATCATTTTGTCAAACCATAACAAAGTGACAAATTCGGCACCGACACAGGGAATTTCGGGTCAGCGAAGGTCAAATATGGAACGATTGTTGAATGTCGTATCTGATTGGCCTACGCGAGGCAAGTGTCTGTTACGTCATTTGTTTTTCTCAAAAACTGGAGTTTTGAAAAGAGTAAGCCTTGGGAGTGAGGGCGATAAGACCAACGATGTAGCCGCTCGTCCTGGAAGCAAGCGGACTCATGAAAATATTGGCTAAAGAGTTATGGTCTGGATCTCGAATGAGATCCGACATATATCCCCATGCATCCGTTGCACTCCACTACAAAAGGTATGAATGAGAGAGGAATGGAATGAGACGAATAGATTGAAATCCCTCCACACCACAAGACAAATGAATAACATAATCGAATCTCTCTGAGAAAAAAAAGGAAAAGGAGGGTAATTGTATTTGTTTTTTAGTTAGAATTGATGTAAAGTTTGTGCTGTATGTTTTACTGTATAAATGGAGTTTGGAATAGAAAAATGTGCACTACTAGAGATTAAAAGAGGAAAACTGGAGACGACAGAAGGTACAGAACTCCCCAACCAAGAGGAGATGAGGGCGCTGGGAGAACAAGATAGTTATAAATACCTGGGAGTTCTGGAAGCAGACACAATCAAATATACAGAAATGAAAGAGAAGATTGGAAAAGAATATCTACGAAGAACAAGGAAACTCTTAGAAACTAAACTATATAGCAGAAACCTAGTAAAAGGGATAAACACATGGGCTGTATCACTAATAAGATACTCTGGACCATTCATAGGCTGGACCAAAGAAGAACTCAGGCACCTTGACCAGAGGACTAGAAAACTAATGACTATGCACAATGCATTGCACCCAAAAGACGATACGGACAGACTCTACATGAAAAGAAATGAAGGAGGTAGAGGACTGGTAAGTATAGAAGACTGTGTGGAAGACACCAAAAAAGAGCTGGAGAAATATGGAACCCAGAACACAGAAACACTGATCACCACGGCAAGAGACACCAGCCCAACAAACAACTCCGGAAGCACTGAAACCAGAAACAAAAAGACAAGAAAGGAAAAGTGGGAAGAAAAACGACTACATGGACGCTTTATAAGACTCACAAGCGATTAAGCCAATGAGAACAGCTGGGCATGGCTAAGAAAAGGACACTTGAACAGAGAAACGGAATCTCTGCTGACGGCTGCACAGGACAGTGCGATTAGGACAAACTTTATTAAAGCAAAGATAGATAAAAGCAAGGAAAACAGCTAATGCCGATTGTGTGGACAAAGAGACGAAACGATAAATCATATAATAAGTGAATGCAGCAAGCTAGCCCAATAGGAATACAAGAACAGACATGACAGCGTGGGGAAGGAAGTACACCGGGAAATGTGCAAACAACTGAATTTCGAATATGCAAAAAAACGGTACAAACACAAACCAGAAACTGTACTAGAAAACGAAAAACACAAAATCATATGGGATATGAATGTACAAACAGACACACCCATAACAGCAAGGAGACCGGATATGATAATAATCAACAAGGAAGAAAAATCCTGCAAAATCGTAGACTTTGCCGTTCCAGCAGACCACAGAGTGAAGATCAAAGAGACGGAAAAAAGAAGCAAGTATACTGAACTTTCCAGAGAATTGAAATGAATATGGAACATAAAGAAAGTCAGTATAACACCAATAATCATAGGAGCACTAGGAACAGTCCCCCAAAACATGGAGAAAAGACTAGAGAAATAGGAATCAAAGGGATAACTGAGACCATACAAAGGACAGTAATGAGCAAAACACCTACAATCCTGAGAAATGTCCTCGAATGCGGAAACCAACCCACATAAGCAACGAATGGAGAACAAACACATGGAAGCACAAGACAACAGAACCGGGGAAAATACAACCGCGATGGGAGGCGCAAGCATAGGCTGACACCACGAAAATTATGGACAGAGGGTCGAGGAGGGAAAGCGCGGACAGCTCTGGGACCGTGGGGAGGCTTGTTGCGACCCGGGCCCCAGAGGAGACCAATGGCCCTTATTACTGTGAAATCGGTGGTAGGTGGCTGTTGCGATACCGCAAGGTCATCAGCGGTGATGAACGAAAAGAGGTGGAGCATACTGGAAGTCTGAGGAGACTTGTTGTCACTCAGACCCCAGGGAATACCACAGGTTGTTGGCAGTGGGTGATCGCTGACGATGACCAGTGTGATAACTCCTATTGAGTAAATAATAATAATAGCAGCAATTGTACGATTTAAGTTACTGAAAAGAGTCGCATCAAATGGATACTGCAACAACTACAGTATTGAGGGTAGACACTTCAATAGTATCCGGGTCTTACGGCAGCGAGTCTGACAAACGAGTTCATTCGTTATGTACAAATATAATTGACAATTTTCGCCTAGCCTCAAATCTTCCACAGATGTTATAAATAAGTTTACGGGAAACCGATCGCTCCGAAGTTATCTTTTCCATCACTCCCTCCTCTCTCTCTCTCTTTCTCTGCACAGCGCATATGACAACGAATAATGCGTATTTCTATTCTCGAAAAGTGTAGAAAACTGGTATGTTGTGAATGATTGCCTGTTTCTGTTATGAATACACATAGGGTACGCTTGGTGAAACCACTTCAGGGCTTTTATGTATTGGTGTATGTCATCTATATCTCCATGGAATACATTTTAATAGACTTAACGCGCAGTTCATCTACATATAATTTTAATGATGATTGTTCTGTATGGCCACCCGTGCTTTTCAAGCCAACCAAATACTTTAAACCATAGGTAAATTACCGAAAATAATGTCTATTCCCAATATTCTAGCCAATTTTGATAATATTAAGATGATCCCTGGTGATACAACCCCACCGCTGAAAACTGTTTTTTCCTTTGATTCAAATGGAATATATATATATATATATATATATATATATATATATATATATATATATATATATATATATATATATATATAGTGTGTAGATTTCAATTTTGTATTGAGAATCTGAATAACAGAGCTCAATGTAATTTAAACAGAGCAAAACAGAATTATAAAAAAGAAAAAACTATACACACATTAAGGTTGTATACATTATAACTTATTTCGACCCCTTAATTAGGTCTCCTCAGATGTATAAACAACCACGTCAAAAAACCACGTGGTTGTTTATACATCTTAGGAGACCTAATTAAGGGGTCAAAATAAGTTATATTATGTATACAACCTTAATGTGTGTATAGTTTTTTTCTTTTTTATAATTATATATATATATATATATATATATATATATATATATATATATATATATATATATAATCAGAGAACACTTCTCTGTCTGCGCATGTCTGTCCCTAACAACGAAGACCTACTAAGACGTGTACTTTCAATATAATTGTATTTACATTCACAATTTGCATGTGGAAATAATGGAAGTATTTTTGCGTCTCTGACTGCCCCTTGAAAGAAGCTAATGACAATTTTCAAACATTTTATACAATGAAATTAATCTATTTATTAGCGTTAGTTTAAGCGTATATATCTAAATAGCTCGGTGAGTAAGATATCTAGCTGACAGCATACAGGTTGCTGTTAAAGTAAACTCTCCCTACCATGATGTTGCATATGATGCTATCTCACACTCTGACCTGGGCAACACCGGGTAACTCTGCTAGTATATAAATAAAATGAAAAATAAAAAATTAATAAAGCATACATATGATATATATATATATATATATATATATATATAAAAATTATCACGAGAAAAATACCGAACCTTATGAACTTATTGAAAAATCAACAAAGATATTTTACATGTTATATATTTCAAAATGGTAAATTATACATTAAAAAAAAAACTAATTAATCTAAAATAAATATATTAATTTAAAAAATTATAATGTTGTTACATTATAATTTTTTTATGCAATAAGAAAAAGTATAAATAAAAAAGATTAATGAGACAGAACGTAATTTAACAAATAAATGTAATAATTTATTTGGAATATTCTGTTGAGCTTTATATTTTCTGCGAACCTCGGACACTTTCTATGACAATTTTAAAGGCATTTTTGTCTTCTCTGCAAGTGGTAAAATACGTTTTCCTTTCAGAATATTTTAACCATTCTGGATTCTATTAGCAGTATGTGAAAGATTTACTGGAAAATTATTAGATGAGTGAATAACAACTGTCTTCTATTGTTTGTTTATAATCATCACTTATTCATTAATACGTGTTTTTCGCATTGCATACAGCCGTAGTAAAAAACTAAAAGCTTACTTACCAGAAATGCTTCAAGCTAACTACTATGAATAAAAGCTCATGTGTTGAATAGCGGCGCTTATCTTGGTTTTCTATCACTAGACCCTCCGGTGGAATTTTTGTTTTCTGTCGGAAGAAGAGAGGTTTTTACTCTCGAAATTATTACAGTTTCTACCATTTAGGACCTTTAAATATACAGCAGTAATTCCCCCATTTTACTATTACTGTTTTCATATTTAAAATCTTTGAAACATACATAAATGGATCCGAGATATATAAACTTATACTGTCTCCTCTCATTGATGTTTGTTCATCCTGTATTTCATTTTCTGCTTTTCAACATTGCATTGCTCCTTCCTCGGAATTCTCACTTTCATACTTGTTTACCAGGAATGCTTCAACCAAACAAAATTTGCTTATACATATATATATATATATATATATATATATATTTATATATATATATATATGATTATTTTTTTTATTTACACAGACATATACAAGAGCTGCGACACTGGCATGTCGATGTTATCGATCAACAGCTGTTATAAACTGAGATCTCATCAATAAGAGTTACCCTCTGATCTTAACCTTAGATTATATTTGGAAAGACCAAATCTGATCTAAGGTTTACATCGGATTTCATCTCTCCTGATGAGATCTCTATTTATAACAGCTGTTGATAACATCGACATGCCAGTGTCGCAGATTCTGTACATGTCTGTGTAAATAAAAAATAATAATATATAAAAGCTCTATTTGATATTCAGCAGTTTTATAAGCCCGGTTTAAATGCTTTGGATTAGTATCCTTTTTGGATGTTTACCTTACCTGGTGATATCTGCACTTATATATATATATATATTGTTATTATTATTATTATTATTATTATTATTATTATTATTATTATTATTATTATTATTATTATTATTATTATTATTATTATTATTATTATAAATCCCCATTAAGAAATAAACGTTGAGCACTGTTCAGAGATATTAAAAACAGCCTGTCACTTAGCTATAAGCAAGGTTACGATAACGTTCGTCGAACCCTTTAGGCATAAATATAACTTCATTCATCCTGTATCACATGATACTTGCTGATAGCCAGTTCTCCCTATACAACCAAAGTTAAGACACGTTGAACCTGGCCATACTAGAGGGGTGAATATTTGGGAAGGGAATAGAAGGCTCTGTATGTGCACACCTTCACCATGGGCAAATTAGCGGCGCCAACCCGTAGTGCCTAGCGTGGCGACTATGAACAACACCCATAGAATGACAGTCACCATAAGATGGATCAAAACCAGGGAGAGGTTCCTCCCCACAGGAGTTGTAAAAAAAACACCGATGGTGATAGTGTGTGAAATTTATACATATACCTATGTATATATATATATATATATATATATATATATATATATATATATATATAGAGAGAGAGAGAGAGAGAGAGAGAGAGAGAGAGTGCCAGGTTGTATATGAAAAGAAATCAAATAAAGTGCTCGATCATATAAGAGAGCTAATATAATTTATTTAAATACTGTATATTACATATTTCAGCAATGTACCGCGGTTTCATCCAAAAGGGCAGATCTCTAAATCTGTCCTTTTGGATGAAACCGCGGTACATTGCTGAAATATGTAATATACAGTATCTAACTAATTATACATATATATATATATATATATATATATATATATATATATATATATATATATATATATACATAAACTATATATATATATAAATATATAAAGATGTCAAGAATATTAATTTTCCTCTCCCCAATTAAATCCGTGAACTATGTTATATTATTTCTGTCTGATGGTATCTTGGTCTTACCGTATTCCTGGACAAGAATTCGTCTTATATGGTGGAGTATCTAGCTAAGTGCTGTTGCTTGAGGTAATATTACTTGGAAAAAAACGCACCATTTCCCGTATGAACCACTATATAGCCGTATCGAGGGGATCTTATTTGGGCTTCGAATAAAATGTTATTTTGAATATTTGGTCAGGGGTTACTTGTTGGAGAAGTATCCTCATGTCAGGTTATCCTTACACGCCATTTTACAGAGAAGCCGAAGACACTCGTCGATTGTGTCTAGGTGTTTATTCAAACTCCCCAGTAGGTAATTCAAACACTGTGTGAGTAATAAGTCCTGTTCTTTCTCATAAAATATCATCAAATTATCGGTATGATAAAACTATCAAAGCATCTACGATTTACATTATCGTTTGGTCAGGGATTTTGTTGCGCATAACGTTATCTACTTATTTGCCGGAAGTGAAGAGTTTTGCAGAGAATTTTGATAACTTATCAAATATCAGAGAGTGATATTTATTGCCTTGTGCTTAAAAACTGATACAATGGTAATCAGTTGCTGACATGTAAGGACTTGCCTGTTTCGAGTTACGTTTTCGATATTAGAATGGATTAATCGTCTTCCGAGCGGATTTATCGGGTGAGGTTACGGCCAAAGCGATTCATCCGAGTATTGCCAGCAGGATGTCCTTTTCGTTTTCGACGTATGATCGGGTTTCAGTATATTGGAGGAAGAGAAGATTGATGAACTCCTTCATAAGTACATCCATAAAATACGATTTCAAAGGAAAGGTAGATTGAAAAAATGAAGAAGTATGTTAACGATTCAGGAAAGACTAATTGAGAAGAAGTAATGCTGCTGGGGGGTAAGGATGAAAAAGAAAAAAAGGAAATTACAGAGAATTGGAAAACAAGTGAGATTTAGAAGAAGGACTTGGAATTAACTGCTAGAATGTTAAGAAAAATGAAGGAACTACACGAACAACGAGAAATGAATGAGAGAAAAAAAGCAAAACGGTTAGTGCAAAGAAGAACACTTCAACGGAAAGAAAAACCAATAAATGAATGATTGAAATACTGAATGGCGATAGGGGAAGACATGGATGTATATCAGATCGGCAACAAAAAAATGCATAGAAGAACAGCCAGGAAAAAGATGAATATAATAAGGGTTCAATAAAAAGAAGAATTTTGAAAGGGAGTTAAATATTGAATGAATACATGATCGAAGAAAGGGCAACCAATTAAGAAGAGGTTATAACGTAGAATTCAGAAAAAAATGCGGAATAAAAATAAATAGAAACGGAGATTATGAATGACTTGTAATTGACTGGAAGAATATTATGAAGTTGGAAGGAATGGCAAGGAAAAAAAACGTGGGAAAGTAGGTAGAAGTATCAGATTGAATAAAAGATGGAATAAGTTATTACAGAAAGAAAATTATAGTTAATGACGAATTGCAGGAGATAAAAACAGAAACCTGGAATGTAAAAAAAACCACTACAAAAGAAACGGAAAACAAAAAATGAATGATTGAAACAGGGAATATGGATAGGGAAAGGCATGTATGTCATAGATCGGATGAAAAAAGGTATGCCTAGAAGAAGGTCAAGGAATGTAAGGTTTTAAGAAAAAAATGAATATATGATCGAAGAAAGGCAAACAAAAAGAAAAAGAATGAACGTAGAAATCAGAACAAGGACAATGTGATAATAAAATGAATAGAAACGGAAGTAGTTGAATAGGGTGAGTGTAGGTTGTAAAAATAGAGAACGACTTAATCCAAAGGAAATAAGAAATTAATAGATGATTGAAAGGAGATAGAAGGAGTTAAATACAGAAGAAAACAACGTACGAATGAAGAGAAGAATTACCTCAGTTACAATGGCAGTTCGAAAAGAACTGAAAAAACAAAATTCAAAGAATTGATGAAACAACGAAAGGATACAAGCATAAAAGAAAGACAAACAATGTTCGGGAAAAGTTCTATGGAAAGACAGATAGTTAACAAATCTAAAATCTAATCTTTCCTATCTAAAACAAAAATCCAGCTTGTAATTGATGACCGTTTATCAAAACAACATGACATAAATGCAAGTGTAACTCAGGGATCGATCTTTGTACCTTTATCGCTTTTGATTTTTATAAACGACCTCCCTGATGACGTTGTGTCGGGGATGGGTATAGTTGCTGACGACACCACGCTATACTCTAGTCATGTTGGTAAAACTGACGCGCACATATCCAAAGCAACGGCGGAATCCTTAGGAAATGACCTCCAGTCTGTAGTGGAATGGGGTCATAAATAAATGGTAACAGTTAATACTGCTAAGACAAAGCTATTTTCCTTCACAAACTACAAGAATCCTTTTCAACCACCGATTGCCATGGAAAATAACACTTCATCTGAGAATCTAACGTTCAAACCCATCGGCCTAAAAGTCACAGGTAACATGAATTGGAACAAATATATGGAATGCATTGCCAAGGCTGTGGCAAAGAAAGTAGGATACTTCTACCGTGCTAGAAAACTTATCATACCTATGATAAGTATCCTATATCTCTATAAAACCACCATCCGACTATTAATGGATTATAGTTGTCACATCTGGGATGGTAAACAATCCACCAGTCTCTCTCTTTTAGACAATGTCTAAAAAAGAGTATTTAATCTAATAGGTATCGCACTATAAACCAAGCACCAGCCCCAGTTTCAATCGCCGCAATGTTTCATCCTTGTACGTGTTTTACAAGTACTTAAATGGAGTGTGTTCCAATGAACTTGCTGCTCTGGTGCCATTCTCGACATAAGTAAACTCGACCAACCCAACAACCAGCTAAATCCGATTCATTCACTGTAGAGGTCGCCAGATGCCGAAGAGACTTCTACTAGAATAGCTTATTCCCTAAAGCTGCATGTATTTGGAACTCCCTCCCTACTTCTTTTTACCCCGACTGTACCGACATGCAAAACTTTAAAACTAATACGACCAAAACCTTGCTGCAAAGCTCCCAATCAAGGATGATCCCTAAAGTTAAAGCCTAATCCTCAGTAACCCATTACGTCTACATTTGCAACGTGACTTGTTTGGGGTGAATTAAGTTTAAAAAAAAACATGTTAAATAAGTACAAGAATTTACGAAAAAGTCAGAGAAACCTGTTACTTTTTACTTGCTTAGCAACGAGGGTAAATTTAGACACACGGTCGATTTTTTTTGGAGGAAAATCGAGCTCCCCCAAAAGGGGCACTCTCAATTAGAACAAAATAAAAATTGCCTAAATTTAATTTTTTTTTTACTTCACTGACTGAGTACAGAACATTCTAAGTATAGCATCATAACAGATACTTCTCTTTGATCCTAGCCAAAAAGCCAAGTTATTTACCTCTAGGAGGTTTAACACAAGGTCAAAGTATTTTTATTTACCTTGTCGCCAGGAGGCTAGACACAATGGCAGGTGTGATCAGCCAGCGTACTAGGATTAACGTGCTCTGGCTTACAAAACATGTCTTCGGCATTTCTCGGTATCTGCGCCTCAAGTTATTAGCTATAAACTAACCCCTTCTAAAAGAGAAGGTAAAACCTGGAAGGGCGCACCTCCTAGAACTGTACAAGACAATACATCAGACAGGTGGAATCAAGGCTCGACGGCCTAGATTGTACCGGTCTACAACGTGCAACAGATACTACACTCTTATCTTAATCAATAGCCAAGAAATGTGTTAGTAAGAGAAACGTGTTTTTGAAAGATCGTTTGGATTGTTAAAGACGAACAGTTTGTCACGAAGGAAGTTAATTATATCTTTGAAGCATGAAATTAAAGATATAGAAACGTTACCTGCTTCAGGGAAAATGGGGAAAAGTAGCCGATAAAAACGAATCTATTATATATAGATTATATATCACATCTATTTGAGAAAATTGATTTAACTAATTAAATACATTAAATCATATTTTGCAATGATGTTAAATCTGGTTAAATCTGGTTCGATAAGCTTCGTAAAATTGAATGAAAGGATACAACATAACAGGTTTTACATTTCTTTAATTGAACTTGTTTGTGTCAGTGTATATATAATGGACATTGCCCTTTTTATAGTTAGCTTTTCAGATTTTAATTCAGAAAAAGAAAACCTTGGAATCAGAACACTCTTGGTACTTATCTACCTCCCACAAGGGTAAAATGTGACACAATGGCGGGAAAGTGAGATTTGATAAGTCGGCGCCCTAGCGGAAGAAGAGCACTATGACCGTCAAAAAGTGCCTGGGCAACCCCATCAGCATTCCTCGGGATGGATGCCTCACGCGATTAGCAATAACCTTACCCCCTCTCAAAGGGTGCTAAGGAAAAGCCTGGGAGGGTGGACCTCTCTAGAACTGCACAGGACAGTACCTCAGAACGTTGGAATCAAGGCCTGAATGCAGAGACAATACCTGTCTACGGAGTGCAGCATACATCGAAACAGATACTACACTCTGATCATAGCAAAATGAGGTATTTATCTACCTCCCACGGCAGTAAAATGTGACACAAGTTCGGAAAGTCAGCACCGTAGAGGAAGACCACTTATGACTGGGCAGCCCCGTCGGCATTCCCCGGTAGGAGCGCCTCAGGCGGTTAGCAATAAACTAACCCCTTCTTAAAGGGTAAGAAGGCAAAGCCTGGGAGGGTGAATCCCCCTCGAACTACACAGGACAAACCCACAGCCCAGCCCCGAAGGCCAAGACGATATCGGTCTATAGAGTGTAGTATCCATCGCAACATATACTACACTTTGAACTTAGACAAAAAGCCAACGAGGATGAACTAGAACACTCTCATCAGCTTGAAAGTTACTGACCAATAAGACATAGAGAAAACAATTAATTTTAATTCATTAAAAGATGCGAACTAAGTAAAAATAACGTCGTATCACAATTTATATGACTTAATATTTGTCTCTCTTCCTTTATTTTCATTAATTTCAGATCGTGTAACGTAATCAGCATCCTTTCTAAACCATTTACTTTATTCACTTGTCTTTGTTTACATAACATGTTCTCTTAGTTTCACACAACGTACTTAAATACTTAAATATTTAAATACACAAAACATAACCTTTGAAATCCCTAAATGGATTCAAACAAAAGAAAGACATTGCGTTATTCAGTTAAGTTTTAAACTAAAATGCGTGTCTTTAATTATACAGTTCTACTCATGTAAATAATTTAAATGTTTGTATTTAACGCTGTTTAAATCAGTAAGGTTAATTCTGGCCAATTGCAGGGAATATTAAATACAAGCAGGGAGTAAACCAGAAAAATGAATGAGTAAGTAAATAAAAAAAATAATTAAATACTGTATAAAATGCAAGAAATTTTATTTATTTATTTCGAAATTCACATGGTAATAATACTATTTAAACAATTATATACCATTTTCATCAAATATTTTTTATCTTCCTGTGCGTATTTTGTAATAGAAATTCCGAGTATTTTTTTTTTACTGAAATCAACATAACAAAAAAACGGGTAAAAAAAATGCAAAAATAAATATTACCAAAGGCAAAATATGTTACTATTTTACCTATTTGGATGGGTTTATTTGTGTTTTAACTTATTGTAAAGCGTTTTATTTTTAAATAATAAAATAGTTGGGTCGCAGACATCACGTTAGAAAAAAATAATAATGAAAATGGCACAGGTGACCACTTTAGGTCTGGAGTCGTTTGCCCCCAAATCGGAAATTGAACAAAAATACAGTTAATAACTGTCACCAATTTGGCAAACAAATTATTTTTAATCGAAATGTATATTTTATTAGTTGTATTTGTGTTTAATTTTCGATTTTGGGGCGATCACCAAGTGTCTTCGTTAATGGCTTATTTACAGCCATGTGTGTTCTTCTTCTAACTGAACAGAGAAGACACTTTTTTTTTACTTTCTTTTTAAGCAAAAAGCGGCTATAAATAAGTTAAAACACAAATAGATTATCCAGGTAGGTAGAAGAGTAACTTATCTTGCCTTTAGTAACATTTATTTGTTGCATATTTATTTTTCTACCCTATTTTAGTTTTGTTGAATTCAGTAAAAACTACTCAAAATTCCCATTAAATTTATTTAAATGGACATTTTATACCTGTTGGTTAGTACACAACTTTCAAAATATCATTCATGCTTTGCTATCATTTTAAAACATGTTTTTCAATAATTATGATCTGTGTTATTTAACGCCATATATTTTTTAATTTGGGTTTTGCTAATAGCCATACAGACACAAAATCCCCATTATAGTTAAACGGACCAAACTACGTCATAAAATGATACATTGAATACAGTTGATGATGGTTTGCTTATACCTATCATGATATCATCATCATTTCTTTACGATTCGTTCTTAAACAATTATGAGTATATCAGGTTTTCCCAAATCATATTATCTGAAGGAATTAAATACCGACGTTTAATGTAATATGTAAAGAACTAAAGTGTTCGGCTCGGCAAAATTAATTGAACTAATTCTTTTTAAATTATCGATATAAAAGATGATATCTTCTTTCGAACAATGTAAGTGGCTAATCTGCTTTCAGTCAAGGAATTAATGCCATGCTTGAGAAATCACTAATTAGCATTTCCATTCGATAGAAATGAAATAATTGATTTGGTCTTTTTTTAAACGGAATATAAATTGTAGCAATGGAGAATATTGTCAGTAGCAGAAAACGGTCGTTAGTAGACGAGATCTAGAAGAAGTAGAATGTAAACACAGGCATAGTTCGAAAGCCACTCGTTAGAACGCGATTTAGAGTCGCCGCCTGCGTGGGACTTGACGCTGGCTACAACGTGGGCGTCCCCAGTTCGAATCGAGTTCGTTCAACAAAAACACTTTCACTTATGATGTGGGCAACCTTCAAGTACCTGATGCCTTTCTAGAAAGGAATTCAACTAGAAATATACCGGGGAAAGCAATGGCACACAAAATAATGAGTTGATACATACAAAATGAATGACCGCCTATGTAATCTATTAAACTTTCACCGGCGTGATCTTCGCGTTTGAAAGGAAAACATACAGAGAGCCTTCAATAAAACTACAGAAAAACAGACAGATGTCCATATTCGTCCTGAATTCAGTTATTTACACTGAGCTTATGTTTGGGCAAATTGGGAGCGATAACGTATAGCAATAGACACTTTTAGGTGTTTTTTTATACACGCTTCCTCGAGTAAGACTGAAATCAATAAACTCAGTAAAATCGTCAAATAGAGCTATTTATATTGGTATTTACTAACGTTTTGTAATGTTCACAACTGCGTGTTCGATGTCATTTAGTTAATAACGTACATTAATCTGTTGTTACAAAGAATTTTACCATTGTATTATATAAATACGTAGCGCTCTTTTCTGAACATGTGCCTGTTCCGCCTTTTAGAACACTTAACTTAAAATGTTTATATTGTACATTAATCTATTGTTATAAAGAATGTTACCGTTGTATTATATAAATGTTACATTTACAAGTTCTTAATATATTGTGTCAGGAATCTCTTGTCGTTGTAGAACTCTTCGTCTGTTGATCCAGAACGAACGGCATCGCTACTAATGGGGACGATATGCCGTTTCTCTCTGCTTTTCCCAAATCGCATAAATACTATTCGTACTAACATTGTCTCTCTCTTCCGCCATTGCCTCGCCACCGTATGCAACTAATTTAATCCATGATGACCCTAAGGGAATCAATATTACAGTATTGCTTTTTTTAGTCATAAGCAGGTTTGAGTCACGATGAATCTGATGATTTTGTCACTGTATCTTGTGTAGTAACTGATTTTTAACAGGACACACACACAACTTTTCTTTTATGATAGAATACGGAAACTTTACAGCATGATAATTTGATATAAATTTAAAGTGATTAAATTTTACTATTTTTATTTCCTTGGCACTAGCCTTGTCCTGTTGTTGTCGCCCGACAAAGCAGTAGACGCGATTCTCTGTTGTCTGCAACCCGACTGCCGTCGCCATAATCCTCGTTTCTTCTAACGATCCTGGCGGTTTCTTCGTGGGCTGAAATCAAATCTCCCCGTACATGATACAATATAACAAGGCTTCTTTTTCTTTTCAAATTAGAGAAATTTATTGGTATTCTGCGTGTCGACCTGGAAAGTTCGTTGTCGCAGAGAGAGAGAGGCTACGCTAGTTAATTTCCTAAGTTAATCACCTAATCATTTCTACTTGCAAAGGGAGGAAGATTGGAGATTCACTCTGGCCCTCATTTTTGGGGATTCGAAATCCCTCAGCTTGTAACAGCTACATGACTATCGTTGTTCTCTCGTCGGCTTCCAGTCGAGAACTGTCGAATCTCAATCTCGTTTTCCCATGAGGGAAAACTGACGTCACGAAATCTCGTGATCAACACCAGGTGTGACCTAAACTTTGACCCTCCGGGTCTCGTCACTGTCACCCGAACTGTGAGAAAATCGTCGCACCATAGTTGCACGCGGTGACTCCGCTATAATTCGCGCAAGTCAACCCCGCCTCAACAGTTACGCCCTTTTCCATAGGGTCACTATCCAACATAAATACGTAGCGCTCTTTTCTGAACATGTGCGTGTTTCGCTTTTTAGAACACTTAACTTAAAACGTTTTAAACTTTATTCTCATATCCGTATGTGTTTATTAATAGCAACGTCTCTTTTGAGAAAAGTAAACCCCGGCAAGATTGAGAATCGATTTTGAACTCTGACAAGGGAGTAACGAGTGTTTTGGATGGCACCGCTACACTCGTCGTGGCGGTAATCTATGTTAGGACATATCTCACTCTTATATAGGGAGATTATTACATCAAATAATCATGGAATTTCTAGAGAATTTTTAATGAACAACACATTTTCGCGGTAAACTTTAGCAACAGATAAGATATAAGACTTCAATTTTAGATTTGCAGTGAAATTCAGTCTTTGGCTTGTTTTCAAAACAAAATGGTTTCCGCAAGGAAGGGACCCTTTATTTTGACTAAGGCAATAAATGCTGATTTACATAATTCAAAGTCTGTAAAAAAAAATTCAGTTTCGAATAACGAAAACGATTGCTAAATACACACCGATCATTTTATATTTTATTTACCCTGTTTTGAAAAAAAAGACACCCGTTACTATAGTTACCGTTTATTTGTATCTCTTATATATTAATTACCATTCTTAAAACTATATATTTCTCAAACAGTTAAAACAAAGAAGTCGAATAATATATATATATATATATATATATATATATATATATATATATATATATATATATATATACATATATATATATATATATATACGTTTTAATGGCAAATTCGGCGGCCATAAGCAGGCCGTAGAGTGAACCAAATAGGCGGTGCCTAGAGTGTTGCATTATTCTGTAAATGACGGCCTGTTGTTAACTGACTTCAAACACTAGCGAGAGTTTTGAATAATTATTTATAAATAATATGTTAAAATCATCACGTGTACACATTAGTAGAGCACTGTAAATGGTAGTAATAACACAGCGTGACGTCACTTGCTTTATATGCATCATTCCATCACTTATAGAAGTTGAATGCCTGTATGTCTTGCCGCCTTTAAAATGTGTTAAAATTATCATTGTTTCAAAACTGGCCTATTGGTTAGCGACGTTGGATTGGGGTTGAAAACATACTTGTAATCCAGGGGTTCGAATCGTGTGACCGATGGTGAATAGTCGTACTTCTATGCTGATGAGTCTTGATTGAAAAGAGACGAAAATAAACAATAACAAATATTTATATTTGAAGCTCCTCGTTAAAAAGTAGAGCACTAATAACACAGCGTGACGTCACTTGCTTTATATGCATCATTCCTTCACTTATAGAAGTTGAATGCCTGTATGTCTCGCCGCCTTTAAAATGTGTTAACATTATCATTGTTTAGAAGCTGTTCAGCGACGTTGGATTGGGGTTGAAAAAATACTTGTAATCCAGGGTTTCGAATCGTGTGACTGGTGGTGAATAGTCGTACTTCTATGCCGATGAGTCTTGATTGAAAAGAGACGAAACGTATACGTCCATAGATAAATAAACAATAACAAATATTTATATATATATATATATAATCGGTCCCTTCCTTGCGGAAACCATATATATATATATATATATATATATATATATATATATATATATATATATATATATATATATTGAAAATGATCGGTTTTCTTTTAAGAATAAAATTATGTTTTTCGAAAAAAGAAAAATTTATAATTCAATATTTTACTGTAATAACCAGTGAAAAGAAAACATACGGAAATGTGGTTACCCAAGTACGGGTAATCTCGTTACGATATGTGTAAAGTATGTTAACAGAAAACGCATACTCATGCAACACCCCGCAAAAAACTACTTAAAGTTTAAAAAACTAGCGAACGATAAGTTTGTAATCGACTGATTATGACCCAGATAACAGAAATTATTCCCCTTTGCGAGAAACATCGTTCATGGAATGTGAAGTCTAAAGGACAAAAGAAGGGAAGAAAGAGTTACGAGGCTGCCGAAAGTAAACACATAGTAAACTTCTTACTTTTATATGAATAAATAAAATATACTCGTCTTCATTAAATTAATCGCTAATCACCAGGAGTTTATTACCGGAAATATCCATTACACACACATCTCTCTCTCTCTCTCTCTCTCTCTCTCTCTCTCTATATATATATATATATATATATATATATATATATATATATATATATATATATATATATATTCATATATATATATATATATATACATATATAAGAAAGAGAGAGAGGGAGAGAAAGTTATAAAAAGTTTTTAGTATTCAATAATATGCATTCATATGTTGCGCATATATATATATATATATATATATATATATATATATATATATATATATATGTGTGTGAAAAAAGACAAACGGACATCAACAAATTTAGATACAGGATAAATCATCAAGAAAATAAGATTTTACCGGTTTCTTTCGACGAACGGCTTCATAAAAACTTAAGCCGTTGATCCGAACGAACCCGACAAAATCTCTCGTTTCTTGATGATTTCTTGACTATTTTAATGTGTTTTTATTTTTATCTTGTTTCACACACCTTGTCTTTCATGACATCGTGTACTTTACTCACTATATATATATATATATATATATATATATATATATATATATATATGGTGATGAATCAATCACAAATACAAAATGTTTACCTCTAATTACTTATTTATTTTACTTTTACCTATATATATATATATATATATATATATATATATATATATATATGTAGATATATATATATATATTTATAGATATATATATATGTATATATATACATATATATATAATTTATACATATATATACATATATATAACTTATACATATATATCTATATATATATATATATATATATTATATATATATGTATATATGTATACGTGTGTGTGTGTATGAAGATAACCTGCGGACACTAGTCTGGGAATTTATTCGTATACTGAAACTCTCAGTGTCACCTGATAGTGCTTATTATATTCTGAAAGCCGAACATAACAAATAGAATGTCTCGAACTTTCTACATGTGCATCAACCAGCGACATGTGACAACGTAACTGATTGCTATCCGCTCTTTATATATTCCCCTACTTTTTCACCGTAGTATTTCCTTAACGAAGCTTTAAAACTCGCTCGCTTCTTCTCTTCTTTTTTTAAAACTGTCACCAGTAATTTAAAGCTGTCAAGAGTCTCAATCTGCTGTCTTCCTCTTACGTTGACGCAATGAGACATTGTTTATGACGGGCATAAACTTAGTGATTACGATCCGGATTCAATGGGGCGGGCGGGGTTGGTTATCAGCTTTATATAATACCGTCGTAGACTTTGGGATCGGCTATGCCGTGTTCGAATCTACTCGGATACACTGTCAGCTATTATACATTTGCCATTTTATTTTTTACTATGAGAATAATAGTTGCCTTTTTTCAACTGACCGTCTATTATTTATCGTCCCCAATTTGCTTATGACATATAATGCTATGATATGAGATAAAACAGACAATCTTAATCAAATCATATTTATTTGGTGGATTAAACATAATTAGCATTGTGTTCTCGAAGTTGTCGTGTGTAAACACCACAATAATCACTACTATTCATTTAAACATCAGAACCGTTGTGATACTATAAACCGGGTGGGGAGACGCCTCGAACTGTTGGGAGTTAATGATTCACTACCTCATACAAAGACGATCGGAAATGGGATGGACAATCAGCAAAAAGACCTGATATAAGATTTTTAGGAGTGATAGTGCTTTACGACAATTTTGACGATAATAAGTTAGTTTTACGGCGGGCAATGGTTTGCGGCCAAAAGTTGACGAGTTAGTGCTCAGAGGGGAATGAATTCAGTTTGGATTCAACTTCGGACGAGATTTGATCGATCCGAATAAACGATGAAAGGATCTGATCAACCGAGCGACGGTGGGGGCCACGACAGACAATTTAATCGCTGTTCACTAAAATGTGGAAGGTAACGTTTGGGGTCCCTTTTCGGTATGACACACCAGCAGATTATACGAGTTGAAACACATGTATATGAGTTTTTGTTCTTTCTTGTGAATTACGTTTCTTTTATTGGTTTTGTAAACTTGTAAACCAGTGTTGTGCATTCGATTATTCGTCAGTGGATAGACGACTTGGCTAGAACGACAATGAAGACAAAAAGAAGGCCACGGACCCACGGTAGTATAGGGGGCAGCATAGTTGTGTACACCGTTACAATATTTTCGTCCACAAATAATAATTTTTAAAGTTATTTTTATAACTCCTGTAATCGTAGATTTTGGAAGGACTCTGCATATTTCGGTGCAAACTTCTCTTTTTTAATTTTCTCTGATACAACAATGCATAGCTTATGCCCCAGGTAATAACTATAACATTCTTTGAAAGTTTTTTAAAAGGTAGTAAATATTTTTAATGATATCCGATCAGTCAGTTTCATTTATGTTGTCAATTTCGTTTATTCCAGTTTATGTTTTCAAGATCTCTTGATGATTTATCCGTTTTTATATATAACCTACTCTACAGATAAGTAGTGAGCACCAGCATGAAAAAGATCGTCCCACACAGATGAAGTATATCTCAATTAGATAGGTATTTCTGGATAAGTAATAGCAACGAAACACTAACACACCTTAAACCCATATATAGAAAAGCCGTTATTTCACTACTTAAAATCCGAACACTAACATTATTTCGAAGGGAAACACACAAATTAATGAGGAGATCAATTACATCTTGCACAATCTTTTCGACAGTTGATAAAATAATACGAGACACAAGAAGCGACTGGATAGATGTCAGGGAAATAATTAACTACTCTCGAACGAATATTTTCCAAACTGAAATGATAATCTGCGCAATGGATCAACTTTGTTTAGTAATTAGTACACATGACTAAATGAAGCAGGAACGGCATCAATAAACTGCCACAAATAAGTGTTTAATACTAGGGCCGGGTGTACTGAAAATATCATTGAGCAGTAGAAGGTAAACTCGTTACAAACACGCACCTGGCCGGAAGAAAAAAAACAAATATGCTGGATTATCAAAAATAAAATAATTGTTCATTGAAACTTTAAGAAATCTATAACGAAGCTGTAACGAAAAGGCCACTTGACATAAGTAAATGCATGGAGGTCCACTTGACCGGAGAAAACAAACATGATGGATTGTCAAAAATCTTTTAAAAATCGGTCGTTGAAGTCAAATACCTGGCGGGGAAGAAACAGGGTAAGTTGTTGAAAATAAAATGATTTTTCATTAGAACCACTTGCAAAAAGTATAAAGGCAGAAGAAAAAAACAGGTGGCGAATTATAGGCCCTAGGTACGTGGCTACATTGACAGTGAAGTCACAGACTGGGGATTTGCAGGGGTATAAAAATGTTATATAATAACAACCTGGAATTTATGTCGTCAGTTGGTTATCGATTTCGAGCCTAGAAAAAAACACTCGTCGAATTTATGTGTATGCGTCGTCCTTTATCACTAACCCACACTCCTTCACCGCCACCGACAATAAATATATAACACTATATTTTCGTATATCAGTATGTTGTCATTGTTTTATGCATAGATACAGATATAACTAAGACAAGATCAAAATGTTGCGTATACCGATTGCATAATGAAGCAAGGCCTGAAAGATTTATTCGATTCCTAAGGAGTATCCGTCGATAAAAACACACGTTTGTTTCTCTCGTTGACACGTAGTTTTACGTTTCATAGAAAGGGGAAGCCTTGTTGTAAGAATTGTTGTAGTTGTAATGTAGCAGCCAAATGTATGGGCCTTTCTCTCTTCTTCTAATTGTAATAATGTAACAGAAACAAAAACAAAAAATACATATTTGCTAACAGAAACAAAACAAAACAAAAACGTAAATACATATTTGCTAACTGGCGTCAAGCTTTTTGATGTTTCATTATTTGAAACATTATGTGAACTTCTCGTGTGCTTTCTGATAACATCTCACAGACCAACGAGGTAGTTTGTTCTCTTTTCTTCGCCATGTTCACTTTGTATACGGCATAATGACGTCGGCAAACCGGTTCTCATTAGATCACCGAAGTTAAGCAGCATTGAATCTGGTCAGTACCAGATGGGTGATCATTTGAAAATAGCAGGCGTCTACGTAGGAGGCCGTCGACACCTCCCCGCAAGAACTGCAAAGACCTAACGTCAGCATATCCATTAACCGCTATATACATCTACAGAAAAGTTTATCTTAACAAGAAAATAAATTTGACAAAAAATGTATAAAAACATAGAAAAAAAAATTCAAATCAAAAACATTTGCTTAACATATCAAACAACATCATCTTTTGAAACTTTCCGGTACACAAACAAAAACATTTTATTTAAACACATTTGATTAACAATGAATAATTTGACAAAAAACAACAATAAATAAACTTCTAATTAATTATAGTTGTTTAGTTTGTTGGTTCTTTATTTTTATATATGTATTTTAGTTTGATTCTTCGTCGTAATTTTCGGCTGCCAGGCTTCAAGTTATTGTTTGACAGTTTTTGCCTCGTCAACTTTCGGACGCTTCTGTGACCTACGCGAACGTTAACGACGCGAAGTCAAGTAATCATGGTGCGTCATCTATAAGAGTATTGATTTACTCATCTCCAGGAGTTAAGCACAAGGCCAGTTTTTATCTTACTCCCACAGGTAAGATATGACCCAAGGTCGGGTCGGAAAACTGGGGTTTAAAAATTGCCTGGGCAGCCCCGTCGGCATTCCCCGGTAGGGGCGCTGCAGGCAGTAAGCTATAAACGTACTCCTCCCCAAAGAGGGGAGGCGAAGCCTGGGAGGGTGGACCTCCTAGAACTGCACAGGAGAGACCCATAGAGCGACGTAAATCAAGCCCCGAAGGCCAAGACAATACCAGTCTATGGGGTGCAGTATCCATCGGAACAGATACTATACCTTGATCTTGGCGTATGCAGGGAAATCAAAATCACAGCCCCCCTCCCTCTCTACCCATCCTCCTTTCCCTGCATACACCCCCCATACACAAACATTCCAACTTACTTTTCCCCTTCAATCTTGACCGCAGCCATCTGGTCAAACACCCCACTCCACCCTCTTCCTCCACTCCCTCTCTGCCATCCACTTTACCCCTGCTCATCCCCCACCTCTTTCTCTTACCACAAGCCACAGTAGTCCTTGCTCACCCCATCCTTCCATTTTTTCCCCACTCATTTTCTTCAACATTCATTTTTATTCTCCAACAATTACGGACGTCCACCCAGTAGTGGCCATTATTTCATTTTATTTTTCCTCCCAATATGTCTACCCTACATGTATCTGTACTTGCATGACATTTTTTCTCCATATTATCATCCTGATGAAGTCTTATAAATAAAGACGAAACGCTGATGTACACATAAACAACATCCATTTTTTTGGTTTTCCTTTTTCATTTTCGCATCACGTCGGATTACCTTCATCCTTCTCTTCCCATATATATATATATATATATATATATATATATATATATATATATATATATATATATATATATATATATATATATACATATAGCCGCCGATTCGCTATTTACATTTAAAACTCCTCTATATTTACTAACTAATTGGCTATGGCCGATGGATAAGGTCATCGACTACGAATCAGTGGCAATTTGTGATCGGGGTTCGCGCCCACCGACCGTTGAGAATTAGTTCCTACACTGAAGATTCTGTTAGCATGAAACATCGATGTCTGCAGGTATTTAAATAATTAATATTTATTTATAAAATATTATTTTGTATATATATATATATATATATATATATATATATATATATATATATATATGACGTATACGGACATTTCTTCGACTATAACACCAAAAACTCATTAGAAAAATTGAAATAATAAAACAGGGTATAGGTAAATTATCGATTTCTGTTATCTTGATTTGTTTCATAAATGTATATATATATATATATATATATATATATATATATATATAAATGCATATATATATGTACATGCATACATACATACATACATGCACACATATACAGCATAGTCACGTTGACAAACAGGTTCTTATTAGATCACCAAAGTTAAGCAACATTGAACGTGGTCAATACTAAATATGGGTGACCATTTGTTGTATGTGGCCTGGAGAGGATGTGGGCACTACCACGTTCTATCATACTCACAGAAAAGTTAGTACAGATAATATATCTTCGTGACTCCCTGAGAAAGCCCCCGGGCGTGATGAGAAGAACAACAAACGAACAACAACAAACGAACAACAACAAACGATCAACAACAAACAACACCATACCCATATATATGTATATTTTTTACAGTTATAAACCAGTATTACTGCAGGGTGTATGTTAACAAACAAATACGATGAACTGATGATAGTACACGAAGTAATATTGTGTAGAACTGCTTTCTGATTGATTTATGTTTTGGTAGGCAATACATTTATTAAATAAAGAAGATGATATTCAATATGAAAATAATGTTAACAACTGTTTATTGTTATGAAAATAAACAACTGCAATACTATGTGGAGGAAAGAGATATAATCTAATACTCATTTGATATCCACGTATTACCGCAATCGTTACATAACCATAATTTGAAATGAAGTTCTCATTATCTTTCATCGTTTCTGTTCGGCGCTTAGCAACTGCTATAAAGAAAGTCATTCAATTGATTTGCGATAATGAGTTGATTTTTCATTTTACATAGAATAATATATAGAATTTTTTTAAATAAAACATAAATGTGTAGCAGTATTTTTAATATATATATATATATATATATATATATATATATATATATATATATATATATATATATATATATATGATAATAATATTTGTTTTTATCTAGATACGTATACGTTTTATCCTCACGGAAATTGCCAGTGTAGAAAGGATTTTTCACACCAGTCGAGGGATTCGAACCCAACTCATGTTTTCAAACTGAGAATCATCTAATTTTTAAAAATCCGTCATAAAGTGTTCTACTATTGACAGGAACATGCACTCAATCTACAATAACAACTGTTTTGATACTACTCACTACAGAGCCCAGCCTATCTCTATATATATGTATATATATATATATATATATATATATATATATATATATATATATATATATATATATAGCATTAGAAAATTTAAAGAATAAAATAAGATGCGAATCAAATTTTATTACAATTCAAAGTTCAAGCAAAGTAATTGAAAGTCCTTAACTTCATTACCGCGGTGGAATTACAGCGAGTAAATAAAACTTTACTTTGAAAACATAAAAATAAAAATATAAAAATATAATAATAATAAACAAAATTAATGATTTATTTAAAAAAATATATGCAACACAAATAGTATCGGCCAAAAACATATATTTAAGTTCAAATACCCCATCAAGGTACGGCTAGACATAATATTGATTAAAGTAGTTTTTCAAAAATTAGGCTATATTAAGGAGGGACACGGGAGGAGTGGTCAGTTAAAACGACACAAGAAAAAAGGGGATTTTTAAATAACAACATAAGTTAGAAAAAAAATGTGCAAGAAAACTTAGATATGATATAAGGAAAGTTTTAGTTCTTGATTTTTAAGATAAGCGGGTCTGATCAACTCTGCTTGGAAGCCATGATATAAAATACTGTGTTGTTTTTAAATACCCGAAACAGTATTTCATGGTAAACAACTGATGATACCTTAAATAATGTTAAGACTAGCGTACATTCTTAGAAACAAACAAATACAGTGTCTTTAAAAAGTAAATTGTACTTACAAGCAAAAAAAATTTCCACCGAAGGACTTCGGACAAAATTTATTTGTTTTTGATTTTTGTCATATAGTTATAATTGTTAAAAAACTTCCGTGACTATATATATATATATATATATATATATATATATATATATATATATATATATATATATTTAAATACATTTTTCGTGGTACAAAATTTAATAACGGCGAGGAATACGGACGTTTGGGACATTTTTGGGAGGGTAGAATGAGATTAAACAAATATAAAAACGAGAGAAAACGATTAAAAAGAAATTAATTAATGTACTGAACCGGTTTTCATCCACACTCATCAGAGTAAAACGTGGAAGTAGTTCCATACGACTAAAACCTAAAACAATTGTAATGAAAACTAGTGACAAGTTTAGAAGAAAAAAAATATGGGGAGGAGAGTCATACGTTGATCACATTAAGTCCTAACAACCGGTTCAGTACATTAATTAATTTCTTTTTAATCGTTTTCTCTCGTTTTTATATTTGTTTAATCTCATTCTACCCTCCCAAAAATGTCCCAAACGTCCGTATTCCTCACCGTTATATATATATATATATATATATATATATATATATATATATATATATATATATATATATATATATATATATATATATATATATATATATATAAATTGATGAATGAAAAAAGATAAATATCAATGTAAGAATTACAAATCTATTTCATCTTTAGTGTTAAATGCTACGTGGATTTAATAAAAGTATGTTTATTTTTCTTTCCTTAAGCCAAACTTTTCAAAGATTGGAATCTAATCATCAGTGGAATTACATACTCGTGCTGGTCAAAAAAATAGAACATATGTATAAAACTGTAAAAATCATTCCGTTTGAGATAATTTTCGGCTTTTAAATTGTGTAGGCGAAATATTCTATATGTAAATAACAATTACAACTATTTTTAATCATTTGTCATATTTGCATATATCAGACTTGATTGTCACAGAGTAGTTTATTGTCACATTAGAAAATTCAACGTTTCAATTTAATAGAACATTATTCGTTGAGTAATCTCAAACTCAAAAAATGTATGTGTTTAAAAATATTTTGCAAGTAATTTAATCATAATCTCTCATTATGGGTCGCTCTAAAGACATATCTTTGTTTGTGTAGATATATTAGTTGGAAGGAAAGTACCGAAACTCAAACTTTGAAAAATTGAGAAGATAATAGAAAGTGGATATAAGTATGTAAGAAGTTTGTTATAGAAGATTAAATAGATTTTTCATACTTACAGATTTTATTTCTTTTTTCGATTATCTATAAAATTGATCTAACCCGTATATTGAGTCTTACTCAAAGGTACATATCTGACTTTTAGTTTCATACCTTATATATATATATATATATATACACACATATATATATATATATATATATATATATATATATATATATATATATATATATATATATAGTACCGTCCAAAATTAAGGAACAAAATAAAATTTTCCTAATCTTAAATGAATTATATTTTAATATTTGTGAAAATTTCACTACATATGTAAATTATGTAGTTCACTTATTAACGAGATTTTCAGATGAAGTGAAATAATGTTATCAAAGTTATCCACCATTTTACATATTTCAAGTGTCTAAAATTAAAGAACATTAAGGAAAAATAATTTTTAAAGTTTACAACAGTAGGGTTTTTTGTATAAAAGGATGAAAGTAAATATTCTAAACTTTAATTACTACTGCAAGTCACGAAATATCAATCATGTCATAAAGAAATAACACTAATTTAAGCAACAAAGCAAAAATAGTCAAATTAAGAAAGGAAACGTTGACAAAACAGAAGAAATCAGAAAACGTGTGAAAGGTTCAAAAAGTGTTGTAAGCCGAGTTCTTAAACTCTATCTCGAAACTGGAAGGTTAAGTAACACAAAGAAACCTGGTAGATCAAGAAAGACAACGGTATGAGGATAGAGTTATACAACGCCTAGTGTTAAAATACTTTTTCCTTACAGCTGGCAAAATTTCTAAACAAATGGAAGGTGTCACGAATGTTTCACGACAAACTGTGTCTAGAAGGTTGCAAGAAATAGGTCTTTTTGCAAGATCTCCTCGGAAAAGCCGCTAATAAGTGAAAAAAAAAACAAAGCAGCTAGATTGGCGTTCGCACAAAAAGCATGTTATATGGTCAGAAGAAAATTGGAAAAAAGTTTATTTCAGTGACGAATCGAAATGTAATATATTTGGCAGTGATGGAAAACAATTTGTAAGAAGAAGAAAAAGCGAAAGTTTGGATCCTAGCTGCATAAAAAAAACTGTTAAATTTGGTGGAGGTAGCGTGATGGTTTTCGGCATAATATAACGGCAGGGTACATCACCACTTGTACGCTTAAATACTAGAGTAAATCCCACTGTATACAATGATGTTTTAGAACAGTATGTTTTGCCAGTGTTGCACAATTCTGGTGTCAAAAAGCCTGTTTTTATGCAAGATAATGCTCCCTGCCATAAGGCAAAGCTGGTCATGAATTATCTTGCTGCTCAAGAAGTAGAGCTAATGGACTGGTCTGCTCAGAGTCCTGACATGAACCCCATAGAAAACTTATGGAATACTCTAGGATAGAATGTAATGGCAAAGAATCCGGAAAACGTCAAAGACTTGTGGCTGGAACTGAAAGATAAATGGGCCAAGATAACTGGGGCCAAATGTCAAGATTTAGTGAAATCCTGCAGTTGTAGATGCGCAGCAGTTATTGAAAACAAAGGTGGAAGTACCCAATGTTTAATCTCTTTTGCCATTTTTATGGGATTTAGTTGAAAATTATATTTTGTTCCTTAATTTTGGACACTTGAAATCTGTAAAATGGTGGATAACTTTAAAAATATTATTTTAATTCATCTGAAAATCTCGGTAAAAGTCCAACTACATAATGTGTATATGCAGTTGAATTTTTACAAACACTAATATATATTTTTGTTTAGATTCAGAAGATTTAATTTGTGTACGGTACTGTATATATATATATATATATATATATATATATATATATATATATGTATATGTAAATTATAACTAAAAGGTAAACTTTTAGAGTGTTGGATCTATTGTGAAATAAGGAAAGCTCAATATACTGGATTGAGCAAACATATTGTAAGTCAATGAAAATTGATTAGACCTGCAAATGGAAGCAAATCGATATCTTCAGTTGTTCAAAACAAGGAGCAGTTTAGTTAATAAAAACATTTATTTTTCTTCTCTTTCATTCCTTAAACCGGGCTTTTCAAAGATTAAAATCTTATCATCAGAGGAAAAATTATGATTGATAAGTTGACAGGATAGGACTGTCAAAGTTCTAAATTTGAAAGAATTTAAAAAAAAAATTTTAAAGTTCAAACGGGTATGGGAATCACCAATAACGAAATCTAAAAAGGCGTGGGGCTCAGAAATATTGGCAAATCCAGAGGAATCTGTATAAAAATCCAACGACGACGATTCCACTCAGGTCTGTTGTCCTCGGAGAAGGGATCAAATAAGATTGGCCATGTTAAGGAAAACAATATTCTTCCTTTTGAATCAATTGTCAATCTATAAATAAATTGACAATGTGGGTGGTTAAAAATTGGGAGAAGATGGGGTTGTTAAGCAGATGCAAACCAACTTAGACTAATGAATAATAAATAAAAAAATAAAAAATAAATAGTGAAAAACAAAGAATAGATAATAGGATTTTCAGATGGGGGTATATAGGTATATAGTTGCAATGCTGCCTCCACCCGCTCGCGGCCACCTTGGAATTTTTTAGGGGTTTTCTAGGAGAAACAAATAATATATATATATATATATATATATATATATATATATATATATATATAGTAATAAATAAGTATATGGATTATTAAATAAAAATTATAAAAAGGCTGATACTAACAGTAAAACACAACTTTTTTGAAAACGATTGAGAGATCGAAAGCGTTTGAGTGATGGGACATGAATTTTAGTTTTCTTTTTTCATTTTCAATTACGTCGGATTACCTTCATCCTTCCTTTCTCATATATATATGTATATATATATATATATATATATATATATATATATATATATATATATACAAAAGAAGTTATATATATATATATATATATATATATATATATATATATATATATATATATATATATAACATATTTTGTAATACAGTAGGAAAAATCCCAGCAGTGTGTTTTAACCTTATAATTCTTTCATAAGTATAATCCTTAAACCCATTTTCTCTCCTTAACATTCGCATAAAGACACATAATTAACCCTCAAAACAGTAACGGCCAAATATACACTACTTATAAATCTTGACTTACGGAATTTGTAGACACATTCTTTTTTATTTTTTCACAGTTGTAAATCTTTTTCATTGTAAAATATCAACTGTTACATTTCACCCACCCCCTTTTTGTTTCAAAACCTTATTAAACCTCCCTAACACTAATTTTAAATAAATATACATAACACTCTAAAGAAATAACGCATTCGAACGAGAGTGACACGTGACTTCACATTTCTGAAACAGGTGACAACATAAGCTGAACAGAGCCGGATGACTAAGTCCTTCTGAGCTTGACACCGACGGTACTAAAGTTTAACTAATATTTCTGTACCAATTTATTTTTTTAATTTTACTTATATTTTCTCATTTATTAATTTTCCAACGAATGTTAAGTCTGCAATATCTTGGATTTAGTTAGTTTGTCTGGGAATTTAAACTGCATTTTACATTTTTTTTTTTAATGACTCAAAGCTTCTTTAGACTATATATTGGGTATTTAGATCTGTATGGCTAGATTTCCTTCCTCTTATCTAATTACTTTTCTGGTACCAAAGGTACTTAAGCTTTATTTTTTATTTATTTTTTAATGCAACTTTGATTCTTATATAATTTTATTGCTAGCTACCATATTGCAGAATGGTTCTTGGATATAGTGTTTAGATAGTATTATTATTTTTATTTTTTTATTATTGTTATAATTAATGTTATTTGATATGCACATTACTATATCTTACGGTAGTCTTAAGGGTAATATATTATTATTATTATTTTATTATTATTATTTTTTATGTATATATTAGTGATATTTTAAGCTGAATTATTTCGACACTTGATTATTGGGGAAATGGTCGTATAATCAGTACCATTGGAGAGCCATGAATATTATAACTGTCCTGTTTTTAAATCTCCGAAACAGTTACATGGTAAACAGCTGATGATCCCCGTGTTAATATAAGATGCTTAAGGTCTCCTGTTTTTGTTTTACTCTTAGATAATTAACCACCCCCTTTTTATTTATTTTTTAATTTTACTTATATTTTTTCATTTATTAATTTTCCAACGAATGTTAAGTCTGCAATATCTTGGATTTAGTTAGTTTGTCTGGGAATTTAAACTGCATTTTACATTTTTTTTTTAATGACTCAAAGCTTCTTTAGACTATATATATATATATATATATATATATAATTAAAAATAATTAATTTAATTTTTATTCATTCTGTACACCTTTTCCTTACTTTACTCATTTATGTCTTTAATATTTCTGTTTTTATTTAATTCAGCCCTCATACATATTGTAATGTATTCTTTCTAAATTAAGATGTTTTAAGCGTTTTACGTATAGAGAAAAGGTAATAGTTTTCACTGAGACATAGATGAAATTAACCTTATTTAACAGGAAATTATTATACATACTTTCTCTCGTCGCATATTTTATCTGCCAAAGTCAGAATAAATGAAATTAAAAATACAATGAAAACGAGAACACAAATCTAAACGATAGAATATTATATTAATTAAAGTAAATAATACAATATCATTTTAACTCAAATAAAACGGAGCATTTATTTGTTATAGACTGTTTACACAATAGGCATACCCATTTGGATTCATAATTTCTGTGTAAGAGTCTTTTGTCAGTAATATATATATATATATATATATATATATATATATATATATATATATATATATATATATATATATCGGATTAAGTAATAACATGTCGTATATGTATATCGTATTTAGAAATATTATGTTGTATTCTTGTGTTTTAAAAACAGTAACCTGTTTTGATGGTAATAAAGGAGTAATAAATAAAAACACTTTCAGATTTATTCATTTATATATATATATATATATGTGTATATATATATATATATATATATATATATATATCTCTCTCTCTCTCTCTCTCTATATATATATATATATATAAATATATATATATATATATTTATATATATCGCATAACGGTTCTTCAGTGTGGCGAAATACGATAAATCATGTAAAGCACAAGTGTTTTCTAGAGCACTTAATATGTATATATCTAGATATATACATATAAGATGTTCTAGAAAATACTTGTGTTTTCCATCATTTATCGTATTTAGCCACACTGAAGAGCAGTAATACGATATATATATATATATATATCTGTATATATATCTGTATATATATATATATATATATATATATATCTGTATATGTATATATATATATATATATATATATATATATATATATATAAGCTAACATCGTTTAACATAAGATACTTTTCTCAACTTGGTTATACCTGTTTTAATTTTTCGATTGATGTTTGTAACAAGATTACGGCCTTTTATTTTCTTGTCGTAAGAAACAACTCTTCTTTTGCACAACACATTATAAACATTCAATGTTATCAATTAGTTCCGGTCTTTTTTGGCATAATGTAACACCTATAGTAATAATAATAATAATAATAATAATAATAATAATAATAATAATAATAATAATAATAATAATCTAAAAAAAACCTGGAGAAAAGACTAGGATAAATTGGAATCAAAGGGACCATCGAAACTATACAAAGGACGGCAACGCTCAAAACAACTGCAATCTTAAGGAACATCCTTACATGCGGAAACAAACACGCATAAGCTACAAAGGGTAACCAATCACAAGGAATTTATAACAGAGAGAAAACAAGACCACACGAAGAACACCACAACACGAACCAAAGAAACAGAAACTGCAAGAAACATTACTTCATAATCTTCCCCCGAATAAATCACACCGGCCTCAGCTATCAATACACAAAAATTAACCAAAGAACTGAAATTACAAGAAACACTATTAGCTCCCCCTCTCTTACCACCCCACTCTATCACCCCGAAATGAAAATAATTAAAAAATAAAAAAATAAAAAAAAATAATTAATTATATTTTTTTTATATATAATGGTGCCGGCCTAGGCTGACACCAGATAAAATATTTGTAGAGGGTCGAGGAGGAATAGAAGACCGAGTAGGGACAGCACAAACCAGACCTCCACTGGAAAAGTGCAGAGAATTCTTAGACCTTGGGGAGGCTTATTGCCACCCAAATCCCAGTGAAGACCAATGGTCTTTACCTAAAGAAATCAATGGTAAGAGGCTGTTACGATACCGCATCGTTATCGAAAAGAGGTGAATAATACTGGAAATCTGTGGAGGCTTATTGTCACTCAGACTCCAGGAAATACCACTTGTTGTTGTCGGTAGAAATCACTGATGATGATCTGTGTTAGAACTGCTAGTGAGTATAAATAATAATAATCATTATAATCTTCTTCGTCAAGTGAACAGAGAGGAAATACTAAGAACTAGCGTGAAAAAGAATCAAAGGTTACAAGAGAGATGGTTAACATTATTTGGAAAGAAACTACACAGTGTATTCTTTAAGACATAATAAATAATGACAGCTGGAATTAGTTTGTCAGGGGTGATCTCAAAAGATGGCAGCCCAGGTACAATCCACCCGCACTAGGTTGATCACACATTACATTGACAAAACTGCAAATCACCGATATGCCGATTGTGTAATGAAAGGGAAAAAACCTTAGCGCATATTGTACTTGAATGCCCAATTTTAGCACAACACTAGTATAAAAATTGGAGACACGACAAAGTCGCTCGGGTACTACACTGGAATATATGCACACTTTACGAATGGGACAACAGTGAGAAGTGCTACAGGTGAACGACTATGGGATAAGGTTCTGGTGTAAGATAATGAAGAGTGGCAACAATTAATCGTGTACAAGTCCATTATGGGTAAGACGTCGAGAAAGAAAGACATCGACTCGATAACTATTAAAAAGGAGAAAGTTCCGCAGTGCAAGCGAGACTTGAAAGGCGGCGGTTTCAGAAACGCGAAGAGCTGGAGCGCTTAGTGATCAGAGTATCGCAGTACCGGATGAATGGGAGTTTACTGATGTTTATGGCACCGATCAAGCTTTATTGGCTATAGTACCAAAGCCCGTCTTGCTGTTAGGCTTTTGTTGTGGACCTGGGTAAAGCGGAATGAATGAGACAGGAACACATGGTTTAAATGAACAAAGGTATATATTATATAATAGAAAGAAAGATATTACAAGGGGAGGTTGCTCTCAACCGCCATTGCTGGTTTGCATGGGAAGAAGAGAACAAGTGTCACGTGCTTCCCGTATTTATAAGGTGGACGAGTCCATTAGTTCTTTGTAGGTAGGTACAACACCATAACACCCCCTTCCAAGCCTTACCTCCTCAGGAGTCTTAATAACGTTTCCTTTTCGGATCTATCTCTAGGTAGTCCGGAGCCATTCGTTTTCTTTTTGGTTGTCGTTTACCTGTGACTACCTGGGGTGCTGGTAAGTTGAAGGTGTCCTATATCACGTCCATCACGTCTTCTCCTTGTGGGGCGCTGTCAGTGTCATCTGACAGTCTTTTTCTGATCTGATTTAGATGTCTCTTATGCGAGAACCGTGGTCCTTTTATGATATAGACCATCGATCCGATCCTCTTTTCAATTGTACCGGGTTCCCAGAACGATGCATTGTTTTTGAACATCTTAAAATATACCCTATCTCCTGGGTTGTATTTTTTCTTCGGTACCGTAGAGATTCGGTCATAATTATTATGTTTAGGTAATAATTTATCAAACACGGACTTCACATTCCGCGCAAACATCTTCTCTGCGGGGGATAATGATGATGCTATGTTCATGTTTTTTGTAATTCTATATACCTGTAAGAATTGTTGTAAAGCCTTCTCCTTAGGAGTATCACCGGCCTTTTTTAATGCTCTTTTTAATGTGTCTACGAAGCGTTCCGCCTGGCCGTTTGACCTAGGATGATACGGGGGCGTCGTTATATGTCTGATTTGAAACGTCGCGCAGAACTCCTCAAAATCTGATGACGTGAACTGTGTCCCATTATCACTCACCAAACAATCCACTACCCCAAAACGGGCAAATAGTTCATGTAGGAATCTTATCGTAACCTCTGACGTGGGACTCTTGCAACGTAGTACCTAGGGCCACTTTGAAAAACTGTCGACTACGATTAAGTAGTAAAATCCTTCCAATGGTCCCGCGAAATCCACGTGAATTCTTTCCCACGGACGGTCGGTCTTTGGCCATGGGCTATGCTTTATATGCGGTGCTTTTGCCGCTAAGGCACAGCCTTTACAAAGCTTTACTGCTTTTCCAATGTCATTGTCCATACCTGGCCAGTACACAAAACTCCTCATTAACCCCTTCATCCTGGTTATCCCTGGATGGCCAACATGAAATTCTTTCAGAATTTGCTTTCGTAGTTTTTCTGGGATGACCACCCTTTCTTTATGCATGAGTACGTCATCACAGAGTAAGAAACTCTTTGCCGCATGTAAATCCTTATCTACCAATTTCATTTTTGTTCTGGTGATAAATTCATCCTCTTGAGCTTCTTTTTTTATCTCGTATAGTGTCACCGGGAGCTCTCTCACTGCGTTGCACAAAATCTCTTTAAAATCTCCTTTTGTTTGAAGAGACGCAATCACTGTGTCTTCTAGAGTCTCTCTCTGTTTTGGCACTAATCTCGACAATCCATCTGCATGATAGATTTTATTTGAATGCAAATGTTGCATTTTAAAGTTGTAGTTTAATAAGATAGTTCCCCACCTTTGTAGTCTATTAGCTGTATATACAGGTAGGCCTTTTTTAGATCCATAAATTGTAATTAGCGGCTTATGGTCTGTCTGTAAGGTGAATTGTCTACCATGTATGTATCGGTGAAACTTTGTTACTGCAAATATTATTGCTAGGGCTTCTTTCTCGATTTGAGAATACTGTTTTTCTGCTAGGAGCAAGGTCCTTGATGCATGTGCAATGGGTTTATGGGTTCCATCAGGCATTTTGTGTAGGATACATGCTCCTAAACCATATGAACTAGCGTCGCTAGCTACGATTATGTCCAATTCTGGGTTGTAATGTGTTAGAAATAACTCTGACGTAAGTCTTTCTATGATTTTATTAAATGCATCCTGACATTCAGGTGTCCATACCCAGGCTTTACCTTTTTTTAATAGCTCATTTAATGGAGCACGCAAATTATGCATTTCTGGGATAAAAGCCTGGTAGTAATTGGCTAGGCCCAGAAAACTCTGTAATGTCATGACGTTTTCTGGCGCCGGTATGTTTTTTATTGCGGTAGCCCTTTCTGGGTCTGGTCTTCTGCCGTCCTTGTCGATCACATGACCCAGATATTTTATTTCCTCCAGGAAAAAATCACATTTTTCTTCTTTTACTTTGAACCCATAATCTTGGATTCTCGCAAACACTTGATTTACATGTTTTTGGTGTTGTTCGATATCTTTGCTGTTAATCAAGATATCATCGAGATACGGTATTGCGAAATCGAGTCCGCCCAGCATTGTGTCTATTACTTGTTGGAAAATGGCTGGCGCGACCTTAACTCCGAATGCTAATCTTTCGAATTTATATAAACCACGATGTGTGTTTATACATAACAGCTTGGAACAATCTTTATCCACCGGTATTTGTAGGTATGCCTCACTTAGGTCTATTTTTGAAAAAAATCTTCCTCCATTTAAGCTTGTAAACACTTCTTCCGGGGTATGGAGTGGGTAGTGATAGTCCGCGAGGGCAGTATTCAGTCCTGTTGAAAAATCTGCACATACACGAATCTCATTAGATTTTTTCTTTACATAAACCGTGGGTGCTGCCCACTGGCTGTGTTGTACTTTTGATAAAATACCCATCTTTACCAGTCGGTCTAATTCAGCGTTTATTTTTTCAATCGCGGCGAAGGGTACTTTCCTTTCTTTTCTAAATACCGGTAGTACATTTTCTTTAGACGGAATTTTGCAGTCATTTTAGTGCAGCATCCGAGACCGCCAGAAAAAACCTCTGGAAACGAGTTTTTTAATTCTCGTTGTAGTTTTTCCGATTCTGTTGCGCGACTATTTATTTTTTTACAAAATGTATTTATCGGCAACTTCCATAAATCAAATGCCTGCATAAAATCTGAACCAAAAAGATTATTCGAATCCTTCAGTACCAGTAGTTTGAGTTTTTTAGTATTTCCCATTAGGGACACATTTGTGATTAATTCTCCTTCAAATGTAATTCTTTCACCAGTAACTGTGCTTGCCAGCCTGTTTGTTCTTGATAGAGTAGGTTTATTTAATCTCCTCCATGTATGTAAATTTATAATGGAAACGTCTGAACCAGAATCCAATTGCAATTTTATATTTTTATCCAGGATTTTCACCTGTACATATTTTCTTATGTTCCTGCAAGTTTCCTTCTTTGTCCTAGTGGCTTGATCCGCATTTTATTTCCTCTGCCCGTTCTGCAGTGCGAACTTTTATGTCCAACTTTTTTGCATTTCATACAGGTTTTAAAACGGAATGGGCACTCATTGTACCAATGTGGATTACCACAGCGTGAACAAGGGCTTGATGGCAATTTATTTATTTTTTTACTGGTTTGGTTTGTCTTTGTTACATCAAAATTATTATTTCTTATTTTTCTATAAGGTTGAGCTTTTGTTTTTTGATGTACCTTTTTTATGTGCGCAATGCCGGACAATTCAATGTCTTTTGAGTCCTGTTTTACATTTACAAATCTTTGACAGTCCTCAGCCAACTTTTGCAGCGTAAGGCTTGGTTCATTCTCTAATGTATTTAGAACTCTACGCCTTATCTCCGTGTCATTTCCTGAGATTAAACCTTGTACAAAAATGAGACACTTGAAATTATCTGCACTTAATTCAGTTAGTTTAAAATCGTCACAATGCTTGTTCACTATCGATGCAAAAGTAGCATAATCTTCCTCGTCTTTCTTTACCAGGTTCATGCACTTCCATCGTTTGTGGAATAGTGTAGTTCTTGGACTAAACAGTTCTGTCAATAAACCAACCGCTTCTATGAAAGTTAGCTCGCTAGTTTTCCGAGGCAAAATCAAATCCACGAATTTGGTATGTTCTGTGGTATTTAGTTTTCTAAGAAGTAGGCGTAGCTTCTTCGCATCACTCCAACCACCGCAGTCAATTTTATATAGGTCTTCATATCTTCGGAAATATTCTTCAAATGTATTATTTTCCGTGTATGAGTAATTATCAATACTGTTCCAAATTTCGTTCTGCGAAAACGTGTCGTCTTTTTCATTTTGTTGGTCACTGCGCGATATTGTTTGTATCAGAAATTCCAATCTTTCATCATACTTCTTTTTGTGTAATAAAATATTTTGGTTCTGTTGTAATAAAAGCTTTTGAAATCTTTCCTCAGTTTGTTGTTGCTGGGAGATTTGGAATTTCATTAGTTCGGTGATTATAGACTTAATATCTTCCATATTCAACCATTTAGTTTCTGATTTTATTTAGAAAATTAATATTTTCTTATTATCTTATGATTTTATAAGAGTTCTTTTCTTTAAATTAGCGTTTGCTAGGCGCCGTTTTAATTATGAAAAGATTATGAAACTTTTCCTTTTCTCTATATACGCGTATATTCACTTATTTTTTTATTTTTTTATTTTGAAAATTAATATTTTCTCGTTATTTAATGAATTTATAAGAAGTTCTTTTCTTTAAATTAGCGTTTGCAAGACGCTGAGTTTTAGTTATGAAAAGATTATGTAATGTTTTTTTCTTATACACGTTTTTAATTTTAACGAAGAGAAAAAAAAATCTGTTTCACAATTAATTCTTTCTGCATTTTAAAATATTTCAGTACAAGTCGGAAAAGAGAGAGAGAAAATAAAACTGACCTTTTTGTTTTATCGTGCGTCTTTTTTTTATGGAGTAACGCACGTGTGTTCATTTCATGTTTTTTGTTTCTAATCTGTTTTTAAAATGAAGCACGTGGTGTCGGTTTCATTTTTTTTGTGTGTGTTCGTCAAATAAACTCGCTGTGACGTTCGTCTAAAAAAAAAACAATACTCGCTTAATCTTGGTGTTCGATATTTCTTTTGTTTTGTTTTTTTTTTAGTTTTCCAACCCAGAGAAAAAACGCGCATTCAATTTCAGTTGTTTTTGTTATTTTTTTTTTTTTTTTAACTAGTTTTCCCAAACTAGAGGAACGCGCACCCAATTTCAAGCTGTTTTTTTTTTCGATAAGCAGTTTTAAAACTTAGCGCACAACATGTCCATTTCAGTTTTCTTTTTCTTAAAAGAAAACAATTTTCTTGCACTTAAGAATTCAACGTGTTTTTTTTTCTTCAGTTGAGTTCTCTTTTCTTCTCTCGACCGTACGGCAAAAACCTTTGTTTTTTTTTTGTTTTTTTTTTGTTTTTTTTTTGCGTGCGGTTTCCTGCATTAATTGTGTGAGTGCATTTTCACGTGGTATTTTCAGTTTTTTGACCCAAGAGTTCGAATTGCCTCGTCGCCATTTGTTGTGGACCTGGGTAAAGCGGAATGAATGAGACAGGAACACATGGTTTAAATGAACAAAGGTATATATTATATAATAGAAAGAAAGATATTACAAGGGGAGGTTGCTCTCAACCGCCATTGCTGGTTTGCATGGGAAGAAGAGAACAAGTGTCACGTGCTTCCCGTATTTATAAGGTGGACGAGTCCATTAGTTCTTTGTAGGTAGGTACGGCACCATAACAGCTTTCGTGTCCGCTGACTAAAAATGCGACTAATAAGCAAGTTGGTACTGTGAAGGAATTCTCTGACTTATATTTCACCAAATATACAATTGGAAGTGTTTGTGGAACGATTGCTTTATTTCACGCTCAGATAGACAATGCAGAGCAAATTGCTTTCCAATCAGATGTATATATGAAAGAGTTTCTAGCGGAAACCAAGTCGGTGACCTCAGCAAGAAAAAACACTTTCATGAGACAAAGGAATGTACAAATGATTTTTATATATGTCTGTGTACCCGGCGTAAACGTTCCGGTGATGGGAAATAAAAAAAAACAGTTTTTCCATATACGTATTGTTCTTTGTCATTCTTGTTGGATCTTCCCGGGTATCCCGAAAGAACGGGTAATGCAACACAAGAAAATTCAAAACCCGACTTAATATTTCAAAACAAAAAATAGGGAACTCGCTTAGTCATTGATATATCCTACCCCTCCGATACCAGATTTCAGGAGAAAGAAGACGAAAATAATGTCATAATCTAAAATAATAATTAGTTAGACTATGCAAATGTAAGGAAGTAAAGGTGATTCCCGTTGTAATTGGATCGCTTGGAACTATAACTAAAAGCTAATATAAATGGCTTAAACAGATTGACGAGACAATTTCTTTTTCAATTCTGCAAAAATCTTACTGTTAGGACCAGCGAAAGTGTTAAGGTATAGCTTGAATGTCTAAAGTGAAAGGAATTGACTTGATGTTCAAAAAAGAAAACTCAAACTAAAAAAATGTATAAAGGTCAGACGACTATGAAATAATAATAACAACACTGCTTTTACTACAACAACCGTTGTCCTGTATGTTAACCACGCACCTGGTAAATTCTAGTTCAATTCACCATCATTAAAAAAACATACATGCTCTTTCTAGCATTACGAGAAGTTTTAGTTTCAACACGAAACTGTCATATTCTGAAACTAATTTCTTTTTTTAAACCCAAAAACATACACCAAATAACATAATCTTTGAAATAAGTAACACTATTTCCCAAATGTTTAACGTAAATATAATTAATCCTTTGACGTCAATCCAGGCGTTATGGAATTTAAGTTGTAAACGTTTATTCAGGATCTACACAAATGTTTTGTATTGCCGTTTAACGAGTTCACATGCGGCGTTCTCGGTTGTTTTTTAAATTCTCTTTGGTCTAGCTTTTTATTTATTTGTTTCTTACACCTGAAGATTATTCGACAAAGAATCGAAAGTGCTCGTTATCCTTATAGAGTATTCATACTTACATGGAACAAGCTGAATACGCGTGTTGTTGCCAGTCACCGATACGTCCTAGACATCAGTCCGACAGTGACAAAGAAATAAGACAAAAATATGTCGGGCTGTGATATATATATATATATATATATATATATATATATATATATATATATATATATATATATATATATATATATATATATATACATGTGGGTGTGTATCGAGGCAGCATTTTTTCTCTAAGGCACGTATTATTAAAAATAGCCGACAACTCGTGTCTGGATATTTTTGTATGAATCCCTTCCATTTTCCGGATTAAAGTCCTAATCTTGGATGAGAATTGGCTGATGAATCTGCCGTATTTTCTTTTACGTCCAAAGTGCTTTCTGACCCATCTGGGTCAATCTTAAGTGGAAGTAATGTCAATCAGGTAAAGACCTGGAGTAAGTTTATAGTTAATTTTGGCGGGAAAATTTAAATACGAAACTATATTTATTTAGTATTATAAACATTTAAGTATATTAGTACTAGTGTTAAAATTAATCCTTTTAATAACCGTTTTTTTTGTTTTTATGTGTAAAGCTTGTAGTATATGGAGTATTTGTATATTAGTATTGTGTTCTAGGATTTTAGTGTTGTCTATAAGAATAATGTTTTAGTGTTTTTAAACGTATAGGAGTTTCGATCAATCTCTCTTTCTCTCTCTCTCTCTCTCTCTCTCTCTCTCTCTCTCTCTCTATATATATATATATATATATATATATATATATATATATATATATATATATATATATTCATTTAAAAAAATTAAAAATACCGGAAGCTATCTACATAAAAACTGAACAACATAAAATAAACAACATCACATATGAAACCATTTTTAAATGCTTAACGTAATGCGATTTTGTTCTGTAATGATATTCCAGCGTCGCTGAATTTAAATCGTCAACGACTTTCCTGAAACAATGCGAAAAATGTTCTCTACGCGTTATTCCACCGTCTTTTGAAAATATCCCTTCTTTCTCCACCTTTTTTGTTCATTTGTTTTTGACACCTGAGGATGATTCGTGTAATCTATAGAACACATAATTAAACAGACCAATTATGTCCTTTGCTACAATGTTTGCATATATATATATATATATATATATATATATATATATATATATATATATATATATATATATATATATGTGTGTGTGTGTGTGTGTGTGTGTGAGTAGGTACAGATGTTAATATATATGGAAGATATATTTGTATGAAAAATATAAATCGAGTATGCCAGAACGCATTCTACTTTAATAGTTTTTTTCCTGGAACCGCTTGCTTCTGGAATTCTGTTGCCTGTTTCTTCGATTTTACGAACATGAAGGAATATAAATGTAACGTGAACAGACAATGCTAGTCTATCATGCCAGTCTCACACATAAAATTAGAGGACAAAGATATCAACACACCCACTACTTAAAAGAGACAGCATACCCACACAAAACGCACACACATACACGAAATCAGAAACGCACACACGTAAAATGTATCAATACAAATGTACCAATGTTCTCCTACACGCACATAGAGATGAATCTACACATAAACACAACAAGAAGTAAGAATGCACTCCGCATATACTGAACAAAACGAGCATAACACCCACAAACTAACAGACAAAAACAGGCTTATAAATCTATCTTAAAAAAACATAACAAATACACAACCTGACACCAAAAATGTGATAATTGCATACACAAACACTTCACATTAAAGAAAAAAACATGTCCACAACTGAGGAGAAAAACATGGCCGCCACATAGGAGAAAAAACATGTCCGCCACATAGGAGAAAAACATGTCCGCCACATAGGAAAAAAACATGTCCACAACTGAGAAGAAAAACATGTCCGCCACATAGGAGAAAAACATGTCCGCCACATAGGAGAAAAAACATGTCCGCCACATAGGAGAAAAAACATGTCCGCCACATAGGAGAAAAAACATGTCCGCCATATACAAGAAAAGAAATGTCCGCTACATACGAGAAAAACATGTCCGTCACTGAGAAGAAACACATGTCCGCCACTGAAAAGAAAAAACATGTCCGCTACAGGGAAGAAAAACATGTCTCCCACTGATGAGAATAACATGTCCGCCACTGAGAAATAAACACATGGCCGCCACTGAGAAGAAAAACATGTCCGCCACTGAGAAGAAAAACATGTCCGCCACTAAGAAAAAAAAAACATGTCCACCACTGAGAAGAAAATAAATGTCCGTCACTGAGAAGAAAAACATGTCTGCCACTGAGAACAAAAACATGTCCACAACTGAGAAGAAAAACATGTCCGCCACTGAGAAGAAAAACATGTCCGCCACTGGAAAGAGGAACATGTCCGCCACTGAGAAGAAACACATATCCGCCACTAAGAATAAAAACATGTCCGCCACTGAGAAGAAAATAAATATTTGTCATTCTCGAGAATGATAAAACTGATGAATTTACACCTGCACGCATAAAAAATCAGACACGCTCGCGCACATAAAACACAAGAAAATACACATGAATTGTCTTACACGCATGCACAGACAGATGCAAACACATTATAAGAAGCATGACCAGACATAGTACACAGTTGAAAAGATGAGTAAACACACACACAAACTCACACACAAAAACACACCTATATAAACATACATTAAAAACACACTAATGTAAAAACATGCTCAAACACACATTAAGGGTAATAACACGCACAAATAATAGATTGAAAGATATTTAACACATAGAAACAGACACCAATGAAGAGTATCATGAAACTAATGACTTTACAACTATTCCCCAGAAAATGGGGACCGATATTATTCTAGCAAACATAAATAACCACCGGCCGATGAGATTTAAGAACCCGAAACACATGGGTCGCATCTAATATGGAAAATAAATATGCACACGTTTAAAATGTTCGTGACTGCTCATTTTTACATATACGTTTCGTTTCTCTCGTTAGGTATGAGATAATCTTTGCTCTTCTCTCTCTGCCTCTCTCTCTCTTATATAAATTATACAAATCTGATTGCCTATTCCATTTTTCGAACGGCATGCATTCCATTAGTCACTGTTTATTTAAAATGGGTTGTAAAGGCTTTTTATATAAACAGTATGGGTCTACCCGTGTCAATGAAACCATGGTGCATTTCTTGTATAAGTTATGTATGGATTTTAAATGACTATTTTTTTTATTTTAGCACTCGCAGAATTTATTAATTTATTTTCAACATGCCTCAACGCAATATATATATATATATATATATATATATATATATATATATATATATATATAATATTGTACATGTATTGTATTAGTTTCTGTAGATGTAAATCCGTTGAAACTCAAGTGAAATTCTTGGTCTGATGAGGTTGACTTTCTGGGAAAAGTACAACCGAAACATGTAGGCATATATGTAACAAATAATGTTTGTATAAATAAAAATGTATACTTACTGGCTTGACTCGGCCGTCTCCCCTTCCTTTACTACATGCATACACACCAATCCACACTCACACATACACCCACCCATGATTATACGCACACACTTATACACTCACAAACACACATACACACTTATATATAGATGTATAAATAAAAACATATACACGCAAATATATATATATATATATATACATATATATATATATATATATATATATATATATATATATATATATATATATATATATATATTTATTTTGCGTAATATATTAAGGGATTTTAATTTTTAATTTTATCTTCTTATTAAACATTTTAGCCAATAGAGTGGTATATACATTACGACACTCGCTATCTATTAATTGAAATGCTTAATAAATATCAATCATATTTACCAACGAACTAAGTTGATCCAACAATAATATTTTTCCCCTAATTAATTGAGAATTAGAAACCAGGTTTTTAATATCGACTAGTTATTATTTTTATCTAGTTCTTTATGATAATCTACTTAATACTTTATTATTTGTAATAATTTTGCGTTATTTTATAAAGGAATTGAATATATATATATATATATATATATATATATATATATATATATATATATATATATATTCATGAGCGCAAACTTGGATAGCAAGCTGACTGTGACCTATATTTGACCAACACGAACTTGGACCGTTTTAAATCTAAACTTTCTGTTATCTTTTCCTATTTGATTAGAACTCGGTTCTTATTGGTGATTTTTCCAATGCGAGATTCTCAATTTTCATTTTTAATTTTAATTTTAATTTTCATTTTTATTCAGTTTTCGAAAAGAGGTTGTAGCATACAAACGTTGGTTGATTGACGAAAGACTGTACTATTGTTTACGTAATTTTGTATATATATATTTTTCCAAAGAATATATATATAAACGCATAGTCGTTATAATATCTGAATTGTTTCCAATAGTAAGCTCAATGAAGCCGTATTACAGCATTCAGAGCATATATATCTTATAGCTGCCTTCCATTCATCATAGGGAAACAAATCCAAAACAATAATTTTCATTAATTTTTCAACTCCTTCACTCCTATACTTCGATGCGTTTTTTATATCGCTTATCTTACACACAAAAGTAATTTATTCAAATGTAATATTCATTCATATTCCTTACGCCTGTTTTATAGCAACAATCAGATAAGTGTATATTTTATTAGTCTAATATTTGTCAATCATCAGAGGGTTCCGATATATATCGTTGAATAGTGAAATAGCATACGATAACACAAATACCGAAGGAAAAAAAATACGGTGAAATTACAGATCTAGTTCTGATAAAAATTCGTCAAACCGAAGTACATACAAGGTCAGTACGCACTTGGGGAAAAGCGATCACTTCAGAAAAAAATAAAGAAAAAGAAAAAAATGTGCATTTCCCTAACAGATAATCACACTTGAAAAAACACTGGAATCAGATTTCCCAATGACGGCCTCAAATTTGATATTTACGAAGCTATCCTTAAAATAACCTGCTTGTATATCTTGATTCCACTAGCAGAGAAAAAAATCTTCGAAGCCTCAAAATAAATCATTAAATTATTATTAACTGTTATTTATTATTAATTATTTCTCTAAAATCTTAAAGTGTCCATTAAAGATTTTGTGTGCTTTTTCGTGTGTCAATATTACGAATATAATAATATTAGATAAAATAAAATATTTAAATACATTTGAAGCGTATGTAAAACATGAAAACATGTCATACGTAGTATAATATGTTTTAAGATTTTATACTTGGTCTAGAATCCAAATCATGTTATACATTTTGATCAACATTAGAATAAGGATTCTTGATATAGGGTTTATAATCATTATATATTAATTCATATCTTCTTAAAGGACGCTAAAATATTGCAAATCTCTTCTGTGTGGTGAATAAATTTACCGTTCTGTGATTGGTATACTTCTAGTATATATATATATATATATATATATATATATATATATATATATATATATATATATATATAGTAAGCTATGAAAATATATTTATGGCAATTAAGCTACACAGAGACTCCCGCGTTTCATCCCCGGGGGAAATCCTCAGGCTAAAATGCGTTTTAGCCTGAGGATTCCCCCCGGGGATGAAAATCGGGAGCCTCTGTGTAGCTTAATTGCCATAAATATATTTCATAGCTAACTATATATATATATATATATATATATATATATATATATATATATATATATATATATATATATATATATATATATATATATATATATATCTTTATATATATATATATATACACATATATATATTTCTAGTAAGCTATGAAAATATATTCATGGCAATTAAGCTACATATATATATATATGTATATATATTAAGCTATATATATATATATATATATATATATATATATATATATTATACTTTAGTTACATTCCAATGACCTAATATAATCAATGCTTTCGTGGCAAGACGTAACAAGTGTTTTACTTTGGGATTTGAAACCCGATCACAAGATCGCATGCAACTGTGATCAGCAGTTATGGCATTTAACTCTACGCCATAATGAGTAAAATACAGTAATATAATATCATTTATACTAAAGAATTTATAATATAAATTAGTTTTATAAATAAATATATATATTAGCCGTGATATTACTTCGATGAACGAGAATATTTAGGCATGTATTTTGAATGTCAACGTTGCAGATAATATAATACATTAATTTTGATTACTAACAATTTCAAAATAAAATAAGCGGAGTTTCAACTGTAGACTTAGAGACACGTGATCTAGAGACACGTGATCTCCATGATAATAATATATGCATATATACGTGCCTTTCTTAGATTTAATTTCTAATTATATATCGCTTAGCTGTGTGCAATTGTGTGACAATGCACAATTTATTACTCTTGCGTTTAGACTCCCTGAACGTACTTCACAATGTTAAGTTACGAGGACAGAAATACGCTCGAATGACGTTGTAAGGCGATGGGGATAGAAAAGGAGTTATCTATATGAGAGAGAACGGCTTAACTGCAAACCAGTAAATCCAAGAACAATTAAAAGAATAATTGCAAAACCACAAGGAAACAAGCAAATCAAGTATTCTAGGACTAGAAATAAAGAACAGCGTGACCCAAGAGTAATTTATACTTACCACCGAGAAAGAAGAAACAAAGAAAATAATTTAAATAAAAGAATAGAAAAGAAAACCGGTCCGTTTTGTCGAGATCTCATTTCGTACGAGATTATGCAAACATGAGTCAAGTGAGACAATTGCGAGAACTCAAGATCCCTTTCAATGGACGCGCATTTCTTTCTGTTTTTTGTGTGCTTTCGTTTTTTTTTTCAAGAAAATTTCTCGTTTATCCCGTAAATTTTATAGCCATCTTCGGTTTCTTAATTTAACAAGTCTTTTTCATAAATCATCCGCTTAGAGTATTTCTCCTTCAATTCGTCGTCCAATAATGAATAATATATGTATATATATATATATATATATATATATATATATATATATATATATATAAATATGTGTGTGTGTGTGTGTGTGTGTGCGTGCGTGCGTGCGTGTGTGTGTGTATAGTAAGAGAGGGAGAGGGATATGGGGGAAAGAAATGTATGTGTGTGTATATATGTATACATATACATATATATCTGCATGAGTATACATTTCCGTGTGTATACAATCATTGACATACTATCCTCGGGTGTCTTCGATCTCTCTATTCAAAGGTTTGTCAGGATAATCTGACATGAGGATACTTCACCCTACGAGCAAACCCTGGCCAAATATTAAAAATAACATAATATTCTAAGCCCAAATAAGATCCCTTTCACACCGCCATACACTGGTTCATATGAGCAATGGTGCACCTTCCCCAAGTAATCTTACTTCAAGTCGGAGCACTTAGCTAGATACTCCACTAGACTAGACATTTAATGGAAGATTACAATATTTATGTATGTCATATAGAGATCAAGTTTAAACCTCAAGGATACCGACCAACTTTATTTATTGAGAACGTCGACTGAAGTAAAATGAAACAGAATATCCCTAGTGTATATATATATATATATATATATAAATGAAGGAGAATGGAAAGGAATTAGAGAAAGACAAAAGCCAAATCAAAATTCAATTCAAAAGTTCAAAGCAAGGTAAATTCCGCAAAAAGGTAATTTATTCAAGTTAAATTTTCCTTAAGCCAGGCTTTTCAAAGATCAAAATCTTATCATCAGAGGAAGTCGCTGGGATAGATAAGTTGGCAATGGCCAAGATTTAAAATTTGAAAAAATGAAATAAAAGTTGTAGGGAAAGAAACGCAGGGCAAAACTGTGCCAGGGTGCAAGCAAATGTCCGATTGCCAAAAAGTCCGGTGTCGAAGAGTCCAGCGGAGAGAATAAGATGTAGATAGGTAGGTCGTTCGAGGCACGAGAAGTAATGAGAGAGGTTTCAAAGTTAAATTCCAAGAAGCCACAACTTCAGGTACGGCGAAAATAGAAAATCCAAAAAGGGTAAAAAGTCCAATAAGAGGTACATTCGATGATGCAGGCAGGCGTCAGAGGAGATTAAGATGGAAAATATACGCCATTAAAGATACTTCCCGGGCAGAGATGACAAAGGAAAGTGTTTTAAAGTGGGGAAAAAGGGGCAGCGAGAATATTTAAAGCCTGCCCAGTTGAGAAAGCCGGCTATAAATGAAGAAAAGCAAAGACAGTGAAAACAAGAATATAATATGCGACCAGTAGGCAAGGGAGGAAACGGGTAAGGGGTGTGTGGGAGGAGAAAGGGACGGGTACGAGGAAAGAGAGGGGGGAGGAGAAAGGGAGCGATGCGGTGAAGGAATGCGGATAAAGCTAAGAGTGTGAAAAGGGAGGGTGAAACATAAAGTTGAAATTGGAAGTTAGTGCGAATTAGGATTCAACTAGAAAAGGGGAAGAAATGAGTGGGGGTAAGTTAACGAATGTTAGGATAAGGGGTAAAAATATCAGAATATGTATAAGAACAGAGTTCAAGGTTTAGAAGTTTAATCAAATGACCTTAGATATAAACAATGAGGCAAAATATATATGAAGGGTAGGACTAGAAAAATGAGTTAAAAATTAAAAGAGTAAAGATAAAAAATAAAGATAAAAATAGTATAAAAAGTAGAAATAAGAAAATAAAAGAATAAAGAAAAATAGATAATAAGATTAGTCTTAAGCTCGCAGGGAAAATTAAGGATTGACTGAAAGAATAAAAAATAAAAAATAAAAAATAAAAAAATAATAAAATAATAAAAATAAGATACTAATAATAGAATGAGGGAAAAGTCGATAAGATTGGAGCTCAAGAATGAAAATTAGAATAAGGAAAAACTTCCAATTTCAACTTTATGTTTCACCCTCCCTTTTCACACTCTTAGCTTTATCCGCATTCCTTCACCGCATCGCTCCCTTTCTCCTCCCCCTCTCTTTCCTCGTACCCGTCCCTTTCTCCTCCCACACACCCCTTACCCGTTTCCTCCCTTGCCTACTGGTCGCATATTATATTCTTGTTTTCACTGTCTTTGCTTTTCTTCATTTATAGCCGGCTTTCTCAACTGGGCAGGCTTTAAATATTCTCGCTGCCCCTTTTTCCCCACTTTAAAACACTTTCCTTTGTCATCTCTGCCCGGGAAGTATCTTTAATGGCGTATATTTTCCATCTTAATCTCCTCTGACGCCTGCCTGCATCATCGAATGTACCTCTTATTGGACTTTTTACCCTTTTTGGATTTTCTATTTTCGCCGTACCTGAAGTTGTGGCTTCTTGGAATTTAACTTTGAAACCTCTCTCATTACTTCTCGTGCCTCGAACGACCTACCTATCTACATCTTATTCTCTCCGCTGGACTCTTCGACACCGGACTTTTTGGCAATCGGACATTTGCTTGCACCCTGGCACAGTTTTGCCCTGCGTTTCTTTCCCTACAACTTTTATTTCATTTTTTCAAATTTTAAATCTTGGCCATTGCCAACTTATCTATCCCAGCGACTTCCTCTGATGATAAGATTTTGATCTTTGAAAAGCCTGGCTTAAGGAAAATTTAACTTGAATAAATTGCCTTTTTGCGGAATTTACCTTGCTTTTAACTTTTGAATTGAATTTTGATTTGGCTTTTGCTTTCTCTAATTCCTTTCCATTCTCCTTCATTTCTACCTGCTCTATCCTGGATATTGAGCTGTATACTCTTCACAATAGGGTTTTACCTTTCCTAAAAGTTCGCTTTTAGTACACCTCTTATATATATATATATATATATATATATATATATATATATATATATATATATATATATATATATATATATATATATAAATGTAAATATCTCAGACATAGTGAGGCATCTATATATACTAATATTCATCCTTAATAACGTCATCCATTTTTAAGTAATGTTATAAATTTGGGAAAGTTAATATTTCTAAGCATTTTTAAAGGTTAAAACTTAAAAATAGAGGCAAAATGCGTTCAAAAATGATGTGTTAGATGCGGATAGTTTTATTAAATACATTTTTATTTATTCTTGACCAAGGTCAAAGTCAAGGTCAAGATGAACTCAAATATGTTGATTTCAATAAAAATATATGCATCTCAGACATGTTTTTTGAAGTCATTTTGCTTCTTTCATTACGTTTTATGTGATGTTATATATTTTTTCTTGATAATAATTCGCTGTTTTCATCCGCTTTTAACCTCTCTCTCGCTTTCTCCTTTTTTATCACTTTTCCTCCTTTCTCTCTTATTAGTCTTTTTCCGCCTTTTTCCCCTCTTCTCTTTTTTCTTTCGGCACGCTTATTGAACAACCTTTCCTAACTATACCACTCGGATTCATTTAACTTCACTCCTATCTCTTTCTCTCTCTCTCTTTCTGTCAAATCTTCGTTTTTCTCTTTTAATTACTTACATCATTCGCCTTTTCATTAACCCTGTATTTACCCCATTCACATCTATAACGTCATTTAGTATGCACGATAACAACACATGTCAGAAAACAAGCTAGATACACACAAGTTATATATATATATATATATATATATATATATATATATATATATATATAGTGTGTGTGTGTCAGGTTGTATATGAAAAGAAATCAAATAAAGTGCTCGATCATATAAGAGAGCTAATATAATTTACAGTATTATATGTAATATACAGTATCGAAATAAATTATATATACATATATATATATATATATATATATATATATATATATATATATATATATATATATATATATATATATATGCATACATATATACATATATATGTATACAATATTACTATTAAGTAAATAATATTAAATTATTCTTACCTACATCCGCCGGCGTTTTGAAGCTTTCGCTCTCATCAATGTAAGGAATCTCAGACAGTCGCAAGGTACGAACCACTGCTACAGAATCAACCTAGACTCCGCAAACAAGCGTCATAACCATACGGCCTCAAGACATTACGGCGCTAAGAAGTGTGTTTGAGTAAGAGTTATGCGAAGACAGGCACATCTAGAAATACTGACTAGAGTATTCAACGTACGTTCTCGGAATATGCCTTATAGCTTCGTGTCAGTCTATTTATAACTATATATATATATTTATATATAAAATATATATATATACATATACATATATATATATATATGTATATATATTTAAGAAAATGGGTCGTTCATTTCAAATCATTGTATTATCAAAAATTGAAAATAGAAGCCTTTATCACTGCAAACTTAATTATTTTTTAAAACTTTATCTTATTAATTTCGAGAATAATATTCCATCATTAGAGTTGACCAGTATTGTGTCATTTTTTTTTTCATAAAAAAAATAATTAATCTTGCATTGATAAACGCTTCTATTTTCAATTTATATATATATATATATATATATATATATATATATATATGATTGTGTGTGAGTGTGTGTGTGTCCACACATATAAAAACATACATAATATGTGTTTATAATAAAAAGTTATTTTCACTATTTCATTGACTTTACTAGTCAATGAAATAGTGGAAATCACTTCCTGTAAAAAACGCAGCATATAAAGCCTCCTCTTTATATGTGTTTCCGAAAATATGCATTTGCTTCGTTAGCTTTGAATATTTATTACTTTTTATCTTACTTGTAATCTTCTTCTCAGACACTGGACTAATGTTCACTCTCACGCTCATATCTACTCCCACTGCCACCCATGTTGACCGGAAAGCATTCGTAATAGGACACATAGATGGCACCGTCACTATGTGATATTTCTATCTTTCTACTCGATCTTATCTACTTTACATTTTTTACCTAAATTCTCTTTTTTTATACTTTCATTTTTGTCGTTTTTATTGGCCATTTTAAACACCTTATTTTACATTCTACGTTAACGGGATAACAGATTAACTGTTAATACATGAATAGTTTAATTATAGAACCATATGATTCACGTAATACATATTACCTGGTGACGTCGACTATATTTAACTACTTATTTATTTTTCTTCTTTCCTTTTTCAGTAGTGCCTTTCAGAAATTCACAATCACATAGATGAAAGGTACCTCTTTATTTCATTATGAAGGCATCCACTTCACATTCTGGCAATATCATAATTTGATTTTTCGAACATTATGCACACTTCTGAGTTATTAACACAAAATTTGCTGAATAATGTTCGTTTACATTTCTTAAATATACACATTTATAGTCCACAAAAACCCGTAGTAAGTAAAATTCAGTTCTACATGGCAGTGATCTGAAGGTTTAAGGTTCAATCATCAGTGCGGGCGATACAAAGAATTGCGAATTACTGAAGACTTTTTCCCAATCATGGCAGATGGAACAAGACCATGCTACCCCCGTGGATTTAATAACGGATTCTGTTTGAAATTTCGTCCAGATTCCTTAGTACGACAGAAAGATTCCCGAGTTCGACAAGGTACACCTGAAGAAGGTCGTAGGTTACATCGGCCGAAACGTTGTGATAAAACACTCTAGATGAGAACAGTAGTCCGAATATACCAAATTCTACAAATTATCACATCTCATCTAAAAAATTTCGAAACACATATTCATGATGCTGTTTTATTTAATTAATTACATTCTTATAAATTATTTCGCACAACATTCATTCAATAACACACCTTGGATTCTCGACCAAAGCCATATCTATTTACTCATTTATTTTCTATTAGCAAACTTTATAACGTATCTATTTTATAAGTAGCAACACCTTTATTTTGAGTCGTAGTACTTCCTATCGATGACAGTCTGTTACATTCTTGACATAACGGAATATATTCCCTAGTGCATTGCTGATATTTCTTAATCATTCCAATAAGCACCAATATTCACTACTGAAAATTCATTCATTGAATTATTTCTACCAATACATTTTTTACTTCGATATAATGTTTTTTTTCCTATTGATATTTTATTTATCTGGATTTGTAAAATTATTCCTTTGAACCCGAGACTTTTGTCTGTTATTTTTGTATACTTATTGTTTCTATACTTTTCTGCCCTATCCCTTTCTTTTCTATTTCTTTATTTATTAGTTCTTTTCATCATTGTTCATTTTTTATACATTCTATTTTCTTTAGTTTTGTTATTTATTGTCTTACTTTTAAATTTCATCTTATCTTTTGTCTTAAAAAACGTTCCGGTGCTTCTGTAATAGAGAGCCGAAAACAAGTTTTTATTGTCTTATAGTGTTGGAGAGGTAAGTAAGGGGCAGGTGACTTTTACTACGATTTTTAATCAAGATTTTCTCTGAAATTATGAACATGGATGTTAACACTTTCAAGTTCGAAGATATACTGTATTTTACCGCAGACAGTTAGGGTTAGGGTTAGGGTTAGGGGTAGGTTTAGGGTTAGGGTTAGGGATAGAGTTATTATTAATTAAATTTATTTAAATTACATTTTATGAAAATATATTGTTTGAAAGCTTGAGCTGTTGTGAAGAGTTACCTGCCCCTTATTTACCTCTCCTACACTAAAAGACAAAAAACACTTTTTTCGGCTTTTTAATACATAAGACCCAACGTTCCTACTTCGCTTACATTCTCCTTGTCTTTCTTTGTCTTTTGCTTCTTTCATTCTTTTTTAATCTTTGTGTTAGTTTTACATCTTTCATTTCTTTCAAATCATTCTTTTCTTTATATTCTCATTCATTACGATGTTTCTTCATGCATTATTTCTGTTTTTTTTTAATTATCTTTCATTCATTATCTTATGTTGGTAATCGTCTAGATACGGTTTTAATGGTTTCCTCTCATTTCTTTGATCTCTTTCTATTACTTTCTTCCCGACACTTTCTTTCTAATCTTTTTATTATTTTTTACTTCTTTATTTTATCCTTTTATTCCGTTTCTTTCATTCTTTCTCTTTTCACATCTTTGCATGTTCCTCCTAGCTTTTTCTTATAATCTGCACACATTTGTATTTTTGTATTATTTTTACTACTTTCTTAATCTTCTATTTTTCTGACAAAGTGACCAGCCGATCTAACCTTCGACCTTCTTCACGTGCGTCTTGTCGAATCCAGAAATCTTTATATCGGATTGAGAATCTGTACGGAATTCCGAAGGAAATTCTTTACTTAATCCATGGAGGTAGATTTTTCTTGTTCCGTCAGTCATAACCAAGTAGAACTTGAACATATATGTAGTATTCTTGAACCATTACTCTCAGGACTACTGTCCGTTAGAACTAATTATACTTAGCACGTTTATACGTTGTGCCACCGATCGTTACAGACAATTCCAGTATGAATTTTAGGAGACCTAATCTCGTTTAAGATGTGTAGTCTTACAACTTCTGCATCATGTCCTCTGTTCCGTTTTGAGAGACCGTGACCACACTCTGTAAGGGGCGCTGGGCGTATAATTGTGAATCTAGGTGGTGCAATCTCTGACCACATTTTTCGTGAGTCGGCACTTTCTAATTCCAGTGGCAATTAGAAGTCCATGTGTATATATATATATATATATATATATATATATATATATATATATATATATATATATATATATATATATATATTAGTACTTCATGTAACCACATAACATATTATAAGGAGATATAATTTTTTATGTATCAGTTTTCAGTATTTACTTCAACAATATATATATATATATATATATATATATATATATATATATTATTTGTCGCTCCTCGAAAAAGAAGAGCACTGTATGTGTAGTATTAACACACCATGACGTCACTAGCTTTAAATTCATCGTTTTGTCCTCAAAAAAGTAGAACGCTCTAGACGTTATAGCCACCGATACCGTGTTACAATTATCACCATTTATTCGCTATTTAAAATTGGACGTGTGGTTAAGGCGTCGGAAATAAATACTCGTAATCCGGGGGTTCGAATCGCCTGACCGGTAGTGAATAGTCATATCTCTATGCTGATGAGTCCCGGTTTAAGGACGAAACGTCTACGTAGAGATAATAAAAAATAACGAATATTTTTATATAAATATTCGTTATTTTAAATATATATATATATATATATATATATATATATATATATATATATATTAATGTTTTCTAATATATACTTTTTAATTAATGTTTCCCATGGTGTATTATATTCTATATTACGTATACTAAGAAAGCTATTGTCGGCCAACATATTTGCTGCTCTTTTAGACCTCTTACTCTCCACCGTTTTTCTCTATTAATAATTTTTACTTCGTTTCATGATAGTTGATCGTTTTATTTTGCCCTTCACATTTTGTCAGCCATCTCACATGTATTTCTGTATTCTTGTTTACGTTCAGATTTTCTGGTTTTTTTTTATTCATTGGTTCTTTTTTCCTTCTTTTTGCTTTCCATTCTTTATTTTTTAAATTTTTTTCTATTTTAATGAAAATCTTTCGTTTTTTCGTTTTGCTAACATATTTCGTTTATCATTTGTTTCGTTTCTCTCGGAACCTTCATTCGATATTTCTTTACGTATTCATATTAATTCCTTCTTGTTTTCTCTCTTTTTCATTAGTAGTGTTTATATTATTTTATAATTTTCTAAGTCATGTTCCTTGGTTTTTTTTGTTCTATTTAGTTGTATTATCATTTTTTCTCATCTTTCTCCTCTTTTTCCTTTTCTTCTGAACGGACTACTTCGGTTTCCCCTTTCTTTTTATTTTCTATCTTTTTGACCAGTCTTTCTAGTCTCAATTTATATTCATTTTCTTGTTAAGACTCTACTTCTCTTTTTCCTTCTTTCACACGTTTGTTCTGCTTTCCCCTATCTCTCTCTGTCTTCTTATTTTCATTGGTATTATTTTCTTTTTTAGCTTTTTGTCTTCTTTAAAATCATTTTTTCTATTTCCACGTGATCGAACTTTTTTTTTAGTTCATTATCTTTCTTTCGCTGTATTTTCACTCATTTTAATATAGTTTGTATATGTGGCTTGTAAGTGTTTTTTATTTATTCGTCAACACATAGTATTGTTAGTTTCTATAGAAAACATAATTAATCTTCCTTTAGTTATATTGGATTTTCTCCGACAGGGCTTATTCGACTCACTCTACTAAATATGAACGATGAGCAGGCCCTACATACAAGAGACGTTTTTGAAAAATAGCCGTCAAACTGGAAGACAGTCATAAAGTCTCTGAACATAAGAACATCGATTGCAGGTTCCGACCAGACGTCATACTACTTATACAAAAATGGGCAGTAGCCCATTCTAGTGTATATTAAGCTATTTTTTAAAACTACATATATATATATATATATATAATGTAGTAAATATCTATTATTTTTACCTAGAGACATCGATGTTTCATGCTTACGCATTCTTCAGTGTAGGGGATATTAATAAACGTCGGTCTGAGGGCACGAACCCGGTTTTACAAATTGCCACTAATTCGTAGTCGGGTGTTTTTCGGCTCGGCCGGCGTAAATTCGAATGACAATTAAGAGGGATTTAAATGTATAAACGCCAAATCGGTGGGCGCGTATAGTGAGCAGTGGAGAGTGCTTCAACAGCAACAAACAAGGGGGTCGGAATCTCGCTTTCATGTTATGTTTGCTTACTGTCAATGAATAATGTTGTCAAAGAGAACGATTACTTTTTACTTTAATAATTCCCATGGTAATAGGTATTTTATCGTCCACTACATGTGCTTGTATTTACTCCATATATATTAAGAAATCAACAAGAAAGCAGAAGCAACCATATGATATGCTCGATATAATATCTATTAATTGTTGTCTTATAAATCCTTGTTAATATTATTATTGATATTATAATTATTCGAGAATGTTATCGAAATGAGTATTGTTAGTCAATTCTAGTGAGCACCTATAATAATCCGAGAAATATAACATTTGACCTGTGTCTAATAAGCAAACGTCAATAAATCTGTACATTCCTTTTTTTTCTCCCGATCTATATCAAATGAGTATCATTTATCAGATCTGATCTGGCATAGTGTCTGAGCAATATGTTAACATATACTAAGTAGTCCATCCCTTAAAATTCTAACTAATCGCATTCACTATTATATTCGATAAGATTAGGGTGTTAATCGACACATATAACACGTAAATAATGTACTGTCCTATTTGGATTGTGTTGCTATGAGTCATTTTGCGAGAAAGTGCGTCCACATCACCGTCGCAATTCTCATGCTCAAATCTCACAGCGTAAAATTATTATGAAAACAAGTAGCAATAGTGATAATTTAGATAGAAAAAGAAACCACTCTGTATTCATGTTATGAGAAAGAAACCACTCTGTACTCATGTCATGAAATGAATAACTCTGTATTCATGTTATAAAAAATAAACCACTCTGATTCATGTTATAAAACAAATAACATACAATTATTATAAATAATATTAATATACTAGCAGGACTGCATATCAGATTTAAATTATTTGTTATTAGGCACGTATTATCATGATGCAGGTCACCCACTCAAAACATCACGAAACATTTCGGTTGACAATTGTATCAAGTTCTCATACGAACCCATAGTACGCAAAAACAACTATGCGTTGTGTTTTACTGCTACTAAATACTTAAAATGAAATAGTATAAATATTATCAAGTTTGTCTGAACACCGTGCATATATATATATATATATATATATATATATATATATATATATATATATATATATATATATGTCTAAAAGGTATCCGATCTTATTCCAGAGAAACATATTTCAAATACGTGACAACGTCAGGACTCTTATCCCCTTCAAAGTAGGCCCTTCATGCTTCCAGCTACTTAGCCCACCGATCAATCTACTGCCGGCAGCTATTCTGGAAATATTCTTTTAGAACGGTGTTCATCTCTGCTGTCGCATTAGATTCAGCAGGAGTTTGGGGAAGATGCGATGTGTTAACCCAAGGTAATGAGTGGCTCAACCGATTCAAAAATGGCTGCACATCAGCGGAGAGTGACAAACGGTCTTCAGTCCACAAATTGCTCGAAGTGCGGCTGTTGTTTAGAGGGTGCGAAAGACGAGAAGACGAGGGACGCGACGGCGCAGAAAAACAGCATTTCAAAATAAGACTTCTAGAGGTGTTTCCGGCAATGGGTGGATCGGTAAGCTAAGTGCGTGCAAGCACAAGGGGCCTTCTTTGAAGGTGATTAGGGTCCCAACTCTGTCACGTATTTGAAATATGTGTTTGGCCTAAAGGCAGATACGTTTTAGACAAGCCTTGTATATATATATATATATATATATATATATATATATATATATATATATATATATATATATATATATATATATATGCAAGGAGGAAAATATACTGGCAATATACCTCGTTATTTCTTGAGGTTTTACGTATTTTCGTGAGATTTATATACTTATATTACTTTTGTTGGGTTACTTTTTTGCTAATAAACTTATACTTCGGACTTGAATTCTATTATTTGAAAAACCGGAACTTTTTACAATGCGAAATTTTGAAGACATTATGGGGCATGTTTACATTTTATATCGAAGATAATAGTTTTTTCTCTACAAACGTTATATATTTTTATATTTGTTATATTTTTACATTTTCTAATATGTGCTAAAACATAATCTAATGTTACTGTGTTATCCCCATGATCTCCTCTGATGATAAAACTATGCATTTTTGAAAATCCATGGATTAAAAAAAAAACACTTTTATTTATATATTCCTTGTTTGAAATATTTTATGATTTAATAAATATTGTGCTTTTTCCTAATTAGTATTCTGCTCTATATTGTATATGGAGCATTTACTTGTCAAGATATAATAAAAATATCATTTGTATTTTCTCTTAATTTATATATATATATATATATATACATATATATATACATATATATATACATATATACATATATATATACATATATATACATATATATATACATATATATATATATATACATATATATATATACATATATATATATATACATATATACATATATACATATATATATACATATATATATATATATATATACATATATATATATATATATATACATATATATATATATATATATATATATATATATATATATATATATATATATATATATATATATATCAACCCCTTGTTGCCTACTATCGCTAGCCACGTTCAAAATAACGTACACTTTATTAGCAGATTCCAAAATTAGCGGAATTCCCATAGAAGCAGCACTCGTAACTATTAACGTTTCCGCACGTTACACTAACATCCACCATGACCGGGGAGTGCGAGGATGCGGTGATTTCTTAAACGACAGGAAATTTGCCAATCAATATTTGCAAGGAATCTGCTATATCATCCAATTCATTATGACTTACTACTACGATTTCCTATGCCACCATTTCCTATAAATCAAGGGAACTGAAGTGGGATACGAACATTGCCCCCATATACGCCAATATATTCCTGTTTTTACTCGGAAAATGAATTACCCTATAACTAATCGTTATACAAGTTCATTTTTGATGACGTATTGTATATGGACACACAGGACAAACACGTTGCTTTAATTCAACAGCTATATAAACATCTGCCGAGTACATGCGTGTTAACAATGGGCACTAGCATCATCCCTGTGCACCAAACCCACAGATAACCACAGGTATTTGGATTAAAACAGCAATCGTCCCAACAACCTAAGAATTACTCATCTACAGCTCCTGCGTACGCGTTAAACGCATCAACTCCAGCATGACAGAATGCAACAAGATTATCCTATTTATTTTGAAAATTGTCTAACGGAAAATATACCCATAAATTTATTTACATAGCAATACGTTTAACTTACAAAATAAAACAACCAAACAACATAATCGCAATGTCAATCGCCTATAATCACGACACATAAAATACTTTCACCAACTAACCAATCATGTTATCCCTGTTCAACTCAGGTAAAATACAAACGATAACACAAACAGCTTATCTATTGGTTATCCTTGAATCATCAAACACGAATCCACAATCTTACAACTACCTAAGTAATCTACAATACAATAAACCCTATGTAAAGTCTACAAAGATATAGTCACGGATCCTTCAATCACTCTATTAAACTCACATACTAGACTTGAACTCAGTTCCGCCCTAGGTTCAACAACTATAAACACCTGAACAGGGACAAACAACAGCATTCACATGTAGCACAGCATTACAATTTACTAGATCACTCAATAGATAACATACATTGCATATTATTAACCACATACTTCTATTCTGCAGAAATACTGTAAAAAGAAAAAAAACGAAAGTAATTCACACGCAACAGACTTACACACGGGTATCGTAATTCTGAGCTCTAACAAATCCACCACCATGTTTTCACCCCTAAACACCTTACTAATATAGAAGTATACCCAACACATAAGACCAAAAGATTGCTAAATCATCTAATTTCCCTAACACACACCACACTAACACGAACAATTAGATATACACATTAAATTGTTAGTGAACTACACAACAGAAACTGAAAACAGACTTAAATTATCTTTCTAAGTAGACAAATAGACACAATATAAACATTTTAATTTTAGATATAGATCCTCAGAAAATTCCGTCGTTAATCCCCCCCCCCCAATAAAACCAGACTAATTGATTTAACATTTGTATTTCGTCTTTTTGTCTTTCTTGTCCTTCTTTGTTTATTTAAACAGAGAAACAGACCAGACATGTGTATGAACGCTTATACATCACACCGGAATATGCCCATGCGGCTAGATTCGAAAACATTAAATTGGGTTCCCCTACTATTTTCAAAAACTCTGTACACATTTTATAGAAGATTAGAAAAGGGAATAGGCTTGTGCCAGTTGACACGGTTAAGATTCGAATAAAAATTGTTGTTTGGGATAAATACAATTTAGGCGCGCAGAGTGAATATAATTGTATTGGCGCGTGACAAATAAAAAATAACGCCCACGCAAATTCCGATGTGGCCTTATATATTAAATCAACTCAAAACGAGCGGACGTAATTGGGAGTCCACCACGTGATATTTCTGTCCAATGAGATTTCTCCAAAGACATATTTTTCTAAACTTTTCTCTTTAAGCTCGCTGGGGCCTATCCAAATAGTATTTACGCACACACAAACATCAAACTTTCTCTTTCAACTGACTTTTCATCCGGAGGTTAGACGCATCTTACTATCACTCTTCCATTTCACCCTTCGCGCGCTTCATACAATTTCACAGGCGAACATTGCCTATTGCCTCTTTTAACATTTTATAACAAATGAACATTTCAACAAAAAAAAAGACATTCTTCTTTTTACTTACCATGAAACTAAAGGAAGGACTCATGAACTCATTACAAAAAGAAATATATTCTATTTGTTAATAGTTTATTTCAGTAAATAAACTTCCGTTGATTTTGCATGTAAATCTCATTATTATTATTTTTATTTGTGGAGGAAGTTATCACCAAAAAAAAAGGTATGACGACCCCCACAGGCTTCAAGAAAAAAGAAAACGAAAAAAAGTAATTAGGATTTACATTGCTTCTCAAACTGTCCAACCTACCCACAACGAAATAGTAAGTTATACATTTACTTATTCATTTTTTCTACAGGTTAATTCGGGAATAACTATTTAGAATCTCTTATCATCGATACTTAATATAATTTGTAACAAAATGTTTTGATATCTCAGTTACTTTAGATTCTTCCCGTGTATAATTATATAAGCATTGATATGTATTATGTATGTATGTATGTATGTATATATGTAGGTATATATGTATGTATGTATTTATGCATGTATGTATGCATGAATGGATGCATGTATGTATGCATCTATGTATGTATGAATGTATACATGCATCTATGTATGCATGTATGTACGCATGTATGTATGTATGTATGTATGTATGTATATCTACTTTCTTTCTAAATCACGAGAATAAATGGTTGCCTTATAACGACCTTCTCATATTTCAAGTATATCATGCATTCTGGTAAACCTGACCTACTCTCTCCCCCGGATAGTTGATAAATCAGTATATACATTTCGTTCAGATGACAACATTTGCACATTTCTTTGCTCTGGTCATCATCCTATTAAAATGCCACTAACGTAAGATTTGGATATTTATGAAAAAGATTCACACCGTAGAAAAATTTTATATAATAAAAATTGTAAAAAGTTAAAAGAACATAAACATATTATAAAAATAATCAAAAAATAAAATACCTCCTCCTCCCCCCCCCCAAACAACTATAAGTATAAAATGTAAGACATTTTCAGTAGTATCTTTTTCTGCTAAAGTTCTGAGTTTAAGTAGTTGTCATATCGGAGAGTGGTTATAACTGGTGAAAAAGGTATCTATAAATAATAGGGAATATATAACTTTAGTCACAATAGCCCTCAGACTGAGAGAGAGAGAGAGAGAGAGAGAGAGGGAGAGATAGAGGGAGAGAGATAGAGGGAGAGGGCAGTAGTAGGTACAGACATATGGAAGATTAATATTAGCAAAGCATCACTTGACCATTTTAACGTAGTTCTTCATGTTACCCACAGCCTAACATAAAAAAATCATCCAATAATTTATAGTTCATAAATTGACATTGACAAGAGTTATAGAATATTTATTATTATTATTATTATTATTATTATTATTATTATTATTATTATTATTATTATTATTATTATTATTATTATTATTATTATTATTATTTGATTGCAGCAATATATACATGTATATATATATATATATATATATATATATATATATATATATATATATATATATCCTCGCTTGTTGAATGATTTGGACAAGTCAGAAAGGCAACATGCAAGGTTTGAAGTAGTTTATTTGTCTACTCGTTGAATCTTAGCCTCTTGCGTGGTTATAAACAACCGTCACTGGAGGGAATGTACAGATAAGGACAGGAGAGATAGACAGAAAGAGAGATGTAGGGTGCAGTAGGGGTGAAGGAGTCATTGGAAATAAGAGGAAAAACAACAGAAAAAAAGGGTGAGATGAAAATACAACGGCCGCGAAGGAGAAGAATAGACAAATGAGGAGAAGAACCAGACGAAAGGAAGTAACGAAGAAAAGGTAGAAAATACGCGGAAGAGGAAGACGAAGGACAAAAAAGAACAAGAAACATCGTCAGACGAAGAAAAAATGACGACGAAAAAAAAAAATGACGACGAAGAAAAAAAAATGAATTTATCAAAGAAACAAAATGCCCAAGAAAGAAAATATGAAAAATATTCTTAGAGTTCGGAAGCCACGAATCTACAGCCAGGAAATGAAAAAGGTTAAAAACTATGAAAAAAAAATTGCCTTAAACATAGACATTTCCCCTTGACATTACATTTTCAGCGATGTGAGCACACACGTGTACACATAGACGCAGAGACACATAAACCCATACACACACACACTCTCACACACACACACACACACACACACACATATATATATATATATATATATATATATATATATATATATATATATAATCCGAGTATGATATAGATCCACATAGTATAAATCCAGGGGAGTTGAACCGGATTCATAAGAGTACTCAATAAAAATATAGAGCATAAATATGAATCATAATTTATTTCATTTTGACTACAAAATTGATTTTGTTTCACGAAAGCAGTTTGAATGGACTCCCGATCTCAGGCCTCGTTATTTCGAGGCCTGATGACAATATACATATGAAACTAAGATAAGTAAAAAATTCTTACGATTTCCCTCGTTTCTGTGTAGCTTACTTTCCGTATGTATAGTTTAATACTACTACCAAGATTAACTCACATATTGAACACTGTTTAAGTAAATATTAATTTATATATATATATATATATATATATATATATATATATATATATGTGTGTGTGTGTGTGTGTATGTTTGTGTGTGTATATATGCAAGATAACGTCTTCATTGAAATTTAATCATTTTACTATCGGGGGATCCTGCGTAAGTGTTGTTGGCTTTCTGTCTATTCCATTAACTTCATGCACGACTTGTCATCTTTATATATGACTTTCATTGTGGTTTCTGAAGATGGGCGTGTAATTACGTTTTACTAGATCATGTTGTCCGCTGTGAAACAATAGTAAGACCATCTTTAATTCTGCTAGTATTTAGATAACTGTTATATATATATATATATATATATATATATATATATATATATATATATATATATGTATATATATATATATATATATATATATATGATTATTTTTATTTACACAGCCATGTACACAATCTGCGACACTGGCATGTCGATGTTATCGACTAACAGTTATTATAAACCGATATCTCATCAGGCAGAGTTAGAATCCGATCTTAACCTTAGATCATATTTGGTAAGCTATTCTTTGGATTACTACCCTGTGGATGTTTTACCTGGATTATATATATATATATATATATATATATATATATATATATATATATATATATATATATATATATGTTTATAAATACCTAGCAACTTATAGTATAAGTGTATATACATGAAATAATAACACTGGTTAACACAATATTTTTGGCAGGCAAAGTAAGACTGGTTTCTGGGGTTTTCAAGGGCGCTGAATCCGAATCTGACATTAGTTTTTTCAAATTGGCTCTAGTTTTTGAGTTATCACAGGGGGGTCGTTTGTCTGAAATCACCCATTCGCGACCATAGCTAAACGTACAAAAAACAGCTAAATAGTGCATAAATGTCAGATATTGATTTTTATGATGATCTTAAACCACAAAGACAGTGTAAAATATCAATCTAACAAGTTAAGTTAGATATAACATCATTTCATTTATCCTATAACTGAACACTTTTCATAGATTCCGAGGATATACAAAAAATTTGCTAAAAATTTGCTGAATTTTAATTCTCCAAGTGAAAAAAAACATTTACATAATCAGTTATATATCATAAATTAATGCAAAGCATTATACACTAGATTCTTAGTTACAATGAACACACAAAACAATATTTTATTCACAAAACTAAAATTGACGTTTATACGATTTTCGCTTGTGAGCAACTTTTGGGCAGTCTCTCAAAAGGTTCCAGCAGTAGTCTGCCATCATGTGCTCATCCCATTTGCCTTGATACCTCTCTTCCATTGTTTTGATGTCTTGATGGAATCTCTCTCCCTGCTCCTCACTGTAATCACCAAGATTACCAGGAAATCTGTCGAGGTGGCTAAACAAGAAATGAACTTTAATGCTCATATTTGCCCCTAGTTTTCCGTATGCAGTAAGCATCTTACGGACCAATTGCTTGTAATTGTCAGCTTTGTGATTTCCCAAAAAGTTTGTCACTACATCTGTGAAGGACACCCAAGCATTTAACTCAACCGTGTTCATATGATTAGTGAAGTCAGAATCCCTCATGAGCGTTCGAATCTGAGGTCCATCGAAATGCCACCTTTAGCTTTTTCGATGGAAAGGCATGGAAATTGCCTGCAAAAGTACTTGAAGCAATCCCCATCCTTGTTCAACGCCTTAACAAACTGCTTCATGAGCCCTAGTTTTATGTGCAATGGAGGGAAGATGATTCTATCCCTGGGTACCAAAGGCTCATTGATGACGTTGGCTGTGCCGACTTCGAGACTTTCTCGTTCTGGCCAGTTCTCCCTTCTCCAGTGCTGGATTCTTGCTCTGCTATCCCACAAACAAAAAAAGCAGGGATACTTTGTGTACCCACTTTGCTGACCAAGCAGAAAATTCACCATTTTCAAGTCCACACAAATCAGCCATTTATGAGTGTTGTAATTCAGCTTTTCAAGAACAAATTTGATAGCATCATACTCTTCTTTCATCTTGGTAGAATGGCCAATTGGTACAGGAGCAAACTTATTGCCATTGTGCAAAAGTACAATTTTTAGACTTGCTTTCGAGCTATCTATGAAGAGACGCCAATCTGCTGGGTCATATGATGAGATCCCCATGCAGTTAAGAAGTGCAGAAACGTCATTACAAAAGACCAGGTCGTCTTCTTTAGAAAAGAAACGAAGCAAGCTGCCTTCCCTTGTCCTATAGTATGTTACTTTTGTGCCAGAATCAAGAATGTTTTTCTCTTGGAGTCGTGATGCAAGAACTTCAGACTGCTCCTTCGACAAACAAAGGTCTCGCACTAGGTCATTAAGTTCAGATTGATTGAAAAGCTGAGGGCCATTTGAGGGTTCTTCATAGTCACTACAGCTATCATCACTTGATATTGAAAGATCAGCTGGAATCTCTTCGGTTTCATCGATTTCAGGCAAACTGGTGAAAACAGGCACAGGTACATCCTCAGAGTGCGCAACAGGACGGATAGCAGAATCCAGGCTCGGATACTGCCAATTTGCTTTCTTGTGCTTGTTAAACCCCGTCATGTCATTGAGACAGAAGTAGCAGTCATCAAAATGATTGTTGGGCTCTCTCCACACCATTGGTACAGCAAACTTCAACTTCAGCTTACCATTGGTCCAACCGCGGAGACTTTCTACACAGGTTTTGCACACCATATGTGGGGCCCAAGACTTGTCTTGGTCACCAAGTATCATATCGAAGTATGCTTTGTACGCTCTCTTGACAAAGTCTGTAATATTCCTCTTTTGTTGTGCCATCATATACTGTCCACAGATGTAACAAAAGACATCCGGTTCATATCTGCAACATCTTCTAGAAGAACTCATTTTCTCTCTGGAACTCATTTTCAACTGTGGAATTAAAAAGAAAATTCTTAATTACTGTTTAATTTATACTGCAACTATATTTATGGAACATGTTATTAAGTAATTACAGTATATAATTATATAAAAATTCTCCCTATATAAATAATTATATAAAAATTCTCCCTGAAATACTTCAATATATACATAATCATTATAATGATTCAATAATATCAGAAAATTATTATTTACTGCTTCTATATTGAAGTATTTCAGGGAGAATTTTAGCAGTTTAGGCTTATTTGGGGCTATCAGTATCTTCTAAACTAGAACCGATCTGGCAAAACCAATGTTATATTCGTAATCAGCGACCTTCAAAACCCCAGAAAACACTCCTAGATGGTCTGCCAAAGAAAAAAAATAAAAATTTGTTGACCAGTGTAATCAATTGGTCCTGGTTTCGAATTACGGTGGGCCAAGCTACGCTGATAAATCGTAGAGCCGATTAAACACGTTACTGTGTATTTATATTATGAATATGCACACCTTCTGTTATGGGTTGATCACCTTAGTTTAACCAATGATTGTTTTCATTAAGTGCTAAAGTAATACTCTTCATTAACACGAATTAAGTACTTTCTGATCTGACTATCGGACATAAATGTAAATAAATGAATTCGCCTATTTTAATTTGAATCTCTCTGTACCTAGTAAAACAAGTGAGTGGTAGACACGACGAGGCACATATCTCTAGATGAATATATTTTACATATGTACAATGTATATATATACATATACATATATACATATATATATATATATATATATATATATATATATTTATGTGTACAATATATATATACATACATATATACAAGTATTTATATATACATATATGTGGATAGTAGAAAGTGCCACATCAATTTACTTCAGGCGGCCACGCAACTCTCGCTTGCCCCGACTTTGTCCTTTTCACCTAACATTGTATGAGCGATATTTCTTACAAATGGCGATATCTGCTGTTTTCTCAGATGGAGTAGAATGTGGAGATCTTTTAAATACTTTTTTCTATTTTCCAGTTGGCGTTTTATTAATCAGGGTACGAGCTGTAAACGTTTTAACTTGGCTGACGTTATAAGACTGATAGTCTAATATCCAGAGCCTTGTAGTTACTCCCAAAGAGACTGTCCTATTTGCGCGTGTATAATACAGTAAATGGTCGAAGCTACTTTACTGCAATATGGTGAATAGAGTCTGCGCTCTGTTGTACTGTAGCGCATCCCGATGTCATATTAGTGTCCTTTCTTTAATGGTTTACAACGATAATCTATTTGCTCACTCTCTATATTTTTGCCATCAACTCTTCTTCTGATTATATTCACATAACCCCATCATCAACCTTATAAGTATTCTTCAAAAAGGTAATTGTGCACCAATACATTTACTCCGCGCGGTGATCGCTACTACCAGGTCAACTCTCTTGGCGTTTTGACTAAGATCAAAGTGTAGTATCTGTTCCGATGGATACTGCACCCCATACTGGTGTTGTCTTGGCCTTCGGGTCTTGATTTACGCCGGTCAATGGGTCTGTCCTGTGCAGTTCTGGAAGGTCCACATTCACAGGCTTTGCCTATCCTCTTTGGGGAGGAGTAAGTTTATTGCTTACTGCCTGAGGCGCCCCTACCGGGAATGCCGACGGGGCTACCCAGGCAATTTTTAAACCCCACTTTCCCGACCCGACCTTGGGTCACATCTTACTTGTGGGAGTAAGATAAAACTGGCCTTGTGCCTAACTCCTGGAGAGGAATAAATCAATACTACCAGGTCAAATTTACCAATATTAGATGTATGTATTCCAAACCTCCACTGATTAAAACCCATTGACATTAGATTAAATTTGGCTCATACGTGTGTGAAACTTACATCGTCTCATCAATTGCTATACAATATTTTTACAATATTCAAGCTGATTCTAACACGATCTGTAAACACGGCTGTCAATATCGCTATGGACTTGGGATTTGTGCTTTCATCAGGGACGGTTTTTTATGTAGAAAGGACATCTCAAATGAAGAACCTAAGTTTCTTTTTATGTGTTTCCGTGTTGTTCTGATTCACAGCATCTCTTTCATATTTGCATTATAAGTCCCTCAACGATAGATCTACTGTAAAAAAATACAAGATATTTTTTGTTATATTCCTGCTAAACTGCATATCTGTAGTGCCTTAATATTTAAATTGTAGAACATCTCTTCTACTCAAACAAGAATTGTTATGTTTTGCAGACCGTCTTAATTTTTTACTGAAGAAATTCCTTGAGCAGTGTACGACTACTTGTCTATCTCTTTTGAAATCCCGTTGACTTAGTTATCTCCATTAAGATCGGATCAAAATTAAGCACGATTCCAGATGTCTTGTTCTAACATAAAGTTTATCGACATTAAAAATTATATAAGTATATCTATATATCTTTCATCTCTGACATTCGTCGATACTATTTTTATTTAAGAAAGTGTTCTCTGTCGAAAACAATATATATATATGAGTGGTTAACCGCCGGTATTGAGGGTTTTCTACGTTGTCGAAAACAATATATATATATGAGTCGCCGTTTCTACTCACTATAAAATATTCAAATAGAGATCAAACAGACACACACTTGACTATCCAGATGTCCTTGCTAATGCAAAATTACTTTATATTTTTTCAATCTGTTTGCAACGAACTTTGCTTCTAATCCCACTCTTCCTTTGGCAATCAGGGTCACCTTCTTTAAGAATGTCCCTATAACAGAAACTACTTCAAGCGATATCCATATATCTGTCAGATGTGTTGTGAAATTAGCAATACTATTAATGCCACTAAAGAAACTTGTCTTAACAACATTCCAGTCATTATGCTTAAAGATTATCTGCTGACAGAACTTCCCGCTTTCTGTATGCAACGATTCAAACGCTGCATAAAGGAAGCTTTCGTCTGGCTGTACAGTATATACACCTACTAGTTTTCGGTTTTTTTTCGTATCAGTAGAACTACATCAGTCTCCTGTTGTTTATGTGTACATTGGTTAATTTTGTAATGAATCAAGAAGTTGTAAATCACCCCAACAAAAGCAATCTACTTTGTGACAAGCAAAATGAATTTCGTCCTACACAATCAACTGCTGAGGTGATAAGTGTTGAATATAATGGATATAGTGGCTTTATCAACGAGAGATTTGTTACTTAATAATGACCCAATAGATTTGCTAACTTTAAACAATTCCATCTTCATAACTGACCATAGATTTTCGATTGCAATAAGACAGGGATCAGAATAGTTGGTAGTATGAAAACATGAAAACAATTGCAGGGGCTAGTCATTCGTTCACCATCATATCATAAGCTAACAGCAGAAAATGACTAGCCCCTGCAATTGTTTTCATGTTTTCATTTCTTATAAAAATATGAATTTACAAGGTAGAAAACAGACAAGTAGCCTTTTTCAAGGCAACAATTGTCACAGTAATTCTTGACATTTCATAAGAAATAGGTACAAAATAAGTACAATTTACAGTAAAGGAATGGCCAGTTGGTCGAATGTTTGGGCAAGGCATTTGCATAACCACAACAGAACAAGTTCATGAACGGACCAAATAACATTTCTTGTCAAGAACTAGTCAAAGGTAACTTCATCATCATCAAGATCTGATAGTTGCTGCAGTGGAGGCCTTTGTAATTACCACACAAGTTTGAAAAAGTCAATGCCATGTTTCCTGCAACTCCATCTTGCTGCAGACACTCTAAAGTACAGTTACATAAATATAGCCAACAAATGTACAGGACCAACTGGCAAGTCAGTCTGGATTGGTTGTAATTTACCATCTGAAAGTTTCCATATCCACTTGTTAGGTTTTAGCTGGTTTCTACATTTCTGAATTTGGAAGTAAACTCGAAGGCTGTGGAATTTCTTAGGTTGTTTGTGGCAATGATTTGGCTTTAACATACTTTAAACTTTTTGCAACCTTTTCCATAAAGCGTCTAAGTCGGAGATGATTGATGTTTTCCCCATCATTACCATTGTACAGGCACAATAAAGCGTTCTACCCAGCTTCAATAACCTCTTCTGCACTGCTATCCTTGCCAAACACTTCTGCCAGTTTGAACAAGTTTCTATTGTGTATGACCTTTCGAAGGAATTTTTCCTTCCCTATTCCATAAACACTGGATGTAGAATCACAACCCAGTAGTGCATGGATGAAAATAATGTTCGAACCGACCACATCTTCCCAAAAATCCTCATTTCTTTAATGTTCGAGACTTTCAAACTTTTTGCACTATCCTTTGGTTATGGTGTGAAGAAGATGTTGTAACAATCATCTGTATTTGCATGATAACATAGAAGAACCAATAAGTCAGTGTCATCTGCTATCAAAATGGATACTCCTGTCTGTGCCAGTTCTAGAGCAGTCTTCACAATCAATACGTCAGCGTCTTCGGATGCATGGACTACTTTACACGATTCCTTTTCCCAGCAAGTTGATAAACAATTGTTTGTTTTCTTGATTAGCTAGGAAAACGTCCCTTTTTAATGTGAACACCATTAAAAGAGTCAATGACATATATACCCAAACAGATACCACTGCTCGACGTCGGTGAGTCGCGTCTTTAATTGATGGACCACTTTAATACCCATCAAAGAGAATGCATGCTTTTCCGTATCTAGTTGTGATATATCTGCGGTATTGGACACATATCTAATCAAATGTGTAACCTTTTTGCTATGGGAGGCGTTGAAGTAGTTCTCTACCATCTAAGAGAAACTGTGGGTCTGAAGACTGTGGGCCTGATTGTACAGGGGAAGTCACTTCCCATATTGCGTCTGCCAACGCCGTTTTTTTGCCTCTCGCGGTAGTTCGAAATAATCAAAAAGTGCAGGTGGGTAACCACAAAGTTCATACTGGAAATGTTCTTGCTGCTGCTGAGTTGACGGTTCATTGGTAGATAGAAAACACAGTCTCTGGAATAGGAGTTGTGGATCAGTTTCAACTGCTTCATATTTGCTGAGCGAAACTTTTGACCCGAGTGTAATTGCCTCATTCTTTTTTTTAAATTGTACTCGTGGACATTTTTTCAACCATTGAAGCTATGATTGCCTCTCCTATGGAGTTTGCTCTGTCCACATTCACCTTTTTGTCTCCAGTTACTCCATTTGAAATGCTGTGAATGGACGGATCTTCCGTGAAAGGGTGATATGTCTGGAGAAATGCAAGGCGCTTGTATGTATCCCTCACATCTCGCTCTTTTCTTGCTGAAGTAGCCTCCTGGTGCTGATAACTAGTGTCATAACGAATGCATGTCATAACGAATGCATGCGTGTTCTTGCATTGTAAACTTGATGTCAGCGCATGCTGGCAGTGGATAGCGTCTAAACCAATCGTTGAATTTCGTTCATTCCTCTGCTATGAGTAAGACCTCCCGACGTCTTCATGCTTCTCATTAGCACCTGCTCAATAACCAGATCCGTCGACAAGCCAGCCAAGTAGCGACCACTCCGTCAAATCACATAGAATCCTTCAGAGAATATGTGGTACACTTCAGAATGGCTTTCCGGTATCCCCTGCATTTGCTGCAAGTACAAGTTGTCCGACTTTGCATATATGATGTGTCCTGCTGCAGCGAATATTGGCAGCATTTTCCTTACAGCGTCCAGGTGCAATTCCCAGTTCCCGGTGCGCTCTGCTTTGATAAACAATGACAGGATCTTTACAATATCAAGGAATTGACTCCACAACTTAGCTGTTCGCTGGTCAACCATCGCATCCATAATATGGCTGATTCTCCGGGCAATCCTTGTCATAAACTCTGATGACAGAACATTATTCAATGACTCAGTCATATCAAGAAAACCTTTCAATAGCCTCTGGGCTTTTCTCAGGTCTTCCTTTCGATGAAACGACTCTTCTGCATCAGTTTTGGGTTGGTTATTTTCAGTGACATGTGAAACTGGCAAATCATAGGGTTTCGCTAACAAAATAGCATTCAGAGCGGCATCAACTAAGAAGTGAGCACGAATGGCTCTTGCACTTGCTTTGCCACTTAGCATATGCTTGACTGTGTTTTCAGCATACACAAGTTCAAAAAGTTCTTGCAATCCAGAACCTGTCTTCAAATGACCAATTAACCCTAGAAAGCTCATCTGTGTATGGAGCCCACAAGTCGGAAAGCCAAGTCGCATCATTGCTTTGTATCAAAGTGGTTGATCGAATGTTAGAATTGGTGTAATCTTGTTTTTCCTGGCTAAATCACTAATGTAACATAACGTTCACTACACGCAGGTTTGGTTACCAGGGTCCATGTCGATTATTGGCAAAACAACTGTGGGTGATTTCCCAGGATATGTGGGTTTCTGCACCGACTGCTTAAGGCCTGATCATGCGGGTCTGGATGTATTAGTGAAACCTTCCAAAGAATGTCAGCATTAGCAGTGGAATCGACAACTTTCTTAAGCTGGAGCTTTTTAAATGTCACTGGGGGTTTGTTGGTGTACTGTGAATCTAGGTACTTGATGTTGATCTTCCAACCTTTATTATATGTTCTGAAAGGACCTGAATCCTTGGAACTGGTTTTGCTTTAACTTTCCCGGGCGTAAAAGATGCTATGACACCTATAGCGTGGAATGTGTTTAATCCATCAATACTCCTTACATTATGGTCCACATTATAAGCTACGAAATGCACAAATTCAGTTTCGACAGGGATGAGAGTTTCTGCGCCATGAACAAGAGCAGCACTTCTTTCGAATTCCTGGACTTCCGAGTGAGATGAAAAGAAACCCAGAGTGTCAATTAATAATATCGATCTAAACAAAACTGCAAAGGTGTAAGGTGAACTCTGGGTCTAGAAGCCTGCATTATCGCTTGACCAACTGATGCAAGTTTCAAGTCATTGTCTTGGCCTGCAAATATATTCCTGAGAAAGATCAATAATGTTTTAGAAACATATTAAAAAATCGCATCCTGTTCAAGATCATTCTTTAGACGGGTAATATTTTGAACTTGTCTGGATACCTTTAATGTCATTTTTGATAAGTTTGGCTGCCGTGGTTATAATCATTATGGCCTCTGATTCTGAATTGTTTTTTGAGCGGCTCTGGACATAGACTTCATGGAAATTACATTTTGCTGTACTTAAGAATTAATGTTTCCTATTATTTTCAGTCACAATGAATTTTGACTTCACATTTTCTAACAATCGAGATTTCATGTATAAGAGACTGTGGTTCAAAGCCAGTGTCCTAAAAAATTAATACCATTTTTTAACATGATTGATTATGGTAAGTTGCTCCGCGTCATTTTCTGAATATATTTTGCAACTTCCAGAAATATGTGCTTTATCTCTGAATCTTCAGGTCTACCTAGTTTTTGTTTCTTAGAAGAATCAGCAGATGAGAATACCTTAGGAATGTTTTTATTGGAATCAAAGTTTTCAAAAAATGTTCTGTTATAACGTGCTTCTTCTGAAACAAGATCAGCTACATAACCTAGATTTCCTTTAACAGTGGATGCCAAGCCATAAGTTTTTTCGGACTTTCTCACAAACCTTTAACACCCTGTCCTTAAACTCAATAGTTTCCACATGTGAAACATCAACACCTCTTTTCCTTCTATCAAATTTTGATCCAGAACCACACAAAAGACAATTTTCTTTAGAGTTAAACACACACAAAGAGCGGCTCGAACGGGGTAGCATTTCATCATAAGTGAACCTGTTTTTAAAGTCAATTTCTATGTATTTGAGCTAGATCCAACGCTGTCTGCATTTCTTGTGAAGACGTTGACTAATCTGAATTATGACTTTCTCTCCACGTTGTTCAGAAGCTCTTTTAATGGAATCGATGCCGTACTGGCTGACGATGAATGTTTCTTTATTACTGAACAGTTAATTGTTGCAAATAGCACACTCTTCAGCATCATCGGTACTTCACTTTGACCAACCTGAAATTAGAATATAACAGAATATAAAGCTTCTGCAGTAATACATCAAAAGAGACAAACATTAAGCATGAGAGGATATAATAATATTTCACTTCATAAAAACTCTTGGTTTTATCCAATTTTACATTACTACATTTAATATTTTTGAGAATGAATTTACAGAAATTCAGTTGAGATAGGGCAGGTAAGAATCGGCGGCAATCTTTAAAGATGGCGCCCGTTGACCTCTTTCCACAAGGCTAATTTTGGTAAACTATATTTTATCTGAAGGAGATGTTATTCATTCCGAATATACAAGTTAAAAACCTTTGTTAGCAATTTGTTTGAGGTTCACCCACATTCTGAGGGTCACAACATTAAGAACATGACATTTTCCGAGAAATATTATCAGCAGCCAGCAGTTATGGCAGACAGTCCCTCGTCCGCACTAATTTTCCCACTTTACTTTTTGTTACTCTTTTTTCTTTTACATTAATTTTGTGACGCAAAGCTGTTTTCAAACATAATATTGCCAAAGAGAGAAACAGAGAAAACAGGCGAGAGATTTATAAATACATAATTTACGTATTTAAAAGGAAAGACAAGTAATAGAAATATGAATACGAATGTTGAAGACGCAGATGGACGCATTGTTGGTATCCTCTTTTCCACCTGAAGAAGAAAGAAAATCGAGTAACTAAACGAAGGCGCATCGCGTTTACAATGTTCAGATATACAAACTGATAAATAGTTAAATAAATATATAGGTAAATAATACATCAGAGCGAGAGATAGAGAGAGAGAGAAGGAGAGAGAGAGAGATATAGAGAGATAGATGGAGGGTGCTTGGCGTACAGACAGAGAGAAAAATAGGGAGTTTCAGTAAGCGTGCGAGGTAATTCAATAAATAAATTGAGTTAAAGTAAAGTCGTGAAAGTACTTACTCGTGATGGGACAATCGTAAAATGAAAGCCTTTGCCGAAAGGTGGATTTAAATAGAATAAGTGGTCTAATACGATCAATAAGTAAGAAATACGATAGAATCACAACAGCGATAAATTGAGTAAGTAACACAATCAAAAGAATGCCATGTTGTAATAAACAAAATAAAGCGAAAAAAAATCCATGAAAACGCACGCATAGAAATAGCGAATAGATTGAGAAAAATCAAAGATTAATCTCTATATATAAAGTACATAATTGTCAGCGTGTATGTGCATATGCCAAGATTTCACTCTTTGCTCATCAAAGAGAGGAGTGGAACTCATAACAATTATGAATAACCGTACCTTAAAGATAGTCTATAAAAAGTATATTTGGACTAATATGGTCTCCGTCGAAACATTTATAGATTTTCAATATAAAATACGGATCTCTTATTTTAGGACTAATCACTATACCAGAGATCAGCTTTCTATCTTATGTTTACAAGAACACATTTTTTACTTTTAGTGGAGTTTTTTTCGAAATACAAATGCAAAGAAAAAAGCAAATCCTGAAAATTATTTCTTTTAATTCTCACTTAATACTAAACGTCTGATAATAAATAATTGAGATATTGGAAAACATTTCATTAAGGCTAGTCAAACTTACAATTACGTAAATTCATAAGTTAACATGGATATAGTCAGAAAAATGAGATGTTTCAATATAAGCAGCGGCCAGCATTTACGGCTGACTGTCTGTCGTTCACACTATTTAAAAAAAATTAAACAGTAGAAATGCAGTTTATTATCATTTTTATTTAGTAAATAATTGACTGTATAACACGTATTATTGTTTGATAATGGTCCTATGGGAATAGACATATCTGTTAGAAATCGTTGGTTTGACTTGCGCGAATTAACGCGGGGTGGACCCGGCATTCGAGTGCAGAATAGGGCCTGTTCTCACCGTGTGACAAGATCCCAGATCAAGGTTCAGTGTGAACCTGCGAGAGGCTCTGTGACCTCACGGGCCCTTGCGTGGTAAACAAAGGGGTCTGTAACATAACTCGTTCTTCGTGAGAAGCAAGTTTTAGTCAGTCTAGGTTTTGGAGGCGAACTGATGAGACGTGATTGTTACCATGTAAACTACAGCAAATAAGGGAAATATTTACTTAAGAAAATACAGACGATAGATATCCTTTCCCCCTCCATGAATGGTTAAGATAATAATTGTTAAGTAACTACGATAAAGTAGTGATTTGATCTCTCTCGAGAGAGACGTAGTGAATGTCTCCTAGCTGATTATATAACTAACGCTTCTAATGAAAAGAATTGAAAGTTAAACTGATTGTTGTTTGGTGAGTCGGTCAGGAAGCTTTTGTTGCAGACAATGGGCGGCGTGGTTCACGGCAGGAAGGAAAGAAGAAAGAATTCATCCGCTAGACGACATCGAGACTGCGACCCTCTACACAGCGAGGGAGAAATCTAAAGGTATGTAAACAATATATGAACTATGTGAATATGATGGTTTTAAAAAAATGACGAGTATTAAATGTGAACTGCCACGGCTCTTTCTGAGACGAGTATACGAAACAAGTACAGCCGCGACCCCAACAGTGGGATAATGCAACATTATGCCCAGAAATGGTCGATGAACAAACAAACTGACCAACACCTAGATAATAACAAAACATGTAAAACACGTTATTTAATTTCATTTAAGTTCTTCTTTCGTGTGAGTCAGATGATTCTGGTGTTGGCATTAGTTATCCCGATGTTTTTCATGTTAGAAATCTTTCTGGAAAGACATCCGGTACTTACGGGAAGGACCAGGAGAAGGTTGCCAACATCCCTAAGTCTTCAGTCCGTGTCGTTATCCACTTAATCACCGTCACCTTCCCTATTTAAGTTAAAAGGTAATAACATATTAAGACGTTATAACTTATTAAAACCATTTACCCTTTTATCCTTATTTTCAGTTGTTATCATTTCTTAATTTTATTGGAATGCAAAGACAGTTATACGCCCAGTCTTAATTTAATTGTTGCTCAGTCGTGTCGCGTGTAGTACATTGCGATGCGGTAAGAAAACAGGACAAGAATACAGGAAAGAAAGAACGAATGAAGAAAATAAAAGTGACCAAAAATAGACGGAAGACAGTATAAAAGCTTACCCTATTTTTTGGTTTTGATTTTATGTTGTTTTCGGACAACTGTACTCATGAATGCATTAATATTTGTATTACATTTTTGCGGAATGGTTTCAGTCCATTTTAAAAAGTATATCGTTTATTTACAGGGATGTTGTTCTTTTATTTAAATATAATTATCATTATTGTGTAAGTTGATTCGTCTTTAAGTACTGTACTCTGATCACCTTATCACATTGACGTTCATTTTAAAATGTATTAACTCATGTAGTGCGTTACATAGTAAACGACATCGTTACACAACGTATTATATATTAACTCATTATATTTGCATATATTTATGTATTATATATTAACTCATGTAGTGCGTTACATAGTAAACGACATCGTTACACAACGTATTATATATTAACTCATTATATTTGCATATATTAATGTATTATATATTAACTCATGTAGTGCGTTACATAGTAAACGACATCGTTATACAACGTATTATTGAGATTCTTTTTATTTTTTTATTTTACATTTTCAACAATGATTCCGATAAAGAATGTATATATATATATATATACAAAGTATTAAATTACTTTAACATAGTTGATAGCGACCCGAATGCTAACACTCCATGCGCTACTACACCGAGAAGGTAGATTCCTAGGGGTATTCTATTTACGCTTGACCTGAAGGGTCGCAGGGAAAGCATTAAACCTCTTAATTTAAGACAAATCGCTATAACGGAGAGATACGTCTACTCGATATTGCTGAGATTTAGCAAGTGGAAATAAAGGACAATGTTTTCAGTTTTTGTATATGACTCGACCTTGTATTCACCATTGGGGAACAGCTTATCAGCAACCACTTTACCATTATGCAAAAATGGGCTGGCCAATCTGTACTAAAGTGACTCATACAATAACCGGTAAATGATAAAAAAATCCAATTGTTTATGTGAACGCTGATAGCACACCTATACAATTGTTTCCGTCACGTTATGCATAAGTGTTTATAATATTAATCGCCATAATAATAATTTTATCAGATTGTAGTACATGGGGAACATCAGCAGACACAACCAACAGCGATCGTACCTAAATATGGGTAATGTGAGACAACAATGTACGATGAACTTAAAATAAAAGCCGTTAAAAGAAATATGAATTATTTGCAATATAAATATTAACTTTAATAAGAACAATTGTCCAGAGAAAAACAGTGCAAATAACGACCAGTCATCTTCCCAAAAATATAAAAGAGAAAAATACAGACATTAATAAAATAAACGTATTAAGCAAAATATAAGAGGGTATTATCTTTCACAATAGATAGAAGAAATATAAGCAAATATGTATGTAGATTGTAGAAGCTGACATCGGCAAAATTGCAGATAATTTTGTAAATAGGTTTTCATAGCTGATGACGCACTTCCGTTTCTAAAAGCGGAAGTGCGTTTGAGTCTATATCATGACGATACTCGTGATTGAACGCAATGAGAACACTCATTTAAACTCAGTTTTCTTTAATTTCTTCCTTATATGAGTATACTTATTTAAGTAAATAAAATAAATGCATATATATATATATATATATATATATATATATGAGGAATAAAAGCAACAATGTTTCAGACAAAATGTAAAAATAAAAATGGAATAAAGTATAAGCAAATCAACAACTAGCAAAAATAAACTCAAAAACACATATTAAAAAGTTCTAACAAAATATTTCAATTGTTTAAATACAATTATCATCAATAAGTAGCAGAACTTTAATTAAAACAGAAATTTGGAAAAAAATAGTCACATGTAATAAACAGTAGAAAGGGAGAAAGAAAGAAAGAAATGTTAAATAAGAAAAAGAAAAAGAAAAGGAAAGAAAGAACAAAATGAACAGTTAGCGTATACACGCCGATTGGAAACGCTGTAAGTTAATACAGTGGGGAAGAAAGATTAGTAGTAATTTAAAATGAATGACCACAAGAAATTAAACAAATAAAGAGGAGCAGGAGGAGGAGGAAAAAAAATTAATGTCATAGAAGTTATCCGTTATCATATTGATTTAGGTTCATTTCGATTAGAATCGATCTGGCAGAAGATGTAGCAATATTATAGAATCCTGTCTTTGAATAATTGTATTATTTAACGTAGGATTAAAAAAAATTCTATTACATTTAACATTTCTTTCTTTCTCACTTTCTACTGTTTATTACACGTGACTATGTTTTTTCAAATTGCGTTCTTTGTATAAATTTGAAAACCTTTATTTTTTTAATTAAAGTTCTGCTACCGACTGATGATGATTGTATTTTACAATTGAAATATGTTGGTAGAACTATTCAATATGTGTTTTTGAGTTTATTTTTGCTAGTTGTTAATTTGCTTTCCATTTACTTCATTTTTATTTTTACATATATATATATATATATATTAAATTAGGAGAGTTCATATTTTTTAAAACATCTTATAAAGAATTTCATAATAATAAATGAGTCTAAAAGCCTTGAAACATGTTTAGATGCGATATTTATTTATAAAAATCACATCAGAACAGATTTATTTTTCATTTTTACTTTTGCCCTTTGACTAATTATTCTGCTAGTATCCCTAGCTTGATCTTAGATTATAACAATTCCGTTGCTGTTGGTGATAATTATCCGTCAGAATAGGAAATAGGCGTGGTGTTTTTATTAACAGATTTCTCACTTTGTTAATATTAGGTGCCGCGCACGCACGCATATGTGTATTTAATTGGGTGAGTTAATGTTTTAAAGCATCATTTTTTAGAATTTAATAAATGAGGCTATCATTATATAAATCTTTAAAAAGATGTATATATATATATATATATATATATATATATTTATACTATAAATATTTATTTAATTAAATATTAAAGTGTCTTTTTACCTACATATTATATCGTACCGGCCTTTTTTACCTCATCAGTGTAGTTGTGGTGGTAGCAGGCAGTCGCATGGGATCGAACACAGTTTCTAAATTCAGGCTAGAATTACTAGAAAATCGCTCAGGACCACACGGCTACTGGCAATAAGCACAGACAGGAATTGAAATTAAGAAACACGGGGAGGACCGGGAAGCCTTATTGCTGCCAACAGTTTTCAACGCTCGTGCGGAACTCGCTTATACGTATAGGTGGATTACTATTTTATCTATAATATATATTATGTAAAATGATTTGGTTAGACATTTGCAAAATGTGTCTCAGTTTCTCCTATAAAAAGTTAGACTTTATATAAATTGATAGTATGTTTGAAATCATACTTATCATTTTTTATATTAATCCAATACATTTTACCCTATCTTGTCTATACTCCTCATTATTATTATTATTATTATTATTATTATTATTATTATTATTATTATTATTATTATTATTATTATTATTATTATTATTATTATTTTTATCATGATTGTTATTATTATTATTTTATTATTTTATCATTATTATTTTTTTTGATTATTTTTATTTTTATTATTATTATTATTATTATTATTATTATTAATATTGTTATTATTTTATCATTTTTATCATTATTATTATTATCATAATTATTATAAAAAATAATAATTATTAGAAAAATATAAATATTTTTATTATAATTATTATTTTTATTATTATTATTATTTTTAAAAAATATTATTGTTATTATCATTTATTATTATTTTTATTATTATTATTTTTATTATAATTGTTATTATAATTATTATTTTTATTATTATTTTTATTATTAATATTATTTCTTAAAAAAATATTTTTATTATTATTATTTTATTATTTGTATTATCATTATTACTAATAATATTATTATTTTATTATTTTTATAAATTAATTTTTTTTATTATTTTATTATTATTTTTATTATTTTTATTATCATTCATATCTTTATTATATTATTATATTTATCATTATTACTTTTATATTTTTATTATTATCATTTTTTTTATAATTATTATTTTTAAATTATTATTATTATTTTATCATCATAATTATTATTATTATTATTATTATTATTATTATTATTATTATTGTTATTACTATTATTATTGCTAGTTGTGTTAAGTTACATATTACATGCATTACACTTTAAACTAATAAAAATTTAACCGCATGGAAAGTGTTTAGGAAACAACATTTGAACATGCTCTTTGTTAAATAGAAGACACTTGTTAACTGGAAGTTATTTTATTGGTTCAGAAGCACAATAATAAAAACATAAGGTAACATGATTCTAAAATCAGTAATTTGCTTTCTCACTATAATGTGCTTTTTTTACAAAAAAAATAAAAGAAAATGACCTCATCGTTTATTTTAATAAATAAAACATAATGTTTACATAATTTTTAAATCAATTATTGTTTCAATTAAACAATTCTGAAGGAGACCGACCACGTAACACAAGTGTTCGTACTAATACTGTAACATTTACACCAACTATCAACAATACAACTATTCGTACGATTATTCCTACATCAACAACTACTACTACAATAATCGACTATTCATACTGCTATAATAACAGCAACAGCAACTACTACCAGCAACGTGTTGACTATTCGTACTGATATTACTGCTACCACCGTCGCCACGATTACTACTACTACTTGATTGAATAAATGTGGGGTTTAAAGCATAGTTTCTAAAAATATTTTTCAAATGTTTTAATGAAAAATTAAAGTAAATATATAATGTTTGAGCGACTCGTACAATAAATCTCAGAGAATGTGTTGTTTACATGTTATTAATCAAATAACGTGTGAAAGTAATCGTTCTTTCTCTCTCTCTCTGTCGCTTTTTCTCTCTCTCTTCTTCTCTCTCTGGACGTTCGAATAATCAGCAGGCAGGTAACCAAATGTTGAAATAGCCATCGGCTATTCTATCATATTCCATTACAATCTAATTTCATTGCGTATCTCAATTATATAGATAAATCAAACGACGTTGTTATTTAATTTTATTTCATTTTCTTTATTTAGATTATCAGTAGCGAAGAAAATCTTTTTAATACATCTGGGTATCTGATAAATTCAACCATGATTACATAGTTGCGAATATTAATTTAGTAAAAGCTTTAAAATGAAAATATTATGTAAATTTGAAAGACTAATAATATAGTTTCAGATTCTGACAGATAGACAGACAGACATACAGACATATATATAATCTCCATTATTAATGGATTATTATTATTATACTTGTTGTTGATGTTGTTATTAATATCATCATAATTTATATTATTATCATTATGATAGTTTTATGTTATTACTTTTATTTGTAATCATTCCTGCTATTATTGCTGTTCGATAATATTATTTTATTATTATAAATATTATTACTATTTTTACTCAAGTACTAAAGTATAAATATGTATGCATTTGGCGTGCGTATGTATGTGCATATACGTGCGTATGTGTATGTACATGTATACACATTAGTATTTTCATGTATTTCGATATATATATATAGATATAGATAGATATGTATATATATATATATATATATATATATATATATATATATCAATTTCTTTTCATGAATTCATGCTGGGTTTGTATATGCATGTATGATGTATATATATATAAGTCTCTGTGTTTTGTATTTCTCTCTTTCTTTATTCTCTCTCTCTCTCTCTCTATATATATATATATATAATATATGTGTGTGTGTGTGTGTGTGTATTAATGCAGAAATTTAATACAACATATGGACCAATGGTTTCGAGCACAGAAGGCAACACCTTTGGCTCTCGTCAGCATAGAGAGTAATTGGTCTATACATATATATGTATGAAAATAATCCGAAAAATATATCAATGTTTATATCTTTTCTTAATTTACTTCTTTTTTGTTTACTTATAAGAATAGAAAATGTCCTTTGAATTAAATTCTTTTCTAAAAAAAAAAACATTTCAAACGTTCGTTCGGCCTTCCTCTTTGTATTGAGAGATTTGTGTGTGTAAAGTTAGTTTTAGTATGATAAATATATTCAATGAAGTGAAGAAATGTGGACATGTAACTCATCCTGTCTATCCCATAATCTTTGCCCTTAAAGAAGTCATCGACTTTGGTAGCAGAGTAGTGGACTTGTTCAAAAACATAAGTGTGCAATAAAAATTAGTAAGTATATATATATATATATATATATATATATATATATATATATAAATACGAACTCTCACATATATACGTTCACCCACCCAGACATACACACGCTTACGCACATGCATATACATAATACACACATACACACGTACACACAACTATATATATATATATATATATATATATATATATATATATATATATATATATATATATATAATGATCATCCAGGCAAGTATAGTAATCCAAAGAATTGAAACCGGACTTATAACGGGAGTTCTTTCCAAATATAATATAAGATTAACATCGGTTTTCACTCTGCTTAATTACATCTAAGTTTATAACAGCTGTTGATCGATCACATCGACATGCCAGTGTCGCTGAATTTGTACATCTCTGTGTAAATAAGAAACAATCAAATATATATATATTTATATATATATGTATACATATATATATATACATATATATACATATATATATATATATATATATATATATATATATATATATATATATATATATATATATATATATATACAAGCGCATACACATAAATAAATATATACTGAGTTCCCGCGTGCCCGTACATGCGTAACCAAACACACACATACCCTACCACACACACACACACACACACACACACACACACACACACACACATATATATATATATATATATATATATATATATATATGTGTGTGTGTGTGTGTGGGGTGATGTTCACATATATCCTTGCATATATTTTTATTTTGTACATATGTATTTATATCGGTGTGCATTTATATAGCTATGTATTTTTCCGATAAATACTGTCAAAAATACTATGTCTTTACTGAATTCAACTTAATCTAAATATACTGTATTTTTTTTTGCCGTGTTCTTTTCTGGCTAAGGGGGTCGTGATTGTCTATGCAAATGTTATGTGTGTGCATTTTTGCCTGTTAGGATGTGTGTGTTTCATATGCGGCTGAGAGTTTTTCAAAAGTTCTGTGTATGATCTTCCCTAACCTCTTCCTCACGTGTCTTCGTTTAAACGTGTTATTCTGTACCCTTAAGTTTAACACGGCTTAACTCTGATGACCCAGACGGCCGTATCAGAAATGTTATATTATTTTTTAAATCTTTATTTGTTTGGAATATAATTCAAATTTTTCAATAAAATAAAATAAAAAGAAATAAACGGTTATTTTGATTCTAAGTAATTTTGAGTCGATCATATGACTTTTTAAGATTGAAAATTCTGCATTCCGCAAAATTAAAGCGTAATTACATCGCCTTAAAAATATGGTATGTTATAGCTATGACTGAAACATGGTTTGCAAATGTGTAGTCAAACTGTGTTTATATAGATAAAACCGTGTTTACCAGTATATATATAGAAGAGTAACAGAGGCAGTTACAGAAGCAGTTCTCGTGAAATAGAGGTGCTTACATAACATCGATAATCTATTATTAAGACCATTTCTCCTTTTATCATTATTTTAAGTTGTTATCATTTCTTAATTTTATGGGATGCAAAGACAGTTATACGCCCAGTCTTAATTTCATTGTTGCTCAGTTGTGTCGCGTGTCGTACATTGCGATGTGGTAAGAACACAGGACAAGAATAAAAGAAAGAAAGAAAGAATGAAGAAAATAAAAGAGACCAAAAAGACGGAAGACAGAATAAAAGCCTACCCTATTTTTTGGTTTGCATTTTGTGTTGTTTTCATGATCTTCGGACAATTGTACTCATAAATGCATTAATATTTGTATTACATTTTTGCGGAATGGTTTCAGTCCATTTTTAAAAAAGTATATCGTTTATTTACAGGGATGTTGTTCTTTTATTTAAATATAATTATCATTGATTGTGTTAGTTGATTCTTCTTTAAGTACTGTACTCTGATCACCTTATCACATTGACGTTCATTTTTACATTTATTAACTCATGTAGTGCGTTACATAGTAAACGACATCATTACACAACGTATTATATATTAACTCATTATATTTGCATATATTTATGTATTATATATTAACTCATTATATTTGCATATATTTATGTATTATATATTAACTCATGTAGTGCGTTACATAGTAAACGACATCGTTACACAACGTATTATATATTAACTCATTATATTTGCATATATTTATGTATTATATATTAACTCATGTAGTGAGTTACATAGTAAACGACATCGTTACACAACGTATTATATATTAACTCATTATATTTGCATATATTTATGTATTATATATTAACTCATGTAGTGCGTTACTTAGTAAACGACATCGTTACACAACGTATTATATATTAACTCATTATATTTGCATATATTTATGTATTATATATTAACTCATGTAGTGCGTTACATAGTAAACGACATCGTTACACAACGTATTATATATTAACTCATTATATTTGCATATATTTATGTATTATATATTAACTCATGTCCTGCGTTACATAGTAAACGACATCGTTATACAACATATTATATATTAACTCATTTTATTTGCATATATTTATGTATTATATATTAACTCATGTAGTGCGTTACATAGTAAACGACATCGTTACACAACGTATTATATATTAACTCATTATATTTGCATATATTAATGTATTATATATTAACTCATGTAGTGCGTTACATAGTAAACGACATCGTTACACAACGTATTATATATTAACTCATTATATTTGCATATATTTATGTATTATATATTAACTCATGTAGTGCGTTACATAGTAAACGACATCGTTACACAACGTATTATATATTAACTCATTATATTTGCATATATTTATGTATTATATATTAACTCATGTAGTGCGTTACATAGTAAACGACATCGTTACACAACGTATTATATATTAACTCATTATATTTGCATATATTAATGTATTATATATTAACTCATGTAGTGCGTTACATAGTAAACGGCATCGTTACACAACGTATTATATATTAACTCATTATATTTGCATATATTTATGTATTATATATTAACTCATGTAGTGCGTTACATAGTAAACGGCATCGTTACA
>OY744516.1:225302044-225342044 GCA_963556195.1 Sepiola atlantica
ACAAAAAAAAATTGATTAAATTTAAATATTTTTTTAATGGGCAGTGTAGTGTCGTATCGGTTCTGTTGTCATAAGACTGTCTTCCCAAAAATTACCCCCTCATTTTTTAAGGGTCTCTAGGGAGGAATTCTTCAAGAATGAATATCCCCAAGACTCGATTTAGTCAGAATACCTTTTAAGGGGGGTAGTGTAGTATCGGTTCTGTTCTCATAAGACCGTCTACGCAAGAAAGACTTCCTCATATTTGGGTGGAGGGAAGTCCTGTTCGTTCATCATGATATTATCGTATGTCATTAGGTGGGGGGTCAGTGTAGTATATGTACGTTCACCATAATACTAGCTAAGGAAAAACGATAACTCAAGTTTATAATAAACATGTCTTTTTTAACTAAAACATTATGAAAGTTGTCGTTTTTCTTTAGCCAGCATATTCATCTTTGATTATAAATATGGCGACTATATTTCTCATTTAGGCGTTTCACGTGGACAATGCAAGTTGTCATAGTTTTTAATGCTATCGAAATAAATAAATGTAACAGTTTTTTCCATCTATTTTAACTATATTTACATTAAAACGGCTTATGCGTATTAAATTCTCTGTAGTATATTTTCAATTGCCATGATACATTTTTCCAAGGCATTACCTCCTCTTTAGAGGGGGGGAGGTCGTACAGTATACATTCGTTACTCACGATACCATTTCCTCAGAATTACCAGTTTTGTGTGTGGGGAGAGTTAGTGTTCTATCTATTGTGTTGTCATGATATCATTTTCCCAGGAATTAACCTCACCTTTTTTTGGGGGGGGGGGGTCAGTGTATGTGGTTCGTTCATCATGATATCATCCTCTCAGCCTCTCATTTGCATATTTATTTATTTTTAAGTTTCTAGTGAATTAATATTTTCTAATCCGAAGATAATCAAATACATGCGTTAACATTCTATTTGTAACTTGTTATTGTTGATGTTACTGTGCCAATTTACTTCCTCGCACGAGAGCAGAGTAAGGTACAATGTCAATATTGAACATGGGGCGATTCCAGCTGCCATAAAATGGGCACTCTGAATTGGAAAATAAATTTCAATTGCCTCGGTCTAGAAGGATGGCTTTTTCACTTACAAAGAACATAACAACTAAGCGCAGATTCAGTACAGATACTACATGTTGATCCTAGCCAAAAGGCCAAGGAGTTTACATGTTAGTAGTGATGATGATGATGATGATGATGATGATGATGATGATGGTGATGATGATTTGTCATAGAAAAGAAATGAACCTCTGATAATCTTTCTAAATTACAAAAAAAATTCTTTGATATTCTTTATGTATATTTATTTCTTTTATAATAAAGGTGAAAATACAAAGTACTCATTTCGAATTACTCAGTAATATGAAAGTGGATTATTTGATCAATAGACGCTCAACACTTATGTTTATTCATTCCATATATATAACCAGAGGAATTCATTTTATTTTTTATCCTGAAACAAAGTAAAATTTATCGACGTTGAATGGACGATGTTCATGAACCGTATATTCCCCCCATAATAGAATACATCAAATAACACTACGACAATCATCAATTTGTAAAATTTACTCTAAATGACCAAAATCTCAAATAGAAATTACTTCTTTGGTGTCTGTAAAGAAGACTACAACGTCAGTAATTGCCGCCCGGAGGACGGGTAGTATTTGCTAATATATATATATATATATATATATATATATATATATATATATATATATATAGGGTGATTCTCAAGTCACTTAGCTATTTAAAATGATTACCATATGAAGCACAAACATACTATGAACTTTTAATAATTGTTATCTTACTCTCTAATTTCTGCTACTTGTTATTTTAAATTTGTTCGTTTGTTAAAATTAATCAATCAAATATGCAACAAAAAGGCGTAAATTCCTTGCAAAAAAGAATGGAGTTATGCATGCGGAACGAAGGTGGAAATTTTGAAAATTTGCTGTAATTTTAAACTCCCATAAATGAATTTGTTGCATAAACATTCTGTTTCGTATTACCGTATTTTTTAACTTTAGAATTTAAAAAATAAATTGCTAAGGGACTTATGAATATTTGCTGTAATGTTAAACTCCCATAAATTAATTTGTTGAATACACTTTCTGTTTTGTATTACCGTATTTTTTTAACTTGAGAATTTCAAAAATAAATAGCTAATTCATGAATCACCCTGCAAGGTAAACACCCACATGATACTAATCCAAAGAATTTCAACCGGGCTTATAAAACTGCTCAATATAAAATAGAGATTTTATATATGATTATTTTTTATTTACACAGATATGTACAAAATCTGCGACACTGGCATGTTAATGTTATCGATCGCCAGCTGTTATTAATTGAGATGTCATCAGGAAGAGTGAAAATCTGATGTTAACCTTAGATCATATTTGGTCTTTCCAAAAGAAAACAAAAAATTCGACTGGAGGGTCTTGTGATAGAAAACCAAGATAGGCGCCGCTATTCAACACATGAGCATTTTATTTGAAGCATTGCTGGTAAGTAAGTTTATAGGTATTTAATAAGGCTGTATGCAATACAAAACACCCCTATTAATGAATAAGTAATTGATTTAAACAAATAATTGAAGAAAATTTTGATTAAAAACACTTATCTAATCATTTTCCTGTAAATCTTTCACATACTGTTACAACAAAATATTCTGCCTTTAAAACTGTTATAGAAAGGGTTCGGGGTTTGCAGAAAATATAAAGTTTAGCAGAATAATCAAAATAAATAATTACATTTATTTATTAAATCATGTTTTGTCTCATTAAGTTTTTTTATTTATACTTTTTCTTATTGCTTTGTTACATTAAAAATGTTTTTATTAATATGTTTATTTCATGTTAATTATTTTTTTTTAAATTTATAATTTACTATTTTGAAATACATAACATGTAAAATATATTTGTTGATTTTTTTAATAAGTTCTTAAGGCTCGGTATTTTTCTTGTGATAATGTTAATATATATATATATATATATATATATATATATATATATATATAAAGTATAAAGGTATACTCAAAAAAGAATAAAAGGCAAATACCAGTAGAGTGCTCAATTAAATTAAATAAAGAGCGTAATATTTTTATTTTTGAATACAGATTTTAATCAGACATGGACCAGTGGTTTCTGAAAAGAAACGGGTTGAATTCCCGATTCCGTCTTCTTCAGCATAGTCTGAAATAGTAAATGATGGAATTTCTTCAAAAAACACTTATAACTGTTATGAAACGCTACGTACACAGAATTTTGAAAAGGAGGGACGATGAGAACGCTTAGGTCAGAAAAAGCCGATAAGAGATTATATATATAGAAGTGAAGCACGAGAAAGAAGGAAGAAAGAAAGAAAGACAAGAGAGAAAGTAAGAAAGAAAGAAAGGAGGGGAAAATAAAATAAAATTAAATTTAATTTATAATAATAAAATATTATTTTTATATTTATATATATTATTTCTATATATACATATGTAGAAAACAATTAAGGGTACGCAACTCTAATTAATTAAATTATCTAAGAAAGGGGAGGTAACTATTTATTATTATATAAAAAAATATATATATGTATATATAAATTTCGATCATTTAAATTAATAAATATCAATTCAAAGTAAAAATATAAATATAGTTAAATATATAAATAAAAAATATAAATATAGATAAATATATAAATACATAAATACAAAATCAATATATACATAAAAAATCAATCAATATATAATTAAAAATTCAATATATAAATAAAAACTCAATATATAAATAAAAATCAATATATAAATAAAAGATCAATATATAAATAAAAAATCAATATATAAATAGAAAATAAAAAATCTATATATAAATAAAATAAAATAAAAAGATAAACAAAACAATGTATAAATAAAAAATTCAATATATAAATAAAATCAATATATAAATAGAAAATAATAATATTATGCAAATAAAGAATCAAAAATCAAAAAGTAAATAAAAATATGAGTAAAAATATAAATATATTAATAAATAAATAAATAAAAATTAAAATAAAAATAAAAATAAAAATAAAAATAAAATAAATATAAATATAAAAATCAAAATATAAATAAATCAATATATAAATAAAAAATCAAAATATAAATAAAAAATCAATATATAAATAAAAATCAAAATTCATAATCAAAATTCATATATACATATGTAAATAAAAAAATATGTAAATAAAAAAATCAAAATTTATATATAAATAAAAATATAATAAAACAAAATATATATATAACAAAAAAATCAATATATAAATAAAAAATCAAATATATAAATAAAAAAATACAAATAAAAATATCAAAAATCAATATATAAATAAAAATAAAAATCAAAAATAAATATACACATACACACGTACACATACACATACACATATACATACACATATATATATATATATATACATATATACACACACATACACACACATGCATGTGTAAATAAAAACATCATCAATATATAAATATAAATAAAAAAATAAAAAATCAATATATAAATAAAAAATCAATATATAAATAAAAATCAATATATAAATAAATAAATAAATAAAAATTTATAAAAATTCGAAAAATAAAATTTAAAAAGTTAAAAATTTAAAAATTTAAAAGATATAAAAATATAAAAATATAAAAATAAAAAAAATATCTGATGTTTGCCATTTGTGTAATGCTGAGAAGTTCCATATTTTTAAGGCGATCATGAACCCAAACACCAGATGTTTAAATGTACGCGATGAGGTTTTTAAGGGCTGTATACATCGTAAACAAGCACTCTTATTTATTGGATAGATCGAGTGACTTAATCCTTCCTAGAACCCTACATACATTTTTTTCGAATTTTTATAAATTTTTATTTATTTATATATTGATTTTTATTTATATATTGATTTTTTATTTATATATTGATTTTTTATTTTTTATTTATATTTATATATTGATGATTTTTTATTTACACATGCATGTGTGTGTATGTGTGTGTATATATGTATATATATATATATATATATATATATATATATGTGTGTGTATGTATATGTGTACGTGTATGTGTATATTTATTTTTTATTTTTATTTTTATTTATATATTGATTTTTTTTATTTATATATTTATTTTTTATTTTTTATTTATGTTTTTATTTATATATTTGATTTCTTATTTATATATTGATTTTTTATTGATATATATATATATATTTTTTTTATTTATATATGAATTTTGATTTTTATTTATATATATTTTATTTTATTTTATTTTTTATTTTTTTATTTATATATGAATTTTGATTTTTATTTATATATTGATTTTTTATTTATATTTGTATTTTTTATTTATATATTGATTTATTTAAATTTTGATTTTTATATTGATATTTATTTATTTTTATTTTTATTTTTATTTTTATTTTTATTTTTATTTATTTTTTTATTTATTTATATATTTATATATTTACTTATATTTTTATTAACTTTTTTTATTTTTGATTCTTTATTTACATAATATTATTATTTTCTATTTATATATTGATTTTATTTATATTTTGAATTTTTTATTTATACATTGATTTTTGTATCTTTTTATTTTATTTTATTTATATATAGATTTTTTTATTTTTTATTTATACATTGATTTTTTTATTTATATATTGATCTTTTATTTATATATTTATTTTTATTTATATATTGATTTTTCATTTATATATTGAATTTTTAATTATATATTGATTGATTTTTTATGTATATATTGATTTTTGATTTATGTATTTATATATTTATCTATATTTATATTTTTTATTTATATATTTATCTATATTCATATTTTTACTTTGAATTGATATTTATTAATTGAAATGATCGAAATTTATATATACATATATATATTTTTTTATATAATAATAAATAGTTACCTCCCCTTTTTTAGATAATTTAATTAATTAGAGTTGCGTACCCTTAATTGTTTTCTACATATGTATATATAGAAATAATATATATAAATATAAAAATAATATTTTATTATTATACATTTAATTTAATTTTATTTTATTTTTTTTTCCCTTCCTTTCTTTCTTTTCTTTCTTTCTTTCTTTCTTTCTTTCTTTCGTTCCTTCTTTCTTTCTTTCTCGTACTTCACTTCTATATATAGAATCTCTTAACGGCTTTTTCTGACCTAAGCGTTTACATCGGCCCTCCATTTCAAAATTCTGTGTACATAGCGTTTCATAACGATTATAAGTGTTTTTTGAAGAAATTCCATCATTTACTATTTCAGACTATGCTGAAGAAGACGGTATCGGGAATTCAATCCGTTTCTTATCAGAAACCACTGGTCTATGTCTGATTAAAATCTGTATTTAAAAATAAATATATATATATATATATATATATATATATATATATATATATATATATATATATATAAATATATATTCATGTTTAGATTTTATTCAGAACTACCCGGTGTTGGCCAGGTTAGAGTGTGGGATGGCATAATATGCAACATGATAGTAGGGAGAGCTTACTTTAACAGCAATCTTGATGCTGCCAGCTAGATATCTTACCCACCGAGCTATTCAGATAGATGTTAATACTCTTAAACTAAGGCTAATAAATAGATTACTTTCATTGTGTAACATGTTTGAACATTGTCATTAGCTTTTTTAAGGGGCAGCCAGAGACGCGAAAATAATTTCATATGTCACCATGCAAATTGTGCATGTAAATCCAATTATATTGAAATTACACGTCTTAGTAGGTATTCGTTTGAAGGACAGAATGGCACAGACAGAGAGGTATTCTGCTTGATTATATATATATATATATATATATATATATATATATATATATATATATATATATATATATATATATATATATATATACTCCATTTGCATCAAAGGAAAAACAGTTGTCAGTGGAGGGGTTGTACTCCCGAGGAGCACCTTACTATTATCGAAATTGCTAGAAATATTAGGAATACACATCATTGTTGGTCATTTATTTATGGTTTAAATTTCATTTACATCTCAGAGAACACAATTTTTAGTCGGGGACCTCAGGCGTTTAAGTGATATATGTTTTATATAGCCTATGACCTTCACTGAGAGATCAGTAGTTCACATGCCAATTTTCAAGCAATTATGTCCAGTGGTTTGGGTGAACATACGACACAAAATAAAGACTGGCACACATATCCACAGACTGAAATACAGGCTGGAACTATAAACATATATATATATATATATATATATATATATATATATATATATATATATATATATATATATATTATATGTGTATATGTGCGATTACATGTGTATATATGTATGCATCTGTAGATCTGTGTGTATGTCTGTATTAACATGTAGTAAATATGTAATGAATAGATGTATATGTAAAATCATTGCTCTACATCGATTCAAAGTTCCTTTGTCTCGGCATATTACTGAGATCAGTCTTTGTAGGAGGGCATACTCGTCGGAGGTTTACAATACCTTGTATAGTATCGAGACGCAATGGTTACAACACCCGGTGCAATCACCTGTAGAGGCGTTTCTAAATTATATTTGCTCCGCTCATAATTAACACCTAGCTTTTTGAAGATGATGTACGATCCCATGTATGGGGACATAGCATTGGCGAAGGGAAAACAATTATTTTCACCTAACATTCGGGTAAACATAATTCATGTAGTTCATGCCTTGCCAACTGACAAAATAAACAAATAAGATGACTTATCTTCAAAGTAGTACATTTCTTTCACTTCTACTAGCGGAGTTTTTCTCATTTATAGAGGTTCAGACTTCAGTTACTTTAGTCTCCGTTTACGATCTCGTTAGATTTATGCTGATGAGACATAAAACGACGAAACACGTGTCTGTGGATGATTGCATAAAAAAAGTGATATATATATATATATATATATATTTATATGTGTGTGTGTTTCTTGTTTATGGATAGAGATATATCATGAGCGCCATACAAATGGGCTACAAGATTTGTTATCATAATAACAAAAGGAAATTAACGAAATCGCGCATTTTTTGGTGTTTCGTTTTTTTTTTACTTCTAATATTATTATTGCGAGATGGAATATACTTTTTGAAAACCTGGACATTATTAAAGGAAGGAAAAGAAAGAAAAGTGGCGACTGATGACAGATCAATAAATGAAAAGTCAGAGGAAGGAAAATCGTTAACAAAAATGGTTGTTTATGGATAAAGGAAAACCGGTCGCAGATGGATGGGCTGCTGTTGTAGGAGGCGGAGAAGGCAGCAAGAAAGCGATAATAAGAGTAATTAAATAAATCAAAACATTTTGTAAAAATGCTCTTCATAAACGATCGCTTTAGAATACACAGGGTGTTCTGATGCCACGCGCGAAACAATATTAACATATGTACTAGCATAATACCCAATCCAGGACTAATAAAATTATTTTCCGAAACAGGACAGACTATAAACGCAAGTATGTTCCTTTTATGAAGATACACATCAAGATATAATGATACTAAACTTCATGTCTATAATCCTTATTCTAATTTTAATCAATATCAATTTAATGATTTGATTCGAGACACTATCTAAAGTTTAAAGATCAAGCTTACGTAGGCTTCAGAAGAAATTAACATGTATGGAACTTTTATGCTGACTATTGACTATTTGTCAAAGTCAATGTAAATCCGAAATATTTGAATTCGCAAATAGAAAGTTGCTGTCAAATGTGCCCCTCTAACCAGCTTTGAAATTGTTTTAAAGAAACTGATATTTGATGTCTAATATATATTGTGAAACTTTCACCTAATCGAAGATACATGAATTTTGGCGAAAGTTTTCCACCCCATTTTCTATCATTTATTCATAAAACTAAAGTCTTTAGACCGCTAAAGCCTAACAGCTATGTTCTAATATTCATTATGATATGATTATTAGCTGCACATACAAAAATATCCACACATTAACATACTTACTTTCATACAGATAGAAATATGTGAAACCAGCTTACCTGTGTCCCGTTTTTTCCCGAGAAAGAAGATATACTCAAGAAATCCCATGCTCAACCTTCAACGATCCGGCATGAACACAGTGCCCAAAATTGTAAACGTAGATTTCCAGAATTTACCTAAGTTAGATACGAGAAAACCATCTATTCTTAGTCGTATAATCGTTTCATAGGTTCTTATTTTTTGTGTTAGTAATATGCTGAAAAAGATGTGCACATGACTACTTGTGTGTACTGATCTATGGTGGTAACTGATCTATGGTGGTAACTGAACTATAGTGGTAAGTTTACTTTATTGAATTTGTAGCGCATGATTTATCAGATCTACCTACAGTATACATTATACATCCTCATCCATATCTAAAAGAACTAAGTTTTTTCACTGCAAAAGAAAAACAAAAAGCTGCCTCCCAATTTCTAGTGTAATGCCTCATAGCTTTAGCAGATTTGGAAAGTTCTTCTGGTTGGTTTGCTGAATTTTTATGATAAAAGTGTTTCATTATCTTCTGAAAAATAAACAAAAATTAGATTGAGATATTACTGACAGAGTTATACAATAGCAATCACTTTCGAAGGTGGGGCATAATGAGTGATATCAGCTTTTCATTAGAGACCGCACTGATTCGGCTCCCTGTTGGCAGAAATAGTCAGTCATTTAAATAGATTTGTACTAATCAGCTTGTGTTTATGACATTTCTGTGCTATATTCAGACAGACATAAAATGATAAGAAAGATTGTCTACGTGAAAATTACTGTTGCTTGACAGAGCTTTTTTTAATGATATGTCTGTGCTATTCTATTTTTAATGATATGTCTGTGCTATTCTATTTTTCGCCTAGTTATTAGTTTTCTGAGATTTTCTGATTCTTTCCTGTTAAATTCTGTTTATAGAAGTGGTATATAATAATATAAAGCTCCCCAAGTACCCATTGCTGTCACGTTGCATGTTTTTGACAAAATGGTTTTCTTATTGAAGATACACTATTGTGGCAGATTATATTCCCCGTTTATTTTGTTCCAGCTAGTTTGACTCGTTAATCTAGTGTTCTTCATCTATTACGTTTTATAATACCATATTGTAATACAGCTTCCTATTTAAGTAGCTTATTTCCAAGAACCGCGGGATTGTGGAACTCTCTTCATGCTGACTGTTTTCCTCCTAATTATAACCTTGGTCTTTTCAAGACAAATGCCAGTAGGTATCTCCTGCGTTTGCGATAAGCATATTTGTTCTTGTTAGTTCCTTACATCAAGTTGCTTCATGCCTTATCTGAAGCGATTTACATAAAACAATAATACTTTTTACCAATTTTCATGACCTATCTTTGCACAATGTAATAATGAAAACTTTCAATTAATTTATTCATTATAAATGCGTTGTCCATTTACTCTAAGGAAATAAGCGCCTTTCATAAATATTAATATAAAATGTTCCTTTTTCGAACAATTATTCTCTAAAATCGTCCAATTATGACGTAACTCAATAATACGGTCCCATACTCGTATTTTGCTATTTTAAGAATATAACCGATGAATGTTACTGACGGAAGAGTAAATAATTGTAGCAAAGCGAACATTTTACTACCTTTTTTGTAGAATACATATTTGGGAGAAACAGCTAAATCTTAATTAATGTAATAATTTTTGTAAAATGACGAAATTTACGCATAATTTATCGAAACACGTATTAACGAAATCCTGTTACTGTTTATGTAAACAGATTAGTATACGAAGCGGTTTCTTTGCAACCTATAGTAGCCAAAGATGTAGAGGGACCAATTAGCTTTATTTTATTATGTAGATATAGATTATGTTGACCAAATCTAAAAAAAATGTTCATAAATTTTATTCTAGCCGGAAAATCGAACTTTTGATTCATATTGTCGTACACACTTATTTGCAATAGATGCACGTATAATTAATTTCGAACATTTTTTTATAGAATCCGGCAATTGTGTTATGTAATAATTTATTAAATGGTCAATTTAAAAATGGATTAGAGCAAACACTCTTATATTAGTATGAGTTAATGTTCGTAATTTGTTTTTTATTCTAGACCCATTAAGAGTTACGAATCCATTGTATATAATGCAAAGAAAAGTTTCATTTATAATTGTGGCACTGACAAAAACACTTTTTTTTCTTTCTTACGTTTTGCTTCGTTCTAATTAAATGTAAATCATGTTTACTTTTATGTTCAATATTGACATTATAAGATACATAATTTTAAAAATCTAGACACATTTACTGACGAATTTGAAGGTAATGGATTCTGAGCAACGATAGGTCGGTATAGTCAAAATTACTTAAAACATAAACAAAAATCTGTTTCCATATAACCTCGTCCAACGCCAGTAATGTAAGCTAAATATAAATGAGACCCGGTCGATATATATATATATATATATATATATATATATATATATATATATATATATATGTATATATTTATATATATATATATATGTATATATATATACATATATACATAAAAATATATATGTAAGTGTACATTTTTTAAATTTACCAAATCTATTAAAGATAAAATGTCGATTAATATTAACATTTAACAACAGAGCATATATAAGTAACAAATAGTACGCAACATTCCAATGACCAAGTCTATATTCCTTTTTTTTTTACTAATATACAATAACAATATTCAGTTTATCTTGACAACTGTTTCGCGCACAAAAATACAACCTGCAATAAACATGTAATTATCAGGATCTTTAATTTATCCAGCTCTTCAAAAAAACAATTAAGAAGAAATTCTCGAGCAAAACATACAAAAATACCCAAGCATTTTACATACATCTTACTTAGAACTTTGTACCTCAAAAGAAAATAAGAGCTGCATGAATAAGATACCAAGGTAATTATATTTTTATTAACGGTTGTTTGCTTGTACATGAAACGGTCGTCAAGTTACAGTGAATTGTTTTGCATTTCGGTAAGGAAAAATTGAATGAAATCTAAAATTGAATTCGTGTGTTATATTCACCGGGATAAGCACTGAACGTGTTCTGGAATCTGTAAATGAACCCCTAAAAATGACTATAAATGTTCAGATATAGACAACAATTTTAACTTCAAATACATCTTATTCATATGAAATAAAAATCATATCTTTAACATGTTTTAGGTGAAGACACATGGAAGTAGTCCCGAATTACTAAATTCTCTCCTAACCTCAAGGAGTAATGTGGGCCGAACACACTAAAAAAATCTTCAAATATATCAGATTTTGATGAAATGTAGATCATATATGTAAAATCCTCTGGGGCAGAAGATGGTAGTGGCGATGTTCAGAATATATCATGGACTCTCCCGTCGATTTCGACGTATGAGGTCTTGACAACTCGAAATTTGTTTAGTCCACGATGGATGTAGCATGCTTACATTTACTCAATCGTAAATGGCATTTGAGTCCTGCGAGAGATTTGCAAACCAGCCCACAATGGATGCAAGAAGGAAGATCTCGAGAAAAATCGGCTGGGATACTTGTAGATTTTTTTGTTCTTTCGCGTCTTTCGCGTTGTTGATCAATGGCAGTTACAGAGAACCGCCTGATGCCCCTCTGGCAGTCAGATCGCCATTCCTTCCGTCGAGAAGCAAGCTGTTCAAAATCACGATAAGCAATATTGATAGATGTCAAATTCATTTTCAACTTGTCCCTAAAGCGAAGCAGCGGTCGACCCACATTTCGCCTTCCACTGTTGAGCTCGCCGTACATCAGTTGCTTTGGTATTCTATCATCTTCCATACGTAAGACATGTCCTGCCCAACGCAGTTGTGATTGCATCAAAAAGCTTTCAATTCCGCCAATACTGCAGCATGTAAATAGGTCCGCATTAGACATCCGATTTCTTAGGGTGACACCACAAATCGTTCTAAGGCAATTTTTGTGAAAGACATCAAGCTTCTGAATGTGGCTGCGATAGACTGTCCATGATTCCGATCCATAAAGCAGTGATGTTAGCACAACTGCTCTATACACAAGTACTTTTGTTCTCAAACTTATCCCCCTGTCCTTCCATAACCGATGACGCAGTTTTCCAAAGGCAGTGGTTGCTTTCGCAATTCGGTTAAAGATTTCGTCATCAAGGGAGGCACTCCAATTTATCTTACTCCCAAGATAAGTGAAGTTTTTCACATATTTCAGATCTTTACCGTCCACTTGGATTGGAGTATCTAGAAAACAGTGTACTGGTGGACGTTGCTTTACTGGTGGCCGTTGCTTCACACCCTGAACTTGTTTAGGCATGAGGCGAGGTTGGTGAATCACTTCTGTTTTCTTGATGCTGATTGTCAGACCAAAAGCCTTGCAAGCAGCCGAAAACCTGTCCACAAGCAGTTGCGCTTCCTCCCGAGATGTTGCACAAAGTGCAGCGTCATCTGCAAACAAAAGATCCCTGATGACAGTTTGTCGAAGAAGGGTCTTAGCTTTGAAACGTTGCTGGTTGAAGAGACCACCACTTGTTCTAAATTTAAACTTCACTCCAGTATCTATATCAGCGAAAGCATATCTCAGCATAACTGAAAAGAACAAAGCAAATAGCACAGGTGCCATTACGCAACCCTGTTTGGTACCATTTGTCACATTGAAAGGTTCTGAAGACTCTCCATTTGAAACAACCGATGCCTTCATTTCATCATGGAAAGAAATAATTACATTCAGCATGTTGTCAGGTACTCCCAGCTTGTCCAACACCTTCCAGAGGGCTTCGCGGTTTACTGTGTCAAAGGCCTTTGTAAGGTCAATGAAAACCATATACAACTCCTCGTTCGTTTCCCGAACTTTCTCGGCAACCTGGCGGAGGGAAAAGATCATATCAACAGTACCCCGACCAGCACGGAAACCGCACTGAGATTCGGGATAGATATCATCAACAAGGTGTTTAATTATTCTGTTGAGAATAAGCCTTGCCAAGAGCTTCCCTGCAATTGACAAAAGTGAGATGCCTCGATGGTTGTCACAAATGTTTCTATTGCCTTTATTCTTATACAAGTGTTGAATTAATGCATCTTTGAAATCCTGAGGGACATTTCCACCTTGCCAGATCTTCAGAAAGAGACTGTGCAGCTTCTTCACTAGTGTCTGGCGACCGTACTTAAACACCTCAGGAGGTAAGGTGTCTTTCCCTGACCTTTTGCCTGTCGACATTTGCCTAATAGCAACGAACACTTCATGTATCGCTGGAAGGAAGGAGAGTTCAGGAATCTCAGGTCGTTCAGTGATAGATGAAAGTATTTCTTCATCAGTTGGGGAAGTATTGTTTAGGACCGCTTTGAAGTGCTCCTTCCAGCGATTCAATATATCCGCTCTATCATTTATCAGTGTGCCATCATTTGCAGATACGAAAGAAACGCCAGATTCGTGTGGTCCAAAAACTTTCTTAATACCTTCATAAAAAACTTTCAAGTCTTTTCTGGCAAATGCTTCTTGCATCAATTTGGCATGTGAAGACCACCATGCCTCTTTCATCTGCCGTAATGCTTTCTGGACTTTACTTTTGCATTCCTTGTACAATTTCCTCTTTAGTGTTGAGTTCTTATCATCAATCCAGGTTTTATGAGCCTTATGCATTTCATTGATCAACTCCTGGGCCTCAACATTCTGGTCATCGAACCAGTCCTGATGTTTACGGACAGGTAACCCCAAAACCTCCAATGCAGATGTGTGAATTACGTCCCGCAAGGATTTCCAGGAAGATTCGATATCATCGGTTTTCTCAACAGAATCCAATGAGCTATCAAGAATGGCCGACAGTGCCGCCCGCTGAACGGTATTCTTTAATGGTAGAATGTTTATCTGTCTGAGGACAGAGGAGCGTTTCACTCGTCTGTGCTGTAAACGAAAAGACGTTTTACTTCGAAGCAAGGCATGATCTGAAAGATAGCAACTTGTATGGAACGAACAAGTGATACGAAAGTCCCCAAGGTCACGTCTCTTAGTGATGATGTAGTCAATCAAATGCCAATCCTTAGAACGAGGGTGCATCCATGTAGTCTTGTGGGATTTTTTCTGCTGGAATACAGTGTTGGTAATGCACAGATTAAGCTCTCCACAAAGAGACAACAAACGAAGACCATTCCCATTCATACGACCAACGCCATGATGGCCCAAAACACCACGCCATGATGTACTATCCACACCCACACGTGCATTAAAATCACCCAAAAGAATAAGTTTGTCCTTGTGTCGAACATTAGTGATAATTTCTCTTAGTTGCTAGTAAAAATCAAGTGCAACAAGAGCCGTCCTACGTTCTGGCTGAGTATCATTGTCAAGTAGAGTACGGACATTCCAAGATCCAAAATGAAAGTTTTTACTTCTTCTGTTATTGGGACTGCATGTTGGATACCCAGACAGCTGCAGTTGGCCGCCAAGGGTAATGATGAGCAAGCATATGTTTAGGGCTCCTTTTATCGCCCCCTCCCCAGCATAGGGAAAGCAGTGCTATCCTTAAACAGGGCTGCTTTGTTACCGATAGAGGACACGGACTGCACAATTGCTCAAATGTTTGGGCAGAACGGCCATCACCCACCGGTCGCCAAAGTGTAGAGATCGAGCTAAGAACTTCCAGTAATATCCTTTACCTGTTCCCGTCGCCTTACCCTATCGCCTGTGGACTTTTTTTCTTTTTTTTGTGTGCAGGACTTTGGTATAAACTTAAGTTGTCAAGAAACCCACACAAAAGATTTGTTTATAGTGGTGAAAGCCTGTGTAAATACTATCCACACTTTTTGGACCTTTTCATAAACCCAAGTCGGTGCAGAAAAATCGCCACAGATTAAGCAAGAAAAGACCCCAGGTTTAACATCAGAGTTTTCCATCTCCTTATCTTAACAAAGACTAAGGGAGGTATCTTGCCCAGTGGTATAAACGCGCCCCCAGACACTATCCTGGGAATTTTCATAATCCGGCACCATATATATATGTCTATACATATATAGATACAGACCACTACCCAGTGGCAGGGGGTTAGATTGGTGAGCGCCGGGACATATCTGCATGCCAGCAGGCCCTGCACACTGCACTTCTGGGGTTCTAACCTACTCCGAGATCTCTAGTCTATTAGCCTGGGGTCGCAAGGCGCCCAGTTACCATAGTATACCACGAGGAGGTCAGACTAGAGTCTTGTCTGGGGATAGGCTATATACCAGCAGGGGAGACTTACTCACTCGGCTCCCTTTTCGCTCAGCTAGTGGTCTATCTGGCGGCTAAGCAAAGAGTAAGAGTAGGAAGCACATGCAACTACAAGTACGCTCCACTGTTGCACTAGACGCATCACGCAGACCTGTGGATAACTCCACCACACCATGATATATATATATATATATATATATATATATATAGTAAGCAATGAAAATATATATGGCAATCAAGCTTGATTGCCATATATATTTTCATTGCTTACTACCCAGCTCTACTTACGTATCGAGCACTGTTGAAGTAAATACTGAAAACTGACACATAAAAAATTATATCTCCTTATAATATTTTATGTGGATACATGAAGTACTAATATATATATATACATATATATATATATATATATATATATATATATAATGGTAAACCAATATCTATAATCAAAACACAATGGCTGACATAATGATACAACAATGGAATAGAAAGTACACAAGGAGAATATATCTGGGAAGATTTACTTATGAAAGAAGAACGTAATTCCTATGAGTATGATATTATGACAACAAAACATAATAACGTTATTCCCTTCTTTAAAAATGGGATAAACCCAATCTCCATACTAACGGAAATAGTAGGTTTTTTGGAGGATAATCTTGCAACAACAGAACCGATACTACACTATAAACACTCATTAAACGATAATAGAGTCATAGATCGAATCAGTTTTTTTCATTTGCCTAAAAATGCCTAGTTATAACAAAATTACTTTGGTGATACATGGAAGTTAGCGATATACTTACAAATACGCTTTAACTCAGAAAGGAGCCTTATATAGTTATCTACATACAGAGTGTTTCGCTGCATCACAGCTCTTCAGTTAAGCTAGACCATCTAATGCCTCAAGGCTCAATTATACTTTGGTGATACATTAGGCTTTCGGTTAAAATCAAAGCATAGTATCAGTTCTCAGCATCATAGCGACATTAGACTTTGTTTGTTTCGGTGAATGTATTGTGTATAATATGAGAACATTAATAAATGCAAATAAAAGCAATTATATTAATGTATATATACATTTATTAGCCGCTCATGAAAAAATATTCTAATTAAGAATACCCAAAGCTGATTGTAGGTGTTTGCAGATAACTATATATACGGTATTTCAAATATTTGGTTGTATCATAGAATTATGGTACAGATCAGTTTAACAGTGGGTTTGTTGATGTTTGACTTCTGTGTTGTTCCATTGTACGAGGTTCACCCTCTCAGCCTTATAAAGTGCGATTAGAACACACACACCACTTGTGGACATTATTACACAACGAGCTTCGTTAACAACTGAAGCACTAGATCAAGCGACAACATGTCGCTTAATAAAAGAAAGAACAAATATTGTTTATTATCCTAATAAAGATTCTTGCGTGAATCGAAAATTTGAATTTTAAATAAATAATATGTTTATTAAAAAAAGTCTTTGTGTCATACTGGTTTCGAAAACCGTTTTAAATATACATTTATATTTATATATAAATATATCATAAGCGTCATGCTTTCCTGCTGACATAAAACATAGATGTATCTTTGTAGCTTACTTGCGATATATATATTGTCATACTATATATATATATATATGTATATATATATATATATATACATGTATATATATTTCTTGGTCGACATAGAACTATATAATTTCATTAGATGATACGAAATTATCTTTCTGTCTTGAACACTGATTGAATATACAAAACCTTATCTTAGAATAATCTTTATTCAAATTAGCACCAATCATTAATGTGATAGACTCCAGACTGTTGATGTATGTACAACTTCACGGTGTGCCACGCCCCGGCTATCTACCTGGATGCTGGTGATGTTTAGGAAACTTTCCATCAAGAAGTCTCGTTATTCTATCAACCCTTGAGAGACTTGTCTCCGTATTTTATTTAAAGTTTTGGAGAATAGATGAACTCATAGATTTCCCAAGAGTGTTTTTGTTCAAACACTTCAACAGCAGTTTCCTCGAAAGTTGAATAAGCCTAAAAGCAAGTTTATATCAAAATGTAAATGTATGTCAACGATAAAAGATATGTATATATTCAGCAAATATAGACTCTTGTAATGAATTCAGCTTGGTGTAACATTTTATTCCGCCTGATTGAGCGGTTAACCACGCCTCCTTAAAAAGGAAGGGGAAACTGGTGCACAGGTTCGAATCCTACCGCGTTCGTATTTATATCTTTGTGTGCATCATCGTGTTATATATATATATATATATATATATATATACAAGCAGAGCAATATTTAAAAGGATACATACTATTAGGCGTTAATCAAATACACCAGCCACCAATGTTTTAGAGCAAGCTGGAGAACCGAGAACAAAAGTTGGTATTATACGTAGTCAGCTGCGCTGGCAGGGCATTTAGTTAAGATAAAAAGTTACAAACTCCCTAAGCAACTGTTATATAGGGAACTGCTGCATGGTAAACGCCCGTAACAGTTAAATTTAAACGATGTAATAAACACAACCGGAAAACCATTAACATGAACCTTGAGAACTGGGAAAGGGTGACTGGAGCAATAGGTCTTGTGGTAGTGTATCTATGATGGATGTAGCAGATTTGAGGAAAAGTGTATAGTGTACTTTATATTTAAACGTACTTGCACCAAAAATCAGTGCCACAAGTCTCAGTCCCATTTCAACTTTACCATGTCTGTCAAAGGCTGGTCTACTGAGTCACATGAACTTCCATGGTAAGGACCAAATAAGTAAGTGTAAACAACGAGTTCAATATAAACATACGAGAACCAGAAGCCTTGTATGTACTATCTGCAGTAAACAACGAGTTCAATGTAGACATACGAGAACCAGAAGCCTTGTATGTACTATCTGCAGTAAACAACGAGTTCAATATAGACATACGAGAACCAGAAGCCTTGTATGTACTATCTGCAGTAAACAACGAGTTCAATGTAGACACCCGAGAACCAGAAGCCTTGTATGTACTATCTGCAGTAAACAACGAGTTCAATGTAGACATACGAGAACCAGAAGCCTTGTATGTACTATCTGCAGTAAACAACGAGTTCAATATAAACATACGAGAACCAGAAGCCTTGTATGTACTATCTGCAGTAAACAACGAGTTCAATGTAGACATACGAGAACCAGAAGCCTTGTATGTACTATCTGCAGTAAACAACGAGTTCAATATAAACATACGAGAACCAGAAGCCTTGTATGTACTATCTGCAGTAAACAACGACTTCAATATAGACATACGAGAACCAGAAGCCTTGTATGTACTATCTGCAGTAAACAACGAGTTCAATATAAACATACGAGAACCAGAAGCATTGTATGTACTATCTGCAGTAAACAACGAGTTCAATGTAGACATACGAGAACCAGAAGCCTTGTATGTACTATCTGCAGTAAACAACGAGTTCAATGTAGACATACGAGAACCAGAAGCCTTGTATGTACTATCTGCAGTAAACAACGAGTTCAATGTAGACATACGAGAACCAGAAGCCTTGTATGTACTATCTGCAGTAAACAACGAGTTCAATGTAGACATACGAAGACCCGGAAGCCTTGTATGTACTATCTGCAGTAAACAACGAGTTCAATGTAGACATACGAGAACCAGAAGCCTTGTATGTACTATCTGCAGTAAACAACGACTTCAATATAAACATACGAGAACCAGAAGCCTTGTATGTACTATCTGCAGTAAACAACGAGTTCAATATAGACATACGAGAACCAGAAGCCTTGTATGTACTATCTGCAGTAAACAACGACTTCAATATAAACATACGAGAACCAGAAGCCTTGTATGTACTATCTGCAGTAAACAACGACTTCAATATAAACATACGAGAACCAGAAGCCTTGTATGTACTATCTGCAGTAAACAACGAGTTCAATATAAGCATACGAGAACCAGAAGCCTTGTATGTACTATCTGCAGTAAACAACGACTTCAATATAAACATACGAGAACCAGAAGCCTTGTATGTACTATCTGCAGTAAACAACGAGTTCAATGTAGACATACGAGAACCAGAAGCCTTGTATGTACTATCTGCAGTAAACAACGAGTTCAATGTAGACATAAGAGAACCAGAAGCCTTGTATGTACTATCTGCAGTAAACAACGAGTTCAATGTAGACATACGAGAACCAGAAGCCTTGTATGTACTATCTGCAGTAAACAACGAGTTCAATGTAGACATACGAGAACCAGAAGCCTTGTATGTACTATCTGCAGTAAACAACGAGTTCAATATAAACATACGAGAACCAGAAGCCTTGTATGTACTATCTGCAGTAAACAACGAGTTCAATGTAGACATACGAGAACCAGAAGCCTTGTATGTACTATCTGCAGTAAACAACGAGTTCAATGTAGACATACGAGAACCAGAAGCCTTGTATGTACTATCTGCAGTAAACAACGAGTTCAATGTAGACATACGAGAACCAGAAGCCTTGTATGTACTATCTGCAGTAAACAACGAGTTCAATGTAGACATACGAGAACCAGAAGCCTTGTATGTACTATCTGCAGTAAACAACGAGTTCAATATAAACATACGAGAACCAGAAGCCTTGTATGTACTATCTGCAGTAAACAACGAGTTCAATATAAACATACGAGAACCAGAAGCCTTGTATGTACTATCTGCAGTAAACAACGAGTTCAATGTAGACATACGAGAACCAGAAGCCTTGTATGTACTATCTGCAGTAAACAACGAGTTCAATATAGACATACGAGAACCAGAAGCCTTGTATGTACTATCTGCAGTAAACAACGAGTTCAATATAAACATACGAGAACCAGAAGCCTTGTATGTACTATCTGCAGTAAACAACGAGTTCAATGTAGACATACGAGAACCAGAAGCCTTGTATGTACTATCTGCAGTAAACAACGAGTTCAATGTAGACATACGAGAATCAGAAGCCTTGTATGTACTATCTGCAGTAAACAACGAGTTCAATGTAAACATACGAGAACCAGAAGCCTTGTATGTACTATCTGCAGTAAACAACGACTTCAATATAAACATACGAGAACCAGAAGCCTTGTATGTACTATCTGCAGTAAACAACGAGTTCAATATAGACATACGAGAACCAGAAGCCTTGTATGTACTATCTGCAGTAAACAACGAGTTCAATGTAGACATACGAGAACCAGAATCCTTGTATGTACTATCTGCAGTAAACAACGACTTCAATATAAACATACGAGAACCAGAAGCCTTGTATGTACTATCTGCAGTAAACAACGAGTTCAATATAGACATACGAGAACCAGAAGCCTTGTATGTACTATCTGCAGTAAACAACGAGTTCAATGTAGACATACGAGAATCAGAAGCCTTGTATGTACTATCTGCAGTAAACAACGAGTTCAATATAGACATACGAGAACCAGAAGCCTTGTATGTACTATCTGCAGTAAACAACGACTTCAATATAAACATACGAGAACCAGAAGCCTTGTATGTACTATCTGCAGTAAACAACGAGTTCAATGTAGACATACGAGAACCAGAAGCCTTGTATGTACTATCTGCAGTAAACAACGAGTTCAATATAAACATACGAGAACCAGAAGCCTTGTATGTACTATCTGCAGCAAACAACGAGTTCAATATAGACATACGAGAACCAGAAGCCTTGTATGTACTATCTGCAGTAAACAACGAGTTCAATATAAACATACGAGAACCAGAAGCCTTGTATGTACTATCTGCAGTAAACAACGACTTCAATATAAACATACGAGAACCAGAAGCCTTGTATGTACTATCTGCAGTAAACAACGACTTCAATGTAGACATACGAGACCAGAAGCCTTGTATGTACTATCTGCAGTAAACAACGAGTTCAATGTAGACATACGAGAACCAGAAGCCGTGTATGTACTATCTGCAGTAAACAACGAGTTCAATGTAGACATACGAGAACCAGAAGCCTTGTATGTACTATCTGCAGTAAACAACGACTTCAATATAAACATACGAGAACCAGAAGCCTTGTATGTACTATCTGCAGTAAACAACGAGTTCAATATAGACATACGAGAACCAGAAGCTTTGTATGTACTATCTGCAGTAAACAACGAGTTCAATGTAGACATACGAGAACCAGAAGCCTTGTATGTACTATCTGCAGTAAACAACGACTTCAATATAAACATACGAGAACCAGAAGCCTTGTATGTACTATCTGTAGTAAACAACGACTTCAATATAGACATACGAGAACCAGAAGCCTTGTATGTACTATCTGCAGTAAACAACGAGTTCAATGTAGACATACGAGAACCAGAAGCCTTGTATGTACTATCTGCAGTAAACAACGACTTCAATATGAACATACGAGAACCAGAAGCCTTGTATGTACTATCTGCAGTAAACAACGAGTTCAATATAGACATACGAGAACCAGAAGCCTTGTATGTACTATCTGCAGTAAGCAACGAGTTCAATGTAGACATACGAGAATCAGAAGCCTTGTATGTACTATCTGCAGTAAACAACGAGTTCAATATAGACATACGAGAACCAGAAGCCTTGTATGTACTATCTGCAGTAAACAACGACTTCAATATAAACATACGAGAACCAGAAGCCTTGTATGTACTATCTGCAGTAAACAACGAGTTCAATGTAGACATACGAGAACCAGAAGCCTTGTATGTACTATCTGCAGTAAACAACGAGTTCAATATAAACATACGAGAACCAGAAGCCTTGTATGTACTATCTGCAGCAAACAACGAGTTCAATATAGACATACGAGAACCAGAAGCCTTGTATGTACTATCTGCAGTAAACAACGAGTTCAATATAAACATACGAGAACCAGAAGCCTTGTGTGTACTATCTGCAGTAAACAACGACTTCAATATAAACATACGAGAACCAGAAGCCTTGTATGTACTATCTGCAGTAAACAACGACTTCAATGTAGACATACGAGAACCAGAAGCCTTGTATGTACTATCTGCAGTAAACAACGAGTTCAATGTAGACATACGAGAACCAGAAGCCGTGTATGTACTATCTGCAGTAAACAACGAGTTCAATGTAGACATACGAGAACCAGAAGCCTTGTATGTACTATCTGCAGTAAACAACGAGTTCAATATAAACATACGAGAACCAGAAGCCTTGTATGTACTATCTGCAGTAAACAACGAGTTCAATGTAGACATACGAGAACCAGAAGCCTTGTATGTACTATCTGCAGTAAACAACGAGTTCAATGTAGACATACGAGAACCAGAAGCCTTGTATGTACTATCTGCAGTAAACAACGAGTTCAATGTAGACATACGAGAACCAGAAGCCTTGTATGTACTATCTGCAGTAAACAACGAGTTCAATGTAGACATACGAGAACCAGAAGCCTTGTATGTACTATCTGCAGTAAACAACGAGTTCAATATAAACATACGAGAACCAGAAGCCTTGTATGTACTATCTGCAGTAAACAACGAGTTCAATATAAACATACGAGAACCAGAAGCCTTGTATGTACTATCTGCAGTAAACAACGAGTTCAATGTAGACATACGAGAACCAGAAGCCTTGTATGTACTATCTGCAGTAAACAACGAGTTCAATATAGACATACGAGAACCAGAAGCCTTGTATGTACTATCTGCAGTAAACAACGAGTTCAATATAAACATACGAGAACCAGAAGCCTTGTATGTACTATCTGCAGTAAACAACGAGTTCAATGTAGACATACGAGAACCAGAAGCCTTGTATGTACTATCTGCAGTAAACAACGAGTTCAATGTAGACATACGAGAATCAGAAGCCTTGTATGTACTATCTGCAGTAAACAACGAGTTCAATGTAAACATACGAGAACCAGAAGCCTTGTATGTACTATCTGCAGTAAACAACGACTTCAATATAAACATACGAGAACCAGAAGCCTTGTATGTACTATCTGCAGTAAACAACGAGTTCAATATAGACATACGAGAACCAGAAGCCTTGTATGTACTATCTGCAGTAAACAACGAGTTCAATGTAGACATACGAGAACCAGAAGCCTTGTATGTACTATCTGCAGTAAACAACGACTTCAATATAAACATACGAGAACCAGAAGCCTTGTATGTACTATCTGCAGTAAACAACGAGTTCAATATAGACATACGAGAACCAGAAGCCTTGTATGTACTATCTGCAGTAAACAACGAGTTCAATGTAGACATACGAGAATCAGAAGCCTTGTATGTACTATCTGCAGTAAACAACGAGTTCAATATAGACATACGAGAACCAGAAGCCTTGTATGTACTATCTGCAGTAAACAACGACTTCAATATAAACATACGAGAACCAGAAGCCTTGTATGTACTATCTGCAGTAAACAACGAGTTCAATGTAGACATACGAGAACCAGAAGCCTTGTATGTACTATCTGCAGTAAACAACGAGTTCAATATAAACATACGAGAACCAGAAGCCTTGTATGTACTATCTGCAGCAAACAACGAGTTCAATATAGACATACGAGAACCAGAAGCCTTGTATGTACTATCTGCAGTAAACAACGAGTTCAATATAAACATACGAGAACCAGAAGCCTTGTATGTACTATCTGCAGTAAACAACGACTTCAATATAAACATACGAGAACCAGAAGCCTTGTATGTACTATCTGCAGTAAACAACGACTTCAATGTAGACATACGAGACCAGAAGCCTTGTATGTACTATCTGCAGTAAACAACGAGTTCAATGTAGACATACGAGAACCAGAAGCCGTGTATGTACTATCTGCAGTAAACAACGAGTTCAATGTAGACATACGAGAACCAGAAGCCTTGTATGTACTATCTGCAGTAAACAACGACTTCAATATAAACATACGAGAACCAGAAGCCTTGTATGTACTATCTGCAGTAAACAACGAGTTCAATATAGACATACGAGAACCAGAAGCTTTGTATGTACTATCTGCAGTAAACAACGAGTTCAATGTAGACATACGAGAACCAGAAGCCTTGTATGTACTATCTGCAGTAAACAACGACTTCAATATAAACATACGAGAACCAGAAGCCTTGTATGTACTATCTGTAGTAAACAACGACTTCAATATAGACATACGAGAACCAGAAGCCTTGTATGTACTATCTGCAGTAAACAACGAGTTCAATGTAGACATACGAGAACCAGAAGCCTTGTATGTACTATCTGCAGTAAACAACGACTTCAATATGAACATACGAGAACCAGAAGCCTTGTATGTACTATCTGCAGTAAACAACGAGTTCAATATAGACATACGAGAACCAGAAGCCTTGTATGTACTATCTGCAGTAAGCAACGAGTTCAATGTAGACATACGAGAATCAGAAGCCTTGTATGTACTATCTGCAGTAAACAACGAGTTCAATATAGACATACGAGAACCAGAAGCCTTGTATGTACTATCTGCAGTAAACAACGACTTCAATATAAACATACGAGAACCAGAAGCCTTGTATGTACTATCTGCAGTAAACAACGAGTTCAATGTAGACATACGAGAACCAGAAGCCTTGTATGTACTATCTGCAGTAAACAACGAGTTCAATATAAACATACGAGAACCAGAAGCCTTGTATGTACTATCTGCAGCAAACAACGAGTTCAATATAGACATACGAGAACCAGAAGCCTTGTATGTACTATCTGCAGTAAACAACGAGTTCAATATAAACATACGAGAACCAGAAGCCTTGTGTGTACTATCTGCAGTAAACAACGACTTCAATATAAACATACGAGAACCAGAAGCCTTGTATGTACTATCTGCAGTAAACAACGACTTCAATGTAGACATACGAGAACCAGAAGCCTTGTATGTACTATCTGCAGTAAACAACGAGTTCAATGTAGACATACGAGAACCAGAAGCCGTGTATGTACTATCTGCAGTAAACAACGAGTTCAATGTAGACATACGAGAACCAGAAGCCTTGTATGTACTATCTGCAGTAAACAACGACTTCGATATAAACATACGAGAACCAGAAGCCTTGTATGTACTATCTGCAGTAAACAACGAGTTCAATATAGACATACGAGAACCAGAAGCCTTGTATGTACTATCTGCAGTAAACAACGAGTTCAATGTAGACATACGAGAACCAGAAGCCTTGTATGTACTATCTGCAGTAAACAACGACTTCAATATAAACATACGAGAACCAGAAGCCTTGTATGTACTATCTGCAGTAAACAACGAGTTCAATATAGACATACGAGAACCAGAAGCCTTGTATGTACTATCTGCAGTAAACAACGAGTTCAATGTAGACATACGAGAACCAGAAGCCTTGTATGTACTATCTGCAGTAAACAACGACTTCAATATAAACATACGAGAACCAGAAGCCTTGTATGTACTATCTGCAGTAAACAACGAGTTCAATATAGACATACGAGAACCAGAAGCCTTGTATGTACTATCTGCAGTAAACAACGAGTTCAATGTAGACATACGAGAATCAGAAGCCTTGTATGTACTATCTGCAGTAAACAACGAGTTCAATATAGACATACGAGAACCAGAAGCCTTGTATGTACTATCTGCAGTAAACAACGACTTCAATATAAACATACGAGAACCAGAAGCCTTGTATGTACTATCTGCAGTAAACAACGAGTTCAATGTAGACATACGAGAACCAGAAGCCTTGTATGTACTATCTGCAGTAAACAACGAGTTCAATATAAACATACGAGAACCAGAAGCCTTGTATGTACTATCTGCAGCAAACAACGAGTTCAATATAGACATACGAGAACCAGAAGCCTTGTATGTACTATCTGCAGTAAACAACGAGTTCAATATAAACATACGAGAACCAGAAGCCTTGTATGTACTATCTGCAGTAAACAACGACTTCAATATAAACATACGAGAACCAGAAGCCTTGTATGTACTATCTGCAGTAAACAACGACTTCAATGTAGACATACGAGACCAGAAGCCTTGTATGTACTATCTGCAGTAAACAACGAGTTCAATGTAGACATACGAGAACCAGAAGCCGTGTATGTACTATCTGCAGTAAACAACGAGTTCAATGTAGACATACGAGAACCAGAAGCCTTGTATGTACTATCTGCAGTAAACAACGACTTCAATATAAACATACGAGAACCAGAAGCCTTGTATGTACTATCTGCAGTAAACAACGAGTTCAATATAGACATACGAGAACCAGAAGCTTTGTATGTACTATCTGCAGTAAACAACGAGTTCAATGTAGACATACGAGAACCAGAAGCCTTGTATGTACTATCTGCAGTAAACAACGACTTCAATATAAACATACGAGAACCAGAAGCCTTGTATGTACTATCTGCAGTAAACAACGAGTTCAATATAGACATACGAGAACCAGAAGCCTTGTATGTACTATCTGCAGTAAACAACGAGTTCAATGTAGACATACGAGAACCAGAAGCCTTGTATGTACTATCTGCAGTAAACAACGACTTCAATATAAACATACGAGAACCAGAAGCCTTGTATGTACTATCTGCAGTAAACAACGAGTTCAATATAGACATACGAGAACCAGAAGCCTTGTATGTACTATCTGCAGTAAGCAACGAGTTCAATGTAGACATACGAGAATCAGAAGCCTTGTATGTACTATCTGCAGTAAACAACGAGTTCAATATAGACATACGAGAACCAGAAGCCTTGTATGTACTATCTGCAGTAAACAACGACTTCAATATAAACATACGAGAACCAGAAGCCTTGTATGTACTATCTGCAGTAAACAACGAGTTCAATGTAGACATACGAGAACCAGAAGCCTTGTATGTACTATCTGCAGTAAACAACGAGTTCAATATAAACATACGAGAACCAGAAGCCTTGTATGTACTATCTGCAGCAAACAACGAGTTCAATATAGACATACGAGAACCAGAAGCCTTGTATGTACTATCTGCAGTAAACAACGAGTTCAATATAAACATACGAGAACCAGAAGCCTTGTGTGTACTATCTGCAGTAAACAACGACTTCAATATAAACATACGAGAACCAGAAGCCTTGTATGTACTATCTGCAGTAAACAACGACTTCAATGTAGACATACGAGAACCAGAAGCCTTGTATGTACTATCTGCAGTAAACAACGAGTTCAATGTAGACATACGAGAACCAGAAGCCGTGTATGTACTATCTGCAGTAAACAACGAGTTCAATGTAGACATACGAGAACCAGAAGCCTTGTATGTACTATCTGCAGTAAACAACGACTTCGATATAAACATACGAGAACCAGAAGCCTTGTATGTACTATCTGCAGTAAACAACGAGTTCAATATAGACATACGAGAACCAGAAGCCTTGTATGTACTATCTGCAGTAAACAACGAGTTCAATGTAGACATACGAGAACCAGAAGCCTTGTATGTACTATCTGCAGTAAACAACGACTTCAATATAAACATACGAGAACCAGAAGCCTTGTATGTACTATCTGCAGTAAACAACGAGTTCAATATAGACATACGAGAACCAGAAGCCTTGTATGTACTATCTGCAGTAAACAACGAGTTCAATGTAGACATACGAGAATCAGAAGCCTTGTATGTACTATCTGCAGTAAACAACGAGTTCAATATAGACATACGAGAACCAGAAGCCTTGTATGTACTATCTGCAGTAAACAACGACTTCAATATAAACATACGAGAACCAGAAGCCTTGTATGTACTATCTGCAGTAAACAACGAGTTCAATGTAGACATACGAGAACCAGAAGCCTTGTATGTACTATCTGCAGTAAACAACGAGTTCAATGTAGACATAAGAGAACCAGAAGCCTTGTATGTACTATCTGCAGTAAACAACGAGTTCAATGTAGACATACGAGAACCAGAAGCCTTGTATGTACTATCTGCAGTAAACAACGAGTTCAATGTAGACATACGAGAACCAGAAGCCTTGTATGTACTATCTGCAGTAAACAACGAGTTCAATATAAACATACGAGAACCAGAAGCCTTGTATGTACTATCTGCAGTAAACAACGAGTTCAATGTAGACATACGAGAACCAGAAGCCTTGTATGTACTATCTGCAGTAAACAACGAGTTCAATGTAGACATACGAGAACCAGAAGCCTTGTATGTACTATCTGCAGTAAACAACGAGTTCAATGTAGACATACGAGAACCAGAAGCCTTGTATGTACTATCTGCAGTAAACAACGAGTTCAATGTAGACATACGAGAACCAGAAGCCTTGTATGTACTATCTGCAGTAAACAACGAGGTCAATATAAACATACGAGAACCAGAAGCCTTGTATGTACTATCTGCAGTAAACAACGAGTTCAATATAAACATACGAGAACCAGAAGCCTTGTATGTACTATCTGCAGTAAACAACGAGTTCAATGTAGACATACGAGAACCAGAAGCCTTGTATGTACTATCTGCAGTAAACAACGAGTTCAATATAGACATACGAGAACCAGAAGCCTTGTATGTACTATCTGCAGTAAACAACGACTTCAATATAAACATACGAGAACCAGAAGCCTTGTATGTACTATCTGCAGTAAACAACGAGTTCAATGTAGACATACGAGAACCAGAAGCCTTGTATGTACTATCTGCAGTAAACAACGAGTTCAATGTAGACATACGAGAATCAGAAGCCTTGTATGTACTATCTGCAGTAAACAACGAGTTCAATGTAAACATACGAGAACCAGAAGCCTTGTATGTACTATCTGCAGTAAACAACGACTTCAATATAAACATACGAGAACCAGAAGCCTTGTATGTACTATCTGCAGTAAACAACGAGTTCAATATAGACATACGAGAACCAGAAGCCTTGTATGTACTATCTGCAGTAAACAACGAGTTCAATGTAGACATACGAGAACCAGAAGCCTTGTATGTACTATCTGCAGTAAACAACGACTTCAATATAAACATACGAGAACCAGAAGCCTTGTATGTACTATCTGCAGTAAACAACGAGTTCAATATAGACATACGAGAACCAGAAGCCTTGTATGTACTATCTGCAGTAAACAACGAGTTCAATGTAGACATACGAGAATCAGAAGCCTTGTATGTACTATCTGCAGTAAACAACGAGTTCAATATAGACATACGAGAACCAGAAGCCTTGTATGTACTATCTGCAGTAAACAACGACTTCAATATAAACATACGAGAACCAGAAGCCTTGTATGTACTATCTGCAGTAAACAACGAGTTCAATGTAGACATACGAGAACCAGAAGCCTTGTATGTACTATCTGCAGTAAACAACGAGTTCAATATAAACATACGAGAACCAGAAGCCTTGTATGTACTATCTGCAGCAAACAACGAGTTCAATATAGACATACGAGAACCAGAAGCCTTGTATGTACTATCTGCAGTAAACAACGAGTTCAATATAAACATACGAGAACCAGAAGCCTTGTATGTACTATCTGCAGTAAACAACGACTTCAATATAAACATACGAGAACCAGAAGCCTTGTATGTACTATCTGCAGTAAACAACGACTTCAATGTAGACATACGAGACCAGAAGCCTTGTATGTACTATCTGCAGTAAACAACGAGTTCAATGTAGACATACGAGAACCAGAAGCCGTGTATGTACTATCTGCAGTAAACAACGAGTTCAATGTAGACATACGAGAACCAGAAGCCTTGTATGTACTATCTGCAGTAAACAACGACTTCAATATAAACATACGAGAACCAGAAGCCTTGTATGTACTATCTGCAGTAAACAACGAGTTCAATATAGACATACGAGAACCAGAAGCCTTGTATGTACTATCTGCAGTAAACAACGAGTTCAATGTAGACATACGAGAACCAGAAGCCTTGTATGTACTATCTGCAGTAAACAACGACTTCAATATAAACATACGAGAACCAGAAGCCTTGTATGTACTATCTGCAGTAAACAACGAGTTCAATATAGACATACGAGAACCAGAAGCCTTGTATGTACTATCTGCAGTAAACAACGAGTTCAATGTAGACATACGAGAACCAGAAGCCTTGTATGTACTATCTGCAGTAAACAACGACTTCAATATAAACATACGAGAACCAGAAGCCTTGTATGTACTATCTGCAGTAAACAACGAGTTCAATATAGACATACGAGAACCAGAAGCCTTGTATGTACTATCTGCAGTAAACAACGAGTTCAATGTAGATATACGAGAATCAGAAGCCTTGTATGTACTATCTGCAGTAAACAACGAGTTCAATATAGACATACGAGAACCAGAAGCCTTGTATGTACTATCTGCAGTAAACAACGACTTCAATATAAACATACGAGAACCAGAAGCCTTGTATGTACTATCTGCAGTAAACAACGAGTTCAATGTAGACATACGAGAACCAGAAGCCTTGTATGTACTATCTGCAGTAAACAACGAGTTCAATATAAACATACGAGAACCAGAAGCCTTGTATGTACTATCTGCAGCAAACAACGAGTTCAATATAGACATACGAGAACCAGAAGCCTTGTATGTACTATCTGCAGTAAACAACGAGTTCAATATAAACATACGAGAACCAGAAGCCTTGTATGTACTATCTGCAGTAAACAACGACTTCAATATAAACATACGAGAACCAGAAGCCTTGTATGTACTATCTGCAGTAAACAACGACTTCAATGTAGACATACGAGAACCAGAAGCCTTGTATGTACTATCTGCAGTAAACAACGAGTTCAATGTAGACATACGAGAACCAGAAGCCGTGTATGTACTATCTGCAGTAAACAACGAGTTCAATGTAGACATACGAGAACCAGAAGCCTTGTATGTACTATCTGCAGTAAACAACGACTTCGATATAAACATACGAGAACCAGAAGCCTTGTATGTACTATCTGCAGTAAACAACGAGTTCAATATAGACATACGAGAACCAGAAGCCTTGTATGTACTATCTGCAGTAAACAACGAGTTCAATGTAGACATACGAGAACCAGAAGCCTTGTATGTACTATCTGCAGTAAACAACGACTTCAATATAAACATACGAGAACCAGAAGCCTTGTATGTACTATCTGCAGTAAACAACGAGTTCAATATAGACATACGAGAACCAGAAGCCTTGTATGTACTATCTGCAGTAAACAACGAGTTCAATGTAGACATACGAGAATCAGAAGCCTTGTATGTACTATCTGCAGTAAACAACGAGTTCAATATAGACATACGAGAACCAGAAGCCTTGTATGTACTATCTGCAGTAAACAACGACTTCAATATAAACATACGAGAACCAGAAGCCTTGTATGTACTATCTGCAGTAAACAACGAGTTCAATGTAGACATACGAGAACCAGAAGCCTTGTATGTACTATCTGCAGTAAACAACGAGTTCAATATAAACATACGAGAACCAGAAGCCTTGTATGTACTATCTGCAGCAAACAACGAGTTCAATATAGACATACGAGAACCAGAAGCCTTGTATGTACTATCTGCAGTAAACAACGAGTTCAATATAAACATACGAGAACCAGAAGCCTTGTATGTACTATCTGCAGTAAACAACGACTTCAATATAAACATAGGAGAACCAGAAGCCTTGTATGTACTATCTGCAGTAAACAACGACTTCAATGTAGACATACGAGAACCAGAAGCCTTGTATGTACTATCTGCAGTAAACAACGAGTTCAATGTAGACATACGAGAACCAGAAGCCGTGTATGTACTATCTGCAGTAAACAACGAGTTCAATGTAGACATACGAGAACCAGAAGCCGTGTATGTACTATCTGCAGTAAACAACGAGTTCAATGTAGACATACGAGAACCAGAAGCCTTGTATGTATTATCTGCAGTAAACAACGTATTCAATGTAGACATACGAGAACCAGAAGCACGTCTTGTTAAAAAGTCGGGCCTGCTAGGCTTTCTGCGTGCCCTACACCCGCAAAATTGCAATCCTGAAGCGATGGCCTTTTGTGAAAAGTAGTAGCAATAATCATCTTTAATATACATATATATATATACATATATATAAATGTATACATATATTCATATAAGTACATATATATATATATATATATGTATATATACATATATATATATATATAATAAAAGTTTTTTTAAAAAGGTGAAAGGCAATGCGAAGTTCCGGATCGCTGGAAGCTGTGAAAAACAAAAATAAAACCAGCGATCCGGAACTTCGCATTGCCTTCAACCTTTAAAAAAAAACTTTTATTATTACTCCCAGCAATGCTTCAAGCAAACTACCAATTTCTATTATATATACTAGCAAATATATGCTCCCTCCGGTCGCATATTTTTGCTAGGCTGCCGCATCAGAAATGAAGGCTCACGCGTAAGCCAATGGAGCCCCAGTTATATTTCTGTGGTGGTTAGACATTGATTTCTGTGTTTATGACCAAGAATATTTTTAGTTGAAAATAAAGAAAAAAAAAAGTTTACTCTACCCCGATTTTTGTTGTACCCTCGCCCATAAATAGAAAGACCTGTAGTTTAAAAAGAAAGAAAAAACATTTTTTGTACCCCCCTCAATTGTTTTATATTACCAGTCATAGAAATATTTTTTAGTTAAGAAAAAAAAAAGAAGTTTTTTTGACCGCCTTCCCCCAATTTTTTTATCCTCCCCCCTATACATGTAAATATTTTTAATTAAAAAGGAAAAAAAGCAAACCTAACCCTAACTGTAACGACGGGGTCAAAGTCAACGTGGGTCCTAAAATGAAAAAGCACCAAAAAAATCAAATACAGTGAACACAGTGTGTGTGTGTGTGAGTGTGTGTAAGTGTGGGTGTAGGTGTTTGTGTGTGTTTGTTTAATGACCTTTTTTTAATTACACAATTTGATTCTACAATCAGTTGTATAGTTTTCCAGTACAATGTGTTAGTTTATTTTGTTGATATTAAAGAAAAAAAAATCACATCTTCTTTTTTAATAAATAAAACATGGAATCATAAATTCTGTTGAGGTCGAGAAAAAATGATAATATTGGATATGAAAGTATTAAGAAATCGAATACAGTAAACACGAAAAGTTTTTAAATTCTCGAAAAGAAAAAGTTTACCTGAACTGTGTGTGTGTGCGTGCGAGCGCGCGCGTTTTTATATAGTAATTTTTAAATCAAATATTATTTTAATTAAACAATTTGATTTAATAAATTTGTGTTTTAAAACATAATGGCTAACAAAACAAACTTAGGACGGTTTTAAAAATGGAAAACTGAGCACGGTGTTTGCCAGCCTTGTTGTTTACATATTTAACGTGCGATATTGACGTCGGCTGCTTAAATCAGATCGCCATATTTAATTACCGGAGGGAGGGAGGACACCACTGATTAAACAACCAATCGGCTGCTTAATCAGATCGCCATATTTAATTACCGGAGGGAGGGAGGACACCACTGATTAAACAGCCAATCGGCTGCTTAATCAGATCGCCATATTTAATTACCGGAGGGAGGGAGGACACCACTGATTAAACAGCCAATCGGCTGCTTAATCAGATCGCCATATTTAATTACCGGAGGGAGGGAGGACACCACTGATTAAACAGCCAATCGGCCTCTTAATCAGATCGCCATATTTAATTACCGGAGGGAGGTAGGACAGCACTGATTAAACAGCCAATCGGCTGCTTAATCAGATCGCCATATTTAATTACCGGAGGGAGGTAGGAAAGCACTGATTAAACAGCCAATCGGCTGCTTAATCAGATCGCCATATTTAATTTCCGGAGGGAGGTAGGACAGCACTGATTAAACAGCCAATCGGCTGCTTAATCAGATCGCCATATTTAATTACCGGAGGGAGGTAGGACAGCACTGATTAAACAGCCAATCGGCTACTTAATCAGATCGCCATATTTAATTACCGGAGGGAGGTAGGACAGCACTGATTAAACAGCCAATCAGCTGCTTAATCAGCTCGCCATATTTAATTTCCGGAGGGAGGTAGGACAGCACTGATTAAACAGCCAATCGGCTGCTTAATCAGATCGCCATATTTAATTACCGAGGGGAGGGAGGACACCACTGATTAAACAGCCAATCGGCTGCTTAATCAGATCGCCATATTTAATTTCCGGAGGGAGGTAGGACAGCACTGATTAAACAGCCAATCAGCTGCTTAATCAGATCGCCATATTTAATTACCGGAGGGAGGGAGGACACCACTGATTAAACAGCCAATCGGCTGCTTAATCAGATCGCCATATTTAATTGCCGGAGGGAGGTAGGACAGCACTGATTAAACAGCCAATCGGCTTCTTAATCAGATCGCCATATTTAAATACCGGAGGGAGGGAGGGAGGATACTACTGATTAAACAGCCAATCAGCTGCTTAATCAGATCGCCATATTTAATTACCGGAGGGAGGGAGGACACCAGTGATTAAACAGCCAATGACTTTGCAATTTTAACGGACCTTGCCATTGAAATGGTTTAGAAAACACGCCGGTTAAACTCCATTATTAATAGATATATATATATATATATATATATATATATATATATATATATACACGTATATATACATACATATGTATATATACATATTTATATATATATATATATATATACATACACCCACACATATATATATATATACATATATATACATATATATATACATATGTATATATATACATACATATATATATATATATATATATATATATATATATATATATATATATATATATGTAATTATTAAAAGAAAACAAAATATACACACATTAAGGTTGTATACATTATAAATTATTTCGACCCTTTAAGTAGGTCTCCTCAGACGTATAAACCACCACGTCAAAAACAAATTTGGTTTTTTAACGTGGTTGTTTATACGTCTGAGGAGACGTACTTAAAGGATCGACATAATGTATAATGTATACAACCTTAATGTGTGTATAGTTTTTTCCTTTTAATAATTCTGTTTTGCTCTGTTTAAATGTACATTGAGCTCTCTTATTCGGATTCCCAACGCAATATTGAAATCTACACACTATATATATATTCAGAAATATATATATATATTCAGAAATATCCGGGGACTTAGAACCAACATTAACGAGGTAGAAACTTTTCACCTGACAAACTCCCCGGATATCTTAGCACTAAGTGAAACGAAACTAAAATCCCCAATCTCCTCTCACAACTTTAGCAAGACTGATTCCATTCCACTTAACCCTATGGACTGTGGCAAACATATACACGGGCTAAGAGATTATGTTCGGAACACACTCCTATTTACTAGAGAACATATGTTAGAATCAGATGACAAAGTCTGCATATGCTTTAAATTGACCTTACATCACATAGTTATTTATTTATATTTCTTATACCGTTCTCTCTCGACCAAGGACTGTACCCTGCTTGCCTCTGTCTCTACTCTTAGATAGAGCAAACTCACTCGACTTAAATGCTTAAATACATGTATTTGGGTTTTTTAATGCACAATAACATGACTGCTTGGGATTCTCCAGCGTTACTGATGCAGCTGTGGAACTACTACTCTACTTTTAATTTCTCTTCAGCTCACGACCTCTTATAGACTGCCACTTTTGCGACCCGCCTTCCTGAAAACGACGAGAAACTATGAGCAGGCTGATTTTGAATCCCGCATGAATAATATAAGCGACACCCCATGTGGTAAAACCTTATAACTCTCCGCTGATCAGTGTGCAAATGAGCTTACCGAATGGGTTAAAGCAGGCATTGAAGCTTATGCCCCTACGTGAAAATTCTGCAGCAACCCCCCCCCCACATCAATGGTTCACTACAGAATGTGTAGCTGCTATTACAGAGAGACAGAAGGTATTCTGATAATTCGGCCGCCATAAGTCAACTGCGAATAGACAGAAATTTATAGAGGCATGAAATGATTGCAAAGTAGTGATAGATGAGGCAAAGAGAAGGTATGCAGAGATAACCAAAAACGCATTCTATCACATAAACAATAAACAATCGACAATTCACCCATTATCATATCACAAATATGTTGTTTGCACGGCAACTGATAAGGCTGAACTACTTGCCTAGTGTTTCATCTTAAACTCCATTTTTGACACAGCTACCCACCCCTTCCCTAAATTTCTATTGCAGACTGAAGCCTCACTTGATAACTTTGTCATCACCCCATCTCAAGTCAGAGGCATAATATAAAAAACGTTGACGACTCTAACGCCTGTGGGCCTGATCTTATACCAGTAATAGTAATAAAGAAATGCTCTACTGAGCTGGCCCCTGTCCCCCCAAAGCTCTACAACAAATGCCTAGCTGAATCCTGTTTCTCTGATAGTTAGAAAATTGGCTATGTAGTACCAGTCTTCGAGAATTCGTGAAAAATAAACTGATCCACTAAACTACCGCTCAATCACTCTACTCCCGATCTTTGCTAACATCTTTGAATCATTAATCAATCTAGCGATAGTCCGGCCCATAGTTAATGCTAACCTCCTTTCTGATCATCAATACAGATTTAGACAAGCACGATCTACTGCAGAAATTTGAACATATATACAATACACTGGACACGGCGAGTGATCGCGTCCGTTTTGCCACCATGCCCAGAGTAATGCGTGCTGTCTCCAGCAAATATACCATTCTCAGACACAATTCACACAGGGATATCGTTTATAAAGATGAGGCACAATAAAGGCCAAGGATAGATCCCTGGGCTACACCGGATTCAATGGTATGTGCATTAAGGACAACCTGGACCTTTTATTTGGTTAGTAAATATCATATTATATTAAGTACTTGTCCAGTAATACCGTATGAGCGTACTTTCAGGAGAAGCTTTTTATGCCGTACATTGTCAAAAGCCTTGGATATATCAAACGTCTTCTACAAGGTACGATATAAAACGCTTCTCCTGAAAGTACACTCATACGGTATTACTGGACAAGTACTTAATATAATATCATCACTCGCCTTGTCCAGTTTATGATACATGCGTTCAGACCGTTAGGATGTCTGCAGTAGATCGTGCTTGTCAAAATCCATACTGTTGACAGACAAGAGTTTATCATTAACTAAATGCCGGCTATCGCTAGATTGATTAATGATTCAAAGATTTTAGCAATGATCGGGAGTAGACTGAGCGGTAGTTCTGAGGATCGTTTCCATCTCAAGAATTCTTGTAAACTGGTACCACAGAGGCAATGTTCCAGCTATCGGGAAGCAACATTCAGCTAGGCATTTATTGTAGAGTTTGGAGAAAACATAGGCCAGTTCAGCAGAACATTTTTTTATTACTATTACCACAAGCTTTGGAGGTGTCAAGGACTTTTATGATGTCTCTGTCTTGGGGTGGGGATATTACCAAGTTATCAAGTGTGGCTTCGGTCCGCAATGGGAATCCAGGGAGGGGATGATTTTTTTGAGTCAAAAGTAGAGTTTGCGGCGAAATGCTGGGCAAGTAGTTAAGCCTTATCAGTTGCTGTGCAAACGACATCATTGTGGTTTGATAGTGGAGGAATCGTTGATTGGACATTGTTCACCACGCTAGTGTAGATTTTCCAAGAAGTCGTGAATTCAATAGTTTCTGTGACTGAATGCTTTTTTTGTTAAACATTTTGTTTACTTTCTCTTTGATTAACCTCTCCCCGCCTTACAATTATTTCTGTCTATTACTAACTGACTGATGGCGGCCGAATTTACGGAATACTTGCTGCCTCTCAGCAATGGCAGCTCCACGTTCCGAGGTTTCCATGGCTTGTGTTGTCTGCGATGTTGCTTTATTGCAGAAAAATGTATATATTATATAACATTCAATATATATATATATATATATATATATATATATATATATATATATATATATAAAGATAGATGAGAAAAGAGGGATAAACATGTACGAATGACAAACTCTATTTCAACTTCGATTGTTCAATGCAAGGTGTACTCGGTAAAACCATGTTAATAATTATTTCCTTAATCCAAGCTTTTCAAAGATTAACATCTTATCATCAGAGGAATTACATAGATAGGTAAGTTGGCAGTGAAAAGGCCAAAATTAAACATTTTAAAAAAATATTAAGTAATGGAGAGTCAGAATGTGCGTGTAAAAAGATATGGGGTCTCATATATTGAGCTTAAACCATTTCACTATAGGTTATATCCACTAAAAGGATACTTTCCCTATTTTTTTTAACTCGCTCAACACAATACAACAATCCATTTGAATCGTATTCCGCCGACGTAGACTTTTGAAAATAGGTCGGTCGAAAGGTACTTCAAATTAGAATTTTAGTCGTATAGTCATTCTGACTATTTATGTTTTTCTTCATAATTTTAGATTTTAATTTATTTACTAAAACATAGCAAAGAATTTCCCTGTTTAGCTTGTGTCATTTGTCCCTATTGATCAATTATGACTTCGGCATTACTTTCTTTTACACACAAATAATTAAAATCTGTACAACTAATATATATATATATATATTTACCTATATATATATATATATATATATATATATATATATATATATATATATATATATATACATATATATATACATATATATATACATATATATATATATATATATATATATATATATATATATATACATATATATATATATATATATATATATATATACATATATATATATATATATATATATATATATATACATATACATATACATATATATATATATATATATATATATATATATATA
>OY744516.1:225347044-225362044 GCA_963556195.1 Sepiola atlantica
ATACTAAAAATAAAGTATTGCTACAAAATATTTCCTACAAAAATCTAGTTTCTATTTTAAATAATTCTAAAATACTTCCCTAACGGCGATAGCCTTGTTGTTTCTAATTTTAGAGCTGATACATACGCTCTTGAATTATACTTAGGTCGGTGAAAGAAGGACATTAATATCATACAATGATAAATTATGGACTAGGAAGGATACGGAAAATAATTACGATATGACCATGAGGTACCGGACTCAGCACAGGTTACTGACTGATCTATATCCTCAGAGAAATCCGAACTGGCGGACGGTCTATATAGGGACGACGCTTTATTCTTTGTCAACACGAGTGTCAGGAATCTTGAAACTAAGAAGAAAAAACTCTTCAGCACAATACAATCTGCCAAGCAAGGACATGCTTGGTAGTGAAACACGTGTAGGTAAAATACTCTTTAATTTGAAAATTGTAAATAAGTAATCTTTGAATTTTGAGGAGGGATCAAGTAAAAAGTTATCTGATCCCTCCACCAAAGACTACGGACTTGGGGGAATCGTCTTCGTTGGATTTCTACACAGATTTTTCTGGATTTACTAATATATCTGAACCCCATACTACTTGGATTTCCGTTTTTAGTGATTTTAATTTACATTGAAACATACCCGTTTGAACTTTAACGCTTTTTAAAAACATTTTACAAATTTCGAATATTGACTGTCTACACCTGTCAACTTATCAATCATTTTCCTCCTCTGATGATAAGATTTTTATATTTGAAACGCATGGCTTAAGGAATGAAAGTGAAGAAAAATAAATATTTTTATTCACTAAATGCTCCTTGTTCATAACGACTGAAGATATTGATTTGCTTTCGATTTGCAGGTCTAATTGATTTTCATTGACTAATCATATATATATATATATATATATATATATATATATATATATATATATATATATATATATATATATATATGTGTGTGTGTGTGTGTGTGTGTGTGTTTAAAAACAATAAAGTACCAGTTGTCTAGCAAAATTAATTACAAAACTAGCACGTGTTTTTCTGTAGATATAAAGTTAGAATTATGTCTTTCTCTCTCTCTCTCTCTCGCCCCCCCTCTCTCTCTCTATATATATATATATATATTGCTGTGTGTGTTCTGTCAAAAAACATCACTTGGTGTCTGGCAGTTTCTTTGCGATAAGTTCCTTGCAATTTTAGAAATGGCTTTTCATATATTACTATTATTATATAATGATTTCAATTTTTCACGATTGTGCAGTTGTTATAATGTAAGCTAAGCTTATTGTTTACATCTTAATAGAGGTAAAGTTCAAGGAGTAGAACTATTTGAAAACAGAAAACCGCGCGGGTTTTCAGTCCTTAGAACGAACGTATTCTAAGACGAACGTTTTTTTTTTCAGAAAATGTTTTAATTCGTCCGAAATAGCTTAGTAGCTCAATTTAAATGTACGTTACTGTCGAAGCATTCATCATCCAAGCCGAACTTATTTTTATTTAGTTAGTAATTAACGTGATGTGGGCACAGGCAAACAATCCTATACAAATTATTTAGCTGCTTTAATATCCTTATTTTTCCTCTCCTTCTCTCTCTCTCTTTATATATATATATATATATATATATATATATATATATATATATATATATATATATATATATATATGAAAACATTAGTAGGCATATTTTTAAAATGAAATACTATTTTCATTTAAGAAACCGATATAATTCCAAGATTTGTGTTACATAATAAACTAAATATTTCGAACGAGACCGTTCTTTTTAAATGAATAAAAAAGAATCTGACATTGTTATACATTATTTTTACTATTTACTACGCCGACCGTACGGGAGCGGACTCCCAATCGGCGACGCTCTCCTTAATGTAATATAGAGACAGTGTCGTTTCTAGATGATGTGATGTTAATACACATAGCAGTGGTGAAAGCAAGCGTCGATACACTGATAGCTTATGAAATCTTTTCTTTCAAAGTAGAAGGCATATTTAAAAATAAAAATCAATTTTGGTTAAGAAATCGATCAGATGCCAAGATTTTTTTATATAATTAGTCAAATATTTTGAACGGATTCGTTGTTTTTCAATTAACGTCAGAATCTGATATTTTTATATATTTTTTTACTATATACCACGACCAGCGTATGGGAGAGAACTCCCAAATTCTATTCTCGCTCCTTGTTTACCTGAGCTCACCAACATGCAGAAGCATCAATATAATGTTAACAAATATCTTACTTGTGCAAAACTCTCTACCTAGAATGCCTTTTAGAAATTTGGCCCCTTATCATAGTAGCCTTCACGTCTCAGTCGCAATAGGCCTTGTCTGGGGGGAATAAACGTTTTTTTTTTAAAGATTTCAAACATTTTTTACATTAAAATAAAAAAAAACTATTTGTTGAAAATTTATGAAAATAGGAATATAGCAGTGTTATGAAATTGCCCGGAAATTTCATGTAGAACTATAGTTGACCTAAAAACCAGCGATCTGACCTTTTCTGAAACTGTTCAACTTTTAACAGAATTATTTAACCCCGAAACCTCCTTGTTGCACATAAGTGGAAAGGTATGAACTTAATCAGAAAAGACAGCGAAGACTACTCGACTTTCGCGTCAATCTTTAATCAATACTGTGACGATTTCAAACTAGCTGAACTTAGCGCGGATAACTTTAAATGCTTTAAATTCGTGCAACGACTTGTATCAGCCAAAGACGCAGAAATCACACATAGAGTTCAAAACGTAAGAAGGTTAGCCAAATTTAACATTACAGAAATTAGTCGAAGACTGCCAGAGATGGGTAAGTGTAAAACAAGATTTTAAATGTATTGAAGAATCGTGCATTGCTTACATAATAAAGATAGTCAGAAATGTTATTTCAACTCTCTTTCAAAAACAGCTCAAAACAAAAAGAGAGCTTATTTTCACGCTCTTATATATAATTAGTGGAATGATAGAGATCTTCCCAAGATTCCAGTTTCTTTAATATCAACCTTTCAGAAGATCTTGTTATTTCGTTAGCTTATCGCTCTCAGCTTAGTTAAATCCAACATTATTAAGGACACTGACTTCAACAAAGATTGCTACTTTCTCCCGCTTGTCTAATACAACAATGTAAATTTTACCAGCTATTTCTGTAGTTGGTAGCTGTAGAAATTTCATAGTCATTATGGATGGGGAATGACGTATTTCCGACTGTTCTTTCTGGCATATGTTGTGAGCACTTGCTGCTACACTAGATAGTCAACGTTTTAGAGATAGTCCACTGGATATATTTACACACTCCATTGTCTCATTGTATAGTAGCCGCTTCCCAGAAGCACCTTATAACTGGATGAAAGGTGGCGCCTTCTCTCTACTTCGGTGTAGCAGATCTTGCATTGGTTTTTGGTTGCTGGGACCACTCATTTTCTTGAAAACATCTGTTATCAAGCCTTGATCTTTGGCAGCTGTATTATCCTCTCCTGGTAATAGCGGAGCGATCTTCTTTGGAACCAGTCTACAGAGCATTCCTTATCTATATATTCCTAGGATAGTTAATCCATAAAATATTCGGCACGCTTTTTGTTGGCCTATTCTTCTAGTGTTCTTCAATAAAAGGTTTGATGTATTGCTTGCGGCTTTTTTTGGCTATTACCGTGGCAGACTTCTTTTGTGTTTGTCTCTCATTTTTGTCCAAAATGTTTAACCAGTTTTGTGATGATAATTATTTTACGGTCTCCTTTTAAGGTTTCGGTTCTGGGAGTTTATCAAATTTTGCCTGGTGCTATTAATAATTATATTAATATATATATATATATATATATATATATATATATATATATATATATATATAATTACATAAACAATGGCTAATTTTTTTCAGCCTTGCTTTTCATAAGATGCGGTAATACGAATTGAAACGTTAGTTGATTGACGTAAGGCTATTCTATAGTAAATGTAATTTTATAAATGCTCTACTAGATATTGAGCACTCTTTAAAAACTTGGTTTCATGTTCACTGTTTAAACACATTTAACTTAGTCAATTAACATATATGTATATATATATATAGAGAGAGAGAGAGAGTAAGAGAAGAGAGTCATTGTAATGTCTCTCACCATCTTTATGAACAAATAACTGATAATTCCATAAGCGACCCCTCTCGGCTTATATAACACTAGCTACCCCCTCCCTAATGATCGTATAACTCCAACCATCCCCATTTCTCCACAAACCTTCTACTATTTACTCAATTTCGGACTGCCACCATCTATGTGTATCATAATGTATTGTTTTTTTAAGGTCCACTCCTACTACTACATTTGTTTCAAACATTTTATACTTATGTGTTCTTTTCTTAAGACAATCATTCTGATGAAGTCTAAAAATAAAGACGAAACGTTGATGAATACGTGAATCATATTTTTTGGTTTTCCTTTTTTCAATTATATATATATATATATATATATATATATATATATATATATATATATATATATATATATATATAGGCAGCATCTTCTCTTGCAGGCAAGTATTGTTGAATATAAGAGACACCTGTCTAGATATCCTTTTGTAGATCCTTTCAATAGTCCGAATTAGGATCTTAGTTTCGGAGGGGAATTGGCTGATAAATTTGCCATAATTTGGATTTGTCTCCCAAGTACTTTTGGACACATCTGGACCCATCTTCGGGGGAGTGAGGTCAATCAGGTATAGACCATGTGTTAGTATTTATAGAAAGTTTTTGGCGGGAATTATGTACTAAGTACGAAACTATATTTGGAGCTATAAACATTTTAGAATATTATTAATTCTATTAATTTGCTTGTGTGCCTATGCACATTATTGCATGTTTATATATATATATATATATATATATATATATATATATATATAGTATATGAGAATAAACTTGACTTTTTAACTATTTTATTCCTATTATTGTTTAATCGTTATTTTATTGGTTTATTCAACTTTTTTGTTCCTTTTTTATTTTACTTACTTTTTATGTTAGTTTATTGCGAACGCTTTTTCCTTCATTTACAACCTATTTTCTTACACCCGCTTTTTCCACGTTAATGTTACCGCGCGCGCACTCTTTCCTGGTTCATTCCCCTTTCTCTTAGTTGCTCTTTCTCCCTATATCCACATACATACACTCAAGAAAACGGAAAATAAAAAATAACAATAATCAAACATTTTTACGTGATTCGAAACTCCTAAACTTAATCTGGCACTCCATCAATGGTCAAGGCATCAAGAGGTTGCTTCTTCCAAACATGACAAGCAGTCATTGTGATCATGTGTTCTGCTGAGCTACGCAAAGGCCAGCATATTCTGTACACATGAACACTAACATACGAATTAGTATGTGCGTGTTTTATGTACATATAGTTTCTACTCGGTTTATATAAAGACAAATAAATGTTTTGTACACACAAGATATATATATATATATATATATATATATATATATATATATATATATATATATATACATAGGTATAACTTTTTATTTATACAAACATTATTGGTTACATATGTGCATACATGTTCCGGTTGTACTTTTCCCAGAAAGTCAACCTCATCAGACCAAGAATTTCTCATCAGACCAAGAAATTATTGGTCTGATGAGGTTAGCTTTCTGGGAAAAGTACAACCGAAACATGTATGCACATATGTAACCAATAATGTTTGTATAAATAAAAATGTATACTTATAAACAGTTCTACATGTTATTGAGCACTTTTTATAAACACTTGAGTTTCAACGAATTTACATCTACAGAAACTAATACAATACATGTACTATATATATATATATATATATATATATATATATATATATATATATGTGTGTGTATATATATATATATATATATATGAATTATGCAAACATTGTTTAAAAAATAAGAGAATTCGTCAGTTTAATTATACCTATTTCATTTTTTCAATTTTTAGATGGGCTTTTTGTATTAAAATAAAAAATAAAAGAAATTAATAAATCTTCATAGGTGCCACTGACGATTTCAAATCATGCACATATCTCAAAACTAAATGAACAAAAACGATAGAGAAAAAAACGAATTTTAAAAAGTCAGCGGAGAAACGCGCAACAAATTCGGTGACGATTTAAATTCAGCTATGCTGGAATGGTATCACGAAACAAAATCTCATTATATAATGCATTTTAAAATGTAACCGCAGGTTTCATTAATTTTAGGTGGTAGTGTTTTTATATTCATAGCTTCTGGTATTTTTTTTTTAATTGGTTTCGGAATATATATATATATATATATATATATATATATATATATATATATATATATATAATAGTTATGCACTTTACATAGGTGACTGTGACTAACTTCTATTGAAAGATTCGAAACCTCGAGGTGCTTTACCAATACGCTACGTTTGCCCGCCTGAAATACGTCATAATCTTATCGCATATAAATATTTTCAATAAGTTTTCCCGTTTTTGCGATTATATCAACTTCATGTAAGGTATTTAATGAGGTGCTTTTGAGAGAATCAACTCTGATCATGTCGCTCTCGATTTTAAACGACGTATATATATATATATGTATATATATATATATATATATATATATATATATAATAGATAGATAGATCGATAAATAAAATAGTCATCCACGGATATTATCGCTAAAAAGAAAATAACTTCGTAGCTTATTTGAAAATTTGAAGTGTGTGTCTATTAATTTGAAGAACTGCTTGCCTATGCTATATTTGACAATGACGGAAATAAGGAGGAGTAAATTAGATATTATTCCGTTACCTATTACGTCTGTGTTGTCTGGTTGACTGGGTGGGTATATTAGAGAGTTGTTTCTATAACCGCTTTCGTGAAGGACTTTGTTATAATATGGGGTGGCTTGCTGAAAAATCTCGAGAGAGAATTATAAAGAGTTTTTAAATCTTGATTTAACGGTCAAAGCAAAAAGGCAGACATAGAATTAGTATACTAACACATAGAATTAGTATACTAAAACATAGAATTAGTATACTGAAACATAGAATTAGTATACTAAAACATAGAATTAGTATACTAAAACATAGAATAAGTATACTGAAACATAGAATTAGTATACTAAAACATAGAATTAGTATACTGAAACATAGAATTAGTATACTGAAACATAGAATTAGTATACCAAAACATAGAATTAGTATACTAAAACATAGAATTAGTATACTGAAACATAGAATTAGTATACTAAAACATAGAATTAGTATACTAACACATAGAATTAGTATACTAAAACATAGGATTAGTATACTAAAACATAGAATTAAAATACTGAAACATAGAATTAGTATACTGAAACATAGAATTAGTATACCAAAACATAGAATTAGTATACTAAAACATAGAATTAGTATACTGAAACATAGAATTAGTATACTAAAACATAGAATTAGTATACTGAAACATGGAATTAGTATACTGAAACATAGAATTAGTATACTGAAACATAGAATTAGTATACTGAAACATAGAATTAGTATACTGAAACATAGAATTAGTATACTAAAACATAGAATTATTATACTGAAACATAGAATTAGTATACTAAAACATAGAATTAGTATACTGAAACATAGAATTAGTATACTAAAACATAGAATTAGTATACTGAAACATAGAATTAGTATACTGAAACATAGAATTAGTATACTAAAACATAGAATTAGTATACTGAAACATAGAATTAGTATACTAAAACATAGAATTAGTATACTGAAACATAGAATTAGTATACTGAAACATAGAATTCGTATACTAAAACATAGAATTAGTATACTGAAACATAGAATTAGTATACTGAAACATAGAATTAGTATACTGAAACATAGAATTAGTATACTAAAACATAGAATTAGTATACTGAAACATAGAATTAGTATACTAAAACATAGAATTAGTATACTGAACCATAGAATTAGTATACTGAAACATAGAATTCGTATACTAAAACATAGAATTAGTATACTGAAACATAGAATTAGTATACTGAAACATAGAATTAGTATACTAAAACATAGAATTAGTATACTAAAACATAGAATTAGTATACTGAAACATAGAATTAGTATACTGAAACATAGAATTAGTATACTAAAACATAGAATTAGTATACTGAAACATAGAATTAGTATACTAAAACATTAAATTAGTATACTAAAACATAGAATTAGTATACTAAAACATAGAAACAGAGAATAACAATAGAGTATGGCTTACGTGTTCTCCTAAAAGCAGAAACTATGATAATTTGGCATGATAAACACAATAATTCAATTAATTATTAACTCCTAATCTAAGAAAAAGCTGCTACTGAACTTTGCAACCATCCAAATATCATTTACAAGTAGCAAACAAAACAAAACATATTTGTAGTAATGAATAAAACCAAAATACACACAATTATTGATGACCACACGAAATTCAAAAGAATTAACAACAATCCTACTGATACATTACCAACACCAGTTGACAGCTGCCAATAACGCACTAATTCATAATTGCGGACTTCTGAAAGTTATCGTTGAGTACAAAACTGGCTAGTTATACGGAACAGTTAAGATACATAAACAAAATGATCTTTTCTGACCAATCATATCCCAAATTACTACTCCCATATATACATAAACTAAAACCTTAAATAAACTAATCAACCCGTATCTACATATTAAATATAGTGTTAATTCTACACAAGAACCAATACACATCTTATAAACCAAACAATATATACAATAACTCGTCTCTCTCTCTCAATAAAAACATACTAAATAGTCATTATCAATTTTCACAACTGAAGTATGTTTTTATGCCTCTAAGAGAAACATTTACACTCAAGCTGATGGAGTTCACATGGGTTCAGTGCTCGTCCGATTTAAGCTAATTCCAAATGGCAAACACCGGAAACAAAATATTTACTAACTTTACTTTATTCATGTACGCTATGTAGATAATATTGTTTACATACCCGTTCATTCGGGGGACCTGTAAGCATAAAATAAAACACAACAATAAAGACAAGTACGTGCTCGAAAAACTGTTTCTTTATTCTTTACCACCAGCTGATGTAAGTTGGGTATACACATATATATATAATTAAATATTTCTTTGTTTGTAAAAGTCCTTTGGCATTCCCTTGTCTTACGAAGAAACCACTTTCTTTACCTTGACGGTTGTTGATTTTCGACTCTACCCAACGTAGTTTATTTTCACAAAAACCAAGCAGAATAATTTACCTTGCAACCTAGAGGGAAACACGACAATATCTTCTGTAGCAGTCTACTTCCGGAATCTAGGGACGGCTTGTGATCTCCACGCCAGTTGTTTACGGCAGTTCGGCCATGGAGGGGGGTACTTTTCTTCGGGGCTGACACACGACAAGTTTTTCTCTATATCCTCCCAACTCGGCCTCTTTGTTTAAAACCGCCGTTTTAATTTCTGATTTTGCACTCCGGGTGCCTTCTTTTTCTGGCCTCGTGCACCTGACTCTTTTAAAGGTTACCGGGTCGTTTTTACGTCGTCATACTCCGTAATTAACTCGTTGACCTCTAACATCTGGGCTCGTCAAAAGGTCACCAATTCATTTCCGGTGTTCTTTTAGACTAATTGATAATTTACCTAGTCTTCGACTTTTTTTCATTATTGCGAGATCATGCCCTTAGCCTCATCGTGACGTCTTATGCGTTATTACTCAACATGTCTGCATCATCTTTTTTACAATATTATCATTTAGCTGATAATAATCGTTAAGTACACTAACTACAGAACGTTTTCCAAAAGAAACTTTTCTGAAATTCATCGTAGAACTAAACCTAAAGAATACAATCCCATGAGGTATGTATCGCTACTTCTAATAATAACTTTAACACTTCTTTAATTTTTTAAATTACAAAAGCGAATAACGCCACGTCTAAGAAAATAGCCATTGTTAAAAACTTAGTAAACTGTAAAAAAAACTAATCGCTTCTACCAAAACGAACTATTCATTGAATTAAAAAATATAAAGCAAGTCCTTATCAATAACGAATTCTCTAATTATTTTAAATATAAAGCAAATCCTTATCAATAACGAATTCTCTAATTATTTTAAATATAAAGCAAATCCTTATTAATACTAAATTCTCTAATTATTTTAAATATAAAGCAAGTCCTTACCAATAACGAATTCTTTAATTATTTTAAATATAACGCAAGTTCTTATTAATAACGAATTCTGTTTTATTTTAAATATAAAGCAAGTCCTTATTAATACTAAATTCTGTCTTATTTTAAATATAAAGCAAGTCCTTAATAATACGGAATCCTGTAATTATTTCAAATATAACGCAAGTTCTTATTAATAACGAATTCTGTTTTATTTTAAATATAAAGAAAGTCCTTATTGATACTAAATTCTGTCTTATTTTAAATATAAAGCAAGTCCTTAATAATACGGAATCCTGTAATTATTTTAAATCTAACGCAAGTTCTTATTAATAACGAATTCTGTTTTATTTTAAACTAGCAGGACCCGTGTCCCGGCGTTGCCCGGGGAAATATAACAGCCTGATTTTAATTTTTAAGTTAAATAAATAGATTCAGAAAATAAATCATTTAACTGGAAGTAATTTAAGTAATTAAAATAGGATTGATGTTTTACCTTCTGGTGCCAATATGTATAGACATTGTGGAGAGCCTACCCTTGAACATCCTACATAAAACTGCCCATGGCTAAAGCAAGGTGAAGTCAAGTTTAGACCAACCACTGCCAATGATTGTCCTTGGGACTTGTTAATTGTCATGGCAAAACACAATTTAACTGGGAACTGAAGCCTTTTAAATTCTATTGCAGAATCCGACGGATTAATGGGTATTCTGGGAAGGAATGTCAGTTTGCTCCTTGCCACACCAGTTAGTACTACAGCTTCTATCACATGAGGTTTCATGCGTTTAACACACAGTTTCGTTCCATTACATAGCCTTGGAACATCAAGATTCCGGAGTAACATAATTGGGCATCCAGCTTTCAGCTTTAATTTGTGTGTTGGCATACCAAGCAATTCTAATGAATTTAAAAATTCTGTAGGGTATTGTACAGCCTGGTCGTCATCGAGAGTAGAATTCAGTAGCTAGAATTGCTCTCTCCGTTAGCCATTCAGGATGCACATAGTTTTCTGCTATATTTGGATAAACTTTGATACTAAGTTCTGTGAGTGATGACACAATTGAGCCAATACCTGGAGTAATAACAATCTTGCCATTGTTGGTTGTTGCTAGCTTGCCATCACCTATTTTTAGGAGTAGGGAGGCTAACTCACCAGCCATTGGGTCACTATTGAGATGTACACGCATGTTTGTAAATAACGTTACAGTCTTAATGTACTTCCACAAATATGACAATTTAATGCAAGCATTAAGCTCGTCAGCGGGACTTCCACGTGGAACAATAGGAAGCGTTTGTCGGAAGTCACCTGATAATAAAAGTGTTATGCCACCCATAACAACATCACGTTTCTTGAGATCACACAATGTTTTATCTAGAGCATCGAACGCTTGTTTATGTGCCATTGTACATTCATCCCATACGATCAAGGAACAATTCTGTAAAACTTTAGCTGGATCTGATCCTATTTCTATTTGACAAATTGGATCATCATCTTTTGTTAAGGATAATGGCAACTTAAATGTGGAGTGAGCTGTTATACCACCTGGAAGAAGAGTGGTAGCAATGGCAGATAATGTGACTGCCACAGCTATTTTGCATTCTGACCTAACTTTAGCAAGAATTAACTTGGTAACAAATGTCTTTCCTGTACCTCTGGGTGCATCAAGGAATATCAGGCCACCTTGCTGATCTTCTACAGTATTTACTATAGTACGAAAAATATAAATTTGCTCATTATTTAGTTCGATTTAGATCGATTAGGTGAGGTAATACCCAATTTTGTCAGTGTTTTACCATTCATCCTATGAGTCATAGCTTCTATATGTACTAAAGCCATATTGAAGATGTCGTCTGAAAGTGTTATATCGACTTCAGGCTGTTGATTGCATTTCCTAAGAAGGAAATCTTCAGTAAAAGCTTTTTCAAGTAGTCCATGTGCACTACATGCATCCCTGAATGTAGTCATAACTTGACCATTGATCGTTTTTAGGTCATTAAAGCTCTATGTACCTCTAACATTGTGTAGAAGCAGTCTCAAACAGAAGCAGTTAAATTGATTTGGATGCACGGTGCATACCCTGCCCAAAACTTCTGTGTTTTAACGCACAGATAGCCTGGAACTGGCTTACCCTGTAATCGTTGCTTGAAGACCTTAGTTTTTGTGTCCCAGGTATAATAAAGTGGAACTTCTGAGTACAAAAGTGTACATGCAAAAAAATCTGTTTGACACAATTTGAAGAAAGCTGTTAGAGTGGTTGAAGTTGGATTTGCAACTCTATCTGCCGCAGTACTTTCAGTAAAGTATATCCGCTGTCCATTTTCTAGATGAACTGATAGGTGAATAACTGGGGGATGATATACATGTATGTGAAAGGTGAAGGTATCTTGATCACTACCTTTATTTACATATTTACAAATGTATTTTATTGATTTCACGCTGTTGCAATATTCAACATTGATATGTGCATCAAAAATCTTACAAAGCAGTTTATTATGTGGTTCAATGCATCGGTTGTCTACAGGAACTGTTATTTTGCTAGGTAGGGTAACTGTCGTCTCAAAACCTCCAGCTAAAGGTCGATATTGTGGGTAGCCATTTGTATCCGATTGAGTTTCACTCAAGAAGTGTCTGGGATATCTCTTACTGCAGTGTCCATCTTTGAGACAGAGTGAACATCTGTTTATGTTTCCACATGGTCCATGAATCATATGGTGCCTAATGATATCATGTAAAAGATGCCACTGGATCCGGAATTTCCACACTTATAACTGAATCTATGTCAGAGGATCTCAATTTTTGTTGCACCTCCATTATGTTCTATCGCCATCTGAAATTGTTAGCATGCTTTGCAATGCAAGAAAAATATCTAATTTAGTGTTTGAGAAAGAGTTATATCTAATCGGCCCATAAATTTGCTCGCCAGAAGGTGAATCGTAACATAAAACGGGCAGCACTTTTCACGGCCACCATCGTCCGCCACCAGGCATTTGGCTCATGTGACTCAATCGCAGACATTTAAAAATAGAGAATAGTGTTTATTATTATAAATAATCATATAATAGGCAATTCTCCCCCTCCCAATACATGTTATTTTATTTCGGTTTAGTTTTATTTGTTTTACTTTTCGAAATAGTAGAAGTAACGTTGATGGATTTTCCGCACATTCCTGAGTCTTCTGTCGATTTAAATATATTGTACAATTCGGTGTTTTATGCCCCCCTCTCTCGGATACAATATTTTTCTTTTCGTTTATTTATATTTTGTTACTTTTCAAAACAGATCCACCACATCAACCTATCAATCCCGCCACACCCCACTGCTAGGCATTTGACTCATGTCACTCAATCGCAGTCAATTAAAAAAATAGCGAATAGTCTTCCTTATTGAAAATAATCATATAATCGTCATTTTATTTCCCCCCAACCATCCGAATACAATTTGTAATGCTCTGCAGGTTACATTAATTATGTGTGTGTTTCAGTGGTGCCTATTTTCCATTTGTCTTTTCAGCCAAAGAAAATAGAATTTCTATACAAAGATAATGTGGGGTGGGGTGATTTTAATGGGGCTCTGTAGGCCTCTTTAATTAATCGCTGAGATTTCAATTCCCCCCCCAACATTGGATTTAAAAAAATTTTATATATTCTGTTTGTGTATGTTTTGGTAATTTTCTCAAAGTATTTAACGTTGAGGGAACTTTTCACAAGGAAGCAATTGTAAGTGTAATTTATTTATTAATAATTTATAAAAATAATAATATTTATTTTTATTGTATCAAATAAACTGTATCAAAATAGTGAACAGTTATTTTGAAAATAAAAAGTTATCATTTAAATGAATAGCCATTAAAAGAATGGGAAAAATACGTGCGAAGGAAGAAGTAGGTAATGTCATTTGGCTAATCTATAACCTTTTTTTTTCCGAACGTATTACGTTGGGTCAAATTCTGTAGAAGTAAAGTGTTTTGTTTTTCTTTTAGTAAGTAAAAACGTAATTGTTTTATCTTATTTTTTATAGTTGGAAGTTTTCATGTTTGTTATTATGTAATCGCAGTCATTTAAGTATAATAATGAGAAAAACGTAAAGGAAAAATGTATCTTTTTGGTTTGTTTATGTTTTTTTTATTTTATCAAAGTATTTAACGGTTAGGGAAGTTTTCCCAAATAAGCAATTGTTATTGTATTTTAGTTAGTAATAATTTATAAAAATAATATTTGTTTGTTTTTTATTGTACGAATTAAAAGTTTCTCAAAATAGTCAACAGTTATTTTTAAAAATGAACAGTTATAATTTAAATGAATAGACATTATAAGAATGGGAAGAATCCGTGCGAAGCAAGAATTAGGGAATGTAATTCGGTTATTCTCTAACCGTGTTTTTTTTCTTAACGTAATCAGTTGGGGGTTTTTTTTTCGTAAAGTATTACGGTGGGTCAACATCTGTAGAAGTAAATGTATTTGTTTTGATTTAGTAAGGAAAACGTAATTTGTGTATATTATTTTTTAGAGATGAAATGTAATATATTTGTTTTTATGTAATTGGTGTCGTTTATGTAAACTAATGTGAAAAACGTAAAGAATAAATGTATGTAATCGGTTTGTTTATGTTTTGTTTATTTTCTCTAAGTATTTAACGGTGAGGGAAGTTATCCCAAAAAAGCAATTGTTATTGTATTTTATTTAATAATAATTTATAAAAGTAATAATTGTTTATTTATTGTAGGAATTACAAATTTCTCAGAATAGTGAACAGTTATTTTTTAAATGTTAAGGTATAATGTAAATGAATAGCCATTAAAAGAATGGG
>OY744516.1:225367044-225492044 GCA_963556195.1 Sepiola atlantica
CAGGCATTTCCCTAGGATATCGTTCATTTCATAAAAGGCCAATGTTTGCAGTGTTCGCTAGTTTTTGATATTTACAAATATTATCTTTACTTTCTGCCTGATTCCGTTCAAGTGTCTCAAATTCTATGAAAATGGGATGAAAAAATATGAATAGCAAGAAAAAAGTTAAAAGCAGGGTGTTAAGACTGTTGTATTCTTTTCAGTTCTTGCGTCGTGTAACCAATTGACGTGAAGAGATATCACATTTACCCTCTTTATTGATCTCTCTCTTTCTCTCTCTCTCCTAAATTACAAAAGGATACGGATAAGCCTTGTAAATAAATAGCCTCAACTGTATTTACCTACATTTGTTATTTCTGTTTCAATTCTTACGTAGTCTATAGACTTGACATAAAAATAAATAAATCTTTTGCACCCTCTCGTCTGTATCCGCGTCTAATCTACTTCCGTCTGTCTGCCTTTCTGTTTCTCTCATTCTTGATCTCTCTCAACTTGAAAAAAATAAGTTTTATTTACCTACATAAATGAAGTGTCTGGTTTTCACATAATACTCGATATGCCACATTTTAATAGAACTAATATGTTAATTTATTTTCACATTCATTCTATTGGTTAAACAAATCTTTTAATTTCTATTGGTCAAACAGATCTTCACATTTTTGTTATTCTTCTTGTTGTTGTTATTATTGTTGTTGTTCCTCTTCTTATTGTTATTATTTGCTCATATTGTTGTACAACAACAGTCTTGTCCCCGATACCAGTTGATATTCAAAATAAACAATCGAATCCAGAAGCGGCAGAGGGGATCAAACCGACAGAACAGGCAGAGAAATATATTCACGAGAATAGATCATGTGTTGCATATGTTTTAATTTCTCGTACCTTCTCTTCTTCTTCGTCGCGTGGGGGGGGTGTCGTCTTGATGTCGTCCAGTGGTTTAGTCCACTCTTCGTTTCTGTACTGCCGGAAACATCGCCGTCCGCTGTGTCTGCAACAAAAACCTTCATACCACAATTCAGGAGGCAAACCATCTTTTAAATTTTGATTCTGTTTTATTCAGGCGTCAATCTACCGTCGATCTTTGAGATGTTTCACCAACGTAAAAGGAGAGAGCAAACTACTACTCAATCGTAGTTAATTCCTAGCTTAAGTCCTTCGCCATACAGGGAGAGGGGAGTAAGGAATCTCATGCCTAATACAGGCATGAGATTCCTTAGGGAATTTAATTCCCCTAATCATTTGAAGACAATATAGAGACATCGTCCGTTCGACCCGCTTCAAAAACCCAAACTGGCAAAACTCCGTTTCTCACACAAAAGCCCGTGACGTCACAGAACCCCTATGCGCAGGTGCACCTTGACCTTTAACCTGAGGTCTCTGTCAACGCCTGTGAGCTTCGACTGTGAGAAAAGCGCTATTTTGCACTCGGTTGTACGGGTTCACTCGCACTAAATCGCGCAAGCCAAACCAAACGATTTCCCACAAATACGTCCGGCATCACAGGGACATTATCAAACACATGTAAATGTGATGTTGAAGATAGGCATATTCAAACAGTAATTTCTTATCACAAAATAGCGAAAGAAATTGTCTCTATCCCCTTACCCAACTACCCAAGTAATTCGCATCTACTTTGTTTCAAATAACATAAACTTAAAACGTATACATAATATATACAGGTTAAAATCTACGTTTCAACTTTCATATAAATCTGCTTAGTAGTGTATTTATCCATGTGTACATTTCTTTACAATGAGTCGTCAAGACGTTTTGCCCCCTGGAAATTATCGGAAATAGTTCAATATATCACCTTTTATGTCTTTTATCGATCTTCGGAAGTACGCTAAACAATTGCACTTCTTATTGATGTACAGGCCGACTGAAAGATAGATACACAAACATGCATACAGGTGTACGTCTTCATTATATAGATAATCATGCATTTCTTTTTGTATTCTATATGAATATAATGAAAGGATATGTTAAATATGTTTCTATTTAGTTGACAAGAGTGAGCATTATAGCGTTTCATAATAATCACAATAAACATAGAAACAGTCTTAGTCATCTAATTCATCTCTCTCACTATACATATATATATATATATATATATATATGTGCGTGTGTGTGTGTGTGCGATGTTTAAACAATAACTGTTGCTTGTACAGCAGCATTGTTTCCGCCAAAAGCATCACCATATAATAACTCTCGGTTCAGGCTGGGTTTCGGGGCCGAAGTGTCATCACCACTAACTCTGAGCGCCCCAGCATTATCTCCCAATACTACCAGACTTTGTTGGATTGTCGTCACTCTATGGGATTGCCACATCAACGCTGATGCAGCTAGAGCCTTGTCTTGTATTTTTATTTATTTACCTTTCTTCTTTGATGAAGAAATGACAAGATTATTCAAGAACGTGAAGGTTGAGTTGGCTATAAAACATCAGCATCCGACTTCAATTGGAAACAATGGTTTTCAAGCTGTTTGTAAACATTCTTCTCGTAGATCGTAATGTTTTCCCAACTTGCGCTGATGAACCCAGTGAACATTTTCCTCAAATGGAACAATTAATTCAATGACGTGAACTTTGTTCATATTAACAGACCAAATGGTAGTATCTGGACGCTGATCCGTAAACGTTATTTCAGTTGGAAGTACGAGTCGACGTTTTTAGTCGAATGCAACGTGCTCACCGTGCAGCCATCAAACAATGACAATCACTTCCTATTTTTACACAAAGGCTTTAAACTAGGCCATTCCGTAACGAAATGATTCGTTCTACTGGTGACATTGAATGCTGTATTGGCAGTCTCACAACCTATATTCGTACCCTCCGCAACAATTTCCGCTACTTAATGGTGTCTCCAGGTGACTCTTCTCAATGCATGCTTTCACCCAGTGAGCATGTTTGAGGTTGGCCGTTTACACACGTGCACTGCATCAATCGGATGTAGTTAACCCCCAGATATAAAGGTGCATTGCCTTTATGAGAACACTTATTGTGTTTTCCTTAATATACTTGAGGTCGCGCCATGTGCGTTTTTGTACTTTCCCACTTAGTCTATATGTATGGACGAAGCGGAAGAGTTATACACACATCTCTCTCTCTCTCTCTCTCTCTCTCTCTCTCTCTATATATATATATATATATATATATATATATATATATATATATATATGTATATATATATATAATTTGGTAGATCTTAGTTTGATGTAGGATACTTCTCGGGATAACTCTGGTTAAAGATTGAATGTAATCACAGAGATATATTAACAAAGATATATGGAAAATCTGCAAAAACACAACAGTTATATGTAATCACTTTTCATTTCGAATTTCGAAAGAATCTACAAACGAAAATGTAATAAGTACTTTACCAAGATCAATGTTTTTCAAGAAAAAAACTTTCTTTCCAGAGCATGCGACAAGTGGGGAAAAGATGAAGTGATGGGATCTCTTCGCTTTATTTCTGTTATATGGAAACGTTCTATGTTTTATATCCGCTCGATATATACCCTAATTAAATCCGTGGTCTTGTCTTTGTGGTAGTACACAGTCCAACTACTGATTTAGGATTTAACAAGTCGGTGTGCGTTTGATATTCCTTCCATATTGAAGGAATATCAAAACAACATTCTCACATCCGTCCACATCAACACCCACCCATTTACATACACTTAACACATACATGCATAGGTACATGTATACACACTCTTAAACACATTTAAGCTACACAGTGTGCTAATATATTTAATTGAACTAAGATTATAATCAGAGTGTGGCATATTAAATTGAATAAGCAAAAATGTCTTAAAATTAAAGATGATGATAACATTAATAATAAATTATATATTAATAATCATTATTAGTAATCTTTAAATTAAGTATAACAGTGACAAAATGGAATCTTATTAAATAATAATTACTACACAATATATATAATAGAACGCAATTGACCTTTTAGAATACTCCATCTGAGTTATCGATATCGTTCTTCTATTTAGAGTTATAGGTGAGAAGAAGATGCATTTTTATTAGTGTTTACGTTTTAATTATAAGAGTGCTGTGGAAATGATATGCGTATGAAGAGGTACACACAGGATACATTCACACACCCAAGCAAACAAAATGTATGCCGCCCCACAAAGAGAAATGATTAACATATTTTGACGTATGTTGCATGTAGTATTTTAAAAAATATATACTTATATTTTGTAATTTGTATAATTTGGGTTATTCGGACTACTGTTCTCATCTTGAGTGTTATTCTTACAACATTTAGGGCGCTGAAACCTCCGGCTTTATTGGGTGTATCTTTTCGAACTCGGGAATATGGACGGAATTTTGAACGAAACCCTTTATTTTTCCACGGAGGTAGCATGCTTTCGTTCCGTCAGCCATGAATGGGTCTTCAGTAATTCGGAATTCTTCGGATCACTTAGAACTGAATTTTACTTAGTACTGAACCCACTGCACCACTTTGCATTGTTTCAATCTTAGATAATGGAGTGTTCTTGCCGGTTTATTATCTTGAATTATTTCTGTGTCATCATAATGAAATTTACTCGTTTTTCTTGCTTAATATATTAACGTATCAATACTCCAACATTTTAATAGTCTTCTCCTCCGCGTTACCTTTGTGTAAAGATATTATGGTTAGTATACTTACACGGAACATACCCGAAAACTATATATGTAAGGTTTTTCATTTGTTTATTGAAATCGATCCAGACAAGGCACGAAGCCACTTCATGTAAAGAGATGAAATATATACACCTTCAATCGCCAAACTTAGTCAACGATAAGTGTTAGATAGATTCGAACCCAAAAACTATCAATGTTTCGTTTTTTTCAGAAACATCGCTCATTGAATGTGAGGACTAAAAGACAAAAGAAGGGAAGCCAGAGTTACGAGGCTGGCGAAGTAAACCCAAAGTCAACTTGTTACTCTACTTTACTTTCCTACTGTGACCAAAATGGTTTTCAAACCTCCGTTTTATTTTTTAATTCGGGTTTCGAATGTCTGTGATAATTGTAACATTCTTTGCAGTTTCTAGAATACATTCCTATATATATTAATCAGTTGTAAGGAACGGTTTTCTGGAGAGATACTGAGAATACAGTTACGAATTACTTAAGACTAAAAACGGTTTCGGTCGAACATCCGTACAGAATCCCGAGTTCGACAGGAAGGCCGGAGGTTACATCGGTAGAAACGTTGTGAGAATAGCATCCAATATTAAAATAGTCTGAATATTCCAAATAGTTCAAAACATCAACCCCCATGTAAGGAATTCCAAAACACATTTTTTATTATTTCTATCTTTTTTATATTTACGTGCAAACGTTTTCTCAAAAGCAGTAACAGAAAATAGTTATCAGATGAGTACTACCTTTGAGAATAACTTTCCATTTGTGACGTAGTTTTTGTTACATAACCTAATACTATTATTACAACGATTACTTATCGATTAAAGTATTATTTTTATTAAATGTATTTTGATTTGCATAGTTGATACTTTATTTTCCATATCGGCACCGTAATACGAAGCTGCCAAGGTAAGGTTTTAGAAAAAATTATATTCAGTTTAATCAAGCATTGCTGTAAGCTTTCTCTGTAGACTTCCTACAACGTAAAGGCAACGTTCTCCTGTAATATTACAAATACTTTGCATTGTAACATTATATTATTATTCCTTTTTAAGGTCACTAAAAATAAATTAGGGAAACGAAATTACTTATTTCATTTAATCTTGTAACAACTCAGCTCGTGTCTTTAAACTGTAGGCGTGCCCCTTTTTTATCCTGAGATTCTCGTGCATGACTCTGCCGGAGTAGAAATTAACTCTGAAACTTCCTGGTCTTTCTGTCTGATAAAATATTTCTTGGTGTTCATACATTAGATGTATTTCTCTTTCTGCTTCTCGTAAAGTCGGTTTTCTCTATCGTTCCAAGCACTTGAGGGTATTTTCTATCTCTACAAATCTACACTCAGACCATGTATGGAGTACTGTTGTCATATTTCGGCTGGTGAATCTCTGTCCCATTTGAGGGTTTTTGATAAGGTGCAGAAACGTATCTGTAATTGGATTATGCCTACTCATTCTTCTTCACTGCACTCTCTCTCTCTCTTACATACGTTATGTTGCTTGTCTCAGTCCTTACATGAATACTATCATCGCATGTTTTCTTTAGAATTATGTAAGTTATTCCCCGCTTCCTTTGTTCCAGCTCGTTTGACTAGTTGTTCTAGTGGTCTCCACTAATTCGTTGTTTTTATCATTTATTGTAATACAGCTTCCTATCCCAGTTATTTTATTCCAAGAATCCCAAGCTTGTGGAGCTCTCTTCCTGCTGACTGTTCTTCTTATACTTATAACCTTCATACCTTGCTTGGAACGATTTCCAGTTTAAAAAATCGAAATAAAACTAAGGAACTGTAGAAAAATATATATAACATAAACGGAAATAAACAAAATCCAGTCGTTATACTTGGACTGTGTCAGGGAAATGTGTAAAATTAAGATACGGTGCTAGATACTCCACAAAAAATGGATAGTAGATTTTGAGAAACTATTAGAATGCGCAGTCATTATGTAATTTAATAACTACCAATTAAAATACACTAACAAAATGGTTTAATGTGTATATATTGATTTGTAAATCTAAAAGTATTTCATGTTATTTTACCAGTGTGGACTATTTTTAACTACTCTAAACCTATACTTGATCTGCTGAAAAGGTCATTTGCCACGTAAGACTAGCAGTTTCCTGTCCATCTGACGTTACTTCCGAGACACGTATAACAATTAGAAAATTCAACTCTAGTCAATTTTTACGCTCACGTGCAAATGTCAATCTTGCTACCCCGCATGTAAATACAATAACACATACTTTAAAAAACCTGTTTGCTTATACTCCACGAAACACTACTATATCGATTACTGACTTTGCAAGACATTCCAATGTTTGCAAAAAAAGTTTTATGGATATCTGTTTTAGTCAGTATTCACAATAATATTTCAAATATAAAATAAAATGTTATTAACTTGAGTAATGATTGAATAAATACAAGGCAGTTCATTAAACATCATTGATTAGTTGAGTTGGAGCAGCATTTCAAGATGTTTGTGTATTTTGTGGGTGGATTTTTCCAATTGATTTTCCACGCGTTTACTTGTAGTAGACGTGTGACGAAATGAAGAAAATAAATGAAATAAAACTGAAATATTATAAATTAAATAAATCAATAGTTGAACAAATAAACACGACAGACATTGCTGTTTTAGTCGAATGTTTAATTTTCTTAAAAGTTATTAATTCAATGAAAATTTATGAAACTGTTATATAGCACTTACGTAGTCTGAACAAATATTACTTACTTTTGCAACATGAGTAATTCTTATAAAGGAGGGCAGGTTGGTTTAATTAAACCAAACTGCGGATAGAATGTTAGATACAGACGATTTAAATAGTTTTATAAATGTGGTTATTAATATCCTAATAGAAAGAAAGACACCAAAAGTGTATTGTTCTTTTAGCTCGGACATAGTCTAGTGTCTGTTCTGATAATAGACTTCACCTTTTCTGCCCTCGGATAGTGAAAATGAAATCTTACTAGACTGGAGCAATTTTTATTTTTGCCCCAATTCAGAGTGTTCCTTTTATGAACCATGATTTTCCTTACATTAGAAATTGACCCTGTGTCTAACAATGGCCTCGTTGGGAGGCAAATTAATCTGGACTTGAAAAGTAAGTAAACACATAAATAGTACTGCGTGACCTCTCCAGGCTACCTATAATAGTATATTTAATACAATTTAGCAGACTTACTGCAAACAACCATATTTTCTTTAAATACACTCCAATCTATGCTTGACTTCCCAGACAAGTTTCATTCATGATAATCCAGCAATTCTTTTGATCGACATGCAATTATAAACACACCTGAATAGAACGTGTCACATTATCATTACCCAGAATTCTACATTTTCAAATGTTTTTTTTTTACTAGAGTTTTTTTTCTTAAATGTTCCCCTTTATTATTAGTTTAGTTATATTTTATTTATTTTTTGTTATCAATAGCATTATAGGTTTTAATGGCAAATTATGTACAGCGGCTGAGAGGACTATAAACCGTTATAACAACATTTTAAAACGTCTCTCTAAGATTTAGCAACGGTATTTTGATAAATGAATATTCATGTCGTTTATTGTAAGCTTAAATTGGAAGAAAGAAGGCAAGTATGTCGGTATGCGAAACTATCAAATAACTCAATTCTTTCTGGTGCCAACCAGATCAAACTTAGTAAATAATAACGACAGAATTCCTTGTCTGATTTTTAGTATCATTTTTGTAACTATAAAATAGATATTAGAATCGTAAGAAATATATACACATTTAAGCAAAAGAATCATAGAAAAACATTCTAAAGTATTCTTTAAAAGATATTTTTGATTCCTAAGATATGTTTTTTTTTTTAAATTCCAAGTCTGCAATCTTTTCAGCAAACCTGACGCAGATATTTTCGTTTTTTCTCTTGTTCAGTTGTTTTTTACAAACTTTCGCTTTTTATCAACAGTTGTTTCTTGCTATTTCTATTCGCTACAAATATTTACTGGGCGTGTCCGAAATAATTATAATGTAAAATAATAATAGAAACATGAGCAACACCAGTAATATAAAATCAAATATATGATAAAACATGACTGCCAATTTAACCAGAATATATAGAAATTGTCCTAAATATAAATGATGTATAGAAAATAACAAAGAAAAGAACAGAAAAGTATACTATAAATAAGAAAGTGTCCGTTGCCCCCGCCTTATAGATATATATATATATATATATTTATATATATATATAAATATATATATATATATATGTCAATATATATATATATACATATATACATATATACATATATATACATATATACCCACACATATATATATATATATATATATACACATATATATATATATATATATATATATATATACACACACATATATGTATATACACACACATATACATATATATATATATATATATGTGTGTGTGTGTGTGTGTGTATATGAAAAGTAAACTACCACGTGATAAGAATCCAAGTAATTTCCCCACGGTTTATAAAAAGTGCTCAATATCAAATCGAGCTTTTATATATATCATATTTTTATTACTTATAGAGACATGTAACAAATCCGCGACACTGGCATGTTGATGTTATTGATCACCAGCTGTTAGAAACTGAGATTTCATAAGGGTTGTGGTTGCAAGGTTGAACAATAATTAGTGAGGAATACAATGAAGACGCAAACAACAAGGAGAATGCAATAATAAGTGTATTAAAGAAAAGGTATAGTTACAGTATGTACAAATGAAGGTGTCGAGTCAGAGAGTCTTGGTGGGAGGACATGTACGCTCTTAGGTGTCACTTCCGGTGGCATTTAGGTAACACACACTAAGGCCAACCTAGGCTTGCCATTTATAGTGTAACGTTATTCGTATATGCAAATGAGTGGTTGCCACCACAACACCCCCCTCCCAAGATTTGAAGTCACACAGACTTCAATATCTTTTTCTTTTTAGGTTTACCATCAATGGTTCATTAAATTTTCTTTTCCTACCTGATCTTCGGGGTTCAGGTGTATATTGAGGCGGTTCCAAATTAAAGGATTCGTATATGATATCTATGGTTTCCTCCTCTTCGACTGTTGTCGTATAATCATCATCTTGGATATGACGTTTTCTTATCTGATTTAGGTGCCTTTTATGTATACTCTGTGGACCTTTAATCATATATGTACAATCACCAATGCGTTTATCCACTACTCCACATTCCCAGTAAGATGTGTTATTCTTGTAGCACTTAAAATATACTCGATCTCCCGAGTTATATTTCTTTCTTCTCGTGTGTGTAGTGTTTCGGATAATTGCCTGTCTTGGCAACAGTTTATCAAACGCTGATTTTACCTTTCTGGCAAACATTAGATCAGCTGGTGATATGTTTGATGGTGTACTAGGATGTGGTGTGATCCTATAAACTTGCAAGAATTGTTGCAAAGCTTTTTCTGTTGGTGTTCCAATGGATTTCTTTAACGCTCGTTTTAGCGTGTCCACGAACCTTTCCGCAAGGCCGTTCGACCTTGGATGATACGGCGGAGTCGTGATGTGCTTCACTCGGAACGTGTCGCAAAATTCCTTAAACTCTGCGGATGTGAACTGCGTTCCGTTGTCAGTGACCAGTGTGTCTGGTACACCGAATCTTGCAAACAACTCGTGTAGAAACCCTATTGAATTGTCCGTTGTTGGATTCCTGCAACGCATTACCTCTGGCCATTTTGTGTAACTATCCACTACAATTAAATAATAGTTTTCTCCTACTGGACCAGCGAAGTCCATGTGGATTCTCGACCATGGTTGGTCGGTTTTCGGCCAAGGTTTGTGTACTATAGGTGGGGATTTTGCTGCTAACTGGCATCCTTTACATTTATTTATTGTTGCTGCTATGTCAGTGTCCATGTCACGCCAGTACACGTAGCTTCTCATTAACGACTTCATTCGATTTATCCCCGGATGTCCCATATGGAAATCTCTTAACATCCTATTCTGCAATGTTTTGGGTATTACCACTCTCTCACTGTACAGTAACACATCGTTACATATGGAGAAAACTTCCTGCACCTTTGTGTCCGTTATAATTTTCTCTTTTATGTCCTTTATGTATTCGTCTTTCTCGGCTTCCCTTTTAATGTCCGACAAAGTTACGGGTAGTTCCTTAATGATGTTTGCTACCATATTTTTTACTTCAACATTTGTCCGAATTGCTGCAATGACTGATTCTTCCAGATTGTGTTTCTGTGGTATTAGTCTTGACAGTCCATCCGCATGGCAAATCTTTTTTGATGCTAGATGTTGTAGCTGGAAATCGTAATTAAGTAAGATTGTACCCCAGCGCAGCAATCTATTTGCGGTGTATACCGGCAATCCTTTTTTTGATCCATAGATCGTGACTAACGGTTTATGGTCGGTTTCAAGTAAGAATTGTCTACCATATAAATATCGGTGAAATTTAGTCACGGAAAAGATTATGCTCAATGCTTCTTTTTCGATTTGTGAATATGCCCTCTCGGCTGGTATCAGCGTTCTCGAAGCGTGCGCTATTGGTTTTCTAGACCCATCCGGCATAATATGTTGAATGCATGCTCCTAAGCCGTAGAAACTAGCGTCACTAGCGACGACTATTTTTAATTTTGAGTCAAAGTGCGTTAAGAATAATTCGGATGTTAGTGCGCTCTTTATTTTGTCAAAAGCGGTTTGACATTCTTGCGTCCAGTTCCAAGGTATATCCTTTTTAAGCAGATTATTTAAGGGGGCTCGCAAGTTATGCATTCCTTCAATAAAAGATTGATAATAATTTGCGAGTCCTAAGAAACTCTGCAAGGTTGTTACGTTATCAGGTGCTGGCATATTTTTTATGGCCGCAGATCTGTCTGGGTCTGGACGTCGTCCATGTTTGTTTATTATGTGTCCAAGATACTTAATCTCGCTCATACAAAAGTCACATTTACTCTCTTTTACTTTAAAGCCGAATTCTTGTATTCGAGTAAATACGTGTTTCAAATGTTCCTTATGTTCTTGTAGGGATTTGCTCCTGACAACAATGTCGTCCAGGTATGCACATGCGCACTCAATACCACTTAGCATGATGTCCATCGCTTGCTGAAAAATGGCAGGCGCTACTTTGATGCCAAAAGGCAATCGGTTGTATTTGAATAATCCCTTATGCGTATTGATGCATAGTATTTTTGAGCAATTTTCCTCGACCGGTATTTGCAAATATGCGTCGCTCAAGTCTATCTTAGAGAAGATATTACCACCATTTAACTTCGTGAATATTTCCTCTGGGTTTGGTCGCGGGTAATGGTGATCTTTTAATAGGGAGTTGACCCCGGTCGAAAAATATGCGCACACTCTAACTTCGTCATTCTTTTTCTTTACGTATACGATGTTCGCTGCCCACTCGCTGTGTTCTATTTTTGATAGAATTCCTGTCTGTTCCAATCTATCTAATTCTTTATTAATCTTTTCCAACCCAGCGAACGGAACGTTTCGCTTTTTTCTAAAAATTGGGCTGGCGTTTTCTTTAAGTTCAAACGAGGCCTTGAATTTATTACAGCGACCTAAGTTAGTCGTGAATGCTTCAGGAAATAATTCTTTTAAATCGTCTTTTATATTTACTGTTGTTGGAGAAGAACATTCTATTTTTTTACAGAATGTATTGATTGGCTTATCCCATAGTCCAAATTTCTCAATTAAATCTATTCCAAACAGATTTTCACTATTTTTTAGTACGACTATTTTTAATTTCTTCGTAATCCCTTTTAATTTTATCGGAAGGACAACTTCTCCTTCAAATTTTATACCACCACCAGTTACCGTCCGGGCTGATTTACTCGTTTTCATCATGGTTGTTTTTTTACCCAACTTTTTTCTATGTATTCAGGTTTATAATAGAAATATCGGAGCCGGAGTCGAGTTGTAACTTTATTGGTGTTTTAAATATTTCAACTTTTACGTATTTTCGCCGATCTTTGTCTAATTTTGTATTTGATTTTGTTTGCTGTACTCTCTTTCTGGTGTAATCTTTATATCTGCAGCAATCGCTTTTGTGTCCCACCTTCTTACAAATGTAGCATTTTTTCTTCTTATAAGGACAATCTGATTCCCAATGCTTTTCTGCACATCTCTTACAGTTATATCTAGGAAGAGGCTTGTTATATTCTGTCCTATATTTATAGTTATTAGGATTGTAATATCCCGTTCCATTTCGATTGCTTTTCTTTGTAATGTTCTTGGTTTGTGTGTATGGTTTTCTAACTTTTCTTACATATGCCACTCCGGATTCTTCTATATTTTTTGAATCCTATTTTAGTGTAATGGCCCTTTCACAGTCCTCTGCTAGTTTCTGGAGGGTTAAATCTTGCTCAGATTCCAGCTTAGACAACACTCGTCTGCGTATTTCTGCATTTTTCGTGGAAACTAACCCTTGTGCGAAGATTAGACATTTAAAATCTTCTACCGTTAGTTCCGCAAGCTTAAAATTATCGCAGATTTTATTGACAACTGATGCGTATGTCAAATAATCTTGGTTGTCCATCTTTCTTAGATTCATGCACCGCCATCTTTTATGAAAAAGAGATATATTTGGATTAAATAATTCTTTTAGTAATTTCACAGCTTCCATGAACTCTAATTCCGCAGTTTTTTTAGGTAATATGTAATCTATGAATTTGCTGTGTTCTGATGTACCCAATTTCCTGAGTAAGAGGCTCACTTTCTGGCTATTTGGCCAATTTTTGCAGTCCAGTTGAAAGACATCCTCGTATCTTGTATAGTATGCTTCAAAAGTCTTTCCTTCCTCCGGCACATAATTAAATTTGTCCATACTATTAAAGATAGTTGTATGGGAGAAATTAACACTGTCGACATTTTCTCGATTACTCTTTAGTAGTTCCAGTGTTTTAGCAAAACGTTCATTTTGTCTTTCCTCGCGGTCAGCTTGTGCCTGTAAAAATTGCATGAACATTTTTGATAAGTCTTCCATTTTTTTTTTTTTTTTTCGAGTCACAGTTGAAAAAATGTATGCAGTACATTTAGTTCTTTGGAGTTTTTTTTTTTAGTATTGTAGTAATTAAAATACTCTTAAATTGAGATTACCCTTCTTTTTTTTTTTTTCTTTCGTGACGTTTTACTGTATTATCCGTTATCCAGTGACAACTTAAAAAAAAAATCCTTTCCTTGAGCTTTAATTTCTAGCTATGGTATTTCCTTTTAGTACCGCTGCCAAACAAATTATTAATTAAAAGATTCCTTTAGTTGTTGTTTTGCTAACGGGGAGCAGTAATTAGAATCCACTGGTGAACTTTTTTCGTAGGTTACTTCCTTGCTTTTCGTAATACGAGTCTGACCTGTCGTTTTGCGACTAACAAAATCCGCTTTTCGTTTGCAAGTTGGTCCTTTAGTAATACAAAACAGATTTGTCGTTTAGCGACAAAACAAAAATTCACTTTTACATTCGTTTGCAAGTCGGATTCCCGGAAAACGGCGTAAATTGTCGCTTTTGCCACGTTCGAGTTTTTTTTTTTTTTCACTTAAGTTGAAACTTTTCTTTAGCGTAAAATCCGTTTGCTCGTCAACCCTTTGCATTAGACTTTTTTTTTTTAATAGTTCTTCGTCAAACTGTTATATTTGACGCTTCATATCTCGTCGCCAACTGTTGGTGTTGCAAGGTTGAACAATAATTAGTGAGGAATACAATGAAGACGCCACAACAAGGAGAATGCAATAATAAGTGTATTAAAGGAAAGGTATAGTTACAGTATGTACAAATGAAGGTGTCGAGTCAGAGAGTCTTGGTGGGAGGACATGTACGCTTTTCGGCGTCACTTCCGGTGGCATTTAGGTAACACACACTAAGGCCAACCTAGGCTTGCCATTTATAGTGTAACGTTATTCGTATATGCAAATGAGTGGTTGCCACCACAACAATAAAGAAGGTTCAAAATCCGATCCTTACTTAAGATCATATTAAATTCTATTTACTCGTATCTTCCCTTTCGCTCTTTTTACTTTTTTATTTACGTTCTTTTCTCATTCCCTGTGTCAGTGAGAGTCAAAATTTAAAATCTAAACGTTTAATGTTATTCGGTAAACACTTAGAAAAGAAAGTTTAAAGATCACACAGCCTAAAGTAAGTAAAGAAAAAAGAAAGGGGGAATGTGAAGAAAAGAGTATAGAAAATTTAAGATTAATAGATCGTAGAAGAATTCACACAGCGTGCGGGACGCCGTTTTCCAAGGAGAGAGACATGAACAAATGCTGACGAAAGTCCGGCATAAGTGACCAACTATAGATCCATTATTTGGATTTGAAACCGACGAAACCGATCTTTTCTTAATCTTATATAATTACATATATGAATACATATATAAATCAATATACCTATATATATATATATATATATATATATATATATATATATATATATATATATATGTATATATATATACCATTATTATTTTTTCATTAAAAACTATTAAATCATTTTTACCTACATCCCTGTATATACAAACCTTATCTATCTATCTATCTATCTATCTATCTATCTATCTATCTATATATATATATATATATATATATATATATATATATATATATATATATATATATATTTAACATGGTTTACCCACAACAAGGCAGGCCGCCACTGTAGACGTAAGGGGCTACTGAGAAAAAAGAAAAGGGGTGAATGTTGGAGGGTCAGTCTAAATTGGGATCTGCGCAGCGAGATGTCTGTTTACATTAGTTTTACATTTCTGCATGTCAGTACTGTCGGGGAAACAGATGGCTCTCCGGCATCTGGGGACCTGCACAGTGAATGAATTAAATTTAGTTGATTGTCGAGTTAGTCTAGCGAATTTACGTCGCTAATTCATCGGAGCATAATCCATTGAAGAATTTGTAAAACAAACATAAGGATGCTACATTGCGGCGATGGGACAGGCACTGGAGCTTGGTTGACAGTGAGGGACCTATTAGGTTGTCGACTCTTTTTTGGACCTTGTCAAGATGATTAGTAGATGATGCACCAGCCCAGATGTGGCAGCAATACTCCATGCATGGGCAGATGCTGGCTTTGTATAGATACAGGATAATGTCAGGTGTGAGGAGTTTACTAGCACGGTAGAGGGAGCCAACCTTCTTTTAGGCAGCCTTGGCAATGTCTTCAATGCATTTGTTCTTATTCATGTTACCTGTGAAGGTAAGGCCGAAGAGTTGTAATGATGAATTCTCAGGTAGGGTGTTATTTGCCATGGCAATCGGTGATTGGAGAAGATTCTTGTAGTTTTTGAAGGAAAGTAGCTTTGTCTTTGCGGCATTAAAAGTTACCAACCGTTTATGACCCCAATCTACTACAGCCTGGAGGTAATTCTGTTTTACCAACATGGCGAGAGTAAAGCGTGGTGTCGTCAGCAAATAAACCAATCTCCGGCTCTATGTCATCAGGGAGATCGTGTATATAGATCAGGAAAACAAAGGTCCAAGGATAGATCCCTGGGGTACACCTGCATTTATGTCATGTTGCTTAGATGAACGACCATCGAGGACAACCTGGATTCGTCTTTTGTTTAGGCATGGCCTGATTATATTAAGTAATTACCCAGTAATACCGTATGAGCGTATTTTCATGAGAAGCCCTTTATGCCAAACCTTATCAAAGGCCTTGGATATATCAAGCGCTTCTGCCCTAGCTTCACCTGCTTTGTCGAGTGTATGATACATGCGTTCAGAGATGACCGTTAGGATGTCTTCAGTAGATCGTGCTTGTCTAAATCCATATTGTCGGTCAGATAGAAGTTTAGCATCAACTAATTACCGTACTATCGCTAGATTGATTAAGGATTCAAAGATTTTGGCAAAGATCGACAGTAGACTGATTGGGCGGTAGTTCTGAGGGTCGCTTCAATTCCCAGAACTCTTGTAGACAGGTACCACAGAGGCAATCTTCCAGCTATCGGGGAAGCAAGATTCAGCTAGGCATATATTGAAGAGTTTGGAGAGGACAGGGGCCAGTTCAGCAGAACATTTCTTCATTACTATTACAGGTATAAGATCAGGCCCACAAGCTTTAGAGGTTTTAAGGTTTGTTATGATGTCTCTGACCTGGGATGAGGTGATGCCGAGGTTATCAAGTGTGATTTCGGTCCGCAAATGGAATTCAAGGAGGGGTGGCTATCTGAGTCTAAAGTAGAGTTAGATGCGAAACGCTTGGCAAGTAGTTCAGCCTTATCAGTCGCCGTGCAAACAGGATCATTGTGGTTTGATAGTGGGGGAATCGTTGATTGACCATTATTCACTACACTATTGTAGATTTTCCAGAAATCGCGAGTACCTAGTTTCTGTGACTGGAATCGTCTTTTTGGTAACTTATTATACCTTCCCCTTGCTTCGCTTATCACGGTCGTGCAATTATTTTTTGACCCTATAAATTTATGTCTATTAGTAGCTGACTTATTGCGGCCGAATTTACGGAATGTTTGTTGCCTCTCAGAAATGGCAGCTGCACATTCTGAAGTGAACCATTAGGGAGAGTGGGGCTTGCTAAATTATTTTCGCATGGGGACATAGGCTTCAAGGCCTGCTTTGACCCATTCAGTTAATTCGTTTGCACACTTGTTTGCAGGTAGTGAGAAGGTTTCCCCCCTATGGGGCGTCACTGATGAGATCTCTGATTGACTCGAAATCAGCCTGCTCATAGTATCTTGTTGTTTTGCAACGGTTGATCAGCTTTTTCCGGGTAAGTTTTGTATCTACATGTTAAATCCGATAAATCTCTACTATGTGTATATGATAGTGCTATAAAATAACTTGAGCTATGAATGATAAAAGTTATACTCATACAAACGTTTGGCGGCGAAGCATCACGACTCGTTTCAATGATAGCTTTGACAAGCCAAATATCCACAGGCCTGGAACAAACTATAAATGTCTGCTTTCTAGGATTTCATAATTTAGAATGGAAAACAAGAACCAAATTCGTCAGATTCACATGCTTAACTTTAAATTATTGCTTAAGGATATGTAAACAGTAAATTACTCAGACCATTACAACTAGATGTTAAGTAGATTATCTGTTGACATTACGATATAATTGTTAGGATTGGAGGAAGGGAGATATTTTAACTGTAGCTTGTTATTGGGTCGATATATAGTTCTGTTCGGTGACACTTCATTTATAATAGCAACCACACTATAAGGTTAAACACATACACGCAATGTATACGAGAGGAAGAATACAGTTTTATTTTCAAATGTAAGTTAATATTTGAATTATTATTTTATGGGATTAACCGATACTGAATTATAAGTATAAAATGTTTTAGATTGGTCGGATTTTACCGTGAAACTTAATATATTTATTTTTTAATCATTAATTATTCTTATATGGAGAAAAACACCGGAGCAGAACAGCAGTTTATCATTTTTATGCCCGAAAATTGTAATTAAGATATAATGATACTAAACCTTAAGTCTATAATCTTTATTCTAAATTTGATCAAGATCTATTGAATGATTATGATTTAAAAATGTATATACTGTAAAATTAAGCTTAAGGAGTATTAAGAAAGAATTGGATTATAGGGAATCTTGCTTAATTGATGTCTAATTATAATGGATAACATTCAATGCAAATCTAGTATAGTAGAAATGTTAAATTATAATTTGTGTCTGTAATATGCTTCTGAGAAACCCTTTAATATACTCTGTAGAAATTGAAATTACACAAATTAAATGGAAACTTGAAATATGTGAATATTAAAATATGAAGTTGTTCCCATAGTTTTCATAAAAAAACATTTTGCACACATCAGAGATGCTGAAATTTGGGGAATATGTATTAATTAATGTCTAATACCTATTCACAAAAATCTGAATAGGTATTTAAATTTTCTACGAAAGGCTTCCACACCTTTTTTAATCTCCTTTGCAGAAACTCAATATATTGTGCCCTTAATTCTAGCAATTCTGTTTCATAAGTCATTATGATCGATAGCTGAGTTTAGGAGTGAATCCCAGAAATATAAATATATAAACATAGCAAACTTTATAATGATACTCAAAGAGTAATCGTTCCAGGATGGGTAAAATTAACTCACTTTTTAATAACTGTTAATTATGAATTTTGATGCGTAAGGAGTCTAAATGTGGGATATATTTATTTTAATTTAGTATCTGCAAATTTTGTAAATCGGGGATGCAAGCCCTTAGTGAAAATTCAGATATTTCTGAAATTTACGAAATCTTAAAAATCGCAAATAATCATCAATCAAGCTCCAGCTTCTCTGGGGTATTTAACATGTTTGTATAATAATATTGTATAGTAATATGATAATATAGTATATTGTATAGTAATATTGTAATATAGTATAGTAATATTGTATAGTAATATGGTAATATAGTATATTTTATAGTAATATGGTAATATAGTATATTTTATAGTAATATAGTAATATAGTATAGTAATAGTGTATAGTAATATAGTATATTGTATAGTAATATAGTACTATTGTATAGTAATATAGTATATGGCATAGTAATATAGTAATATAGTAATATAGTATTATAATATAGTATATTAATATTGCATAGTGATATGGTAATAGAGTATATTGTATAGTAATATCGTAATATAGTAATATAGTATAGTAATTTAGTATAGTATAGTAATATAGTGTAGTAATATAGTAATGTTGCATAGTAATATTCCCAAAACTCCAGCTTCTCTGGGGTATTTAAAATGTTTGTATGATAATACTATAGGTACGAAATCTCATTTTAATAGTCACACATATAAGATTTTCATTTAATGTATTCCATAATCATTAGACACCAATTCAGCAAGATTTCCTGCATTTCAATTTCTGGTTAAGCCTCCTTACGCTTAAGCTGTAAATTAAAATAATAAAATAGAATAAAAATCATGTTATGAATTGTTTATTAAAATAACAAGAACGATTCTAAACATAAGGGTTAGTACGAATACATTTTGATTTTAATCTTCTTAAGAGGGCATAACCTTTCTGTGCTGTGAATACATTTTAAACGTCCTAAGGCGGGTATTCTCGTAGTATATATATATAGATATACGAGTGATGTGTTGGTTGTTTATTTTTAAATAATTTGATGTACGATTTAGTGGTTTTTTTCTAACATTCATTTTTACACGATGTTAGTAAATTTTAAAAGAATGCCTACCATTGTGCTAACTCCATATTTTAAATACGGAATTTAAAAAAATATATACAAGTGCACAAATACACACAATTACGCACACACACACACACACATATATATATATATATATATATATATATATATATATATATGATATAATGTTTCTATGTAAAAGAAAATATGATGAATCTAAATAGTGGTGCATTGATTCGCTTAACGCTCTGCAATTGATCCGACAATTACCCTGTTTTTCACTCCTAATATCTCCATCACTCATTTGTCTGTGACACCTTCCTTAAAAATATCTCTGCGACAAGACTTCATACACATTTTCACTCATTTCAAAGACATCCTCTATGTCCGGTTTCTTTATCGTTTCTCTTACAGGTTTTCACCCCCTTTACCCCTGTTTTCTCTCTATCTGAATATGTATGTTCTCTATATTTATCAAGGCATGCACGTGTATTTATATATATATATATATATTTTATATATATATATATATATATTTATATATATATATATATATATATATATTTCATTTTACTTCAGTCGAAGTTCTCAGAAATCAAAGGGCTTCTTCCTGTAGCTAAAAATTGATGTAATTTAAAAAAAAACATATTTCACCCCTAACAAGGCAGGCCGTCACTGTAGACGTAAGGGGCTACTGAGAATCTGGTTGTGTGTTTTGGATGTCACCACAAGTAAGGAACAGTGTATTGATTTACTCCTCTCCAGGAGTTAGGCACAAGGCCAGTTTTTATCTTACTCCCACAAGTAAGATGTGACCCAAGGTCGGGTTGGGAAAGTGGGGTTTAAAAATTGCCTGGGCAGCCCCATCGGCATTCCCCGGTAGGGGCGCCTCAGGCAGTAAGCAATAAACTTACTCCTCCCCAAAGAGGGGAGGCGAAGCCTTGGAAGGGTGACCTCCTAGAACTGCACAGGACAGACCCATAGACCGGCGTAAATCAAGCCCGAAGGCCAAGACAATACCAGTCTATGGGGTGCAGTATCCATCGGAACAGATACTACACTTTGATCTTAGCCAAACTGTTTACTTTAGTTTAAAAACCCTGCATATCGGTACTGTCGGGGAAAGAGATAGAAGGGAGGGAGTTCCAGAGGCCAGCAGCACGTGGAAAGAAGCTATTGGAGTAGAAGGCTCTCCGGCATCTGGAGACCTCCACAGTGAATTGATAGGAATTAGCTGATTGCCGAGTTGGTCTAGTGACTTTACGTCGAGGGAGCACCATAGTAGCCAGTTAATCGGAGCACAATCTATTGAAGTATTTGTAAAACAAGCAGAATGATGCAAAATTGCGGCGATGGGACAGGGGCTGTAGCTTGGTTTACAATGAGGAACTGATTAAGTTTGCGACTTTTTGGTACCTTGTTAAAGGGGCGAGCCTAGTGGATCCTGCACCAGCTCATATATAGCAACACTACTCCATGTATGGGCGGATGGTGACTTTGTAAATATACAGGATAATGTCAGGTGTGAAGAGTTGACTAGCACTGTAGATTAGCCCACCTTCTTTGCTGCAGCCTTGGCAATCTCTTCAATGCATTTATTCCAATTGATGTTACCTGTTAAGGTTAGGCCGAGGAGTTTGAATGTTGAACACTCAGGTACCGTGTTATATCTATATGAGATACATAGCTATTCGAATATTCCAGTAATATTCTCCTTTACCTGCCAAAGTTTGACTTAGTAAAAAAGTTATGAACATAAATATCCCTCTAACCAATTGACCAGTTCATTATGTTTTCGTATATTCTTGTTTTTGGTCCTTTGGTCTTACCGGATTCTAGGGCAAGAATTATTTAGTCTAGTGGACTATCCAGCTTTGTGCGGTTACTTGAGGTAACATTTCTTTGTATGAACTAGTGTATAGCGGTGTCGAGGTGATTTTATTTGGGCTTCAAATACTATGTTATTTTTAATAGTTGGTCAGGTTTTACTTGTAGGCTTTACGTTACATGAGAAGTGCTTACCTAACACTCATCCGCTTAAAACACATATTAAAATAAGTTAGATACAGAATGTTTAATACGAAGACACATTGGTTTACACAAACTTTTCAGTTATATTCTAGTAAAAATAAATGTTAAAAAGGATATGTGCATGCGCGTGAGCGTCTATAATATGTGTCTGTTTTGTAAAATACTAAAATATTTAACTTAGCATTAGAAATGATGGAAAATGTATTCAAAGCAGAATGGCATGTTACGTTGGCACATTATTGTTTCAAACTATACCATTTAGAGAGTTCCCCCCAAACCGTACCACGGCCCCACAGAAAAAGAAAAAAAACATTAACATTTCAAATGAATGATATAGTTCTTGCGTATACCCGTTCTAGGACGATTATTAAATTAGGTATGTTCATATATGTATATATATATATATATATATATATATATATATATATATATATATATATATATATATAAAGAAGGAAAGGTGAAGATAACAAATTGCATGAAATTACATAACATTACCTGCCTTGGTTTCAGAATAAAATACTCACATTTATTTGATACAGCTGCTCTGAAAATAAACCTATACTCTTGTAATACTCCTTCTATTAATATTATTATCAATTGTCGCTATCTATAAATTCCATTGACCATATTTTCGCTGTCTGACAACCCCCTGCATGAGAAAACCTTTCTTTCACCTCAAAATATAAGACACTGAATTCCCCCACCCTACAGACACACCCAATACCCCTTTCTCTACTACACGGCTTTGGCTGACAATTCAAAGTAAAACTTGAATTTATAGACTTTACCACCCCCAACCCCACAACTTCTCCAACCCCACCCACTCCTTCACACACACCCTTAAGACATTAGCTGTAGGCATTATTCCAGCTGCTTTCGTTGGATCCAGTTGTGTTCACTGTAATCGGCTGAGTTTCCTACCGAAAGCCGAATATTTAAGCTAATATATGACAACTTTTGAAACATCTCACTGCCGGGAGGCCAGGTGTTTGAAGGCAGAGATGGACCTTGCCACATAGCGTCTGTTAACAGATAATCTTCGCTTCGGATCCGCCGAATTGGATAGTTACAATATTACTCTACGGACTTTTACTTGTAATTCTACGGAATTATACACAAAACGGGGACACGAATCCCTACGGACCAAGTGAGATATTTATGAACACTCTGCCTTTTATTTGAAACCCTGTAAAACTTATTTAAAAACTTTCTCCAAATCTACAAACATTTCTCCAACTTTACAAACTTTTGCTATTTTGCTACCTGCACCATAGCGTCCCCTTTTGTCTTCGACAATGGCTACGCAATACTGCTACCATTCTCCCTCTCGGCCATTTATTTCTTTATCCCAACCTTTCTAGTTATTTCTTCTTCAATTTTCAAAGTGAAATGAAACAGGTAATATTTATTTATTATAAATATCACATTACCGAATGTTATCCTCTGACGAGAAGAGTTTTATCTTTGAAAACCCATGGATTAAGGATTAGTGTAACTCCTTGCATCTGAACTATCGATGTAATAAAATTTGTATCAATTTTAGGTAATTTCATGTAATTTTATGCAATTTTTTATCTTCATCTCTTCTTCTTTAAATTGATTGCGCTACTCAACGTATTGAGAGCTTTACTTTATAACGATAGATCACTTTGACGATATTTCACTTATCGTTAATTCTATTATATATATACATATGTAGAGTTCGAACGCAAAACGCAATAACTCCAATTCGTTTTAATTTGAGACCTCAAACAATAAAGACACGAATATATTAAATCTAGACTTCGAATGAAAGCTGATTTTAATTAAAATAAAAAAGTAATTATTTCGGTATCATATCATGTAACACATAGTTTAAGGGTGTCGTCGTGTGTTGAAATGCAACACTTTTTGTAGAGACAGTTTTGTGATTTTGTAAATGCCATTTATCGCGTTTTGAATTCGAACTCTTCACATATATATATATATATATATATATATATATATATATATATATATATATATATATATATCGAAAAGAATGATTATTAAATCAATTAACAGATCATTGTAAATTTTCGAACGTCGCTGCTGAGCGTAAGGGTTTAAATGCGGGCTATATTAACTTTAATTTAGCTTCATGCGAAGGGAGTAAATGGTGGTTGATGTCTTTCGTGAAAATTGAGATACTTTCGAATTTTGTAATATTTTAATAATAAGTATACGTCATAAATTAATAAATATTCTCAACATTTCAGTTTCTTTGGAGTGTTTGATGAAGTATAATGTGGATATGACCTTACATTAAAGCATTTAAATATTTCGTGTATTCATTGACTTTCATCAATAGTCGTTTCACACCAATTTAGCTACATTCTTTGAATTTCAGTTTATCTTCAAGACTTCTTAAACTGGATATTTAAATGTTAACTTATTTGTAAAATCAAAATTCTGATATGGGCTTTAATCAAATTGAAATAATAATTCTAGACATAGCTTAGTATAATTATGCCTTCATTTTAATCTTGTGAAAGGTTAGAAAAGTACTGCAAAACTGGTCTTTTTGGGTAATTAATTTTATCTGTCCTGGGACGGGTATTTTTTGTATATGTACAGTTTCGACCTAACAACATATACGCATATGAATGCAACAAATGTTTTAAAGGGGTACATGCTTCCTGGAATCAGACTACAAAACTAGCAATGAAATACAAATAATTATAGGGATATCTCTCTATGTTTAAATTAATACATATTTATTCATTAAAGTTGGGGTTTATTAAATCTTTATTTGTTTTCATTATTTAATTCCCTTCGTGTAATTTTATTTTTTTCTATTAAAGTGATTTGTTGGAAGTATCCATTCTTCGGAGTGAAATCTTAGACTTTGTTTTATATTTTATGGCTTATTTTCTTTTTTGCTTTTCTAACAATTGTTTTTTTTTATCTGTTCCCTTCGATTTCATTCTAAAAATGTTATTTCAATATAACTTCATATTCGCCTTCCTATTCGCCTTCATACGTTCCATTGCACTTTTCTCTTTTTATAATTTCTTTTTCACGGTGATTTTACAATTATTCCCTTCATATTTTCTTTGAACAATTCTTTTATTTCAGCAGTTATTTCTTCTACCTTCACGTATTATTTTCAATCCTTCTTTTATTTTCGTCTACATAACCTTTTTGTTTGTTTTTAGATCCTCTTCATTCATCTCTTTGTATCCCGTCATTTTAGTGTCCGCATTTGAGATATCTTTTCCCGAAAGGAGACGTTCTTTGGAACATATTATTTCCCTTTTTCTTTCTTTTCTTCTTTTTAAAAAAAAATTCGACCCGTCCTGCTTTTTCTTTTTCTTTCTTCTTTAATCCTATCTGTTATTCTATCCTTTATGTCCTGTGTATCGATCATGCTGTCAACACCGTCTCTCCGCCCTGCTATGGATATTTGTCGCCGCCCGGCCCGGATGCGCTGTCAGCCGTCCTTGGCGACATGAGCCCAACTACAAAAACCCGCCGCCAACGTGATGGATGTCATGCCAGGTCGCCCGGCTCCCATATGTCACACAATGCGACGATTCCATGCCAGCACCCCGACACTGTCCAAAACACATTCAAGTAGACATCTCATATTACCGTCATCAACTATGCGCTTGCGTACATGTCACGATTCTTCTTTTTCATTATTATATATGCATTCGCACAATATGTGCGCGCGTCTCTATGTGTGCGTATTTGTGATTTATTATTATTACGTTCGTGTGTACATGTATACGCGTGTGTGTATGTGAGATACTTCTCCGACCGGTATATTACACGTATTTTGGGGGCAGAAGATAACGTTAACAAAAAAATCATGCACAGACCACGTAGAAACACACACTAACAAATAAAAAAAATAGCTAAAAAAATATCCATGGTTTTTATAATATATACTGATACTGTCAAAAATATATTATGTATATATATATATATATATATATATATATATATATATATATATATACATAATATATTTATATATATATATATATATATATATATATATATATATATATATATACTTCTAAGTGTGTGTTTAAACCGTGTTCAATACACAGTGTGAGCTTAGCAGTGGTATGCAAATATACATGTGACAAGATAACCTCTCAAGAAAGAGCATTCGTCTCATATATATATATATATATATATATATATATATATATATATATATATATATATGTATATATATATGTATATATATATATATATGTATATATATATGTATATATATATGTATATATATATATATATATATATATATATATATAAATTAGGATAGGGATAAAATGATCCGACGAAATTGAAAATGAAAAAGAAAACAACAAAATGTATATTATTTATGTATTAGCCAACGATTTGTCTGTATTGTGAGACTTCCTCAGAATGAAGAACAATCATTTTCCATATACATATATATATATATATATATATATATATATATATATATATATATATATATATATATATATATATATACGCTGATTTTGTGTTATTGTTTTTTCTGGCGATAGTCGACCGGTGTTTACCGGGTAGGGGGTTATTATTTATCGCTACCTTGAGCATTTGTTAATTTTTTGGACGTGTCATCAATGTTTATATCTATAGATTTTTTAATTAATAAATTTATTTATATATAGGTTAATTTAATTAATCTATAAATTAATTGTTGCGTGCACAAAAAGGGGACATGGACACGTGTTTCTGATGACGGATCATAGCCAGAAACACGTGTCTAAGTCTGCATGCTAAAAATAATTTATAGATTAATTAAAAAATATATACATGCTCCAAAGTAATTTATAAATAAATTATATATATATATATATATATATATATATATAATATATATATATATATATATATATATGGGGTAAGATACACGATAATTCATGAAAATGAAATATCGTAATGGACAAAGTGTGTGAAAAGAATGGCAAACGGAAAACAAGTTAAAATGCAAGAGAAAAACAAAAACAAGATATTTTTTTTTACCGGTTTCGTTCGTGGCGAACGTCTTCAGAAAATGAAGATATGGAAATAATTTTTTTTTGAAGGCACACATGGGATGAGGGAAGGATGATCTGATTGGACCATATGAGAAAACATTACTCATCCCATGTGTGTGCCTTCAAATAAAATTATTTCCATATCTTCATTTTCTGAAGACGTTCGCCACGAACGAAACCGGTCAAAAAAATCACTTGGATTTGTTTTTCTCCTGCATTTTAACTTGTTTTCCGTTTGTCATTTTTTCACACACACACACACACACACACACACACACACACACACACACACACACACATATATATATATATATATATATATATATATATCGCAAGGAACTTTAAATATTGCTCGACATGCTATATGTATATGTATATTGGGTTTTCATCATCCGACTGTCGGTCCGGTTACTTTGTCAATACTGACGCGTGTAAGGAACATGAAATATATATATATATAAATATATATATATATATATATATATATATATATATATATATATATATATATATATATATAATTTATTTAGATACTGTATATTACATATTTCAGCAATGTACCGCGGTTTCATCCAAAAGGGCAGATTTAGACATCTTCAGTAATATATATATATATATATATATATATATATATATATATTATTCATTATAAAATAAATAACTATTAAACTCCGATGTTTAGCACTTTGGGAGAAATTTAATTGAAGATTCAAACTCATACACGTTGCCAAGTTCTCTCCAATAAGAGTATTTGAACACTTTCTTAATAACAGCATTTACGTTTACATTTTAAATACAAGACGTATTTCTCTCATGTTTGACAGCGTAATCGTCAGGACAGCGAATTTAAAGTTCAGAATATTTCGATCCGGGGTTCGAATCGTATGATCGGCTGTACGGTTACGTCATCCATACTGATATATTGTTTACAATTTGCGTTATGTTTCGCCATTTAATTCCTCTGAAAGAGACGATTTGCTCGAGAACAGCAAATAATTGTTATTATTATTATTATTATTATTATTATTATTAATAGTACTAATAAGACTAACACTACTACTAATGATACTATTAGTGCGTCTACTACTACTACTACTACTACTGAAATAATACTTAATACGCAGCTCTTTGTCCCTACTTTATAGATGTGTCTATCGTAGGTAAACAACTGAGCTTCAAACTTTGATTCACTGGTAAAACCTTTTCAACAAGAACTTGTCTTCTAACCAACCCTGCAAAGAACTGCCCTTTCTTCCTCTGTTTAACTAAAATCAAACAGAACTTCCATGAACATAGTTTCTTGTCAAGAATTTCCCTTCCGTTGAACGTGTTAACGTTGGAATGTTTCCCTACACACTATTACATGGTTGTTTACCCCTCCAATGGCGACGAATAGCTATCGAGTCGTCCTGTTAATTAATCACACTTCCTTATTCTTCCATAGTACCGTTCCATTATCCAACTGAAAATCTCACTAACCATTATCCTCGAGTGAATTGTGAATTCACACACTCTGCTTAACTGTTGTTTGTCTTTATCGAATTGTTCTGTGTATCAATTAGTAAAGTTTCAGTTTCTCTGTTCAAGTTTATATGGTTAAGAAAAGGAAACCTGAACAGAAAAACAGCTATTTTCGTTGGTTCCTTCTCATGTCAGTCTTATGAAGCGTCCATGTAGTTGTGTTTCTTCACACTTTTCTTTTCTTGGTTTTTGTTTCGGATTTCGGTGCTTTCCGAGTTGCTCGTCTGAACGGTGTCTATTGCTGCGGTGATTAGACTTTCCGTGTTCTGAGTTATGTATTTCTCTAGCTCTTTTTTGAGTCTTCCACACAATTATCTATACTTGCCAGTCCTCTTCCCCTTACTTTCTTTTCATGTAGAGTATGTGCGTGTCGTCTTTTGGGTGTAGTGCGTTGTGGATGGTCGTTAATTTTCTAGGCATCTGGTTATGGTGTCTGAGTTATTTTTGTCCAGCCTATGAAGGGTCCAGATTATCTTATTAGCGTGTATTCCCTTTATTTGATTCCTGATATATAATTTCGTTTCTAGGAGTTTTCTTGTTCTTCGTAAATATTCTTTTCCAATCTTCTCTTTCATTTCTTTAGATTTGATGGTATCTTCCTCTAGAATTTCTAAATATTTGTAGCTATCCTGCTCGGCTAGCACCCCATCTCCTCTTGGTCGGGGAGTTCCATACCCTCTGTCGTCTCCAGTTTTCCTTTTTTAATTTCTAGTGTTGCACAAGTTTTCCTTCCGAATTCCATTTAAATGTCCTGACTGACGATTCTGGTCGTATTGATCAGCTTTTCCAGTGCCTTTTTTGCATTTAGCAAATAGTTTTAGGTCATCAATGTACATCAGGTTTTTTACTCTTAGGTCTGTGTCTGTAAACTTGTATCGGCATCACATTTTCTGAGTATGTACTTGAGCCGCATCATGGTTATTACACACAGTAATAGTTATAGGGAGTCTCCTGAGAAAATGCGTTACTGTATGTTAATCTAAGTCAGATTTTGTCCTCCGGCTGTCAGTTCTAGTTTCCATGTTTCTATTGTTTTCTTGATAACATTAATAATCCTGTCGGGTATCTTGTATATTTATAAACATTCAATTATCCATGCTTGAGGGATTTTGTCATCAGGTTTTTTGTAGTCAATCCATGCCATGGATATGTTCTTTTTGTGCTTTTTATCTCAATCAGGATCTTCTGATCGATGTATTACAGATCTTGCGCTCCTCTTTTCCCTTTTCAACATCGTTTTTATTCTTCGGAAAGTAATCAACAATTGTTCAAGGATTGGTAGATTTTTTCTCTCAGTTTTGACGTCACAACTTTAGTTGTTGTAGTAGTAGTAGTAGTAGTAGTAGTAGTAGTAGTAGTAGTAGTAGTTGTAGTAATATAACGGTTAACGTTTGTAGTTGGTGCCTTATTATTCGTTCATAATTTAGATTATGATTTTGTTTTTTCTATTATAATTATTATTGGTCTCTGTTAATTTTAAATCTTAGCAAATTTATTGTGATCAGTCACGCACTGATAATTTGGGAAAGGTATGAACCCAAAACCCCCACCCTAGCTGTTTTCAATGAACAGTCAGCGATGTATCCTTAGCAATGGATATTTTTATCGCAGAAAATAACCAAAAATAAGACCAATGAAGCGAACACAGAAAGCTGGGTCTGCGACGTTTGCATGTATGGCTGTTCTATACGAGTTGACATATAGCTTGCAAGAATGAATCATTTGAAGACGTAACCTACATTGTCCGTAGAAATTCAGTGTCTTCATCGTTTGAAAGGGACGCATATTACTGCACAGAATTGTATAAAGCTCTCAATTCTCACAGATATACAATCCAGTTCGAAGCTACCTGAAATCTGTAACGATCCGCCATCATTTTCTCACATGTAAAACTTACAAATGAAAAATAAGTTTTTTAATGTCTAAAAAATAAAAACAACAGCTAATAGATAATAAATAAATAAAGTAAGAAATTAAAAGACATGCACCCTACTAGGATTGAGCAGAATATTATCTTACTTATTTGTGAGTTAGTCCATTTTGCGTGATAAACGAATAAATTGGTTCTCAATACTTCAAGTTTTAATGCTGTGCGGTTTCTTTCAGATGATAGTAAAGTTATTCGTGTTTAACATAATTTACATTATAATTTGGACAGTTGTTTACCAATGGATAACAGCAATTTGTAAGATTCTCATTATTGTTTACATTCAGAAGCTACTGCATCATATGCTTTGACATTGTATTTGAACTCACTGCTGCTTGATTGCATATGATAATAACGTTTTAAAGTCATAGTGTTTCGTTATTGTAGGAGCCACTCTAGTAGTTAGTGTGTAGCTATTATACGTTGAAAATAGGCTAACCATAGCAGTTTCGAATGCACTAAAGTATTAACATAATCAGAACACGAGGGAAGTTTTCAGAAGATTAAATACAAGTAAAAATATGTCAACTTACAACGTCACATTGCTAAAACGGTAGATACACTTTTACAAACAGTACACAACGTTTTTCGAAGATTTCTTGCTATGTGCCGGGATTAATATCTCGTCATTTTGCAAGGACATTGTTGAGTCACGTAACAATAACTGGTATAGCAAGAACACTTAACAATTGAAATAAGCATGATAATAATAATATAAAAGTAAATGAATCAAAATAAAAACATTTGTTATCCGTGGAATTTAAGGATTTTTTTCAGGGGAATCCATAAGAATATACAATGGTGTCAATATGCTACATTCAGAAAGATATTACAATGTGCATTTAAAAACATCTTTTTTTACGAATGAGTCATACCCTCTTGTGGTTTCATGATGTTGATAAATGACACCACTTATAAAGGCTAATACGCACCTGAGCATAAGGCTTAATGAGATGGATAGATTGACAATTGAATAATATGAATATTCTACGGTTCAAAACAGCCAATCCAGAAAATAGGAATCATTTCCCGTTTTATCAGAAACACCATTCATGGAATGTGAAGACTAAAGGAAAAACATGAGGATGGTAGAATTACGAGGATGCGGAAATGAACTAAAGGTAATCTATCTACGCTCACCAATTATAATTCTGAAGTTATGTACCTAGATATTTTACACTGGTCAATGTATTTTGACCAGTACGGCTTTTTTAACTACATGATTTCGCAATGTTCTGTTAATGTTACGACGATTAAATGGATGACCAAGCCTGAGGAAATAATCATTCAGCTATTATCTGACCAGTGCAGAATTGTTCAGTTATAGTACTTCTGAAATGCAAACGTTGCCAAAATGTAGATACTGATTGGTCAACTGAACGGAGATTGATTATTTGAATGTTATTTGATCACTGGGTAATTATTTTCAGTAAAATTTGCCCAATATTCGAAATTTGCGACATATTTGTTTCTGTAGAAATATACGGTTGTTATTTCATAAGTACATAACTATTTTAGCTAGACTTGTTTGCACCATGTAGGATAAGTATGTGCAAAGTATTTTACCTTTCCTCGAACGTCTACAACACTGATTATAATCTAGTGAGGGTGTTCTCTTCTCTTCCTTACAACCCCGTTCTCAAAGAAGAGCTGTAACTAGTATTTTTTTACTCTATAATTAATGTAATGGCAGGTGCTCGACTGAACTCAAATCCTTGTTTCCACTCGTAAAACATTCACAGCAAAAACTCGCCTACCTACCACCACTGCAAAGTGTTTTTTGTTCTTCCCCGTTATTGAAATTGAACATTACTTCCGTATACAGAGTTATTTCTAAGAACTTTCGTCGCAGATTGTCGTTCAGTTGATCAGCTCATCTCATCGTTTGCTCGGTCCGTAATTTAAAAAACATTAAAACTGTTGTAAACTAACGTACACTGGAACTGTCGTAAACTGTTCTGACTTCTCAATACATAGACTCTGACAGGAAACCATCTAACGCTTGTTCTCAGTCCCAGAGTGACTGATAAGCGGTAAAGGACTCGCTCTCTAAGCCACTCACAGATGACTACGTTGAAATTAACCATCAACTGTGAGACGTCATACTGTCTCGAGAGTTAAACAAAATGTCTGCGGCCTCTCATTGTCGTTTTAATTATCTTATTTACGATAGCTTTTCTCTTTTTCTGAATCACTTACTAACATTGTAGGAGGGACTCTTATAGTTTCACCACACTATAGAATCAACACTTACTTATAGTATCACCACAGTATAAAATCATCACTTACTTATAGTATCATCACAGTATAGAATCATCACTTACTTATAGTATCACCATAGTATAGAATCATCACTTACTTATAGTATCACCACACTATAGAATCATCACTTTCTTATAGTATCACCACACTATAGAATAATCACTTACTTATAGTATCACAACACTATAGAATCATCACTTTCTTATAGTATCACCACACTATAGAATTATAACTTACTTATAGTATCACCACAGTATAGAATCATCACTTAGTTATAGTATCACCACAGTATAGAATCATCACTTACTTATAGTATCACCATAGTATAGAATCATCACTTACTTATAGTATCACAACAGTATAGAATCATCACTTACTTATAGTATCACCACACTATAGAATCATCACTTTCTTATAGTATCACCACAGTATAGAATCATCACTTTCTTATAGTATCATCACAGTATATAATCATCACTTAGTTATAGTATCACATCACTATAGAATCATCACTTACTTATAGTATCATCACAGTATATAATCATCACTTATTAGACCAACAGCTTAGAGGATAAGGGTAATGAGTTTGTCAGTTGGATGATGAGCAAACTATTAACTAATTGGGAACGATGGTTGCAGTAGACAGACTTTAATTACTTAATGGAACTGCTCGACAAATATTTGCTTACATTGGACTTTAAAATGGTATTGGCGAAGTCAGCTGGGTCACACACTATTATTACTTAAGAGGACACATCACCAAGTATTTTTTGACATTGAGCTTAAAGAGGACTATGTTATAGTTTGCTCGGAATCAGCTCAACAGGATTGTGTTCCACGGAATCAAAATTCTTTGTCATCTGTATTTCTTTTAGCTCGTGTGTTGTTATATTTTCTCGAGTGTTCAAAAGTTTGGGGACAAGTAGAAGTTTGTTTTCCAACCTCTAGTTGTAAACGTCTGGTTTTCAAACACAGCTGCTTATAAATCACATGAGAGCTAACTCTTTCTCCTATTAGATTCGTTAAACACATTGAATCGGAAAGCCTGTTTTAAACCTTGAAATCTTGTTTATTACTGGTTAATACGCAAAACGAGGGGAACACAATTCCTTGTTCACATAGTGAGGGATCTGTCTATTAACTAGGGGATTACTTGTTTAACTTCGGTTATTCTCTTTATCGTTTATGATTATTATGCTAGGATAGGCAAGTGTTTACAGATGAACACCAATTTGTTAATTTGAGGTCATCCGGCACTATAAAAATAGCGTTCATATTCCTCCAGGTAACGGAATAGATTACAAGAAAAAATCCATGACAGAACGCCTGTCTCGTACTACTTATCCCCCCCCCCACAATATATTCATCCATCTTGATAGAGTGTTTCTTTACAGCGTCTGGAATTCCCACATGGTCACACATCTATGTATAAACTAGGCTTAACGTCGTAATGTAAATAGAATCTTCACAAGAATTCGTCTAATACGACCACTTCAAACGACTCTACGTTCTTCCTCCGTGTACCTACCATCAAACGGAGTTTCTTTCGAAAAGCTTTCTACTTGCGCAGCACGTTACCAGGAGATTACTTCTTTGGAAGTTACAGATGTGTCATCTCCAAATCTAATATTAATAAACACATTTCATAAACTGTCCTCATCAGTCATCAAATACTATTGATGTTAACCATTTAAATCCTCTAATATTATTCATCTTTATTCAACTGCCTATCTACGAATCTTATTAACTTTTATCCTTAGTGTCTTTCAGTCTTGATAAGTCGTGTAATATTAGTAAAACTGTGCTTGCATAGGATATTATCAGACTTAACTCATGTTTGAAAAGAATAGTGAAAAATTATAGGTTATTAGGGACATCCATAACTGTATTCAAGCTAGATAAAGTTTCAATATGAGCCGTGTTGGAAGTAACATTTACGCCATTCTTATTTAAAGTTTTAGATCTGAAAGCTTCTCTGTAAAAAAATAAAAACGTCGCAAATAATTTTAATGAACGGATAAACAAAATAAATTCAGTTCGTGACAACAAGTTTACTTCATTTTGACAAATCAATTAAACACATATTTAATTAAAACTAAAACGTGAATGCAATCAAAATAGAAGAACTCTTACTTGAACAAGAAGAAAGTCGGATTATAGAGTGTGTAGTCATCAAGTGCGCCCTGTAGGGACTCTTCGTTCGCCGCATCAGAAGCATTTGGCGTGCAATACGCAATTTGCCGCTAGATTTATCTCATCATCGAACTTGAGTGAGTCGAAGGATTAGGTTATAGTGTGTTTGCAAGATGAACGCTGATCATCAGAGCGAGCTGCTTCCCAGCCGATTACCCTGGCAGAAAAGAGAGTCAAATTAAAATAGGAAAATACGAGTGAAGGAAAAAATGCAAAACAAAAACAACAGCAAAAATGTTCAATGAAGAATGTTAATAAAAATGGCGCGTCATTAAATTGAATTTATCGCTGATTTTACGGTAGAAAAATTAATTCTAATTCGGAGTGTTTTAGTTTCAAAAAATATTATTAGAAAATATTCCTTGTGGCTGTTGTGAAGTGTATTCTTACGACAGAGTACGGATTACTTAAAACTGATTGTATCGTAGGCTTAGAGTTAATGTGAAATAAATACATTCAACCAAAATTTTTAAAATAAACAATACATCTTCATTATTCTCTCCCCTTAAATAACGAATAAACACTATGTATAAGCCTTTCTAGACAGTTTATTCTGGAAGTCAGATGTGTTTGTAAACCAACAATCTCTTTCCTTTCATAATTTCTTTTATCGATTAATGCAGTTCAATTATCATCACAAGCACACATTAAATGAGTAAGTTGGATAATCTAAAAGAGATATATATGTATATAGTCATCCACATACAGACTGTTTCGCAGCTCATCAGTGCGGCTAGACCAGTTAGTGCCTCAAGCCGGGATCGAAACGCAGCCGTCGAGCTGACAGTCGGCGATGTTAACCCCTACGCCATCATGCGACACTGACTGAATGTAAGCCGTATCTCAATGTAAACATTGCAATTGCCTGAGCTCGAATTGGTGTTTACCTAATGAGCATTGCCTTTTTTACGCTAATGGCAGTTGGCGATACCCTTACAAACATAAGCTCTACCCGGGGGGGGGGGAGCTTTATATAGTCATCCACATACAGACTGTTTCGCTGTTTCACAGCTCATCAGTGCGGCTAGACCAGTTAGTGCCTCAAGTCGGGATCGAAACGCAACCGTCGAGCTGACAGTCGGCGATGTTATATATATATATATATATATATATATATATATATATATATATATATATATATATATATATATATATATATATATATATATATATAAAGATAGATGAAAGAAGAGTGATGAACATGTACGAATGTCCAGATTTATTTCAAACTTCGATTGTTCAATGCAAGGTATATTCTGTAACAAAATTATGTTAATTATTCTTTCCTTAAGCCAAGGCTTTTCAAAGATCGAAATCTTATCATCAGAGTAATTATGAGGATGGATAAGTTGGCAGTGGAAAAGCCAAAATTCAACATTTGAAAACATATTAAGAATGGAGAGTAAAAAAAAAGTTCGTGTAAAAAAGATATGGGGTTTGTCCAGTTGGTTATTGTCCGTTGATAAGGTGCCTAATGAAAGGAGATTTAGATGGAGAAGAAAAGTATTCCATGAAGACAGCGTTCAAAAATGAAGTAACTCCAATAGTGAGATGTTGAGTTCTAATTGAAGGTGGAGCGCACTTAATCCGCACTTAATTCCGATTAAGTGCACTCCACCTTTCTTCCTTTTTTCCAGCTCATTGTTCCATATTATATCATACGCCAGATGTTATTTTTATTACTTAGTAACACATAAGTCTAAGTGCTTTTCCTTTTTGTAATTACAAAAGGTGCAATTACTTTCACTTAGATATTCAGAGAAAATGTGTATTAATACATTTCGTTTTTCTTCACAGATGATATTGGAAATACTTTTTAAATACTTCTTTTAAATAGTCTAATAGTTTTACATTAATAAACATGTAAAAATAAAAATGGAACATCGTAGTAATGATATTTTTTATATTTATAATCAATGTGTTTGTGTTTTTTTTAAAATACTTTGAAAATACTTTATTTTTAACTGGTATAAATGATTTACATTAATAGAAATGAAATAAAAGAAATAAAACATTGTAGTAATAATATTTTTTTACATTTATAATCAATGTGTGTGTGTTTTTCTTAAAATACTTTGAAAATACTTTATTTTTAACTGGTATAAATGATTTACATTAATAGAAATGAAATAAAAGAAATAAAACATTGTAGTAATAATATTTTTTTACATTTATAATCAATGTTTTTGGGTTTGTTTTTAAATACTTTTAGATATTTTTTTAAATAGTCTTATAGTTTCTACATTAATAGAAACGAAAAAATAAATAAAACATCGTAGTAATTATATTCTTTCACTTTTATAATAAATGTTTTCGTGTTTGTCTTAAAATACTTTTCACTACTTTATTTTTTAAATAGTCTAATAGTTTTTACATTAATATAAATGAAATAAAAAATAGAACATCGTAGTAATAATAGTTTTTACATTTATAATCATGTTTTCGTGTTTGTCTTAAAATACTTTTCACTACTTTATTGTTTAAATAGTCTAATAGTTTTTACATTAATAAAACTGATATAAAAGAAATAACAGATTGTAGCAATAATACTTTTTACATTTATAATGAATATTTTTGTGTTTCTTTGAAAATACTTTTTAAATACTTTATATTTAAATAGTCTAATAGTTTTTACATTAATAGATATGAAATAAAATAAATAAAACATCGTAGTAATAATAGTTTTTACATTTATAATCAATGCTTTTGTGTTTTTCTGAAAATACTTTCTTAAATACTTCATTTTTTAATAGTCTAATAGTTTTTACATTTATAATCAATATGCTTGTGTTTGTTTAAGAATATTTTTAAATAGTACATATTGAAAACATTGTTTTAACAACGTATCAAATACAGAATATCTTCAAGGAAATTGTGCCAATACAAACCACTATTAAAAATGCTTATATTCGAAACGTCAAATATGTACTTACGCGTGAAAGTAGTTGTCGGCTTTCTGAATGAAAGCGGGCACGTGTTCGTTAATTCGTAATCCGCTAAGCCAGAATATTTAGAGAATGTATACACAACACGAATTCAGAATGGCCGAACGATATTACGTTATCCTGCAAAGGGACCACTCGCTATTTAAATTTAAAATTAAGTGTAATATGTAGACAATATTAAAAAGGGGAAATAGAGTTATTTAAGTGATTTAACTAACATTTCCTCTATTAAGAAAATTCCATGATGAATGTAAGTAGATATAACGAAGCGAAGACAAATGATCGCTATGTTCATTTTGGAAAGCTATTGGAAAATTTAAGAACTTTAAAAAAGAACATGACATGAGTGTATATTTTCTGGAAACACGCATGAGTGGGTGTGCTAATTTGATGGCGGAACATTAGCATACTAATGTGGGTGTTTTCAACCTATGATGTCTGCAGTTGCATGTGGAAAATCGACTTTACTTTATTATATGTATTTATAAAGATGTATATATATTTATATACATATATATTTAAATATATATATATAAATGCATTCATAGTTTTGAATATATATTTTTCTATTTAACTCAATGTGTTGTTGTTATTCCTGTTGTTGCTATTGTTTCTTTACTATTTCGTATATACATGTTACAGCTAATATGGGGGTGGGACGGTGATACAGCTATTCTTACGACTCAATAGATAAACACGGAAAGGACTAAAAAGAATGGGAACACAGGTAAATGAAATAAGTGATGTTTATTGCACCATAATTTACAAAGATTTAAGGTCTATGCTTCGTCTGCCGGCGTCGCAGGGCAAGTTACCCAGATTTGTTGCAATAGGTTGTTCCCCAACGTCGCCGTGGACAACGAACTGCTTGGTAGGTCTGGGTACATTTATGGCATTTCTTCTAGTAAGGAAAGGGGCCAGGAGTACTTTTGGTAAGTCCGGTTGCTCTAACCACCTCTTAAGATGAAGAGACTTTTCTTGCTGAGCTGATCGACTTAGATGTCTCTGAGGATTCAGCGGTCTCTTTTGTAGCACCGGTTAAGGTAGACGACACTATATGCTAGAGTAACTGCCTCAGCAGGTCTTGACCGTCAGCTAGTCAATAAGGATTCGGAGAATATCACTAAAGACAGGAACGACAGCCAAGCAGGTCTGGTTATTAAGGTGTGGATAAAAGTGGCATTGACGGCTCTCTGGGTAGACGTCGGCATATGCTTGACCGCCAGCTTGGCAGGTGTGGTCACAAGACGTCTGCAGAGACTAGATCCTCAACTGGTCAGTTGTTAACCTCGCCTAGACAGAACGATCGAACCCGGTCATCAGAAAACTGAATAAGTACGAGTTCTTTGGAAGGCCGGAATACAAATAATAGTTGTTAAGTAAATACCAACTGGTACCCATTTAGTAGAGCGTATTTATATCGCCCTAAAAGGGGAGGTTAATCGCATTAAGCTAGCTACTGCCTTTTCTGCTACTGAGCGACTTGAGGACTGATGAGAAAGCGGGTTGTTGTAGTTTGTGAGAGAAGCTACTTGAGCAAACTGTTTGCTCAACAAAAGCTGGACTCACATATTTCGAAAATAGGATTCGACAGACCTGGTTATAAACGATATCAACATCGCGATAATTAATTCCTGATTCGCAATAATACGATTTATCTTAAATAAAGTGTAATTTGATAGTATTATAAATCATACGAACTCGTCATTAAAACATTGTCTGTTTATTTAGTGGGAAAAAAGGTAATTTAAAAATCTCGCTTCACATGTTTTTTTCATCTTATTATTTGCAAATGTTTATCTCTCGTTTATCAGACTTTCTTCCGATTTTCCCACCATATTTGCACCTGAATATTTAGCTCCCTCGCTTTTACTTTTCCTTCGAACATTGTTTCTAACACACTGAAACAAACACTTTCTCTCACTGTTTACAACCTGACTCATTCTTCCCATATCTATCTTAGCAACTCTCACTCTTCACATATTTTCCCTCTCCATCTCTCTCTTTCTCTGATACATTAATACTTCTTAGTTCTTCATCTTTCTGATTTGTGTTTACTTTTTCGCTTCCTTCTCATGCTTCTCATTATCTCTTTTCATAAAAATTATTCTCCGCCCCCCCCCCCTTTCGTCTCTCTTTTTCTGCTGCTCATCAGTATTCTAATTGCTCCACTCCTTTATTCCGCTTTCTCTCTTCTCTTTCGTCTTTTGTGTCTGTCTGTCTGTTTTTCTCTCTTTCTGTCCCCCCTCTCTCTATCCCTCTCTCCCTCTCTATCATTTTACAAACATCCTGACAGAATTGGAGCTCGACAAAACCGGAGAACCGGATATTAATTTTTCTCTATTCAAGATTGATAATGTTATTGTCAGGACACTCACACCACCATTGCACTCATCAAACCACCAACATTAACTCGCAAGCTTTTTTTTCCTTTCTTTCCTTCTACCTTCATCGTCTTTGTATTCTTCATTCACCCGTTTATCGTTCCGACCCCCACAATTTACCCGGAAATAATAACTGAAAATACATCAAACAAATTCATTATTTGTGGCATTGCGAGTTTGTCGGTGATAATTCCCGATTTCACCGTCCATTATGCTTATCTAAAACAATTTTCGTTGTTGTTCTGGTGGCTTTCAACGTTCGCCTCTTTATCCAGTCATGAATAATTAATGAACCGTTTTGAAATATCTTAAATGTTTTTGTTTACACATGAAAATCATTTTGATTTCATATTAGTTAAGGTGAAATGAATTCTTTCGAATCCGTCATCGTTTTTGTACTGATTAGATATTTTATCAGTAAACAAAAAAAAACAATTTGTGTCACAAAACCCTTTTATCAAGGGAGAAAATGTTTCGATATCGTTCCTGACTTCTGTAGACTGCATATACATTAGTTGACGTAAACGAGGAAACACATATAAAGATATATACACTGGAATTACCGAGAGAACTGCTCCCACACATTAACCTTATGCCAGACTAGAACAAGACTCGGTTATCCCATGCCGGTATAGAGAAGTCTAAGTTTATGTAAAATAAAAACTTGAGTGAAGTAAGTGCGACGAGGACAAACAAGCAGCATGGGAAACATATATAAAGAGTAATGAACAACGAAAAAAAATGAGTAAACCTTGTTATTGTACTTGCATCGGACAAGGCCAACACACATGATTACACCGTTCGGAATAGGAAGTGACGGTAGTTAAGTGGATATTGACACGGACTGAAGACCTGGGTGTTCCAAGTTCGAAGCCAGTAAGTGTGGTAGAGACTTAGGGATGTTGGCAACCATTCTCGTGGACCTTCCCGTAAGTACCCGATGTCTTTCCAGAAAGATTTCTAACTAGAAAAACATCGTGGAAACTAATGCCAACATGTTATTACAACGTTTTCGTCGATGTAACCTCTGACCTCTTTCAATTTCGTCTTGCCGAACTCGGGAATCTGTACGAAACCGAAAACGGGACCCTTTTTTAAACAGCTGGTTGCCTAGCTCTAGTTCTGTAAGCCGTGGCCTAGTAGAAATCTTAAGTGATTCGTAATTGTATTCTTTTTATCGCCCATAGTAATGATTACACCTTCAACCCCTAAGATTATCACTTAGAACTGATTATAACGTAGCACTTTTATCCGTTGAATCTACGAGTCTTTTAGAAGTTCAGAGGTTAGATTGACCGAAACGTTTAGAGAGTTACATTCAGGATAATAACAGTAATCCGAACAATCTGAATACTACACATTCTCATAGCGTCCATTTTATATGATCCGAGCAGTAGTATTCAGAAAAGCAGCAACTTCATGAAACTATATTAGACTCCAATACCTAATAGCTGTTCTTGCACGTTAACTGATCATAATGTTTTGGTGTATATTTTATGATGTTCGTAGCCGTACATACTAAATAGAATGCTGGCTAAATAGGATGAATATGTTGCGATGCCTTTTTTACTTATTTCAGAAGCATTGACATCACCCACGCCCCTATAACAACCATTTCCCGCTGATAATTCTTCTTCAAAAGTGGCGGATATTTCAGCCCATCACAAATCATCATATAATAAGACTGTTTACGTATTTCCCCATACCGAATCGTCTCACAAAACAATAAACTGGTGAATACAATCAGCTACAACATAAACCCTCCCTACATTGGTCAATATTATAAAGGTCTTAATGTTACCATCCAGGATCCGCTTTCTGACAACTATGCACATTAGAAACATGTATGATAGCTACAGCAGCTAAAAGCAAAAATATTATTAACTTTAAAAACGAACTTATCTCAAATTGAAAGCACAAGCGAACATTAAAATACATCAATTCCATTACTCCCTCTGACACCTCTCCTCCCAGCCAACAACCACTCTCAAACATCAGACTAATTCTTTAATTTTATAATTTGTTAACTTCGTACCTCTTCACCTTTACAACTTAAGAACTAATCATCCCAATAACATAGCGTATTCTCCCCTCTGCACTTTATACCTCTATTTACTTATAATACTTAATATAAATTGAGAACTAACATTACTACTCTTTACTCCACTAATCCTTAATCTCTTCTACTCTAAATCCTGCACCCTTTTTCAATTACTAGCTACCCCCTTACATACTTATCCATTGCCTCTCTCTTTTTCATTTGGCATACAATCCATCGAGTCTGTAACCGCAGTGCTCTACCGACAATTCCTTTCTCATAGATTACATAACTATCACCTTTAAACTGAATTCCCCGGTTACTTCCATAATGCCCCATTTGCCCCCTTAAATCTATCTGTAATGTAAATACTCCATGTCATCACTTCGGTTTAATGATGAAGCCAATTTACCCCATACTCCTTATACTAGAACTCACTGGTTGCAAACATATTAACGCCGTTCCCAATCCTAAGATCAATAATATATTATAGTATCTTATTTAGTCACGCATCTAATATTTTACAAACTGGGGAATCTATTAATTATTAAAACATTACACTCTGAAATACTATAAATGTCCGGATAATTACATCTTAAACACGTACATTCCAAATTTCCAATCGTATGAGCCATAATTCCCAATTTACCCCCTTTAGACTTTCTGAATTATATACAATCTTGGGTAAACATTCCTTTTAATTACACGGATACTCACCCCAACTGTTTACTTACTGACCAGAAGGCTACTGTGTTAGCTTATTGAAACCCCACCCAACTCCTAACTGAAGTTTATGCCTAGAAAATAAACTGACAGTAATTACATTATATTGGTGTTTACAAGCGATAAATTGTAACTAAACAAGTATTTCACCTACCCTTCTTCCAGCATCAGCCATAGTTCCATCCTTTAAACCTTCTCTTCCGACTTCCCTAATTTCCCACTCCTTTCCAACTATTTACTGGCCTCGTCTTCGACCAGAAAATTATCTCTCATTCCTTTGATACGGATGAAGTAACTACCACTTTTAACGGACTACTTGAAATATATAGATTTTAAACTCAACTCCTTAAACCTATTTTCATTAGCGGTCCACGGAAGTATTTACAAATAGCCCTAATTCTCAGAATTACATCCTAATAAGTGTTTTATTTATCTACGGTGGAACTAAGCATCATTCCATTGGATTTACTACATTTTGAACATTTCTAACGCAGTCACCGCGAAATCTCTTTTCGATCTTAACATCTTTCGTCATCGGACAATTTGTCACCGGACAGTCACTAACTAGACATACTCTATACTATAAAAAAACATTTTAAACACACAATGTTACTTTTCATTACTTTATATTGTTTCTTAAATTTTTCAAATGTAGAATTGTTGCTCTCCTGCTAACGTATCCATCTATGTAATTTCTCTGATGATAATATTTTAATCTTTGAAAAGCTTGGCTTAAGGAAAGAAAACTAAACATGTTTTTATTGAGTACACTTCGCATCGAACAATCGAAGATGAAATCCATTTATTATCCGCACATCTTTGTTTCTCTTCCTTTATTTATCTTTAATATATATATATATATATATATATATATATATATATATATATATATATATATATATATATATATAAGAATAATATTTTGGAGGCGATAACAATGCGTTGTTGGAGTGACACATATACGACACGTGGAATCGTAAAAACAAAGTGACAATATTGAAGAGTCAATAATTTTCAAAATTTTTTTTTTATTTACCAGTGTATCGTTGACAGTGGTGTTAGGTTGGAGTGTGTCCTTTTATTATTATTTTTAATTTTCGAGGGAAGCCCTCATCCTCAGAAATAAAATAAATACAGCCACTCGTTGGAGTGTGTGTTTTTTTTGCCAAAAGCCGGGGCCGGAAATGCTGGTTTGTTTTATAGTTGCAGGTCCGCACAGGTTTGTTTATTTATTTATTTTTTTTATATATAATTTATTATTTACTATTTTATTTTTTATTTTTTTTATAACCGTTGTTGTTTGTGTGGTTAGTAACTATACTGAGTAATTTATTTATTATTTATTTTATGTCCCTTTAGAGTTTTAATTAATTTCGACTCGTTCTATAAATTTACCGTGTGTGTAGTAGTAGCAGATGTGATTGGGTGAGGACTCCTGGGGATAGGAGTGGGGCGTCGTTAATATAGCCTTTGGTATATATATGTGTGTGTGTGTGCGTGTTGGTGTATGTATATATGTATATATATATACGTATATGTAAAATACATACATGCATACATTTTTTATTTTATTTATTTATTCATTTATATATATGTTGTTTTTTTTCCGTTTTTTTTTTTTTTTTCGATTCTATACTATTATTTATCTATATTATTAGATTTTGTTATGTGCAGTCGTGGTATATAATGGTCGGGATTTCTAGTTAATATGTAAGGCGGGCAACATGTGCAACCACGTGTCTGAGTTAGCAGCGGGTGCAAGTGGCTGTGTGTGCACCAGTGTCAGTAATTGGGCTAATAATATGGGCCTAACTAACTTCATTTAGTGTTGTTTTCGTTAATAGTATGTCCGCATAGTATCATAGATGTTTGTTAGTATAATGTGTATGATGGTGCTTGTCGTGTGTGGTTATATTAAGAAGTTGGAGTTTAGCTCGGCCCTGTTGTTCAATTTAGGGGATGAATAACTACATTAAAATAGAATAAAAATAGAATGCAGAAGTTTCAATTAATACCCTAAATTAAAATTATCAAACATTTTTATCCACATGATAATTACCTATCAAAAATGACAGTTATAATTATAATTCTATTTTCATTTTAAATTTAACTCACCCTGCCCCCCACCCCGTAGCCCCGGCTGGAATTGAGGTCACTATGGCCCAGACACAAGAAAACCTCCCACGCAATTTTTGGAAACATGATTTGTTGGGATCTCCCCCTCCCTTCTCATGTCCCATGTCCCCGTTATAGACAGAGCTCCATCTCTGTCCCCCTCCCCCTCCAATGTATCTTCAATTTCAATTTCCTGTTGAGGTGAATTTAAGATCTTTGCCATTTGGATTACATTGTAGCCTGATGAAGTTGACGCTATTTGCAAGTGTAAACGAAACAGAATATGTTTTGTCGCCAGTAATGGAATAAAATCATCAACACAATAGATATATATATATATATATATATATATATATATATATATATATATATATATATATATATATTTCAAAATATTTCACTTTAATACAGTCTAATCAGTGCTTCAATGATGTTAATTTACTTACTTAAAAAAGCGCCAATCTGCGTATAACACCGCCAGGACTACACTTATCCTAACGTCTTAAGAACTTGACGTCTCTTTCTGCTCGTGATTGTACCCCTCAGGGTTAATACCATCAAAATGAGGAGGACGAAAAGAAGAAAAGAACTATAAGACAGTCTCGCCCGACAAGGTGGTTCTACAACGAAAGCTTGCAAAACAAAAATTAATTAATTTTTCATTTAAAATTGCACGAATGTTGATTTTCAAAATATTTCTCTTTAATATATATATATATATATATATATATATATATATATATATATATATATATATATATATATATATATATGTATATATATATATATATATATATATATATATATATATATATATTTGGGGTGTGTGTACGTATGTATATATTTAAAGAAAGGGGAGGGTTAAGAGTCGATTGCGACTTGATGCGCTTATAGATATCATAGATAGGATCTCTTTACTAAATATATAAGCAAGTCCCTTTTTCAAAACCTTTCTTGATGACCCTTGAAGTTAACGAAATTATTACGGCGGTTGTTTCTCGACATATTTAGCCTGACAAGAGTAAATGATGAAAGTCGGAAATCTATAAGAATCCATGAAGTATTTTCAAACATCTACTCGAAATTTCACGTGAAATATATTCTTCACTTTAATGTTAAATTTGATTGTACTTGAAAATTCAAAGCTTTTTAAACATTTAGACAAACAAGTTCTACGTATATACATAAGTAACTATATATATATATATATATATATATATATATATATATGATAATTTATTTACACAGACATGTACAAAATCTGCGACACTGGCATGTCGATGTTATCGATCAACAGTTACTATAATCTGAGATCTCATCAGGCAGAGTTAGAATCCGATCTTTACCTCAGATCATCGGATTCTAACTCTGCCTGATGAGATCTCAGTTTATAGTAACTGTCGATCGATAACATCGATATGCCAGTGTCGCAGATCTTGTACATGTCTGTGTAAATAAAATTATCATATATAAAGCTCTATTTTGATATTGAGCACTTTTTTTAAACCCGATTAAAATTCTCTGGATTACCACCCTGTGGATATTTTTCACCTGGTTTATTACCATTATATATATATATATATATATATATATATATATATATATAAATATATGTGTCTATGTGTGTTACTCACACGCAAGGAGTATATATATATATATATATAAATAAATATATGTGTATGTGTGTATTTAGGCAGCAAATCGTCATTAATACTCGTTTCGTTAAAGACTAAAGAAGTCTTTTTGCAGTCTTTCTCGTTAATCTCTCGACACGGCGAGGGAGTTTTCGATTCTCAGGTGTCAATTGGTATAGTGTGGCACCAATCAGGAGGGTGTGTTATGTCGTTAGTATCAGCCTTTATATAGTTTTTATTTATTTGTTTATATACTTATTCATTTACATACGTATATATATGTATATATATATATATATATATATATATATATATATACCTCCTTATTTATTTTTCTTTATTTATTTATTATTTTTAAAAATCATTTATGAATAAATAAATTAATAAAAATAAATAAATAAAGATGTATATTTATTAATTTTTTATGTGGCTTAGTTATTTTAAATGAATTTACTTTTAAATGTGGGGTCTTACTGGACATCCAGCACGAAGGCAGGGCCGCCGATATTATTTCACAGAAACGTTTGTGTCTAAGTATTCTGTTTAAGATAGTTTCAGAATATATAGGGTTATAAGAGCCGAGTGTCAAAATCATTGTGTGAGTGTGTAGGATGTTTCCATTCTAGTGACACACAGAACTTACGCAGACTCCACAATATTATTTTACCAGCTTTGAAGAGAAATAACCCACCAGTTTTATCGTAGCTCATTAATTATGAAGTGTATTTTATTTGGTATTTAACGTTCGACAAAACGGTGTCACCAGATAAAATTCACAAAATTATGTTTGTTATATTCAACATTTGACAATCGGGAGATCCGATCCTATAAAAAACGGATAGAGGGTGATATCGTTTGTACGAATATAACATTTTACAAAATGAATCATTTTTATGGTTCATTCATTTATTTTTATTTTTATTTTCAAGTTTAATTACATTTTATTTATATTTATAATTATATTTATAGACCGTGTATCGCGAGATTTTTTAAATGTTATTGTTTATAGTTTGAATTGCATGATAGGTATTCGTTTTATTTGTTTAATAATTTTGCTTCGCCTGTCATCTGATATGTAATTATATGATCAACACCTATAAAAACGTATATTAAGAGCAATCTATTAAGAGTTCTAGTTTTTAGAGGGATTATCAGGGTAACCCCAATGGCTTATCGTGAACAACATGCGGATTTACCACGCAGTCCACATTTCGTTGCTGAAAACGAGAAAAGCGTACAAGATTAAAAGAAGAAAAGAAAAAAGCACAACATGGGGATATGTCGTTATAATCTGCCATTGCTGGCACATTGAGATCAATACACACATTCTACATTTAAAAATATGCATTTTAAAACAACGAAAAATACAGGGTTGTTCGCACACATCATTTCAAAACGGGAAAGACTGTATATTATGTCAGCTGAAAAAAAAAAAAACAGGCAATAATTTTTGGGAAACTTGGATCGAAAGGAATGCGTTTTATATTGTGTTTTTCTCTCATCTTTTGTTTTGTATCGCCGTGTTTGTTCTTTGCTAATAGTTTGAATGCTGATGTATTTTATCTCTGAAGCCGCGACACAGTTGCTAAGCCCCGGTGTTGCCAGGACATATGACTCAATGGAATTAGAAGGGGAAACCACAATGGCTGGTCAATATTCAGTTTCAGAAATTAAGCTGTTCGCGTTTTCATGAAATTGTGTTTTCTTTATAATAATTATTAATATTGAAGAAATTTTATACATTCATAACTGAATGCCAATAAGAAGCTAATGTACTACTACTACTACTACTACTACTACTACTACTACTACTACTACTACTACTACTACTAATAATAATAATAATACTAACAATAATAATATTAGAATAATAATAATTATAACAGTACCAGTAATAATCGTGGGGATCGTGGAGGGAGAATCCCACTGAGGCATCATTTGCGCGACTTTATTTTCACTCATATCCCAGACAAAGACAACAGTAACTATTAGAATAGTCGTTAGTTGGAATCAATGATGAACGGATGCTGCGAGAACATAAAGTATTTTCAATAGTGATTAAAAGAAGTTTACTTAAAATCTTGAATCCTGTTGTCACTCAGATTCCACGGTAAATCACCTGCATTTGCCAGTTAGAAGTAATTTGTAAAGAAACAACAACAACAAAAACAACAACAACAGCAATAATAATAATAATAATAATAATAATAATAATAATAATAATAATAATAATAATAATACCGAGGGAACTGAAACAGCAAAAATCTTATAAACTACCCCTTTCTAAAAGGTGGTGACTTAGATTCAATCACGTTGAGAGCAAATAACATTATCGGTGCCAAATAGTAAGGTTTTCAAAGAGTAACGTTTCTAAAGAAGTCATATTTTTCTGAGAGTAAATTTTTTTGCCTCTATCTTTATATATATATATATATATATATATTTATATTTATATATTTATATATATATATATATATATATATATGATTTGTTAGCATATCATCTGGTCTTAAAAAATGATTTCTAAACTAACTTATCCCTCTTTCTCTTATTTGTTTATATACTTATTCATTTACATACGTATATATATATATATATATATATATATATATATATATATATATATATATATATATATACATCCTTATTTATTTTTCGTTATTTATTTATGATTTTTTTAAAATCATCCTTATCACTTCCGAAGGTTTTCTTTGACCTTCTCCTCTAAACTGAACCTGCTACCTCAACTGTTTTTACAACTAATCCTCATAAGCTTTAGTTGAAATTCTGGTCTGCATTCGCGGTCGGTGGCAAATATAAATATGTCTTAACTCGTGACTCTTTAACTACGTCATGCTAGTGTGTTTGGTTGGGACTACACCTTTCCTTTTTAACTACATTTGATAGTTGATTTATCCCCGACCCCTTCTTTTCTCTTTCAACCTCGAACGCCTTGACCCCTCTATAACCTCACAGAATATTAGCAAGACAAACAGAAAGACAGATAAAGATTGGTGCACAGGATAAAGAGAGCAAAAACTTGGAAAAATTGTTTAACTAAGTAGTAATCGCAACGTTAATACATGGATTATTTAATACAGAGACAGTTCAGAAATAATTTTTAAAAAACTTTTTTTTTTTTAAATTTCACCCATGAGCTTTAGTTGCAATTCTGGTCTCCATGCACAGTCGGTTGCAGATATAAATATGTATTTACTCGTGGCTCTGGGTCGCTCTTGTTCTGACAGTTTGAGGGTGCAGCTTATATAGCTTGTCTGGCTGCTGTTACCAACTGGTAGTTAGGAGCCCAACTTTTACGTAGCGCTAAGAATAGCTGCTACATCAACACTTGCATAATATCGTGGGTAACTGTACGTGCATGCCGCGCATTGACAGGGACCCTACAGTTATACCTGATGGGCTTTCCCGAGCCCACGACCTCCATGGACCATATCAAGACTAATTGATTGGTTGTGTGAGACTATTGGCACCAAAGAAGCACCCACTTTACCTTCCCACTTTATCTCAAAACAAACATATAATTTACAAAATAAAAAAGCCTAAACCAGACATCCAACAAAAAACATATTTGCCTCCGCCCCTGAAACTCGCATTCACAAATATCCGGTGACTTATAACCAACATTAACGACGTAGGAAGTTTTCTCATGACAAACTCCTCTGATATCCTAGCACTAAGTGAAACGAACCTTCAATCTCCTCTCACTACTTTGACATGACTGGTTACCTTCCACTCTAGCGTAAGGACTCTGACAAACTCATGCACAGGCTAGGAGTGTATGTTCGGAAAAAAACCTCCCCTTAACTAGAGAACATAGGTTAGAATCAGTTGACCAAGTTTACATGTACTTTAGATTGAACTTACATCACATAGTTAGTTATATTTCTTATACCGTTTTCCTTCGACCCTAACCTGTACCCAGAACTGTACCCTGCTCTACTCCGTCTCTAAAAGCTTAGAGAGAGCACCCTCCCTCGACTTGAATGCCCAAATACATGTATTTGGGGATTTTACTGCACACCACCGTAACTGGTTGGGATTCTGTAGCGTTACTGATGCAGCTGGTAACTCTACGTTTAATTTCTTCTCAGCTCACGACCTCTCAGAGACTGCCCCTTTTCCGACCCGCCTTCCTGATCTTGCGGACCAGCAAGACTCACTTCTCGACCTGTTATTGACCTACATAACCGAGGCTTGTGTGGCGAATGCCCATAGTTTGATCGGAAACTCTTATCACGTTGTAGTAATAATACTGATAACCTTAAAAACTCGTCAAAAACCTGAGGAGTTGCTGCTCAAAACTGAATTTGGAATAGGGGTGTGTGCGCGATAATATTCAATATGTCTAGTTTTGAAAGGTTAGGGTTTATTTAGTGCTGTCATAAAAGTAAGATAAGTTGGGTTACGTTTAAGTTTAGGGTTAATTTAGTGCTGTAAGTTGGGTTAAGGTTACGGTGAAATTTGTGTTGCCATAATAGTTAGGTGACATTGGTTTGAGTTATGGTTAAGTGTAATTTAGTGTTGCCATACTAGTAAGGTAAGTTGGGTTAAAGTAAGGGTTAGGGTTTATATAGTGCTGCCATAATAGTAAGGAAAGTTGAGTTGGGGTTGAGGTAAGGATTACTTTTGTGCTGCCATACTAGTAAGGTAAGTTAGGTTAGAGTTAAGTTTAGAGTTAATTTTGCGTTGCCATTATAGTAAGGAAGGTTAGGTTGGGGTTAAGGTAAGGGTTAATTTAGTGCTGTTATAATAGTAAGGAAAGTTGGGTTAGGGTTAAGTTTAGGAATAATTTAGGGCCGTTATAATAGTAAGGTAAGTTGGGTTGGGGTTAATGTCAGGGTTTATTTTTGGCTGCCATTATAGTAAGGTAAGAAGAGTTATGGTTAAGATCCAGATAGATTTTGTGCTGCCATAATAGTAAGAAAGGTTTTGTTTGGGATAATATAAGGGGTAATTTTGGTGCTGCTATAATAGTAAGGTAAGTTAGGTTAATGTTAATGTGAGGGTTTATTTGGTGGGTCCATAAAAGTAACGTAAGTTAGGTTAAGATTAAGGTTAGGGTGAATTACGTGCTGCCATAAAAGTTAGGTGAGATTGGTTAGGGTTAAGTTTAGGCTTAATTTAGTGCTGCTATAATAGTAACGTAATTTGGACGATGGTTAAGGTTAGAATAATTTTTGCGCTTCAATAATAGTAAGGTAAGTTAGGTTAGGGTTAGGTAAGGGTTAATTTCATTCTGCCATAATAATAAGGTAAGTTGAGTTAGAGTCAGGGTAAGAGTTTATTAAGTGGTGCCATAATTGTAAGGTAAGTTGTGTTACAGTAACGTAAGTGTACATTTAGTGCTACTATAATAGTGAGATAACTAAGGTTAAGATTGAAGTTAGGGTTTATTTAGTGCTGCCATAATAGTAAGGTAAGTTGGGTTAAAGTAAAGGTAAGGGTGAATTTAGTGCTGCAATAATAGTAATATGAGTCGGGTTTAGGTTACACTTAGGATTAATTTGTGCGCAGCCATGACAGTAAGGCAAGTTAGGTTCGGGATAAAGTTAGGGGGTATTTCGTGCTACAATAACCGTATTGTAAGTCTGGTTAAGGTTAAGGTTAAGATACATTTTGTGCTGCCATAATAGTTAGGTAAGTTGGGTTGGGGTTGAGGTAAGGATTATTTTTTTCTTCTATTATAGTAAGGTCAGTTGGGTTAGGGTTAAGGTAAGAGTTAATTTAGTGCTACCATAATAGTAAAGTAAGTTGGGTTAAGGTTTAGGTTAGGGTTTATTAAGTGCTGCCATAATAGTAAGGTAAGTTAAGTTAAAGTAAGGGTTAGGGTAATTGTATTGCTGTTATGATAGTAAGGTGAGTCTGGTTAAGGTTAAAGTTTTGACTCATTTTTGTGCTGCCATACTAGTAAAGCAACGTTAGGGGTAAGGGTAGGGTTAATTTAATGCTCCAATAATAGTAAAGCTAGTTTGGTTAAGGAAAAGCTTAGGGTTTATTTAGTGCTGCAATAATAGTAAGGTAAGCTGGATTGGGGTTAAGGTGTAGAATTAATTTTGTGCTGACATGATAGTAAGGTTAGTTGGGTTGGAGTACAGGTTAGGGTAAATTTAGTGCTGCCATAATAGTAAGGTAAGTTTAGTTATGGTTACGTTAGGATTAATTAAGTGCTGCCATGACAGTATTGTTTGTTGGGTTGGGATAAAGGTTAGGGTTTATTTGGTGCTGCTATAATAGTAAGGTAAGTTGGGTTAGAGTTAAGGTTAGGATTAATTTAGTGCTTCCATAATAGTAAGGTAAGTTCGGTTAGATTTAGGTAAGAGTTAATTTAGTGTTGCTATAATAGTAAGGTAATGTTTAGTTAGGGTTGAGGTTAGAGTTTATTTAGTCCTGCCATAGCAGTAAAGTGAGTTGGGTTAAGGTTTAAGTAAGGATTCATTTGTGTGCTGTTATAATAGTAAGGTAAGTATGGTTAGGGTTATGTTTATGGTTTATTTAGTTCAGCCATAATAGTAAGGTAAGGTTAGTTGGGTCACAAGTTAGGGTAAATTTAGTAATGCCTTAATAGTAAGGTAAGTTGGGTGGGTAAAGGTTAGGGTTAATTTAGTGCTGCCATAATAGTAGGTAAGTCGGGTAAATATTAAGGTTATGATGAATTTTGTGCTGCCATAATAGTAAGGTGGGATTGGTTAGGGTTAAGGTGAGGGTTAATTTACTGCTGCCGTAATAGTAAGGTAATTTGGGGTAAGGTTAAGGTTAGAATACATGTTTTGCTGCAATAATAGTAAGGTAATTTGAGTTAGAGTCGGGGTAAGAGTTTTTAAGTGCTTAAAAAATTGTAAGGTAGATCGGGTTAGGGGTAAGGTAAGTGTTAATTTAGTGCTACCATAATAGTAAGGTAAGTTGGGTTAAGATTAAGTTTAGAGTTTATTTAGTGCTGCCCTAATAGTAAGGTAAGTTGGGTTAAATAAGGATTAGGTTTAATTTAGTGATGCAATAATAGTTATGTGCGTCGGGTTACGGTTAAACTGTATTTTTGTGCAGCCATAATAGTAAGTCCAGTTAGGTTAGGGTTAAAGTTAGGGGGTGTTTATTGCTACAATAATAGAATTGTAAGTCTGGTTAAGGTTTAGGTTAAGGTTTATTTAGTGCTGCTATAATAGTAAGCTAAGTTGGGTTATGGTTAAGGTTAGTGTAAATTGTGTGTTGACATAATAGTAAGGTAAGTTGGGTTAGGGTAAAGGATAGGGTAAATGTTTTGCTGCATTCATAGTAAGGTAAGTTGGGTTATGGTTAAGATTAGGATAGATTTTGTACTTCCATAATAGGAAGAAAAGTTTAATTTGGGTTAATATTAGGGGTAATTTCGTGCTGCTATAATAGTAAGGTAAGTTGAGTTAGAGTTAGGGTTAGAGTGTATTAGGTGCAGCCATAATAGTAAGGTTAGTTTGGTTAGAGGTAAGGTGAGGGTGAATTTAGTGCTACCATAATAGTTAGGTAAGTTGGGTTATAGTTAAGGTTAGAGTTTATTTAGTGCTGCAATAATAGTAAGGTAAGTTGGGTTAGGGTTAAAGTTAAGGTTAATTAAGTGCAGCCATCATAGTAAGGCCAGTTAGGTTAGGGTGAAGGTTAGGATTAATTTAGTACTGCCATAATAGTAAGGTAAGTTGGCTTTGGGTTGAGTTTAGGGTTTATATTGTCCTGCCATAGTAGTAAAGTGAGACGGGTTAAGGTTTAAGTTAGGATTCATTTGTGTGATGTTATAATAGTTAGGCAAGTTGGGTTAGGAGTATGGTTAGGATTTATTTAGTGTTCTCATAATAGTAAGGTAAGTTTGGTTGGGGTTAAGGTTAGGATTAATTTAGTGCTGTCATAATAGTAAGGTAAGTTGGGTAAGGGTTAATGTAGTGCTGCCATAATAGTATGATAAGTTGAGTTAGGGTTAAGGTTAGGGCGTATTTAGTACCGCTATAATAGTACAGTAAGTTGCTGATACCTTGGGAAATTTAGGCCTTTTTACCCCTGGGAGGATTATGGAATAAAAATTGAGTAGTTCTTAAGGCAATGGATCTTTATATTATAAATAGAATTGATTAAGATTAATATTGTGTTCGTTGTCGAATTTATTTTGACGTACATATTAAGAATGTACTTGTCTACTGAACAGATACAATATTAATTCTGCTAATATAACAAAATAAACATACACTGTGGATATATACAACAAAAAGCGACGCCACACAAGTGTTTGTGTTGCTGAATTGACGAGGGCCCTACTCAATTCGACTATATTCAAGTACAATTGAACAAATGCTACGACACTATACATATGTAGTTTACACGAATGTTACTAAATATCGAACGGACTAGGTTTAACCGTAATTGGCTTCCCCTTATGTAATACAGAACATAGACTACACGTTAATCTTATCAAGACATTCAGCCACGTAGTGTAGTCTTTAATTAAAACAAGTCAACTTTCCAAAACCGACGCCACACAAGTGTTTGTGTTGGTGAATTGACGATCGCCCCACTCGACTATGTTGAAGTACAATTCAACATATGCTACGACACTATACATATGTAGTTTAAACGAATTGCGAAAAGAAACATAAATAAAAGTGAAAATAAAAGTCTGGAATGACAAGAAATAAATCGAAAACAATACACAGATACACTGTCGTTTTTGCTAAGCTAATACCGACAAATAGACATTTGTACGTTGTACATCGATAATGGGTATTTGTTCGAACCGACATAAGTATCGAATCTTTTTCTTTTTGTTTTGTAGTCTGTTTATTTAGGTCTTCTTGAGACATGATTCAATTGCAAGAGAAAACAGATGGTTAAATATTGTGGCGTCTTCTCAATTGATTCCTTACTCTTTAACACAAGTGATCTGCGCTTTGTTTGTGTGTTATCTTAATCGTTTTCTTTATTATTATTACAGCTTTGAATGCCTATCGTGCATTCCCGTTTCTTTCTTGGTTTCTCGTCGTGTGTTATCCGTATTTTACATTTGTTTATTTTCACTTTGATGCACTGAGTACCGTATACAGAGACAGAGAGTCAATTTAAAAAGAATATAGAAAACGAAAGGTAAGTATCTGACGTACTTCTGATATCTGATGTTGTGCCTTGTGCGGTAAATTGCACTAGGTTATTTTAAAGTGACCAGAATTATAGCAAGAAAAGAACATCTGATCTATTGATATAAAATATGACATTTCCGGTGTTAACTCTTACTCTATCTAATCAAGTCTATGACTTATAACTTTTAGACGATATCAACCAGCATAAAGTGAGAGTATGAATACTAGACCTAAACCCCTAGGCACAAATAAGCGAATCATTTAATCGGAACAATTAGAATGAAACTAGCTACCAGAACAGTAGCAGCAACTCACTTTGAAGGGAGCTGACAACAGAAGAAACAGCTCTCCCTGTGGACTTGTATATATATATATATATATATATATATATATATATATATATTTTTCATATATATATATATATATATATATATATATATATGAAAAATATTTGTTGTTGTTTATTATCTACGGACGTATACGTTTCGTCTCTTTTCAATCAAGACTCTTCAGCGTAGAAGTATGACTATTCACTACCGGTCACTCGGTTCGAAACCCTGGATTATAAGAATTTTTCAACTTCAATCCAACGTCTTAAACCTCGCGGCCAATATCCGAACAGCTGATAAAATATGGTAGTTTAAATACATTTATAAGCGGCCATGAGCGACACAGGCATTCTACTTATATTAAGGAATGATGCATTATAAAGCATATATATATATATATATATATATATATATATATATATATATATATATATATATATATATATATATATATATATATATATATATGTGTGTGTGTGTGTGTATACTGGTATAATATATTTCAGCCTCCAGACAATGTCATCGCACCGTTTCATCATTTAATGGGAACAATAAATAGATATTAGAACAAATTAATTGGATTTGCTCCATCGAAAAAGACTGGTACTCTAAACACAGCAAAAGCAAAAGTATTTACATTTCCTCGTGGAATTAGTAGTCTCTGAGTAAATCAAATGTTACAAATTTCCATCACCTTAATATATATATATATATATATATATATATATATATATATATATATATATATATATATATATATATATATATATATATATAAGCTCTGTCGAGGCTTGTTATATCAAGCGAAATATTAGATAAAAAAGTCAAGATGAAGAAAAAAAAGTATTTTTATTTTGATTTTGATTTAATACATATATCTGCATCTAACACATGGTTTCGTTCAAGGCATTTTGCCTCTATCTTTATGTTAAAATTCAAAAGATGCTAAAAAATGACACTTCCCAAATTTATAACTACCAGCGACCATGCGCGATTTAAGTTCTATTTAAAACAGACATTTGCACCGTTAGTCCACAACATCGGACGAGAACTTCTACAAGAGCAAGAAAAATGATTACGAAAAGAAAAGGTTTATACATTTTTCTTGTCTAAACTCTGTCGAGGCTTGTTGTATCAAGCGAAATATTAGATACAAAAAAGTCAAGATGAAGAATATATATATATATATATATATATATATATATATATATATATATATATATATATATTGATTTTGATTTTGATTTAATAAAATATCTGCATCTAATACAAGGTTTCTTTGAAGGCATTTTGCCTCTATCTTTATATATATATATATATATATATATATATATATATATATATATATATAAAGTTCAGTTATTTGTTGCACTGAATTTATATTATGAACCCATATTCCTATTTAAAAAGTAAAAACAAATTCTTAATATTCTGAGACGTAGATAAGCGGGCGACTTCAAAAAGTATAATTAATTAGCAATTTCTTTTAAAAAGAACTCTCATTAATTCGTTTCTTCTGTTTTCTTATTGGATGATTGCATAGTGCTATTTGTGCATATTTTCTATAATATAGATAGTTGCGTAGTTTGTTAGGGTTACATATTCGAGCACACACACACAAACATCCCCCACACACATATATATATATATATATATATATATATATATATATATAAAATATTTGTTGTTGTTTATTATCTATGTACGTATACGTTTCATCCCTTATCAATCGGGATTCATCAGCATAGAGATATGACTATTCACTACCGGTCGTACGATTCGAAACCCTGGATAACAAGTATTTTTCGACTTGCATCCAACGCCTTAAACCGCGCGCCCACCAGTTGAACAGCCGATAAACAAATGATAATTTAACACATATAAAGCGGCTTGATGTCTAAGCACTCTACTACTATTAAAGAAGGAGTGATGCATATAAAGCAAGTATAAAGCAAGTATATATATATATATATATATATATATGACCCATATGGATACATATTGAATAATATAAAAGTGAGCGTTTCAGTTTATTATTTTTATATTAACAAAGAAAACTGCCATCCTCGCTGTTTCAAATTATAACCTGCGTTTCACTGTCATCGAATAATCATTCACTGCTAGACGTTTAAACTATCAACAACGCTCGATACGTTGGGACGGAATATTACAATGTTCTTAAAACATTCTTAATCGACTTACTTAATAAATTCATCAGTTTTAATTTGTAACAGCATCACAGGCCTTAAGAGCGACTTATGCACGTGACGTATTTACAATAGAACATAACATTATTGGACCGTCAACTCGAACAATTGGATCCTAAAGAAAATAAGCAGAAACGTAAACTGTCGTACAATCAAGCTTATATCAATATATATATATATATATATATATATATATATATATATATTTCCACTATCAGACAACGCTGCAGTCCGCAACCCATGAAAGCCACACACCGGCGCATACTACAGTTCGTAATCGCCGCAGTTTGCCTAATCTGTGGTGGCCCGGGTTTCGAATCCTGCGTTCGGATATGTTCTACTGAAAAGCTCAAAGAATGGCGAAACTCAAGTCCAATATTTCCAGTTTGTGACTTTCTAAAGGTTGTGGGCTACGGAGTTGTCTGATTGTGGAAATAATTATATATATCATATCACTTTAAACAAATCTAATATTCACATTTATACAATTATTTATAAATAAATATAATTTTAAAATTGATCCATATACACACGTGTTTCATGCCAAACCTGCATCGTTACGATAGGTAACATGAGCTAAGTATTTTTCTTACTTTATCCAAATTTATCTTAAATAAGTTAGATACAAAAGAAATCATCAGTGAAAAGAATTGCCTTGCATCAATTGTTTTGTTCATCATAAGAACTACATTTTAAAAGTATTTGTTCGCGTGCATAAGTGCCAATGATATGTAAATCCTGGTTAAATCCTGAACTATTATGAATTATGGAAAGAAGATAAGTAACTTGAGCATTAAAATATGAAATTGTACCATCCCCCTAACAAGAAACAAAACCATTAACATTTTAATTTGATGTAGGTGTTGCGCCTCAGAATCAGTTTTGTTTATGTTAGGGTATGTGCCCTTGTGATCCGAGAAATCATACTGGGTTTACATTGTGTTGTATGTGAATTTGTCTCTGATATGTTTCTGTGATTATTTAAAAGTAGGCAGACCTGTTTCACCAGTGCAGTTGATTTTTTCTTCTTGTGCGGTATATTAGATAAACCAAATTGGGACAATCGCGGGTTAAAATATGTTTATGTTTGATGAGATGTGAATTTGTCGATACTAGTGATGTGTTCGCATACTTAGCATCTCGGTTTGCTGCATATTTTATGGCCTTGAACTTAGTAGGTAATTAGCATTCGACAGGGAATATCTAACATGTATTGTTTACGTTATACATATCATATATACCATGTCGGCTGTTGGCGGCATTCTTAAATTTAGAATGTTAATATTTTACAATTATACCTTATTGAGAAGAACGGAAATTATAAAGGAATGTTTACATAAAGGTTAGAAAATGTACCTTATTATAACTAGTTATAAAAGGGGTATTATTACCAATGTTATCGTTTAGAGAATGAGATAAAAAAAACGTTTAGATGAAATACAAAATGTATATTGACTCCGCACTTAATTTCGTATTCAAGCGAAGGGAATATACACTCACTATACTAAAGAAGTACATTTTGCTACGAGGATATATGTTTTTACTATTTTATAGATAAACAATAAGTAACACTTGCTAATATAGAACAATTAAAGAAAATTAAAATAGGCTGCTTGATTTCTGTAGCTAACTCTCAATTGTCGATTCAAGATGGCGGACCTCTTAGGGTCGCATGTGAGTTCTAAGTTTATATTCTGAACATTTTGTCTTCCATAAAAAGAATACGTCATAATTTTTCTAAGTGACCACTTTTTATGCATTTTTTCTGACGAACTTGAGGTGTACAGATCCAATAATGACATAATACGTGTGTTTGGTTTACTTTAAGCGACACGAATCGTAAAATAATCTACACTAAAAGTTGTTTGTTTTCAAAAAAAGTTTGTAAGAAAAATGTTTACAATGTTGGCTTTGGTATTTTATAGTTACAGATAATACCGGATATTTAGGCCCGAATGATACTTAAAACATAATTAAAAAGTAATTTTCAATTTTTGTATTTGATCATCCGTATATATATATATATATATTTATATATATATATATATATATATATATATATATATATATATATATATATATATGTAAATATATATATATACATACATATATACATATATATACACCCCTCCACACACACATATATATATATATATATATATATATATATATATATATATATATATATATATATATATATATATATATATAATAAGTTATGAAAATATATTTATGGCAATTTAGCTACACGGAGGCTCACGCTTGTCATCCGCGGGGGAATCTTCAAGCTAAAATGCATGGAGTTAGTTTTGCCGCGTTTTTTATATACACGACTAGCTAGTTAACGAATCAATATTTTTATAACTTGCTACCTAGATCTACTTACGTATCGAGCACTGTTGAAGTAAATATTGAAAATTGACACACAAAACATTATATCCCTTATAAAATGTTATGCCGATATAGAATATATATATATATATATATATATATATATATATATATATATATATATATATATATTTGTGTGTTTGTGTGTGTGTGTCTTACAGTGGTTTTGTTGCTGTCGGGCAGACGTATGGTTCTGTTTTGTCCCAAGAGTTATTTCTCATTCTTTACTTTCTCGAATGAGTTAGTAGATTGCTAATCATCTAAGTCACTTCTTTCGGGCAGTGCATCCAGGGAGGTCAGTCAGTTTTGTAGGCCAGAGTGTGCTTATCTGTGTGCGCTGTCTTCTTCAAACCACGGGTAACCTTGTATCTAACATATTGACAAAAATGTAAATAATATCTATCTATCTATCTATCTATCTATCTATCTATCTATCTATCTATCTATCTATCTATATATATATATTATATTTATATATATATATATATATATATATATATTCATCAAATATTATTACTAATTGACACGTGTCTCCTCGTTATACGCCAATTTAGCGTGACTGACTTCAGCGACGTTCAAAACCATCTATCTCAGAGGTTGCAGTTTTGTGCAATAAAGACAGTCGAATATATTCAGTCATCTTACGGTGACGAGTTCAACCAAAATTGCATAGAGAGTATTATTTCTCCTACATTATGTAGGAAACAATATACATGTTTACTTTGTAAAATATTATTACACACGGACACGTGTTTGGCCATGCCCTCCGTTAGCATTTAGGCTAAATGTTTCAGTAAAATTCCGAATATATTCAGCTGTCTTCATCGAAAAAAACTATAACAAATTAATATATATATATACATATATATATATATATATATATATATATACATATATATATATATATACATATATATATATATATATATTCATATACACACACATATATATATATACTCATATACACATATATATATATAGACATATATATAGAGAGATATATATATATATTCATATACATATAGATATATATATTCATATACACATATATATATATATATATATATATATATATATATATATATATATATATATATATATAGTAAGCTATGAAAATATGTTCATGCCAATTAAGCTACACAGAGGCTCCCGCGCTTCATCACCGGGGGAATCTTTAGGCTAGTATGCATGTAATTATTTTTTCCGGGTGTTTTTAAATATACAGTTAGTTAGTTAACCAATCAGTCTTTGTTGTTCTCTCAGCCAATTGCTGGGCTCCCACGAACAAAGACCCGGTTAGTGTTACTTCCTATATCCTTTTCTATTGTTTTGTTTTCTATAGAGTGACCTACATCCAGTTTCTTTGTTGTGTAAATATAATTGGTGAACCTATTTTAACACGTAATTTCTTTGTATTTCTATTTCAGGTTTTAGTTTTATCATTATTAGGTTATAATTAAGTTTAGTTTTTTATTTGTTTATTTATTTATTTATTTATTTACTTATGTATTGTTAGCCTAAGGTTAATTCATTTCTTTGAAGGCAACTGTTTGCTATCTAACTTCTACAGTTTAGTAGATTTGGGTTTTTTTTTAAGTTTAGGATTTCAAATTTTTTATTCAGACATAATTAACACGGGTCGTGTAAATTTCTACATCTACTGGCCTGTCGTATTATTTTCCATTCAATTATCGGTGAGCGTCGATTTTCTTTGAGCTCCCAATAGTGGTTTGCTACTGCTGTTTTAGTTCGCCGTTCTGTGTTTTTAAGTATGCGTTTGTGGTCATGTAGGAAGTAATACTATCCGGATCTTTGTTCGTGGGAAGACCAACGATTGGCTGAGAGAATAACACATAATCTGATAGGTTAACTAGCTAGCCGTGTATTTAGAAATACCCGGTAAAAAATAACTCCATGCATAGTAGCCTGAAGATTCCTCCCGGGATGAAACGCGGGATCCTCTGTGTAGCTTAATTGCTATAAATATATTTACATAGCTTACTACGTAGCTCTACTTACGTATCGAGCACTGTTGAAGTAAATACTGAAATTTGATATATAAAAAATGATATATATTTGTAAAACTTTATGTAGATACATGAAATAGTAATATATATATATATATATATATATATATATATATATATATATATATATATATATATATATATATATATATAGGATCAAATATAAACCAAAGTAAACACTTTTAGTAGATGGAACCTATTGTGAAGAGGATTAGCTCAATATACGAGATAGAGCAATTGTAGATATAGAGAAAAAAAGAGTGATAAATATGCGACGATTGTCCAAATTTATTTCAAATGCAAGGTGTATACAGTAATAAACTAGTGTTTAAAAAAAGAATTTTTGTTAAACAAAAATTATTTTAATAATAATTTTCATATTTTTCAAATATTTGAACTTTGGTTTTTTCGAAAGCCAACTTATCCATCTGTATCTCTTCTCTGGTGATAAGATTTCGATCTTTGAAAAGCCTTGGCTTAAGGAAAGAATAATACACACTAGTTAATTACTGAATACACCCTGCATTGACCAATTGAAATTTTAAATAAATTTGGACAATCGTCGCATATGTATCACTCTTTTTTCCTCTATCTATCTCTCTCTATATATATTTATATATATATATACATATATACATACATATGTGTGTACATTGTGATTTCTATATCAATACTTGTATTATGAAATAATATATACTAGTCTTAATACATGCCTACAATAAAATATATCTTTCATCCATTGGATAAGAGTAATTGTAATTCATAAATCAATTGATTAGGTTCTTATTAACTTTGCTCTTTGTTCTGTTTTACTGAAGATGATATTTTTTGGCTCAGCTTTATCACTCTAACAAGAGGTTCCTAATTTCATCAATAGCTATAGATTTCAACAAGTTCATTATTTTAACTTCGCACTTTCTGCTCGTTCGGTAATCTGCTCACAATGCTGTGGAAAGGTTATATTGACTTGCAGGAAAAGAAGAAATCAGACAGAAAATATGAGATTACTATATGGTGTTAAGAAAAGGAACAACTCGTTGACATTTACTTTCTGTTATATACATATATATATATATATATATATATATATATATATATATATATATATATATATATATATATATATATATATATATATATATATATATATATGTATGTATGTATGTATATATATACTAGTGTTAGATAGACTTTCATTTGTTAATACTGGTATTATATTGATTTACTCCTCTCCAGGAGTTAGGCACAAGGCCAGATTTTATCTTACTCCCACAAGTAAGATGTGACCCAAGGTCGGGTCGGGAAAGTGGGTTTTAAAAATTGCCTGGGCAGCACCGTCGGCATTCCCCGGTAGGGGCGCCTCAGGCAGTAAGTAATAAACTTACTCCTCCCCAAAGAGGGGAGGCAAAGCCTGGGAGGGTAGACCTCCTAGAACTGCACAGGACAGACCCATAGACCGGCGTAAATCAAGCCCCGAAGGCCAAGACAATACCAGTCTATGGGGTGCAGTATCCATCGGAACAGATACTACACTTTGATCTTAGCAAAAAGGCCAAGAAACATTAACATGCTGGTATTGTAACTAACCTTAAATAACTCAATTTGATGATGTATTTTGTATAACCTTTTTAATTGTTACTCTTAAACTTTGGATGAATTATAATTGTATTGTAACTATACATCTGATACTTAGATTAGTTAATATATATATATATATATATATATATATATATATATATTAGTATCAAAGGATCTACAGAAAGTAAGCTATAGTAAGATGACAGTGCGTTATTCCAACATAAAATCATAACGATAAATGCGTATATTTTTGATTTTCAATTGCTTTTACATCACACTAGTTTTTACTAACACACTTATACGATTGGTCGGTGTAATTACTTACTCTCGTGCTATTATTTTCATTGGAAAATGATTAAGTTCCTCTCAAATAAAGGATTGGACGCCCTTTGGTTGAAAACGTTTTTTGTTTGCGAGATGTTTTGACACTTCGACTTTCAAGTAGGTAAAATTTACAAGTGACCACATTCTAACTCATAGAGACGAAACTAATTTATGTTTTTATTTATTTATGCGTCGATACTTTACATTTCTTTCTGTTTAGTTTTTATTTGTTTATATTATTTTTATTTTTTATATATAAATAAAATATCTATTCATGTTATGCTAATGTTAGGGTATTATGTGCTTATAGAGTGTTGCAATTTTGCTTCTACAGTAGTAGTATTTGGGGAATATTAAATATTTATATAATTATTTATATATACTAATATCTTCTCATAATGAGATAATTTATTGGCCTTAATACAAATAAGTATAGAACTATACTTAAACACTAATTCTGACTAAATATATGTGAACTCAACTCCTAAAGTTGCTATGAAAACTTCGAAATAATAAACACTGCTCACAATAACAAAATATTAAATGATCCCATTCAATAAAACAGAATAAGTAAATGCACGGACAAGTCATTAATTTTACGACAATAGCAAAAACAAGACAAAAAATAACACAATAATATTATCGCAAAATTGTAATAACTAAAACTGTAATAACAATCACCAAAATAGAAATAATAAACGTCATAAGGGAGACGAATACTGTAACTCTACTACTGCAATAGAAATCACTACAATAGAAATAATTAACTTTATAAGGGTGACAAACATTGTAACTCTAGAACTGTAATAAAAATCATGAAAATAGAAATAATAAACTTCATAAATACGACAAATACTGTATCTTTAGAACAGTAAGAACAATCACTAAAATAGAAATAATAAACTTTATATAGAGCGACAAACCCTATAACTCTAAAACTGAAATAACAATCACTAAACTAGGAATAATAAACTTTATAAGGAAGACAAACACTGTAACTCTATAACTTCTAATAGCAATAACTGAAATAGAAATAACAAAATTCATCAGAGGGGAAAACCATGTAACTTTTGAACTGTAATAACAATCACCAAAATAGAAATACAAACTTCATAAGGGAGACAAACACTGTAATTCTAGAACTGTAATAACAATCACTTAAGCAGAAATAATAAATCTTATAAGGGAGACCAACACTTTAACTCTAGAACTGCAACAACCATCACCAACATAGAAATAATAAACTTTGTAAGGGAGACAAGCACTTTAACTCTAGAACTGTAACAACAATCACTAACATATAAATAATAAACTTTATAAGGGAGACAAACACTGTAACTATAGAACTGTAATAACAATCACCAAAATAGAAATACCCTTTATAAATGGGACAAACACTCTAACTCTAGAACCGTGATAACAATAACTGAAATAGAAATAATAAACTTTAGAAGGGGGACAGCCACTGTAACTTTAGAACTGTAATAACAATCACCAAAATAGAAATCATAAACTTCATGAAAGAGACAAACACTGCAACTTTTGAACTGTAATAACAATCACCAAAATAGAAATAATAAACAACATATAGTGGGAAAAACACTGTAATAACTAAAACTGTAATAACAATCACTAAAAAAGAAATAAAAAATTTATAAGGGAGACAAACACTGTAACTCTGAAACTGTAATAACAATCACCAACATAGAAAAATAAACTTCATAAGGGAGACACACACTGTAACTCTAATACTGCAATAGCAATCACTAAAATAGAAATAATAAACTTAATAAGAGAGACAAGCACTGTCACTTTAGAACTGTAATAACAATCACCAAATAGGAATAATAAACTTCATATTGGGGGACAAACACTATTACTCTAAAACTGAACAAACAATCACCAAAATAGAAATAAGAAACTACATATAGTCGGACAAACACTGTAATAACTAAAACTGTAATAACAATCACTAAAAAGAAATAATAAATTTGTAAGGGAGACAAACACTGAAACTCTGAAACTGTAATAACAATCACCAAAATAAGAATAATATACTTTATAAGGGAGACAAACACTTTAACTCTAAAACTGCAATAGCAATCACTAAGATAGAAATAATAAACTTAATAAGAGAGACAAACACTGTAACTCTTACACTGTAATAACAATCACCAAAATAGAAATCATAAACTTCATATAGGGGGACAAACACTATTACTCTAAAACTGAACTAACAATCACTAAACTAGAAATAATAAGCTTTATAAGGGAAACAAACACTGTAACTCTTAAACTGTAATAACACTCACTAAAATAGAAATAATAAACTATATAAGGCACAAAGACACTGTCACTCTAGAACTCGTGCACATAGTTTTTCTAAATGATTAAATGCGATAGGCTAGGCCCATTGCAGGCACGAACGATAAAGTCAAAATACCCTGTTTCAAACGGATCATATATGTCATAACTTGTTAATGTTCATGCAATATTAGAGTCGCAATGTATTTTAAATGATTATTTTATTAATTAACTGTTATATTTTATTTTATTTTTGTTTATTAGTTGTTTTGATTTCAATATAATAAATAGTTCTGTTTCGCAATATTATTTAAATTTTCGATACATGTTTAGCATTGGTGTTCCTATTTTCTCTCTGTAGTCGTGTTGCATAATCACATAAAAAAGGGAGGACTTATTATTTCAAAATCTGATCCTGCCCAACTGAGGCAGTTCTCCGAAACCACTTCAACCGTTCGAACTACGTCCTCTCCGGGCCGAAAACAATACGAAAAGTTCATGAGAGGATGAATAACGGTTTCTAACTCTTTTTAATGATACAGTTTCTTGTAAAACACTTTCATAGTCATTTATAACCAAACACTTTAAACGCATGTTTTTTAAGTCATTTTAACACATATTTTTAGAGTCACTTTAAGCACAATTTTGAAGAGTCTTTTTTAATACGGTTTCCTTAAACTAAAAGAAGTTACCTTACAGGTTCGTTCGTCGCTGGTCGTGGGTTTGCTGGCCCTCATCTTTGTTGCTGGCTCGTGATCGTCGTGGAGTATCTTTTGTGTGGGCAAAGTCTATTTACAGGCAGAAGAGAAACGCGGAGACCATTTTCCATCAGAGAGATTCAAGCTTTTTATTTTTACACTTCGGTTGGAGAGGGCTCTATTGTCGGTTCTTCATTCCACCCTTTTTCCTTCATTCATATTGTGGGACTTTGGATGCAGTTAGCTATTTTCTAGCACGTTTTACTCATGTCTGGAGAATTTCCAGCTGACTACACATTACAGAGCCACATGCTGAGCGCACCGACTCTCCCTTCCAAAGTCCAGATTCTTAACTCAAAACCAAACTTTTCACACAGAGTTACATGGCTGAGTCTGTTGATCCTCTCGCTTCGAAGATCGGGAAATTACTGGCAAACTAAATCTTTACACAAAGGATCTGTGACGTCATCTGTTCACGTAGACCCAACGTGCAAAATATTTTCTTACCTCCTTTGACCCTGGTCAAACATACCTCAAATGTGTTTTGGCTTATAAAATGAGTCAACATGAATCATTGTTGCTTGTCCCAAAATCACATATGCCCTAAAATTGTACTCAATCCAATTTCTTTCACAATTCATACTAGTCGATCTACACACTTTAAAATACAGGGCCCGTCATAATCTAACAGTCGCACCGACTTGATTTTTCTAAATTACAAGTGAAAAGGCAAGTTGACGTTTTTATTTCATGCCTCATTTAAAAGTAAATACAGCTGTTTATTTATAAATGAAAAGTTTATTATTTTTAACAGGCAGAGGTGTACAGTGCTTTTCTGGAGAAATGTTAAATTTTTTTTTATGAACAATAATTGAATTTCTACTGCTTTTACACGCGAGATAAAACACAGAAACAATTAAAGTAAAACTTACAAAAACAATACAAAAATACAACAATAAAAATAAGAATTAATTTTTCAACTTTTACAAGAAAAATAAACTAATCTGTTATTTTCTTCCCTCCTCCATCTCTATAATCTGTAAATAAAACATTTGATTAATGTTTTTTTCTATTAAATGTGAAATGAATTATTATCTTTATTTTCTGTTATCAGATTGCTAATTTTATGTTAAATTTATATATAAATCTGAAACCCTACTTTAAATTCTAAAATTGTTTGATTATTCTATATTTCCGTAAAAATTAAATTAGATTAATAACTTCTTTCAAAAAGGCTTATTAAATACCTTATTTTAAAGGCGTAAGTAAAAAAATATTATAAGTTTGGGTATCAATGAAGAATGCAAACGTTAATAAAACAGTGAGATGCTACTTTTCTTAACCGATTACGTGTTAAAATCCTGAAAGATCTGGCGATTTTTTAAAAATTTAAAGTGAAGGGAACAATTTCGGATATAAATTAAACATAAAATGATTCTCAATTTCCGATTCTAGGATTAGAGGGCAGTAAACTATTTTTTTGATTTATTTTTGTGTGAGATAGAGGGATCTACCTTTTTTCTACGTGTAGTATTACGACCTTGCCAGTCAGACTCAGGGTTAGTGGTAAAAATAAAAGAAAAATACTTAACTGCTCTACTAAGTACACATAGAGGAGGATTTAACGTTTAATTCATATACAAAACTGATGACTCTTTCTAAATTGTAAAATAATTATTTATTTTTAATTCTTCTTTTTCTAACTGAGAGGTTTTTCAGGGTTTTCCCATGAATTTACCTAAAACGGTTGAAGATTTAAGAGGAGCTGTTTCTCTACTAATTTACCGAAGTGTTTTTGTTTAAATTATGGAATTCTCCGAGTGAAAACATATGTATCTACTTTTACCCCCTCCCGATTTATTGTTTCTCGGATGGCGGAGAAGTTTGGCTGGTTAAACAATAACAACCTAACTAAATGCATCGTTTACCCAGAAACACTATTTTCTTATGAACACACGAATCACAAAACCTACTACAATTGCAAAACCGCCCTACAATGTAAAACTAGGTATAATAAGCATGCAAGCTTATTCAATAACAAAAATACCGATTTTAAACACACTAATCGAACTATTATTGGGAGCTCAAAGAAAGCAATCGCTCTCCAATAATCGCGTGGAAAATATTACGAAAGACGACGACATGCTAATATTTAGATAACATCTGTATATTAGGCTTAAAGGAATAACTAGAAATTTAAAAGTTAAACGATCAGGAAAAATACTAAACTGTCGAAGCGAAATAACAACTAATTGTAGACACAAAACATACATAAATGTAATAAATAAACTAACTAAATAAAACACCCTTACGGTTTACTAAGTAAACAGACTATATTAATTATTTATGTCACGTGTTAGAATAAAATAATCTCCTAACTTTACTCATGTAAATGTTATAACTGCCAAAACGCAACTTAAAAGAGGAATATGAAGTTTGTGTTTAGTAGAGGTTTGGCCAGAGAAGAAATACTACTAACAAATCTGATAAGTAAGTTAGCTATGGTAAACACAGCGTAGATACAGCATAACCGAAAAAATACATCTACATATGTAGCCTGATGATTTCCTGAGGGAACGAAATCAACGTTTTGTGTAGTTTACTTGCTATATATATATGCCCATACTACTACTAAGTTCTACTAACTGACTGAGTTATGTTCAAATAGATACTGTAACTATATATATATATATATATATATATATATATATATATTACATTACATTATAATAGGTGTGTGACGTAATGAGTGAACATTTCAGATTAATGCGAGTAGTATTTTTTCTGTTGATTTATACATAAATAACACTAAACAATCAAACATTTTGAGAATTTTGCAAAATTCAGAAGGTGCAGGCCAAAAATAGCCGTTAGGGTTCCACGCGACTCAAAATCAATCATTTTTCGGTGAAACCACTTTTTCACCGAAAAATGATGGATTTTTAATACATTTTTAAAATATACAAAAACCGTACATAATGAAGTCGCCAAGGTATAGTTCAAAGTTGTATTCATAATTAAGCTCAATAGGCAATGATTTATATCAATCATATTTTTTCTATATTAATTATGTATAGAAAAGTTCAAAATATATTAATACATGTTTAAATATATATTTAAAGCAAGCTTCATAAAAGTGGAATTGTGCATGACTTACAATACGCTGACGGTGGATCGAAATATCGTTTAAAGATGTATTAAATCTATTCATCTATAATTTATAATGCTCTAACTTATTTTACTGATAAGGTTGTGAGATTAAAAATGTTTGCATAATTGGAATAGTTCACATAGTAAACTAAAATGCGATCCTGAATTATTTTGTTTAATAAGTATATATGAGTATTTTACTTATTTACTTCTAATAATCACTCACCCTATTAACGGTATTCATCACCTCATTTTTTATTGACAATCCTCTTACACCGCATACATTTATGTCATGTCTGTTTATCGTTTCTTCCTGTTTCTTCTTGTTCAACTCCTCATATTCGCCCCCTCCCCTATTTTAATATTCTTTCTCCTTCTAATTATTTCTTTCTTTCTTTCTACCGATTTATATTATGTTTTTCTTTCTTTTTCTTTTTTCTCTATGATGCCACTTTTCTTTTTTTCTTTTTTCTTATTTTGTATTATCTAATAATTCACTTGGACCTTTCCATTTAACATATTTTCCCTTTGAGGTTGAAACCTTCACATCTTTTTACTTTGCCAAGGAGGAAAATATACCGGTAATATGCCTTGTTACATTTGGAGTTTTCCCAATATTTTCGAGATTAAAACACTTGTATTTCTTATGGTGAGTCAATTTGTTGCCGATATGCTTTAAGCGCGAACTGTAATACCTCTATTTTCCAAACCGGAAGTTTTCAGACGTTTGCGGAAAATTCTGCTATTCACTTCACATTGGCTTCGCATTTATGATCTTTTAGATCTGTTATCTTTACATGTTTTCAGTTTTTCATCGAAGATGATTTTCTTATTTTTATATTTATTTATATGTTTATATTTCAAATCTGGCTTAAACGGTTAAACCATTCTATTTTTATCCCTATGATCTCATACACTTTTGAAAATCTGGTTGTTAAAAAAAGTAAACAAAGTTTATTTATATATTCCTTGTTTGAACTATTTGATGAGTTCATAAATATTGTACTTTTACCTAGTCATTTTTGTCACTATTTTCTTTATAATACTGTATTATGTCATGCATTGTGCATTGACTTTTCGACATAGAGTATAAATTAAATCTTAAATTTTATTTTGAACTTCATTATTTCTCCATTTAAATACATATATATATATATATATATATATATATATATATATATATATATATATATTAAAGCAAACTTTATTAAATAACACGGAGTTTCGGTTAATTGCCGTATGTGAGTTCCATATGTTTTTTTTCTTTTTTCATGATTATCGTGTACCTTACTCCATATATATATATATATATATATATATATATATATATATATATATATATATATATATATATATATATATATATATATATATATATATATTATAAGTAAAATATTCCACTATGTATATATATACATATATATATATATATATATATATATATAAAGTGGTGTACTAAAAGCGAACTTTTAGGAAAAGTAAAACCTATTGTGAAGAGTATACAGCTCAATATCTAGGATAGAGCAGGTAGAATGAAGAAGAATGGGAGGGAATTAGAGAAGCAAAAGCCAAATCATAATTCAATTCAATTGCTCAGAGCAAGGTATATTCCGCAAAAAAGGCAATTTATTCAAGTTAACTTTTCCTTAAGCCAGGCTTTTCAAAGATCAAAATCTTATCATCAGAGGAAGTCGCTGAGATATATATGTTGGCAAAGGCCAAGATTTAAAATTTGAAAAAATAAAATAAAAGTTGTAGGGGGAAGAAACACAAGGCAAAATTCTGCCCGAATGCAAGCAAATGTCCGATTGCTAAAAAGTCCGGTGTCGAGAAGTCCAGCGGAGAGAATGAGAAGTAAGTAGGTAGGTCGTTAAAAGGCCCGAAAGGTTGTGAGAGAGGAATCAAAGTTAAATTCCAAGAAGCCACAACTTCAGGTGCGGCGAAAATAGAAAATCCAAAGGGTAAAAAGTCCAATAAGTGCAGGCAGGCAGGCTCAGAAGAGAGTGAGGTAGAAAAAATTCGCCATTAACAATACTTCCTGGGCAAAGGTGTCAGAGAAAATGCTTTAAAATAGGAAAAAATGTAGCAACAATATTTTAAAGTAAGCCCGAAGCGAAAGCCGGCTTTAAAATGAGGAAAGGCATAAACTCTTGTGCGACCAGTAGGCAAGGAGGGAATGAGTGAGGGGTGTGTAGGGGGAGAGAAGAGTGGGTGCGAAGAAGGAGAAGGGGTACGGAGAGAGAATGCGGTTAAAACTAAGAGTGTGATTGTGGGGGGTGAGTCGCATGAAAGTAGAAATTGGATGTTAGCGCGAATTTGGGTTCAACTAGAAAAGGGAAAGGATTGTGTAGGAGTAAGTCAACGAGTGCTGGGAGGGAGAGTTCAAATACCAGAATGCGTCTATGAATAGAGTTCAGGGTTTAGTTGTTTTATCAGGAGACCTTACTTATAAACAATGAGGCAAAATATATTGAAGGGTAGAATTAGAGAAATAGTATAAATAAAAATTAAAAATTGTAAGATTAAAAAAGTCAAAAAGTAAAATAAGAATAGAATTAAAATTAAAGATAAAAATAAAAATAAGAAAAATAAAAAAATGAAAAAGAGATAATAAAATTAGTATTAGTTTTAAGCTCGCAAATAAAATCATGGGTTGCCTGATAAGAAAATAATAATAGAATGAGGGAAAAAGTCGATAAAATTGGAACTCGAAAATGAGTATTAGAATGAGGGAAGAGTAAATTAGACCTCGAAAGGATATCCGGAATGGGAATCCCCAAGGTGGTTAAAGGTATGGGTTGAAATAAAATGAGCAGTTACGAGACGCTAGTGCATTATGGAAGAGGGAGAATTAAACTTTGAAACAAAAATTTTTTAAAAAAAAAAGTTATATGGAGGTTGATTAAGAAAATTATTAATTAGGGTAATGATGGCAGAAAGAAGCAAGAGACATACGAAGTTAAAGTAGTGACAATAGATTAAACCAGAGAGAGAATGGAGATCGCAATTAAAAGAAAATATTATGGGGGTTAAAAGATGTAGAGTGAGGCCGGGTTAAGGGTTGAACATGGTCTGAGAGAAGTCAACGAAGGGCGAAGTAAACTAGGGGGGAGTAATCGAGACTATTAAAAGAGTAAGAAGAATTATTTAAAAGTAAAAGCAGGAGGGGAAAAAAAATTAGAGTGCACAGAGAGAACAGTAAGGAGTTCGATATCGGAGTGTGCAAAGGGGATTAAGAGTAGATAGGGCGAATCAACAAGTGAAAAAAGGGCTAGGGTATAATAAGAAAATGGTGGGTTAGTTATCAGGTTGAGAGGGAAGGATAGAAGTTTGGAAGTGTTGATGGGAAGCGGAAGAATGTATTAAAAGAAGTTAAAGGGGAAAGAAATGGAAGTCATATAAAAATTATACGGTTAAGGAGGTTAAGTAAAATGATTTAGGGGTTAGTGGGAGAAAGGTATTAAACTTGAGGAAATTGTGAAGCTAACGGAGTTTATGGGAATTTTTTTTTTTTAAGTTAAGAGGAGGCTAAAGGGATGAGGGGGATATATGCAGAGATTATAGAGCAACAGGAATTAGAACAATCTGAAAGGAGATTCGAGATGTAGGGAGGGAAGATCCGAGATGATGGGAGGGTATTTAATCAAATGGGGGAGGGGGTCTGGGGGATTACTATGGTTGCTATACTTGAATTTACGTTTATGTGTGCAACTGGAGATAAGTTCATTCTTAGAGTTAATAATGTTTTTAGATTTATTAGCAGTAGCTATCATAAAGGTTTCCAAAGTACAGAGTTGGCAATGGGATGCTCCCGGGGTATATGATTTAGACTTTTTAAGTATTGACCAGTGATGTGAATAGGGAGTATTTTAAAGATTGGGGTTTCTAATTAAATTGGAAAGTGAAGTGCCTGTGCTATTATCGTTGCTATTTTTAAAGGAATAGATATGGTTAGAGATCCGGGTCTTAATGGGGAAAGAGGACGCCCCAATATATGTGTGTATCTTGAAGGGTGGTGCTATAGTTGCATTGAGATTGCTAGTGGTATTAGATGAGATTTGGGTTTGGAGATTCGAGTTATGCGAGGGAGGTTGTTTGAAGGAATAGGGCGGAGCGGATATGGGGGAAATGTGAGTTAGCCCATGGGTACTATCTATTATTGGGGGTGCTTGGTTAGAGGTATGGCTGCATAAGTGGGAGTCTTGAGGAGAAGCGGATTGGGGTTGAGAGGAGATGCAAAATTCGGGTGGAGTATGGGAAATATTATTGCTGACAACATTGGTGGAGCGGGGGAATTGTTTCACAGTACAAGCGTATATTACGTCCTTCTGTACACAATTGTTGTTTAGGGGACAATCTCTGGGTTTACGGCAGTTACAAGTGGTGAGGGATACGGTGGGTGATTGTTGTTGGATATGTTTGATTTTCTTATTGTTAGAGGTTATGCTAGTTTGTCCAATATTGGGCATAGTAGAGTAAGATATTTTAATAGAATTTTTGTTAAGAATAGTGCTATATCTGTGGGGGGTGCTTAAAAGATCTGTCTAAAATTTGGAAAAATTCCTTAGGTATATTGGTTTTAACATTACTGCTGAAAGGCGGATTGAACCAAATGTTATTCTTTCTTCTAAGTTTTCTTCTTTGTCTGTGCGCCTGTGGGTCTGCCCGATTATCAATATTGTTTGTTCCTATGGGCTTATTCTAATACTCATTTTCGAGTTCCAATTTTATCGACGTTTTCCCTCATTCTATTATTATTTTCTTATCAGGCAACCCATAATTTTCTTTGCGAGCTTAAAACTAATACTAATTTTATTACCCTTTTTTCATTTTTTATTTTTCTCATTTTTATTTTTATCTTTAATTTTAATTCTATTCTTATTTTACTTTTTTAATCTTTCAATTTTTAATTTTTATTCTTACTACTTCTCTAATTCTACCCTTCAATATATTTTGCCTCATTGTTTATAAGTAAGGTCTCCTGATAAAACAACTAAACCCCGAACTCTATTCATAGACGCATTCTGGTATTTGAACTCTCCCTCCCAGCACTCATTGACTTACTCCTACACAATCCTTTCCCTTTTCTAGTTGAACCCAAATTCGCGCTAACATCCAATTTCTACTTTCATGCGACTCACCCCCCACAATCACACTCTTAGTTTTAACCGCATTCTCTCTCCGCACCCCTTATCCTTCTTCGCACCCGCTCTTCTCTCCCCCTACACACCCCTCACACATTCCCTCCTTGCCTACTGGTCGCACAAGAGTTTATGCCTTTCCTCATTTTAAAGCCAACTTTCGCTTCGGGCTAACTTAAAAATAATTTCGCTACATTTTTTCCCATTTTAAAGCATTTTCTCTTACATCTCTGCCCAGGAAGTATTGTTAATGGCGAATATTTTCCACCTCACTCTCTTCTGAGCCTGCCTGCCTGCACTTATTGGACTTTTTACCCTTTGGATTTTCTATTTTCGCCGCACCTGAAGTTGTGGCTTCTTGGAATTTAACTTTGATTCCTCTCTCACAACCTTTCGGGCCTTTTAACGACATACCTATCTACTTCTTATTCTCTCTGCTGGACTTCTCGACACCGGACTTTTTAGCAATCGGACATTTGCTTGCATTCGGGCAGAATTTTGCCTTGTGTTTCTTCCCCCTACAACTTTTATTTTATTTTTTCAAATTTTAAATCTTGGCCTTTGCCAACTTATCTATCCCAGCGACTTCCTCTGATGATAAGATTTTGATCTTTGAAAAGCCTGGCTTAAGGAAAATTTAACTTGAATAAATTGCCTTTTTTGCGGAATATACCTTGCACTGAGCAATTGAATTGAATTATGATTTGGCTTCTGCTTCTCTAATTCCTTCCCATTCTTCTTCATTATATATATATATATATATATATATATATATATATATATATATATATATATATATATATATATATATAAATATATATATTATTAGTAAAATATTCCACTATATATATATATATATAGTGGAATATTTTACTAATAATATATATATATATATGTATATATATATATATATATATATATATATATATATATATATATATATATATATATATATATATATATAATTATATATTGTAAGAGTTCTGTGAGATATTAAAGAAATTATTTCAGGATCGCAGAGAACAACCACACATTTTAAAGTTATTGTAGATTATTAAAGCCTTCCTCATGTAAGAAACTTCAAGAACAATATGAACATTTTCTATATAACATTGCGAAAGTTATCTCCTATTATGGAAGATCGAATACTCTCTAAGACTTACTATATTCGTAAAAGGATATAGGATTAATTTCTCTCTAATTTACTATGGATGTCTATGGACGGATGTATCATAATAGATGACTGTATACAATAGCTACACAGGTTCGAACATGACTAATAATAAATATTTATTTATAAAAAATATAATGATTACTTAAAAAACAATAGCATATATTTTTTTAAATGTTATAGTATAGTGCTACGTATTATGATGTGAAAATATATAACAGAGGTGATATCAGTTTAAAATAAAAACTCACACACAGATGCAACATTACACGGGGTGCCATGCTCCAAGAGAGAATCATCAGCAGTTGCTTCTTTGTAAATCAGTTATTATTTTTTTTTAATATGAATTGAACGCAACACAAGAAACATCAGACGACTGTCTCTAGATGCAATGAAACACCCCGGTACAATGTTGAATCTGTAGGGTGAGTTTTAACTTTATATATTACATGTATGCGCATATTATTAATACACTCATATTCACCAGACTCATCCCTTCCACACTCCATTGACCGCTGCTGCTGAAACGCAGCCAAATTGCCTTTCTCACATTTTGATTCTTTCACCCACAGTCAGGCCGGGGCTCGCTGCTCTCGGGCAGATGAAAATTGATGATTGTATAATAACTTTTTCTGCATTTTTCTTCACCATTATTAAGTCTCACAGTAAAGACAAAACGTTGATGAATACATACATTATATAGTTTTGAGCTTTTTTTTCATTTTCCATATATATATATATGTATATATATATATATATATATATATATATATATATATATATATATATATATATATATATATATATATAGTCATTCACATACACACTGTTTTGATGTATCACAACTCTCCACTGCGGCTTAACAAGTACCTGCTCTAAGCCAGGATCAAACCTATGACCATCTAATTGATCGTTACCGGTTCTATCTACTTGACTATCTGGCTGGTGCTGTTGGCAATATATATCTCAATTATTTTTATAAACGTTACCAACTATTAGAGAGTTCTTAATTCAATATTTTTACAATGAGGTTTGCATTGTGCTAATAGTAGGTGGCGATAACACAACCACACTGCTCAACTCGAGAAATAGGTATTTCCCATAGAGAATATTTCGCTGTATCAAAACGCTTCCGTGTTTCTTGACTAGCACGTACTATATAAACTAGCTGTACCTATCCACAGAATTAAATACTTTTCACCCACTTGAGTTTGGGATGATCTAGCTTTTCTTAGGACCAGTTTTAAAGCGCCAAGAACCACAGATGGTACGTCTAGAGTCGCCACGATGCCACGCTCGTCATTAAGACATAACACACGAAAGCTATGATGGCTTAGGAGAAAGCAATATAACACCTCTCCACATCTTCGAGAATCGACTAAGAGACAATTCAGACGGCTATATAGAGTTGAAATATACTTTTTTCAAGTGCTGGATGGCGAAAGTGGCTCTTGTTAAGACATATGAGTAACACCGGAAACCATGAAGTAGCTGTCTGAACACTTCGATGACTTCACGTTCATTTAAACATCTAACCCTTATTGACATCTACTCAACTATTATGTATGGGGACAGTTGATGAGGCTAAGCTGATTGCCAGGATGTAACGTATGTTCAGACGTATCTAAAAACACGTGTGGGTCTTGCTTGTAGGTCACATTAGAAGCTCAAGACGTCTTCGCCAAGTCGTCTTTAGTAAATAGACCCTCTAAGATCCTTTTTTTTAATTCTGAGAATACATCAATTATTGCCCACACTGTGATGTTTTCACTTTCGTTTCTAAAGAACTGTACAATTTATCCTGAACATCATGTCTTTGAGAATGGCCAATCTTTAATAACCACAAGAAAAACAACAGTTTTAAAGCTAACAACGTTATTCATTGAGATCATTTACCGTATTCGCCCGAATGTAACACTATTGTCTATGTTTGCGTGTATCAAAAAGGGAGTTTATTGATAAATATACCAGTGTTGTATAGCGGAGAAGGGCCAGAGATAGAGGCCTCCGTAAGGAACGCAGAGAATAGGAAATATCCCTACAGAAGTGGTAGAAGCTAAGAGCGAAAGTAAACACGACGTTACTTCCGCTGAAGAGTGGGTTGGCTATTTTGGCTGCTGAAATTCAAACGAGTGAGACACAAATTGCACGCTCCCTGCAGACAGTAGGGGGGCGTGGGGCGAATAGACCAGAAATGGCATAATGAACTGTATCTTCCTCCGCACACATGCCATAGGTCTTGTCGAAGTATATATGTTTCCGAAATGGATGGGTTCTTAAGCCAACTACAGAGTCCAGTCTTCTCTTGAGCCCCGTGTTTAAATTAAAAGCTCAACACGACTCAATACAGCCAACCCGACTAACAACCGAATAATCAACACAACACGGCGATATCAACCATCACAGCCGCCCTGAGTATTGACAGCAACAGATGAATATGTATATCACATCAGACTCTGTTGTATCTTTGGGAAGCCATTCATTTCTACAATATTGATTAACATTCCAGCTACTCTTCTGCAGGCGCTTACATACACCATGCCACAGGCAATTCGAAGTTTTGATAGAATTATAACCGTTCAACTCACAACTACATGGTCTTGTTGGTCATTAAATACTCCATTAAAGACTTATTTTAATTATGGTCTTAACATTTCGATCGGTTAGTATTAAGCGTAATTTAATAGTGTATTCGTTTTTTTTCTATTAAATGCTACATAAATAGCCAAATAAATGTTGCTTATTTTTCTGTTCCGAATATTTACGCTGACAACACAGTAAATGTATACTTATTTTTTATTGGCTGTGAGATTTCGACATGCAGTATTTATATGCATACACACATAGCCGATGTTGATCATGATTCAATTAGGATCTCTATGTCCTTTTTGACAATACCATCTTACTTTTCTTGCTCCCCGCCTCAACCCTAAATATAGTCTAATAAAGCTGAAATGTTATAGAACTGCATATAATTTAAATGTTATTAAAAGTAGATGTACAATTTTCTTTGTTTTTTAAAGGTGTTCTACCCCACAGCTCCCGTGAATAGGAGGCACATAGAAATTCGGCACATTAAGGGGGTCTTTGATATTCGAGACCACTTCAACTGTGGAACCCTAAAAAGTTATAAATATGATTTACCCTCCATCAATATAAGATATATTGGAAAATTTAAGGATTTTTCTTACATAATGCCCACTAAGAGATTCGGGAAAACTTCCATTGTCTTCACCAGAAAAAATTTCTAAGCGTTCTTTTTTTTTAACAAACTCACACGTACATTGATATATATATATATATATATATATATATATACAATAATATTTTAATAAATAAATATTAAATATTTAAATTCCTAGAGACATCGATGTTACATGCTAACGCGAACTTCAGTTCTCGACGGTCGGTGGGCGCGAACCCCGAACACAACTCGCCACTGATTCGTAGTCGGTGATCTTAACCAAAGGGCCATCGTCAATTAGTTAGTAAATATAGAGTAACTTTAACTGTAAATAGTGACATGTGGTCGCCATTTACCAGGCAGCTAGAGTGATCTTACGAAACGGTGTTCGGATCGCGCATATAGCTATTAGTACTGCTTGTTATTAAAGCTACTCGAAAGTGCCCAGCCCTTTATATATATATATATATATATATATATATATATATATATATATTCACCGTAGAATCAAGCGTAAATAAAAACATTATTTAGTGTTCCTATTGAAATATCTAAAAACACGTTTTGCACTTCTACTTATAAACAATATAAGAACACCAACCTGCTTAAATGCTAGTCTTTTAAATTGCAGAAGCATATCTGTCATCGCTAGAAAATAGCTATTGTAAAACTCTACTAAACCGTTCAAAGACAAATCACCTACACCAAGAGAATTCTTCATTGAATGAAAGAAAATATTAAAAAAGTCCTCATTAGTTTGGAATTCTCAAATGATATCGATAGTGAACGAATCGAATTACTGATTCGAGACATAAAAATACTACTAATATATGATAACAGTGAACATCACAATTCAATCTATATTAAACGATACTGTTGTAATCAAATGAAACCAAAGTTTTGAGTAGAAGAAACATTCATACAAAATGTTGTACACCGACACATACCACTAACTGACAACAACATAAATATTAAACTCATTATTTATAAGAAATTTCAAACTCAAAATCTTGTTGTAACTATAACAAACCCTCTCCAACTCAACAAACATTAAAAAGAACCTGTTTTATTTATAAGTTTCAATTCCATTTTGAAAGAATAAAATTCCTATAATCATAATAATAATATCCCTTCCTTTCCCCCTCCCCCCGCCCAAAATAAATAAATAAATAAATACAATTAAAAGAATAGTGCTGGCCAAGGCTGATACCAGACAATATATATGTTGAGGGTCGAGGGGGATATGACCAAAGAGGGCCACCACAAACCAGCCTTTCACTGGAAGAGTGCGGAGAATGCTGGGACCTTGAGGGAGGCTTATTGCCACCCAAACCCCAGAAGAGAACAATGGTCCTTACCAGCGAGAAATAAATGGTAATCAACTGTTGCGATACCGCAAGGTTGTTTGCGGTGGTTATCGAAAAGAGGTGAAGAATACTGGAAATCTGTGGAGGCTGCTTTTCACGCAGGCTCCAAGAAATACTACTGGTTTTTTGCTTGTGACAACGACCTGTGTGAGTACCTTTAGTGAGTACACACACTACTCATAATAATGAATCTAACAAGTACAGTTGTTTTACAACTACTACCCTATCGTACCGCCTAACCATGCATAATACATCGTGAAACTAATGAAAGAAGTACTATATCCTTATTAAAACCCAATAGCTATAAATAATAAAATTACGTGTGAAATCAGTAACAACATTTTAAAATATTCAACGTAATGAAATTCTTTTCATTGGGTGTCTAACTGACTTCACATCAATGTTCTTTGCTGCTTTTTTATTTTTTTTCTAGCCCTTTTGCTCAAATTATTTCTCACCTGAAGATGATTCCACGAACAATGAAAAAAGTATGTGATATATATTGAACCTATATAGGATTTAATTTCATTTTAACGCAAATAGATCATCATATTAACACACACACACACACACAGACGCACGCACACACGAATATATATATATATATATATATATATATATATATATATATATATATATATATATATATATATATATATATATATATATATATCCAAGAAAGCGTTGTTCAACGTCACGGAAGTTTCTAGTTTGTACATAATTAAATGAAAATAAAGTAATAAAAACAAATAAATAATAGTAATAATAGTAATAATAAGAATAAATGATGATAAATAAATAAATAAGAAGAATTAATAAAATAAATAAATAAAATAAATAAATAATAAAACCAATTACACATACAGATATAATGAAATCAACTCAACCACATACCCTCTCTTTTATTTCATTCGCCTTTAAATATACCTATAAAACATTAAGTTAAGTCTTCTCATTTAAAATAAATATACTCTTGAAGACAACTTAGATCGTCGAAAGCGCTCGAAAACAATGACTAAATTAAGAACAATCCGTGAAATACTCTACGAACTGCTACTTGAAACCAGAATAGCTCGACGGTTTGAGAACCTCACGAAAAAGATTTACAAACGAGAAAGTTCCGTGACGTTCAACAACGCTTTCTTGGATAATGGCTTGCTGCCTAAGTATATATATATATATATATATATATATATATATATATATATATATGATCATTTATTTTATATTTAATTCAATACCTTTAAGCATTTCTAATCTTATAATTTGATATCTGTTGTGATAAATGTTATCTTATGGTGCGTCTTCTGACAGATGTTTGAAGTCTTTTTTGTCTATAGTTAATGGATATAATATATGAATATCAATACTGACTTTAGTTTTTAAAAATGGGGTTTATCAGTTAATCTTATTAACATACAACACTGATTGTAAGGTAAAAACAACACCATTTATCTATCACTATTAACGATTAATGATAACCACCATCATTCTCTGATGCAAATTATTCAATGTATCCACACGCAATGTTATAAGGAGATATACTTTCTTACTTATTAATTTTCAGTATTTAATTTAATAGTGCTCGATACGTGAGTAGAGCTAGGTAGTAAGTTATGAACATTTATATATGGGAATTAAGCTACACAGAGGCTTCCGCGTTTCATCCCCGGAGGCAATCGTCAGACAACCGAATCTTTGTTTGTGAGAGCCGACACGATTGGCTTAAAGAACAAGCACGAATCTGATTGGTTAACTAGCTAGACTATAGGCCAAGGGTATATAAAACACCCGGCACGACTAACTGCATGCCTCACACCTGACAATTCCCTCCGGCAATGAACCACGGAAGCCTCTGTGTCAGTTTAATTGCCATAAATATGTTTACATAACTTACTATATATATATATATATATATATATATATATATATATATATATATATGAAGTTATATGTACTTATATGTGTACGTACACATTTACTTCTAAACTAATTAATCGGGCATACTAAATTTTGGAACACAGCTGCTTGAAGCAAAAGAAGTCCAAAGAGAATGTGAAAATAAACAAATGTAAAGTTACATTCTTTACAAGAGTAATAATGTCAACTAAAAAAACTATAACATTTCTATATATGTTTGTACTGCTTGAAATGATAAAACTTGTAACGTATGTAACATTACATTTGTTTATTTAAACACCCTCTTCTCATATATATATATATATATATATATATATATATATATATATATATATATATATATATATATATATATAGTAAGCTATGAAAATATATTTATGGCAATTAAGCTAGACCCGGGGGAATCTGCAAGCTAAAATGCATGGAGTTTTTTTGCCGGGTGTTTTTTCATACACGGCTAGCTAGTTAACCAATCAAATTTTTTGTTGTTCTCTCAGCCAATCGGTGGGCTTCCCGCAAACTAAGGTCTTGTTGATGTTACTTCCTATATCCTTTTCTATTATTCTGTTTTCTATAGATTTGCCTATATCCTGTTTTCTTTGTTGTGTCAATATAATGGGTGAATTGATTTTAACACGTGGTTCCTTGTATTTCTATTTTAGGTTTTAATTTTTTAATTTTTAAGTTTTTGTTTAGTTTTTTTTTACTTACTGATATATTTATTTATTTATCGTTAGCCTAGGGTAAATTTATTTCTGTGTAAGGAGCTGTTTGCTATTTCACTTCTACAGTTTAATAGATTTCGGGGATCTTTAAAATTTAGGATTTCAAATTTTTCATTCAGGCATAATCTACACGGGTCCTCTACACGTACTGGCTTGTCGTATTATCTCCCATTCAATTATTGGTGAGCGTCCATTTTCTTTGAGCTCCCAATAATGGTGTACAAGTGCTGTTTTAATTCGACGTTTTCTGTTTTTAAATGTGCTTTGGTGGTCATAATATCTGGTTTTACAATCTAGGAAGGTCATACCCACGTAGTATTTCTAGTTATTTGGTCTTTACTTTGCAAATATTGTAGCTTAGTATAGAATACTTTTGGTTAGGCATTTATTTTGTAGTGGGCAAATTGTACGATGTATGCATTTACATCTTTTCTCTTTATCGGTAACTTTTTCATTTCTATTCGGGTTGTTATTATTAGTGTTTTGTTTATTTCTATTCATATTGTTCATATTTTTGTTATATTTTTGTTATATTTTTGTTATATTTTCCACTTTTTAATGTAATTTTTTATTTTTTAACTTTCTGTTGTTCTCTTTTAGTATTTTGTTATTGTGTGCCTTAATTATCATTTCTAGGTTTTCGCAGCAGCTGTAGGATAGTTGTTGGTTATTTTTATTTAATATTTTATGCAGGGGATTGGTTACGAAAAAGGGTTTTTCAATCAGATTCAGGAATTGTTTGCCCAGTTTTGTTTTTAGCATCTGGTTATAGGATGGGGTATAGTAGATTATATTTCTTTTTCTTTTGTTTTTAATGTAGTTGTAATATTAGTGTCCTGTTTTTTATATTTAATTTCGGTATTATGGTAACCACTATTTGTAGAGCTGTATTGTAAATGTTAATTGATCTTTTAAAAACACTTTCGTCGCTAGACTTGCTGATAAGCCCATATTCGATAGAATTCGGGGTATGTTTTATGATTGATGGGGATGATTAAACTTTGGGTTTATGTATATTGGATTTGTGTTATCTTTTAGGTATGGTTCGTAAGTATTTTTATTTAAGTTTAACGTGACGTCTAGAAAGTTAGTTTATATATATATATATATATATATATATATATATATATATATATATATATATATATATGATAGTAAAGAGCTGAAGTTCATAATACTGAGATTTGGGGTTTGAATCATCCGACCAACGGTATGGTCACGTAAATCCATATTGTGAGTATTTAAAACACATTCCAAGAGTGAAATTTGAATAAAAATATGTAACTGATATTAATAAATAAATAATTCCTAAATTTCAGTTTCATTTGAGTAGTTCATAGTTTTATCGGCACAACCTCTCATTTTGATAATAGAAATATGAAAACTTGTTATTGAAGTTCATCTACAAAATTAGGCACTAATTAAAATAGATGTTAGACTTTAGCTTAAACCTTTTATATTAAACATTTTTTCGAATTAAACTTATGTAATGCATTTTTAACAAAATTGCAATACGGATTATATACATATGGTCTTATAGCATTATATCTTGATTTTTGCATCCTTAAGTAGACATAAACTTGCTGTAAAACTGTACTGTTTCAGAAAATTAGTTTTATGCGCGTCAGTATATGTATATATATACATATATATATATATTTATATATATATATATATTTATATATATATATATATATATTTTATATATATATATATATATATATATATATATATATATATATATATATATATTTCGCAATGTATGTAAGGGTTAAAATACATGTACGGAGAGATGCTGAAGTCGAGCATATTTTATTCATTTTATCATACTTATGATATAGTACGACATATATAGTAATTTAACACACTTTAATGATTCAAATTTGATTTTCATATTTTGTGTGTTGATACAATAAAGTGGGCCATTGTTTTTGTAGCTTCATACGTTCATTACGTGTGTAAGTCTAGCATTAGAAATGGAAAACCAAAAACTAAGTTATATACTTGACTGATGAAGGAACTAAACATTGAAACTAAACATTTATGGGAAATTTAAAAGTCATAAAATATATAGAAAGAATGGTTGGTAAAATGTAGTTTGCTGTAAAGCATATTGAACAACACTTTTATTAACGAATATCTACGATGAAGATTCAGATACGGGAAGAATAACTCTGTGAGAAGTTGCAAACAGAAATTGCATGGTTTAATATCACGCATTATCCGGGAAATATTACTAGTAATTATATTCTTTTTAAAAGAATAAGGAATTCCATTCGAATCAAATAATTTTGATGGCGTAAATTGTTATATAGACAAAGGAATAGATATAGTTTAATATAATTGGGAAAAAGCAGAAACTAGTAGATGCATTAAAATAAGAAGAAAATAAAGAACTTGTGACCGGAACGAGTTATACAAACTCGATACACACACACATTATATGTAGAGCTGTCGAGTGCTAAACACTAGAAATACACCACCAAATGAAGAATCGCACTGTGATATTATTTTTGTATATCTATTTTAAAAATATATAAACACCAGAGATAACAATAGTATCTGTTTCATTTCTTTCCTGAATACTACTAATACTGAATTAAACTAATCCTGCATTAACAACAACGACAACACGTTTTAAGCCCAACCGCTACATAACAACATATTAACTTACAACAAGATACAAGACAACTATACATAACGATACAATACAACCTTACATAAATATACAAAATACAAGAGTCAAGATACAAGATACATACACGATACAAGACAACCTTACATACAAGACAACCTTACATAAAGGTACAAGACACAACCTTACATAAACAGGTTGGCATCTTTTCTTTATTCATTAGTAATACCTTGACTGAACATTTTAAAACATGTATAATGCTACTTTATTCATTTTACTTAACAATAACATTTCCGCTGAAACACGATGCCATAGAACTCCTGGGACATCAAAACCTTAAAACTTCTTTTCTCCGTTTTAACATGAAAGATAATTGTAAAAATACCAGTAATATTAAACAATGCATTTATCTTATATTTCTTAACCGTACAAAGTAAAAATGTTTTCCACCATTAAACGTCTGTAACCTGTATTATTTCACCTCTTCCACCATAGCAGCATTTAATTGTATTTTATAAAAAATTAAACCCATTATATTTACTTAGAATGACTTTAAAACAAAACGCTTTCATCCAATACATGATGCCTATCTACAGAAAAGCGGATCAAAATATTATACCAACATTAAAGTACACAGTAACAGCAGCAATTGTTGCACACAAAAAGCTGCATATTTTAATACAAAATGGTGGCAATTTTATAAAAAGAAACTGCTATATTACAGGTCGCAGAACTTCTTAACACATTTTGAAGCAGTTATTAATTTTGGTTCTTATTTGTTAAATGGTGCTAGGTAAGTTGTATGTATTTTGCGTTGGTTAAACGTTTTCCAATTCTTTATGTGAATTACGATTGTGTTTCCAAGTCAAAAAATACATTTATGACGATAATAACATGAAGCAGAAAAGCAACGAGGTGGAGATTAGTGAGAACTTATTTAAGGCTTTAAAACATTGAATAAAATACAGCATTCTACGTTCGCTAAATAACATCTGAAGAGGTTCTGATAATTACAATAGCTTTTAATTTGTGAAGACAAAGATTGATGCAACAGTTTTTAAAATATAAATATCATCAACCGAGGTTCCGTGTTGTTGAAGCATCATTTATTGAATAATAAAAGATTTTTAAGAGTTCCTGACAGCTAAAGTCCAACTAGAAATTCAAAATTTTGATCACTATGAGTTTAATATACTCAGAGCACTCTACTCTATTGATTACTCTAATAAAATCTATATGTGCATCAGTTAAATAATTGCTTGAGACCGTTTGATTCGCAACCCAAATATTGATTTAAATGTCCAGGCACGGGGTTCGAAACAGCTACATAAATTACTAAACGCTTACGCCAAGCGGAATTGATGCAAATAAATGAGAATATTCAGCGCATAAGTTAATGCAAATTATAGAAATATTAGCTGGAAACAATGACATGATATATAAACACGTTTAACTGAAACTATTTATGTATGTACTTACCTTAGTAAAATGTTCTTATAGTTCACCTTGAATCCGGAAAGAGAGAAGAGTCGACATAGACTATAATTGTTATTATTTGTGATAAGTAGACTATGTTAAAAGTGAAAAGTACAATTAGTACCAATTCCAAGACACGATCAACTTCGTGTAACACATTTGAGAAATGTTCACATTCTTGAGAGAGTTCTTTCCAGAAAGTATTTCCGAATCAGAGATGTTTCAGTATTAAAATATTACTCGACTAAAATTACATTCATGTTTCATGCGAGTATCGAATACTACACATATATTTCTCTAAACAGAAAATCGAGCGAATTTGCTCGTTATAATCTAACAACTTTTTGTTATATCTGTTAATCCAGTTGTTGTAAGAACAAAAACGCCTTTTTTACTTCACATATTTAACCCCAAACAAAGCAAGCGGCCACTGAAAACATGAAGGGGCAACTATAAGCTTAACAGAATATTTTCATGAATGCGACAAAATGAAAGTCCCATACAAACATATACTATAGAATACTTTATTTCTCACCATCTGTTGATGTTGACTACAAGGACTTCTATAACACCCTTGACGTAGACAACAAAACATTCGATAACACCCTTGTTGAAGACAACATTGACATCTGTAACACCATTGACGTAGACTACTAGAGTTTCTAAACAACTCTTGACGTAGACTATGATGGCTTCTATAACAGCATTGACGTAGACTACAAGGACGTTTATAGTACCCTTGACGTAGACTTTAAAGACTTCTATAACACCCCTGACGTAGACTATGAGGACGTTTATAACACTATTGACGTAAACTATAAGGACTTCTCTAACACCCTTGACGTAGACTACAAGGACGTATATAACCCCTTGACGTAGACTATAAGCAATTCTATAACACCCTTGTTGTAAACAGCAATTACATCTATAACACCATTGACGTAGACTACTAGAATTTCTAAACATCTCTTGACGTATAGTATACATACTTCTAAAACAGACTTGATTTAGACTACATAAAACTTCTATAACACCATTTATAGCATCCTTGACGTAGAATATAAGGACTTCTAAAACACTATTGACGTAGACTACAAGGATTTTTATTACCCTCTTGACGTAGACTATAAGACACTCTTTAACACCCTTGATGTAGACTACAATAACGTTTATAACACCCTTGCTGTAGACTACAAGGACATTTAGAACACCCATGACGTAGAAGATAAGGACTTCTATAACACCCTAGTTGTAAACAACAATGTCACCTATAACATTATTGACGTAGACTACAAAGATGTCTATTACACCCTTGACGTAGACTATAAGGACTTCTATTAAACAGTTGTTGTAGAAAACAATGACATCTATTGACGTGGACTACACCGGTTTCTATTACGCCCTTGACGTAGACTATAAGGACTTCTATAATACCCTTGAATTATACTACAAGCACGTTTAGAACACCCTGGAGGTAGACTATAATGACTTGTATAGCACACTTAATGTAGGCTACAAACACGTTTAGAACACTCTGGCCGTACACTCAAACGACTTCTATCACACCTTTGATGTAGACTACAAGAACATTTAGATCACCTTTGAAGTTAACTACAGGGTGGGCAAAAATAAGGGTCCTATATTTAAAAATTCATAACTTTTTTATTTATTGATTTTTTTAAAATTTTTTTTTAAGAATAAGTAAAGGACCCCTTCCGAAGCAAGCATGAGCCGTATTAGGCCTAAGGAACGTACCCTCATTTAGAAAACATTATTTTTGCTTAAAAAACTCAAAACAGTGTAAAAAACAATACTTTTTATTGTAAGTTTTAAGAAGTGTTTTTCGGCTAAAATTTGTTTTGTTTATTTCAAAAAATCTCGGAAGGGTCAGTCTACACACACATAAAGTTTGGTGAGGTTAACTTTTATTTTGTGGAAGTTATTCAAATTCAAGTTATTCAAATTTAAAGATAGGACCCTTATTTTGGCCCACCCTGTATAAACAATTCTATAACACACGTAATGTAGACTACAAATGCGTTTATAACACCTTTGACGTAAATTATTAGGACTTCTATAACACCGTTGTTGTAGACAACAATGATAGCTATAACATCATTGACGTAGACTACAAGAGTTTCTATTACCCGCTTGAGGAAGACTATAAGGACTTCTATATCACTGTTGATGGAGACTACAAGGACGTTTAGCACACTAATGATTCTATAACACACTTGTTGTAGAAAGCAATGTCATCTATGAGACCATTGACGTAGACTACATCGATTTTTATGACACACTTGCCGTAGACTACAAAGACTTCTATTACACTCTTTATGTAGACTACAAGGACGTTTAGAACACCCTTGTCATGTGCTAAAAGGACTTCTATAACACCCTTGATATAGACAACAAGGACGTTTATAACACCCTTGATTAATACTAGAAAACCTTCTATAACACCGTTGTTGTAGACAACAATAACATTTCAAACACCAATGACGTAGACAACAAAGATTTCTATTACACAATTGACGTAGAGTATAAGGACTTTTATAAACACCCTTGATGTAGACTGTTGTGAAGTTGTCCAACAGTAAATAATAAATAAAGGAAGTCAAGTCGAGGGTTGGTTTAACAAATGTATTAACAAAGTAAGAAATTGACTAGCACTTGGCTAGACAGTTACAAGACTGTGCTTTGTCTACACCGTGTCTCTGGTGACTCGCACTATTTATAGTGACAACCGGTGTTGTGTCTCCTGTGTAATAACGACCGGTGTAACATAGACAACAAGAACGTTTAAAACACCGATGACGTAGACAAGAACGTTTAGAACACTCTTGATGTAGTTGTTATATAATGATGGAGGTAACTTGTGGGATTATAAAAACCTTTATGAGAATGTTATATGATAATGGATGTATGTGGTGGAGAACGGCTGTGGGGTCGTTGGTTTGGCTTGTGCGATTAGTGCGGGCTGCCGGGTGCATAGAGTGCGATGTTGTTTCCTGGGAATCGAAACATGACAAGTGACGGGACAGTGGATGATCCTAGTTCAAAAGGTCATCCTGCACCTGTGTGATAATCAAGTGATATTACGTCACAGTTTTCATGTGTGAGAAAATTGGAGTTTTTAAGTAAGTTCAGACTTAGGAGGTGCAGAAGTCGGACGAAGGAATTACGATGTAGCCAAGTCAGAACGTGAAATGTTTTTCCCTCAAAAAGAATACTGGCGTACGAGATGTTCTTCTCCCCCCTGTCTCCTCAAATGACAAAGGACTGATTAGACAATAAGCTAGCTAAAAATTAACCACGATATTCGTAAATCTCTCTCTCTCTCTCTCTCAACGATGAGCAAAACATCTCCCTGAGCAATAGAAACTGACGTCGAATAAAAGATTGTTGTCTTATAGAGCGAGAAAGGTATTTTGTTAAAGACAACTCACGGAGATGACCACTACAGAGGCGAAGAAAGAACGCAACCACTAGCCGACAGAGCAAACCGAGAAGAAACTCTAAGGACTTCTATAACACTTTTGTTGTGGAAAACAATGACATCTATAACACCATTGACGTAGACTACAAAGATTTCTATTGCACCCCTTGCCGTCGACTATAAGGACTTCTATAACACCCTAGTTGTAAACAACAATGCCATCTATAACACCATTGATGTAGACTATAAGGATTTGTATTACACCCTGTACGTAGACTATAAACAATTCTATAACACCCTTAATGTAGACAACAAGCACGTTTAGAACACCCTTTACTTAGACTATAAAGACTTGTATAAAACTATTGTTGTCGACAACAATGCCATCTATAACACCATTGACGTAAACAACAAAGATATATATCACAGCCTGGACGTAGACTATAAGCAATTCTATAACACCCATGATGTAGACTACAAAGGCGTTAATAACACTCTTTATGTAGACTATAATTACTTCTATAACACTTTTGTTGTAGACAACAATGAAATCTGTAATACCATTGACGTAAACCACAAGGATTTATATTTCACCCTTGCCGTAGACTATAAGATCTTCTATAACACCCTTGATGGACACTGCTAGGACGATTATTACACCCTTTGCCGTAGATTATATAGACTTCTATAACGACTTTGACATAGACAACAATGACTTCTATAGTACTTATCTCACGGAAGTCACGGTCTTCTTGTAAAACATTCACAGCAAGTACTTTTTGTTTCATCAATACGAAATTAAAAAATCGTTTTTGCTATCTTTGAATCCTGTGTCTGTAGTCAAGCCTAATCATCATGGACAGAGCTTCTTTGCAAAAAGTGCTCATCCATGGAACATGTTACTCTGAGACTACTTCCTTGCTGATAACAAATCAGTCGTCTTTGAATTCAATGTAAATATTTTTGTCACGGATCACTATATGCGCAAACACACGTACTCTATACAATGTATAACTATTAGTAGTCGCATAGTGTTCCTCATCTGTTGGCTAGCAATCATTCCCGCCTTATTGACTCTTTATCCCCGAGGGCTTATGGGCATTTCGAAGTGGTTACTTTAGTAGTATGAAAACAGTAAGCCATGCACGAATACACGAGTAAAAGCACAATTATTACGATATATAATTAACGATACAGTAATAAAAAAATAGTGAATACTTACTTTAACATTTTTAATTTGTGTTTCAAATCACCGTGATGAGTCTGTGTGATTCATCGCACCCATCCTACTTCCATCATTACGAGATTATGTTTGTATTGTTATTGTATTTGCTTTAATTGATACAGTTCCTGTTTTAGGTAATAGAGTAATTCACCAACACGTAACGTTACCTCTCTCCTTAAAATCAAGAATCACTATGTTTACAACGTGTCTGTGTGTTGAGAACGGATACGTTCTTTGTTTAATTATTTATTTATTGTAATCCAGTTTTTTTAGTTTCTGCTTTTGTTTTTTCTTTATTTAGTGGACACGGACGGCGCCAGTTCTTCGTTACGCGATAAGCGGAAGATGCTGCACACGTTCTGTAAACTTGCGATTTTCGTTTTTTGAATCACAAATATTTCATCTCATGTTTGAGACATTTTTTCATCCTCAGAATATTAGACAATGAAAAATAAAGTAAACATTTATAATTCCTCTCAGGATAACATTTAGAAAACGCTTTAATTTATTATGGAAATGTATAGCAATATTATATATATATATATATATATATATATATATATATATATATATATATTAATGTATATTTACGATTAATAGTTAAACTTTAAAAGTGAAAGCTCGATATATGTTATTTTAGTAACAGAACATATATAATTAAACAATAGAATTTTAAATTAACATAGCAACACATTTATTTATTTACCCAAATGTCCATACATGAACAACAACACACACATATATATATATATATATATATATATATATATATATATATATATATATATATGTATATATATATATATATATGTATAAATATATATATATATATACATATATATATGTATATATAAATCATAGATTGAATGAAAGAATAAAATAAGAAATGTATCTAACTTTATTACATATCAAAGTTCAAGCAAAAAGTACTGTAAAGTCCTTAGTCCATGGATTTTAAAATACCATTTATTAATTAATGCTCTATCCAATATATTTAGATTTGTCTTTATCCTAATAATTCACTAATTAAATATATTAGATATTATTTATATTTTTGAAGTATCATTTTAATTTCTCTCCCGCTCTTTCTCTCTCTCTCTCTCTCTCTCTCTCCTTCTCTCTCTCTCTCTCTCTCTCTCTCTATATATATATATATATATATATATATATATATTTACTACAAAACTCATTTTAAAGAAATGTTTTCCTCCTTACTAATTCTCGTAACAAACATCTCTTCTCTTCTCTTTCCCAACATAGGTTCAGAATTATCCAAGCTACCTCACTCACTATAAAAAATATATTACAAAAACATAAAAACAAAAATATAGTCCTTACATCTCCCACTGCAGCTGGAATTTACACTATACCATGCGCCGATTGTGGAAAAATATATTTTGGCGAGACACAACGCTCGTTAAAGAAACGAATCTATGAACAGAATCGTTCTATAAAAAAACTGTGATACCTCAAATGCGTTATTCACCCACATGATTTCTTTTGGTCATCACTTCAATACACAGAAGGCATTTTCAATAAAACATAAACGTCGGCGTCTCATAGAATTAGGTTTTATCCTACGTCATAATAACACAATTATTCAAAGACAAGGTTACTATAATATTGCCACCTCTTCTGCTAGATCGATTCTAACTGAAATGAACTTAAATCAATATGACAACGGATAGCTTTTAATCCTTTCTAGTCCTCCTCCATCTGCCTCTTCCTCCTTTGTTTTAATTCCACCGTCATTAATTTTCAATCGGCGTTCGACAGACAACTGCTGATTGTTCTCTCTTTCTTCTTCTTCTTCTTCTTCTTCTTCTTCTTCTTCTTTTTCTCCTTTTTTAATATTTCTTTCTTTCTTTCTTTCTTTCTCCCTTTCTGCTGTTTATAACACGTGACTGTTTTTTCCAGATGCGTTCTCTGTATAAATTGCAGTTCAACAGTCAACTGTTGATTTTGCTCTTTTTCCTCCTCTGCTTTTGCTTCTTCTACTGCTTTTTCTTCGTCTGCTTCTCCTTCCCCTTCTTTAACATTTCTTTCCGTCTTTCTCCCTCTCTACTGTTTACACCTGACTATTTTTGCCAATTGCATTCTTTGTATAAATTTGAAAACTTTTTCGTTTTTAATTAAAGTTTGCCATCGATCGAAGATGGTCGTATTTTAAACGACCGAATATTTCGGTATAACTATATAACATAGTTGTTGCCTTTATTTTTGTAGTTGTTGATTTGCTTATCCTTTATTCCATTTTTATTTTTACATATATATATTTGTTAGTACAAAGTTTTAATAAACAGTCGAATAATGTTCGTCGCACTGCCAGTAGTATCTGTAGTCAGGATTTTATTTAATGATTTATATTATAAGAGAGGAATAAAGAACCACAAAAAGGGGAACAAAGGGGAATCTATTCGTAACTTTTTTCTTTCTCTATCAGGATTTTTTTATAAACGAGTAGTGAGAAAAAAGACGTATAAACTAAATAAAATTATCGAGACGTCTTTCAGTCGACACTTTTCAAGGTACTCGTCGATTACGATGGGGAATCACGATTAAAAACGTAGTCAAAAGACCATAAATAATTATCGAGGGTATTGAAAAAACATTTTCTTTAAAATTGGGAAGAGACATTCTTAACATACAACCATTAGTTCTAAGTTATGGGTGTACTCTTTTTTTCTTTTTTTCTATATATATTTAATTATTTATTAATAATATGTTTTCAAATTAACCTATATACACATGTGGTTCAGGCTACATCTTCAATCATCACTATGTGAGGAGACACTCCCTGTCAGTCACAATGTTCGAACCCGGATAGCAAAGTCATATTTAACTCAGTAGTCGAAGCAAATACTGATGTGCCTACCACGCATTGTTAGGGAATTGGAGAGTAAATATAAAGTCTTAATTGGAAATTCGGCGGCAATAAGCAGGCTGTTGATAAATAAATATATATATATATAAATAATTGATATAAATTGATAAATATATATATATATATATATATATATATATATATATATATATATATATAGGATATTCTATACATGCGACCATTCAGATGTCAGCAAATCGTGTCAAAAACATCAGAACAAACAAAAAACAACCTATTCAACGCTCACATTGATAAAGACGTTCCAAACGAGAACGTACGTTTCAATATAATTATTAGACGCCATCTTTTAATACCAGCAGAGCTAGGAAAATGTACGTGTAACTAACCCAACATCATGTTGGGAAATAGCCTTATTTATATGCTTATTGATTTATTAAATTTTTTCGTATTTCACTTCATGATTCTCCTTATCCACTTTCGACTATCTTTCAACTTGACATTTAGTATGTTATAAGAATTCATTCCTAGCTCCGCACGTATAAACAAATGGCGATTAATAACTATTAAAAAATCCATATTCTCCTTCGGAACTGTGTTTTATTTACCTTATATACAACGAGTGTTGAATTTTCCCTTTTGTCTTTTTCTGATGTTTCCGAACCCGATTTGTGAACTTTTGAATAATCGCGGGTATGAAAAATCTAATATTAACGAATTATTGAGACAACAATGCGACATCACATTCCAGCTGTTTTTTTTGTTGTTTTTTTTAACATAGTTCACCCCAAACAAGGCGGGACGCCACTGTAGCCGCATGGGGCCACTGAGAAAAAAGAAGAGGGGAGAAGGTAGGGGGCAGTCAACCTAGATTGGGATCTGCGCAGCGAGATGTCTATTTACATTAGTTTTAAACTTCTGCGTGTCTGTACTGTCGGAGGAAACAGGGAGCAGGGAGAGAGTTTCAGATGCCCGCAGCACGATGAAAGAAGCTATTAGAGTAGAAGGTTCCGCGACATCTGTAAATGGATGAGATTTAGTTTATTGTCGAGTTAGTCTAGTGAATTTACGTAGAGGGGGCATGAGAGTAGCCAGTTCATCGGAGCATAATCCATTGAAGTATTTGTAAAACAAGCACAAGGATGCTACATTGCGGCGATGGGACAGGGACTGGAGCTTGGTTGACAGTGAGGGACCTATTAGGTTGGCGATTCTTTTTTGGACCTTGTCAAGGAGGGGGAGACTAGTAGATGATGCACCAGCCCAGATATGACAACAATACTCCATGCATGGGCGGGTGGTGGCTTTGTAAAGATACAGGATAATGTCAGGTGAGCCGAGTTTACTAGCACCTTAGAGGGAGCCAACCTTCTTTGCGGCAGCCTTGGCAATGTATTAGATGTATGTGTTCCAATTCATGTTACCTGTCAATGTTAGGCCGAGAAGTTTGAATGATGAACTCTCGAGTAGGGTGTTATTAGCCAAGAGAATCGGTGATTGGAGAGGTTCTTTGTAGTTATTGAAGGAAAGGAGCTTTGTCTTAGCGGCATTAAAAGTTACCAATTATTTGTGACCCCAATCCACTACAGCCTGGAGGTCATTTTCTAAGGATTCATCCAATGCCTCGGATATGATCGCATCGGTTTTGCCAACATGGCGAGAGTAAAGCGTGGTGTCGTCAGCAAATAAACCAATCTCAGACACTATGTCATCAGGGAGATCGTTTATATAGATCAGGAACAACAGAGGTCCAAGGATATATCCCTGGGGTACACCAGCATTCATGTCATGTTGCTTAGATGAACGGCCATCGAGGACAACCTGGATTGTGTGTGTATAATGAGATCATACACACCCTAGACGACACGACATTGTAACACTAACACAGATTGAATTCAAATCAATAACAGCTTTGTTCTACGTACAATATTTCTTCTTAAGAGTGTTTATACTTGAGTATAACCCGTATGCAAGGAGTCAATATACACAAAGTAAAAAGAAATGACAGGTTCCGAAACCTGTCTAGTATTTAAGAGAAGTCATGGACAAATTCAAACCTATACCTACTTTCGCTTTCCGAAACAGACAGTGTCTCTCATAGACACGTATAAAAAAGCAAACCTGATGAAGAAAACTAAGCAATTGACGTATATGTCAATAAAACAGTAAGAATGCGAATGTGAATTAAACGAACATCAAATTTTGAACCGTAATCAATCTAAATCTTTAAAAAAAATCAAAAAAGAAAAACTTTTAGACATTTGTAAAAAAAAGGTCTAAAATATTGGACAAGAGAACCTAATTTTTGATAGATATATTCTATTTTTTTGTGTGAAGCTTTAAATGTCTTTCATTGTATTATCCATCATCTTGAGTAGTTGTTTGAATATCTCAACACCGAACAAGTTCATTTATATATTTATATATTTATCTTTGTTTAGGGTTTCAAGTAGACTCGAACCTTATAAGTCGTCAAGTCAACGAACTAAAGAAATACGCGCTTGCCTTTTCTTTTTATAAATAAAAAACAATACCTCTTCTTCTGAGAAATAATAGTGAATGTATTTGTTTTAAATTTGCGCAGTACCAATTTCTAAAATGTCCTGTATATACCGATACATCATACGGACTAAATATAAGCTGTATTCATCCGGCCTTGACCTTGTGGAGATGTATGGCTTGCTGGATGGTTTCTTAGTAGCATACTTAGATATATAGTAATATTTACATTTTTTCGCCTTGTCAAAAAATTTGAAAATAACATTTGCAATATGATGTCAAGTAATACAAAAACTGTTAGCACCGTGGTGTGTTGAGGAAAATGTCATTTTATTAATAACAAGTAGTTTTTATTTATTACATATTTTCCATGTTTTTATCTGTTAAACAGTCGATTTTCTCTGATATTTTGTCACCTTTTGAAGTTATATTCCAAATCGACCACTAGACGAAAATTTAGAATAGCTTAATAACAATTTTTTAAAAAATTTTACCTTCGTAAAAGAGGTTTTTTGTAAAACGGTAAATGAAGTTAACGATTTCGTGTTTCTTCCATTATTTTAGAACTTAAAAATTCCAATAAAATATACTTATTTACATTTTTAAAAACTTTGCAAAAATACATTCTTCACTGAGATGCTCTTTGTTTAATTCCTTTATATGCAAACGAAGAACATCTTAATAGATATTCTTCGTTTGCATATAAAGGAATTAAACAAAGAACATCTCGGTGAAGAATGTATTTTTGCAAAGTTTTTAAAAATGTAAATAAGTATAAAAGATTAATTCTGGTTTTGTATGTTCTAATATATTTTAGTGATTTCATGGACATCACCGATAACTCTCCCTTGCGACACCAGATATACTCAAAGATAAATTTCTACGACCTCTGATTTTCTGGAGAGTTACACTCTTACTAACACTTAGTTGAATGTTCTAACACAAACAAACACACACTGTCTTACACCCACGCTGACCGTATATATATATATATATATATATATATATATATATATATATATATATATATATATATAATTAGAAGCAATTTATCGAACTAAAAGGCAATTTTTCTATTTACGATTGAAACGAAAATCGTCCTAATATACCCAGTTGTGGATATGCGAGTGACGTCAAAACTAATTTGCATATTCCTTACGAAAATGAGCTTTCATTACTGCACTATTCACTTGTTTTTTTTTCATATTTGATTACTTGTTATTGAACAATTACACACATATCTTTTGACGCATATTTTCTATATTGTGTATAACTGCATAGCATTCGTGATTAAAAAAGTGTTCCATCCTTTCCGGTGAACTTATTTGGTAGGGTTCACATTTTTGGTTTTCCCAATCTTCTCAAGTAAACTCGATACACCGGTTGATTAGGTATAAAAAATATGTTTATATGTTTTGTAATATACTTACATCCAATACGTTTTGAAAGGACACCATTATCATTACTCACGGTCTACTTATTATATCTCTATATTAAGTAAGACCTGTTTATATATAGAAGCATGCCCAACTTAATAGGTGCAAAATAATCTCATTATGTATCGAGAAATATATATTCTAGATAACACGGTGAGTTACATAGACACATTATACTTGGTAAAAATTTCAACACTTAATTCTTGAATTTCTATAAAATAAGGTAATATATTTCGTTGTACAGAATCAACTCTTCAACTAATAAACCGATCATTATGAATTTTAGAATATATATTCTCGGCAACATGGTGAGTAAAATGGTCGCATCAGTGTTTCGTAACCATAACGATTTAAACAACCAACTTTTTTAAATAATTAAAATACAAAACATTTAATAAAGAAAATAATTGGTTTACGTGAATTTTTTCAGTTATATTATCTAGTAAAAAAAATCAGGATGCCTGTGTGAGCGTAGACAATTTGTATGTTCTTGCCAAAATCCCCTAATACAAACTTATCATTATAAATTATGCACTCTGTATTCTACGCAACAATGTGACTTATGTTGGCACATTATTTATTTCTTAATGAACTTCACCTTTTAGTGGAGCACTGGCGAAACCGTACCATTCACGCGAAATAAAGAACAAACATTAACATTAGAAAACTAATGCAATATCGGTTCTTATAGCCGTCGTGACACAAGTATTCTGCTAATATCGCTATCTCACTCTCTCTCTCTATGTATATATATATATATATATATATATATATATATATATATATATATATATATATATATACATATATATATATACATAGAGAGAGATAAATATAAATGTATATATATATATGAATACATATATATATATATATGTATATATATATATATGTATATATATATGCATATATATATATATATATATATATATATATTATCGCTTTTAAATGTGTTAACATTATCATTGGTTATCGGCTATTCAAATATTGGCCGCGCGGTTAACGACGCTGGATTTGAGTTGGGAATTACTTGTAATCCAGGGTTTCGAATCGTACGACCAGTAGTGAATAGTCATATCACTATGCTGATGAGTCCTGATTGAAAAGGGACAAAACGTATACGTACATAGATACTAAATAATAACAAATATTATATATACATATTTATAGGCAGCAAGTTATTATTTGAGCATACTTTTTTAAACAACGCGAAAATTGCGTGTTGTTTTTCAAACTATATATATATAGTATTTGTTGAGATTAGATATAACATTCTCTTTTAATATTATGATCCGCATAGGTTATGTAACAATAATCATTAATATCTGATGCATTTAGGGTATTTTTAAATGCCGATATATTTAATGTACTTATATGTATTCATCGATACTATTCTACTGTGCATTTAACTCCATAGTTGTCAAACAAGTTTCGAACTCTGAATTCATATATATATATATATATATATATATATATATATATATATATATATATATATATATATAAATATTTGTTATTGTTGAGTATACGTTTCGTCTCTTTTCAATTGAGACTCATCACTTATATGTACTTATATGTATTCACCGATACTATTCTACTGTGCATTTAACTCCATAGTAGTCAAACAAGTTTCGAACTCTGAATTCATATATATATATATATATATATATATATATATATATATATATATATATATATATATATATATATAAATATTTGTTATTGTTGAGTATACGTTTCGTCTCTTTTCAATCGAGACTCATCAGCATAGAAATATTACTATTCACTACCGGTCAAACGATTCGAAACCCTGGATTACAAGTATTTTTCAACCCAAATCCAACGTCGCTAACCGATCGGCCATAGCTTATAAACAATGATAATTTTAACACATTTAAAGCGGCGAGACGTACAGGCATTCTACTTCTATAAGGGAAGGATGTATGCATATAAAGCAAGTATATATATATATATATATTGACATTACATATACATATGAATTAATTAAGTTTAAATATGTTTATAAAATTAATTTTATTTTTAATACCATGGCTTTATATGATTATTAATTTTGCCAGTAATTTAGTTCAATTTCTGATGTATGTTGTCAGAATATCTGCATTAGTGTTTGTGCCTTTCCAATGGTCTTACATTTTCTGCGTAGCAGCATCACTCTTAACATATTCTTTTACAGGGGTAGACGCAATTATTTTCACTCTTATCTACTCCTCCCTCAGAATAACTGAGTAAGTGTTTCTAATTTTGGTATTTTAGCTTAAATCACCGCAATTATTTAATATTTTCTTTCTTACTTTTTTACATACACTACACTAGATTTTAAATCTAAATACGAATCGTTCCTTTTTTTCGCGATTCTGAGCGAACTTTAGAATGATGGAATACAGGAATGAATAACGGTTTACAATTAAAAAAACACAAACAAGTCTTCATATTTCATATTTAATATATGTAAGAATTTCTGCTAATATTTCTAACATGATATAATTTATTTTACAACAACTATTACATTTCCGCATCACATGTTATATTTTTTGTCTTGTTTTGTTCATGTGGATTTCTCGATTTTCCCTGGTTCTAGGAAAAATGATCAGATATGATTTAACCAAATAAACAGGAACTATCCAACGTAGCCGGTAGGTTCTTTTAATCACTTCCTAAATCACTTTTAATTTCCATTTTCTATTTTTCGTTAAATATCTATTTCATAGCTTCTGTTTGAAGATATAGGTCACTTACAAAAACTGAAAGATTTTAATATACGTCATTTCGTGAGCATTTATTAAGTATGCGTCCCCTTTTAAAAACTCGCCCTGCCTTGCATTCGTTCACACTTTTATTTCTTCTTTTTATTTCTTTTTCTAAAAAAAATAAATAAATAAAAAATAAACATACGCTACCGAATCTTATATATGCTTATTAATTTTTTAAGAGGTCATCTTAAGGGAAAGCGAGAAAACACATATCAAATCAGACAAACACCTCACACTTACCCCGTCGTCTGAAAAGAATTCGGAAAACGCTTCACGCTATAATAAACAATTAACGATGTGTGATAATTATTTATATTTAAAAAATTGATGTGGTAATTCTTTGATTTCAGATCAATATTTTAGTAATACATCTAGATAAATAGCGGGTGCCAACACTGGAGAAGCATCAATTTACGTCATTTTTGACTGAGTGTGTACATTAGTATTAAATATTTTTTCCAACATGAACGCAATAATTAATTCATAAGTTCACGCAAGAAATACAGACATTTGTGAAATTTTCAGGGTGGAATAAAATTGAAGAATGTAAAAACGAGAGTGGAAAAATCAATACATTATCTACTAAGCCGGCTTTCGTCAACACTCATCAGAGTAAATACGTGGGAATAATTCATGTACTACGATTAACAACTAAACATAGTGAAATAAAGACTAGTGACAGCTTTGAAAAAAGATAGGGAATTACAAGTGGATCACATTGAGTCCTTGAAGCTACTCCTTTTGTTTACAAATGGAGCTTTTTAATGGCATAATAAATATCACTTCAAGGACTTTAGGGTGGAATAACGAATGTGATCTACTTATGAAAGAAAAGCTGCCACTAGTGTAAGCCGACGCGAAATCAGCGCTATTTATAAGATGGTGGGCAATAGCTGACTCGGATGTGTTGACTAAATTATTTAAATTATTTAGTAGGCCGGCTTAGTAGATTTATGCATTGATTTTTTACTCTCGTTTTCACTCTTTCCAATGTCATTCAACCCAAAATGTCACAAATATCTATATTATTTGCGTTAATAAAATGCTGTACCACTAGGAATGTATTTAAATATCTCAGCACTCGGTACCCTTCTAAATTCATTTGTTATTCAAGCATTGGATTTAAAGACATGCAAAACCGTTATTGAGGTTCTTACTTTGAGATTGAATGATGTGAAACTGTATTAATTCGCGTTTATTCTTCACGAATGATGTTATTACTGTTGTGTGAACCGCAGTAGTCATGGACAAATTTTAATGAACATGTCTACCATTTCAACATTCTTTTGATTTCTATTCAAAATATAGAATAAATTGAAGATCTACTATAACTACTATTTAAACGATTATATAACTACGCATGTTCTCGTATAAACTTATATGACAAAAAAGTGAAGGTTGAGGACATGCGTTTCATGCAGAGACATGATGTGGGACTGATACGTTGAATGTGTTATGTGAGTCTTGAAGACATACTTAATTCTGATGCGCTCAGAGGAAGATTGCATCCTGCCAGTATAAAAATGGTGGGTCTCAAACAAGAGACTGTGATGTTATGGACATGTTTAAAAAATTAATCAAGTGTTTGTATTCGTATATAGAGAACAGTTACGATAGCAGGTCCAGTTCTCAGGAGAAGGCTAAAGAAAACATGGGGGATAAAAATGGGGTTGATCTAAACATCGTGTTTACATTTTAAAAATATTAGCAATCTGAATAAAAGTTATCCAGCAGATTTAAATGGCACCTGAGCGTTAACCTTACCGGCACAACCATCGCCCATTTATATATATATATATATATATATATATATATATATATATATATATATATATATATATATATATATATATACATTTAATAACTCAGGTAAAATATCCACAGGGTAGTAGTCCAAAGAATTTCAACTTGGTTTATAAAAAGTGCTCAATATCAAAAAGAGCTTTTATATATGAGCTAAGGTTAATATATTCTATATATGATCTACGGTTAAGATCGGATTCTAACTCTCCTGATGAGATCTCAGTTTATAATAGCTGTTGATCGATAACATCAACATGTCGGTGTCGCAGAATTTCTACATGTCTGTGTAATGAAAAATAATCATTCATATATATATATATATATATATATATATATATATATATATATATATATATATATAGTTTTACGAAGCTTTGAGTAATTTTAAACAAAGAAATAAAATGCAGTTTAAATTCCCAGGGATACTACCTAATTACAAAATATCGCGGTAAGCCGATAATTGCTGAAAACATTTACGAAAACAAAAGGGGAGTCAAGTATATAACACTGAACCATAAACAAAGGACTTTAACTTAAATTGTGAAATATTAAACGGTGATCAGCAGCTGTTTACCATGTAACTGTTTCGGAGAATACATAACTGTTAGTTTAGAAGTAAAACTATTAAAGCTGTCAAACATATGCCAGCATGTAAAACGGACGAAAAACCGAATGTGATGATAATGATGACAATAATTGGTATGATGACAACGGCTAACAATTTAAAGTTATGGAATATTTCCATTTTTATTATAAATGTTTTACTCAGTTTCAAAGAATATTCGCTTGCATATCACAAAATAAATATATCTAAGTATATGTCTTTAAGTGGATCATCGCCTCATCCTATTCATTTGTGTTTGTGTATTCCTAGCTTTCTGCCTTCACATATGATGTAAGACATCGTTACGTCTCAATCTTAATGAACTTGAAGTGTCTGTTTCCTTCTGGTTTCCTTATCTTAGCTTTTATGTAGTTTGTTCTGATCGCATTGCTTTTATTTACATGAATATGTTAACACATTCATCTTTTACGCGACAATTTGATTTTCCAGCCAGGTGATAGTCTCCACAGAACCCAGTGGATAATGTACCATGGTCGCTTTTATCTCATGGGAGAGGGGGCACATTTTTCTGTCTGTGATAATGCTACGTAAGGAATCTTACCCGAAGTGGTAATGATGTCGATTATAATTTTAGGGTTTGGGTCGCCTTAGAAAAAACATTCTGACGCTGTTTAGATGTAAAGATATATATATATATATATATATATATATATATATATATATATATATTGATATGTATAATTACCGACAAATGAAACAACACTCTTTCAAATCGAAAGACATTTCTTCAAATCGATTTACATATCTGATGAGAGCGGACCACCTCTTGAAACGTGTTATATAAAATCATAACATGATAAAATAACAAAATAATAAATAAATGTTGACAAACACTTTTTACAAATGTTGGTAGCCTTGCTCCTTTCCATATATACTTTTCTCTCGTTGGAACTACACTAATACTGCACTACCCTCTTTTATATATATATATATATATATATATATATATATATATATATATATATATATATATATATATATATTCAAACGTTCCATTTACATGGCTTGTTGCACTTTGCTATTTTTTGCCAATAATTTGATTTGTATAATTACCGACACTTAGGAAGTGTAAACAATCCATAAAACCGACGTAGTGACTGTTTGAGCTCACAAAACATTTCAATCTGTGAATATTTTGACTTCAAATAAATTCTACCTTTAACGTAAATCCAAGCTATACCGTGGCTGACTCTTAAATCGGCTATCTCGACTTGGAATGCTATAGTGTTAAATTACGCTGTAATACAGTTACAGAAGGCGTGTTGTACAACTTCTTTACTGATAGGTTAAATAGGTACGTGTTTTCGGGCAAAAACTAAATTAATTAACAAAATAAAACCAATAGTACCTCTATATTATTCAGTCATTTTGTTGACGATTATATTTCTGAAATATATAGTTTAAAAGTGTACTTTATGATACTCCAATAATAAAATCTATCCTCAACAAACGATATGATATAGTAATTATAGCAATACACATAAAGTCAGTGTGCTTCGTCATGTGCTTTCTTTCCGTGACGTTGTTTTAAAAGGCAGCTACTCAGCTTATTTGCCGCCGTGTTAATACTGATGATACCATCAATAGTGGTTGCGATTTAATACAGCCCAAATGAGATGTTTTATTAAACTAAATTCTCATGCACCCACCTGGCTAGCTATTGACTCTTCTTCAATACGCTTCTTTCAACACATACCTTAAATATCGAACAAGTTATACGAACCTATGTCCTCAGACATTAACAAAGTTTCTACGTGTAAGCAATCTCGGATTAAATTAGTCCGTAGTCCGTGGCACATTTCAGAACGAGGTTTTACCAAAGTGCACATTCTTTTGTTTTAGCAGCCTGACGAATGAGAAAAAACTACACATGTATTGGAATTGTTTGATATATTCTTTAGTTTAAAATCGTGACGACTACATTTTTAAAGGTTACTCATTTAATAGATCGTCCCTTATATATATATTCGTTTTGTTAGCAAGATAAGAATCTTCTAAGAGACAATTAAAAATATGAGGAAATGATATAATCTAAAACTAATAATATTAAACTTACATAATCTAAACTAAGTGATAATTTTTGTATTTTGCAGAGAACTAATTTGTTTATGAAATGATGGATGGCAAGACAGTCCATATTCAATTATCAGTGATGTTAAACCATTTCGCTTGTCTTGTCCCATACTATTATCTAGTTATGTATTGTTTGTGTTGAACTCCGAAAGAAAATATTTCTCCACTACAATTTGTCACTGATATGTCTCACAGATGCGCAGTGATTTCCATATGTAGAAACACAAATTACAAACTTTCATCAGTTCTGTTAAAAAACGATTAAATAGCAATTCAAATGTAACTTTTGTAGGAGTTCTCAGAGAGAAAATCTCATACTTTACTAATACAAACGAATGGACCACCAATCGAAAATGCAATCTTCTAAACAATCAGTATATAATGAAACGAGCTACTTTTATTTCTTCAAAATGAGACCCCTGCGGTCATTCATGACTATCCTAATCTAAGATTCCAGGGAAGTAATAGTTATTTCGGTAATATAGATTAGATTTAATTGTTGTATTTTTTTTATCGACTGTATCCTAACAAAAGATAAAGGGTATTGGCGAAATAAGTAAACACCATAGACATTTAGTTTTTTTTTAAATAATTGGCAACATGTAATGTGTGTCAGCATTGAATTATTGATGAGATTCTTTACGACACACAGATCAAACTACAACGGAAGTGTCTCTTGGCTAAACAATAGAGGTATATGGATGTGTTTCTATATATATAAATATACATGAGAGCGAAAGCTGGAAACGCTAGCGTATGTAGGTTCAAATACTTTAATAGTATTTATTTAAAAATAATATTTTCATAATAATGTTAATAAGATTAAAGTTGAGCCTTGTTCGGGGAAGTTAAAAATAGACTGTCTTAGCTATAAGGCATATTCCGACAACGTTCGTAGAATATTTAGTCAGTCTTTCTAGATATGCCGCCATCGCATACATAGAAGTTTAATTTCCTTCTTGAATGTGTGGCCTAATGGTTGCGGCGCTTGCGTACGGAGTCTAGGTTTATTCTGTGGATGGGGTTCAATCCGTGTGACTGTGTGAGATTATAATCGTTGCACTGATAAGAGTGAAAGCTTTAAACGCTAGCGTATGTAAGTAAAAATAATTTAATATTCTTTATTAACAATGAATATATATATATATATATATATATATATATATATATATTAACTGAAATAAGTTTTATTTATTTTATTTTTTTTCTCCCCCCTTCATTTCTCATTCGACTTTTAGTTTTTAATTTACCATTCTGACGTTTCCTCTCAGAGGGTCAGACGACAAGGCCTTAAGGTAATTTTAACAATTTTCCTTTTTTTTTTTTTCCCCCACTCGTCTTTTTCATTGATTTTAATAATGCTTCCTCTAAAATTAATCCTACCATTCTGTTGTACACGTAATTTACTTATATATATATATATATATATATATATATATATATATATATATATATATATATATATATATATGTATATATTATAAATAATATTTTCAAATCAACCCATATCCACATGTAATTCATGCCAAACCTGCAATCATCAGTATGCTTCTTTCGGTCGCATATTTTTGCTAGGCTGGGAGGATGGTATAATGATGAACGAACTAAATACATTTACCCTCATAGATATTTATATCTTGAGGAATAGACTGTAAACTACCCTCACCCTACCCCCTATAAAAGAGAAAGAATCCTGGAGCATATAGTATACTTCCTCCCTTAAAAAAACAAGTTATGCGTGGGAGGAATGTATCATAAATTAAAATATACTACACAACCCCCACAAGAGAAGGTACATTTAGGAGTTAATACCTAGAGGTATCACTCCATAAAAATGAAGTTAATGTGTGCAAGTATGGTACCATGGCGACAGAATATATACTACACCTGCCCTTTCTCCACAAATAAGGAGAGTTTAGTCCCTGAGAAGATGTTCTCATGACAACAGAATAGATACAAGGTTACTCTCTCACTCTAAGGAGGGTGTAATACATGGGATGATCACCAACACTCCTTAAAATGATAAGGTAATTCCTATAAGGGCAATGTTATGACAACAACATCGAAACTGCACTACCAACCTACATTAAAAATAATCAAAATAATATATTTTATCAGGTTTTTTTAAATTATTAAAACCTCGCCATAAAAATATTTTTATAGGTCCTCAGTGTGTTGGTTAATATTAAAAAGTGCTATTTATTTTCAGCAACCTAGAATTTTAATAACAATGCAAATTACAAATTAGTTAATTTCTTAGATGTTGTATCATAGAATTAAACATACACCGTTCTAATGTTTATATATTTAGTATAGTTGTAAAAACATTCGCATTTATTAATTTAGATAACATTAAGAAAAAGTTATAGCAAGTTTAATTGTTCACGGGAAATTCCTAAATCAAAATTCTGCGATAAACATAGTAACCATCTTTATAAACAATGAGAAATATGCTAGCTTACGAGGAATGATAACTTCCTTCACATAATTTTGTAGTTAAAAAGACATGTATATAGCCGTAAGTTATTGACTCATTTGCATGGCGACTATATTTTTCCGACATAATTTTCTTGTTGGCCTTTCGCGTGTACGATGAAACTTGATATAACTTAGGGTCAACATATAGTTGTTTTCCTGTTTTATTTCATGTTTTATTTTTGTTGAAGGTAAAAAAAGTAAGTTCTTTATGAGTAATGCCGAAACTTGTTTTACTCTAAATAATTTACGTGACTGAAATAGGAATTAACCCAAAATGAAAAGAAAATTACTATTATTCCTCAAGAATAGAGGTTAATGAAAAAGGGCATCATTGCTGTTTTGATTATTATTTATTTATTAAGGGGGGAGAAATGTTGATAACAAGAAGTAGAAGAAAACTTTAAACAAAACTGTTGATTTTATTCGTTTCTATTTTAAGAAAAATACGTTTTTATTCCAGACTATGAAAATTTATACATTTTTCACTTTTTCTTGTAAATAAAAACATATCTTTCAAAAATATTTTTTTTAAATCTCTCGTGTCCATGGAAGGAGAGGAGGAGGAGCGTGAAAGAGATGGAGATAGATTGCGAACGACATTAATTTTTATTTTTTATAGATTTTAAAAGAGCCTCCCCAGAAGAGAGTCAGAGAGTGAGAAAGGGGGAGAGAGAGGGAGAAAGGGGGAGAGAGAGGGAGAAAGGGTGATGGAGAGAGATAGAGCAGTCACCTCACTTTCTCTGTGAACTTTAATGCTTTTTCGGGTATATCTTTCAAGCAACCTAATACCTGTTAGTTTTGTTTAATTATCTACCTTTGTATTTTAAGAAAGGTTTTAGTAATTTATTCTTTTTTATTAAATTACTTCAATTAATTGCTGGTCATATCGACGGAACTATCAGGTTGGAAAGAAAGTAATGTATTTTTTACTCCATCACTTTGCAGCTTCCTAAGTTGTAAACAGTTCTACATTTTTTTTGTTAATAGTGTCTTAATATCTTGCTTTGCCTTTCAGATAAAGTAATTAGTTGGAAAATATTAAGTTTAACGGTCTCAGCCGTCACGAAATGGATATTAATGAGGAACATCTGAGACATTGCATGCTCTATGAATTCAAAAAAGGAAACTCAGCTGTAGAAGCTACAAGAAATATTGGAACTGTCTATGGGATAAATGTTCTTAATGATCGAAAATGTCAACGGTGGATTGCAAATATTTCTTCTGGAGACTTTAACCTGTCAGATTGGCGACGTTCAGGAAGGCCAACATCAATTGATAAAGACGCCATTAAAGATGCTGTGGAGGCCAATCTACAGTTAACCAGCAGAGAATTAGCGCAACAATTCAAATGCAACCCATACCACAATTATTTCATGCCCTCACGAGTTAGAGAAAGTTTAAAAACTTGTACTTTGGGTTCCCCACAATTTGACCGACGCTCAACGAAATCAAAAATTGACTGTTTGCACCACTTTGCTTTCCAAGAATCATAGAGAACCATTTTTGCAAAGCATTGTGACTGGAGATGAAAAATGGGTTCTTTATAAGAATACCCAACGCAAAACACAATGGTTAGACCGAAAGCAAAGTCTACCTACCCCCTATGGCAGTCAAGACTCTCACATCCTAGTGTGAAATAGCCCTTGTTTAGGGCAAACCAAAGTAAAAGGAAGTACCCCCCGTGATAATTGAATTCCAGCAATTCCAGCAATTCCAGCATGTAGTCCCGGTAAAATACAAATGCATGTTCTATTAATGGTGTACAATAACTATTTGACAATGTCTAAGTATTTTATACATTGAATAAAACAAACTTTTTTTATTTGTCGTAATAGATACAAACTAAACCAACAATTTTATACACACTTCAACTGAACATCAACTATGATGTCATAATCCGTTGAATGATACATACAAAAAATGAAAAAGAAAAAAAACCCTGCCATCGGCCATTACTAGAACATATTGAAATATTCTAATTAATCTACAGGTACGAATAAAGACGTGTGTGAACTTAATGTGATATGTCCGTAGGCGTTTGTATGCTAAAATAATCAATAAAATCCATTGTTTACATTTCGATTACGTTTTATCAAAAGTAAGGTAAAACCGTAAGCACACAAGATCGTATTAAGTTTGTATGCGAAAATCCAAGTCTACTTTAGGCGGGACTAAAATTTTAATCAACAGCTTGTTTCAATGTTTTTATAAAATGGTCGCTTCATTGTTCGTTTTGTTTCACTTCGGTAAGCGTGGTCGACACTTGCTTATCCATCCGTTCCACTAACTTTTGCAACGCTATTGAAACAGCAAATAACAATAATAACACTTCTTTTATTAAAAGGAATTACGTGGTCTTAGAGAAAAAAAAATCTGTATATATTTTTTTATAATTTCCTAAGTAACAAGAAGTGAGTCATCATTATCGATTATCGATGCGTGCGTTAGAGATTTTTTTAGTTATGCGCCAGCAACAGCATTGTTGTCATAAGGTTTCCGGGAATTTCTGGAAAATTCAATCTTGTTAATTCTGAAAGAAAAACAGTTAAACTCTTTTTTATTGAGAATAAGTTGACCAAAATACAACAAATACCTTTTTTTAAATTCTGTTTTGTGTAAAGATCAACAAACACATATGTTTACATTGTTCTGAGTCAACAGTTACATATAAACAAATTATCCCGAAGCAGGTAACAAATGTATTTAGAAAATATATGGTTATTGATTAAATAAAATGGAGAAATATAAATTAAAATCATTAGGTAGAATACACCTAAAACAAATCATTACATTAAAGTTGGGATGAGAAATTACGATATACGAAAAAAACAATAAATGACACAAGGAAATAAGTTCGTCAAATAATGGAAACGACGAGAAGAGATACAAGTAAATTGCAAAGGAATTATCTCGAAGAAAAGATACACAAAATAAAATTAATTGACGAATAACCTTAAAAACTGTGAGAGAACGTAATCACATAATTCATTACGTTGTTGAAATACTTAATTAAAGAGAGCTATATTGAATGACCACTTGAGGAATGTATGAAAAAAAAGACAAATATTAAATTAACAACTAATTTCTCTTAATGATCAAACAATTTTGAACATATTGTTTTCAATTTTTTTAACCTATTCTGTCAAGAATTTTATTTTGTAATAACATTTTTGTAGTTAATTAAAGTTTTTTTTGTTTATTTTCCGATCATTAAAATGAAATGTCAAGAAAAATGACATTTTCGACACGCCTTCTTTTTTATTTTATTTTATTTTGTTTTTGATTTCTACCAACGAGGTATAGGTAGTCTTGTTGAACGTTAAGGAGAAATGGTAAACACATAAAACAATACATAATTAATTAGTTATTCTTCTTTTAATTTTAAATTCAAATTAAAAAACAAAACGACAAGAACTTAGTTTCGAACCCAATATATGCAAGTCTTAAAATAAAAGAAAATATCTTTAAAAATGAATGTGATGTTCCAAGCAAGCTATTTAAATATTGTCATATTCTTTAACTGAGTTAATCAATTGTTGTATTCGTAAGAGTATTTCGTATATATAATAATCACAGAAAAAAAAACATTGATTGGTTTTGGGATTGGGTTATGTTTGGTAAAACATTAATTTGAATTGGTCAAATTAGACGTGATTTGCAATATACTCATTATTCACTGACCTATTAATATTTTACCGGTTAAATACATTTTAAAAAGACATAATTTATAACAAAAGAATTTCGTATAATAAAAACACACACATTTCAGCCAAGAAAAGTATGTGGTGTTATTTTATGATGTCAGATATTAATGTCTAAATATAAAGACACAACAGCTTACTGATAGCTGCATCGGATACGTCGACGACGACGACAGAGTATTGGCTGTTTAAAAAGTAGTCTGCAAAATATAGTTTATTTTTTAGATTATACATACTGTTACTACGTACACATTTATGTATTTATTTTCCTCTCATTTTTAGTAAATATAAATGAGAATGTAAAATTCATTTTTAAGTTATAAGTTAAAAATAAAATTTCAACATAACCTTTAATATTTAAGTCATCAACCAGGCAATACGTATTAACCATCCGAATAACGCCGGGTACATACAGGTAGTTATACATATTTTGGGAATAAATGAGTTACAGAGATTACAATAATCTGTTATTCTTAACTTCTGTCAGAGTATGTTCTTTTACTCTTTGCTCTCATGGTTTTCAGTCTATACAATTATCGCCTTTGTTACCCTCTCTTTCTCTCTTTTTATCTCTCTTTCTTTTTCTTTTTGTTTACATTCAATAGTAATAACACCACTTATAAAACACAGGATTTGAATAATCCATTATAAATCTAAAGGGCATGTCTCCAGGGTATTCATACTCTTTAATCTATAGCTGGAGATAAACAATGATAGAGACCGGGAAATAGAGAGAGTGGTATAGCGAAATAAGTTCCAATTTGAGATTTTATAATACAAAGATTAAACTGGCTTTATAATGTGACATTTTAATTATTCGAACAGTCTAAGACGAAATTAGTGGATGACCTAACTCTTTATTATAATTCGTGTTTATATATAGAACTCTTGATGAGAAGACAAATAAACATTGAACACGAGAAAGAATACTTCTCCTCTAGCTAAGGACAGACCTAATACAACTGTTTAGTAATAGACCGGAAGCCAACATTTCTGATACATTCTAACGTATATGTTTGTAAACCGTATAGATAGTATGAATAAATATATTAAACAGCTGTAATATATATATATATATATATATATATATATATATATATATATATATATATATATATAAGATGTATATAATATGCGACACTGGCATGTCGATGTTATCGATCAACAGCTGTTAAAAGCTAAGATCTCATTAGTCAGTATAATAATTCGACTCTTACCTTAAGTCATATGAAAAACAGGTTATTTCAAACTATGACCTGAGGGAAGGATCGGGTGATTATTCTTCCTGATGAGATCTCAGCGTTTAAAAGCTGTTGATCGGTAACACCGAGATGCCAGTATGCAGATTATGTACATGTATGTATAAATAAAAATAATCATATATATATATATGTATATACATATATATGTACATATATATATGTATATATATATACATATATATATTGTAAATTAAGAACTAACATCATTCCTTCTACACTCCACCGATCATTTCTAATCTTATGTCTAGACCTTCATCCCTTCTCAGAATTATAGCTCTTTCTATTCTTACTTCATCTTTACTCCAAATTTCTTGCTCTCTTCTGTTTGCCAACCTGCCCATAAACTCTTCCACTGCCTCTTTATTTCAATTCCTTCTAATTTCCAGTGTATCCACTTTATCGACCTTGTATGGGCCTCTTTCTACTGGCAATATTTTTCCTCGTAGCTTACATTTATCTAACTTTTAATTACGCCCCTCGGTATCTGTTCCAATTTGGCCCATTTGCTTTCCCCTATGAAACACACTAACATTATATTATAGTCTACTTGATTCAACGCAACCCTAACCCATAATACTTATATTAATCACTGGTTACAAGCGGTTCTGCCTGATCCCATTAATAGCCTCCAACCCTAAATTTTTAAAATTTATTTTTTAACAAAGTTCACCCCAAACAAGGCAGGACGCCACTGTAGACGTAAGGGGCTACTGAGAAAAAAGAAGAAGGGAGAACGTAGGGGACAGTCAACCTAGATTGGGATCTGTGCAGCGAGATGTCTGTTTACATTAGTTTTAAACTTTTGCATGTCAGTACTGTCGGGGAAACAGGGGGCAGGGAGGGAGTTCCAGAGGCCAGTAACACGAAGGAAAGAAGCTATTTGAGTAGAAGGCTCTCCGACATCTGGGGGCCTCCACAGTGAATGAATGAGATTAAGTTGATTGTCGAGTTGGCCTAGTGAATTTACGTCAAGGGGGCACCATAGCAGCCAGTTTATCGGAGCATAATCCATTGAAGTATTTGTAAAACAAGCACAAGGATGCTACATTGCGGCGATGGGACAGAGGCTGAAGCTTGGTGTACAGTGAGGGGCCTATTAGGTTGGCGATTCTTATTTGGACCTTGTCAAGGAGGGAGAGACTAGTAGATGATGCACCAGCCCAGATGTGACAACAATACTCCATGCATGGGCGGATGGTGGCTTTGTAGACATACAAGATAATGTCAGGTCAGAAGAGTTTACTAGCACGGTAAAGGGAGCCAACCTTCTTTGCGGCAGCCTTGGCAATGTCTTCAATGTATGTGTTCCAATTCATGTTACCTGTGAAGGTTAGGCCGAGGAGTTTGAAGTATGAACTCTCAGGTAGGATGTTATTAGCCATGACAATCGGTGGTTGTAGAAGGTTCTTTGTAGTTATTGAAGGCAAAGAGCTTTGTCTTAACGGCATTAAAAGTTACCAACCATTTGTGACCCCAATCCACTACAACCTGGAGGTCATTTTCTAAGTATTCAGCCAATGCCTCGGATATTATTGTGTCGGTTTTGCCAACATGGCGAGAGTAAAGCGTGGTGTCGTCAGCAAATAAACCAATCTCAGACACTGTGTCATAAGGGAGATCATTTATATAGATTAGGAACAACAGAGGTCAAAGGATAGATCCCTGGGGTACACCAGTATTTATGTCATGTTGCTTAGATGAACGGTCATCAAGGACAACCTGGATGTTTATTTTGTCTAGGAAGGATCTGATTATATTAAGTAATTCCCCAGTAATAACGTATGAACGTATTTTCAGGAGAAGACCTTCATGCCATACCTTGTCAAAGGCCTTGGATATATCAAGCGCCACTACCCTCGCTCCCCCTGCCTTGTCAAGTGTATGATACATGCGTTCAGAGATGACCGTTAGGATGTCCGCAGTAGATCGTGTTTTCTAAATCCATACTGGCGGTCAGATAGAAGTTTAGCATTATCTAAGTGCCTTACTATCGTTAGATTTATTAAGGATTCGAAGATTTTAGCAAAGATCGGCAGCAGACTGATTGGGCGATAGTTGTAAGGATCGGTTCTATTCCCAGAACTCTTGTAGACTGGTACCACAGAGACAATTTTCCAGCTATCAGGGAAGCAAGATTCAGCTAGGCATTTATTGTAGAGTTTGGAGAGGACAGGGGCCAGTTCAGCAAGGCATTTCTTTATTACTAATACTGGTATCAGATCAGGCCCACAAGCTTTGGAGGTCTCAAGTTTTTTTATGATGTTTCTGACCTAGGATGGGGCGATTACTAGGTTATCAAGTGTGGCTTCGGTCCGCAATGGGAATTTGGGGAGGGGGTGGTTATCTGAGTCTAAAGTAGATTTAGAAACGAAGCGCTGGGCAAGTAGTTCAGCCTTATCAGTGGCCGTGCATACGACATAATTGTGGTTTGATAGTGAGGGAGTTGTTGATTGACCATTATTCACTACACTATTGTAGATTTTCCAGAAATCACGAGTACCTAGTTTCTGTGACTGGATGCGTTTTTTTGTTAACTCATTATACCTTCTCTTCGCTTCACTTATCACGGCCTTGCAATTATTTCTTGACTCTATAAATGTATGTCTATTAGTAGCTGACTAATGGCGGCCGAATTTACGGAATGCTTGTTGCCTCTTAGAAATGGCAGTTGCACATTCCGAGGTGAACGATGGGGAGAGTGGGACTTGCTAAATAATGTTCGCATGGGGACATAGGCGTCGATGCCTGCTTTGACCCATTCAGTTAATTCGTTTGCACACTTGTCGGCAGGGAGTGAGAAGGTTTCCCTCCATGGGGCGTCACTGATGTGATTTCTGATTGACTCAGAATCAGCCTGCTTGTAGTATCTTGTTGTTTTGAGCAACAGTTCATAAGCTTTTGGACGACTTTAGCACAATGTGATCAGCATTCCCGAGTTGGCTATGAGCTTTCGTCACACAAGCCTGAGGCATTGAGGTCAAGAAAAGGTCTGGAAGTGGGGCTTGTTGGTCTACTCGATCGGGGATGCGGGTCGGAAAATCGACAGTCGGAGAGAGGGAGTGAGCTAAGGAGAAATTATACGTAGAGTTGCCGGCTGCGTCAGTAAGGCTGGAGAATCCCAACCAGTCGCGGTGGTGGGCATTAAAATCCCCAAATACACGTATCTGGGCATTCGAGTCTATTAAGAGTTCTCTATCTATGCTTTCAGAGACAGTGTTTAGCAGAGTACAGTCCTGGGTCGACGGGGAACGGTATAAGAAATATAAGTAACTGACGCTGTTATGTATAGTCAATCTAAAGCACATGTAGTCTTGGTCATCTGATTCGAACCTATGTTCTTTACTCAGGGGGAGGGTGTTCTGAACATAAACTCCTAGCCCGTGCATATGTTTGTCAGAGTCTTTACGGTAGAGTGGGAGGTAGTCAGTCATGTCAAAGTAGTGAGAGGAGATTGAGGATTGAAGGTTAGTTTCACTTAGAGCTAGGATATTCGGGGTGTTGGTCAGGAGGAAGGTTTCGACGTCGTTGATGTTGGTTCTAAGACCCCGGGTATTTGTGAAGGAGAGCCTCAAGGGCGGAGGCGAGAGTGTTTTTTTGTTGGGTGTGTTGTTTAGGTTTGCTTTTATTTTTTTTGTAATGACATATTTGTTTTGATTATAGAGTGGGTTGGCCAAGGTGGGTGCTTGCTTGGTGCCAATAAGCTCACACAACCAGTCCATTAGTCACGACCTGGTCCATTTAATATAATGGAGTGGATTAGGCTAGTTGTATAACTACACATATGGCATGCCTTAATTATTTTAATTTAATTTTAATCTCTGACCATTTACCACTCACTCACCATTTAAACTTTAGATTCCTATTCATTGGATTCCTAATCTCCGCGTTGGTAGGTTTTTAAACTCTCGAAACTTTTTATCTTCCCTTACAAATTCCACTTTAACTGCGACTCCCCCTCCTCTACTCTTCATATTACACACATTTTTTTTCACTTAAACCTTACCCTCTTATTTCTCTCTTACTCCTTTGCTTCTTATGCTCTCTAATTTCACTTACTCCTTCTCCCCATTATTTTGTATCCTCTCAACCGACCATGTATATGTCTCTTTCTATTGAATTTATCACATTCGTAGACTCCATTTATATCGAATTCACCTACGCTCCTCGGTTACTTCTTACTTCAATCCTTTTTCTTCCCTTTATAAAACTTTTAATTACTTTAAAATACTGACACTACACTTAAGTTTCAATTGAACCAACCCAACCCAACCCCACCCTATATTACTTATAATGGAAAACTATTCCCCTAACCTAAATTTTAATATAACTGAGTGGGACAGGCTAGATGTATAACTGTACATCGAGTTTGTCTTACTTATTTATTCTTTAACCATTCAATTTTCTTAATTTAACTGAGTGGGACAGGCTAGATGTATAACTGTGCATCGGGTTTATTCTACTTATTTTTTTACTTATTTTTTTACTTATTTTTTTACTTATTTTTTCTTAAATCATTCAATTTTCTTAATAATTTAATTATTTTTCTAACTATTAATCTGGTCCTTAATTAATAAATTATTTAATTATTTAAATTAATTATTTATTTATTCTTATACTTTTACTTATTCTACCATACTTTTAACCAATTAGATAGTCCTTTTAAATCCCTTGAAACTTTAGCTAGTAACGCCGGCCTTCGCCCAAATGTTGCTTATTAGAGTTAAACTGCATTGGAATTTTACTTTTAGCATCGCTAACCTTCTTAACTCTTGAATCTATTCCATCTCCACCCTCAATGTCAGGTTTTATCTACGATCCTTTTATTCCCTCTCCTCTTCTCTTCAAATATTATTTACACTCAATGACATACATCTTAACCTTGACTAACCCTTGCCTGCTTCTTTTCCTACCCACCAATCCCTTATGACTGGAACCCTTCTTCCCCCATCAACCCCCTTTTCCTCCCAGCCACTGCTGCAGATCTCTCAACCAATCCGACCACTGTATTCCCTCATATTTAACTCTCCCCTCCCCTAACCCGAACCAGTAATTCAGCATTGCTATTTCGCTTAAGGTCTTTTTTTAGATTCGCCAGCTGGAATATCTCACCTATAATTCCATTCACTCTTCTATGGCCCGAGAAGTTAACAACAATGGCCAGTTTTTCTCACATAAATTAAATTTAAGTGCGCTCCATCTACAATTTGATTTCAACATTTTAATTTGGATTTGTTTCATTCTGGGCATTTTCTCCATACTGCCCGAGAAAATAATTTTTCCGACTCTCTCCAAATTCTCCTCTTCATTGGAAACCTTCCCAACGGACATTTACCACCTGGATAAACCACATATCTTTTTTACTGAACTTTTCTTCAACTACATTTTAATAATATTTTTTAAATATCTGAACTTTGGCTTTTCTACAGCCAACTTATCTATCTGTATTTCTCCTCTGATGATAAGATCTCGATCTTTGAAAAGCCTTGGCTTAAGGAAAGAATAATAAACACTAGTTTATAACAGAATACACCTTGCATTGAACAATCGAAATTTGAAATAAATTTGGACATTCGTACATGTTTATCACTCTTATTTCTTCTATCTTTTCAATTGCGCTATCTCGTATATTGAGCTTAACCTTCTTCACTATAGGTTCCATCTACTAAAAGTTTACTTTTGGTTTATATTTGATACATATATATATATATATATATATATATATATATATATATATATATATATATATATATAAAATTGAATGTTGGGTAATTCTGGTCCCAACTTATTTTCCGTCGTTACACTCTCCCTTTCATCTGAATATTCTAGAAACTATTTGCGTTAATTTCGCTTTATCATCAAAGTAATTAAAAATAATATATCTCTATCTCCTTCGCTATATATGTATACGTATATATACACATAGGCATATATATATATAAATATAAATATAAATATATATATATATATATATATATATATATATATTTATATATATATGTATATAATTAATTCATCAGGCAATGTTGCACGCAGATTATGTGCTGATATCATATTACTTCATTATTCTTTTCTATGTTGATCATATTAATCGGCGTTCGCTCACATGCACCTGTCATCTTTGAGTTTTCAGTCCATTTACAGACATAACCACATACTATTGAATATGTTTCTTTTAGACGGTCTTTAGTCTTAAACATTTTTAACAACCTCGATATTTTAAAATAAAGAATCTAATAAAAACAAATTCACATTAATAATATTCTGATATGAGAACGATTTGATTCGAATAATGCTCACACACCTAAAGTCATGGGTTTCTAAACATCTTAATTTATTTAAATGTAAGCTAAGCTTTCAGGATTTGAAACGATTGTAAAAGTATCTATCATTTTTCTGGAATGTATGTTTATTTATCATCAAAAGGCCTAGCGTTAAAAAGTTAGATAGAAAATATATCCTGCAGAGACTAGAGAGAAAACAACATAGGATATGGTTGATTAGATCAAAGAAATTCTTAATTAGAACAACATATCTGCATTGCTTGAGTTAAATGGATCAACAATTATCTAAGGCCCGGGGCAATTCGAGGATAAGTTTCACAAATGTTCAGTTTGACGATGTACGCCACCATGACAGGATTGGAATAAGAGGGTTTAATAGGAAAAAATATTACTTGAGAAGAAACTATGTTCCTTGAAGACGATTAAACAAGTATTTGTTTACATTAGACTTGAAGAAAACCTTGTTGTAATCGATTAGGAAGCAGCCTCGTTGCATTCTGTCTGATAGATGGGATGTTTTAAGGAAAAAACTTTGTTCATTTAATTTCCGTTTGTTTCAGGATGGAGATAGGAAGGTTCATTGTTGCCGTTGAACACCTAGGCGAGCTGTTACTGTGAATGTTTTTAGTCGAATCTTTTTAGTTTATTTTTGTGTTGTTTTTAACGTAAAATGTTGAACATTTGTGTGAACCCAATAAAATTACCTAGTTATTTTATAAGATATTTTCTGTCAAGTAAGGGGCCGAATGTGATGCCAATCATCATCTGAACCCTCTATGCAGAAGCGTACATTGACATGTTAGGACATACGTTCGATGAAGAGGAGGTCAATCGTTACGATGGGAATGCACCTTCCTGAACTAATTGTGTAAGTTATATATAATATATATATATATATATATATATATATATATATATATATATCAGCTCAATAAAATGACCATAAAACAGTCTAGACCTTAATTTGATCGTAAAATTGGTGGTAAATCATCTTTGCCAAAAAACTGCATGACAATACAACATTCTCTAAATCTGAGTTTCTGGCGCTATTAAAGTCAACGCTTCGAAGATTTTTTTTTTTTTTTTTTTTTTTACATGGTTCACCCCAAACCAGGGAGGACGCCACTGTAAACGTAAGGGGCTACTGAGAAAAAAGGAAAAGGGGGGGAAGGATTGGTGGTTCAGCTTAAATTGGGATCTGAGCAGCGAGGTCTCTGATTGACTCAAAATCAGCTTGCTCGTAGTATCTTGTTGTTTTGAGCAACGGTTCATCAGCTTTTGGACGACTTTTTAGTGTGATATGTATCATTAGCACAATGTGATCAGCATTCCCGAGTGGGCTATGAGCTTTCGTCACACAAGCCTCGGGTATTGAGGTCAAGAAGAGGTCTAGAAGTGAGGCTTGTTGATCCACACGATCGGGGATGCGGGTCGGAAAATCAACAGTCTGAGAGAGGGAGTGAGCTAAGGAGAAATTATACGTAGAGTTGCCGGCTGCATCAGTAAGGCTGGAGAATCCCAACCAGTCGCGGTGGTGGGCATTAAAATCCCCAAATACATGTATCTGGGCATTCGAGTCTATTAAGAGTGCTCTATCTATGCTTTCAGAGACAGAGTTTAGCAGAGTACAGTCCTGGGACGACGGGGAGCGATATAGGAAATATAAGTAACTAACGTTGTGATGTAAAGTCAATGTAAAGCACATGTAGTCGTAGTCATCTGATTCTAACCTATGTTCTCTAGTCAGCGGGAGGGTGTTCCGAACATAAACTCCTAGCGCGTGCATGTGTTTGTCAGAGTCTTTACGGTAGAGTGGGAGGTAGTCAGTCATGTCAAAGTGGTGAGAAGAGATTGAGGATTGGAGGTTAGTTTCACTAAGAGCTAGGATATCCGGGGAGTTTGTCAGGAGAAAGGTTTCTACGTCGTTGATGTTGGTTCTAAGTCCCCGGATATTTGAGAATGCAAGCCTCAAGGGCGGAGGCGAAAGTGTTGTTTGGGTGTCTGGTTTAGGTTTGATTTTATTTCTTTGTAATGGCATGTTTAATTTGATTATAGAGTGGATTGGCCAAGGTGGGTACTTGCTTGGTGCCAATAAGCTCACACAACCAGTCCATTAGTCACGACCTGGTCCATGGGGGTTGTGGCCTCGGGAAAGCCCACCGTAGATAATTGCAGGGTCCCTTTCCATGCGCGACATGGCACATACAACTACCCACGGTATTATGCAACTGATGATGGAGCAGCCGTTCTTGGCGCTACCCAAGAGTTTGGGCTCCTGTCCTGTCAGTCGGAAACAGCAGCCAGACAAGCTGTCTAACCTGTACCCTCAACCTGTCGGAACAAGAGAGACCTAGACTGGTCATGTAAGACTTACTAACGAAAAAACTTTCCCCGAGTTGCCCAAATAGAGAGAAAGAGAACGGCGTTCATTGTCCTAGTAAGGAAACAAGGCTAGGCACTGAGTGTTTAGAGGCGTCCCAGCGCTGTTACCTCTGCGCCTGACTAATAAACAAAGAAGGAGTGCAAGGGCCGGCGATAGGTAGAACCTATCTACTCCTTAAGCAATTGTAGGTTTGCAAACCGGATACTTTGTTCGAGATTCCAACTCTAGGAAGGTTGTCGATCAGGACTAAGGAAGCCATCCTCCCCCAACAGTTTTCTGCCACGGCGTGAGTAACTGGAAGGTTTTTTTGTCAGAGATTTCCTTCTCTTAGATGGATAGCCTTACGAGGTCTTACGGGTCCAACACTCCGAGAGGGGTAAAAAAAAAAAAAAAAAAAAAAATTCCACATAATATACATTATATATATATTATATATATATATATATATATATATATATATATATGTACACATGTAGATAGAATAAGTTCAATTGCATACTAAGAAGGGAACAGTAAGTTGAAGATAGGTTTCCCTCACTCCCCTCTCTTTCAACCCCGAACGAGGTTTCGGTTTCTTCCCTGCTAAGGCAGATATGAAATGTGTCTTTAACCAGACTAGCATGCTTAGTTTGGACGATATTCATCCCCTACCTACATTCGCTAGTGAACTACCCCCACCCACCCCTTTTCAAACTTGAACTCAAGTGACCCCTGCAGAATGTAGGCAAGAAAAGAAAAAAGATACAAAGTTTTGAACAGCCAAGTATCCTGGAAAGAAAGATTATTTTAGCTAGATTTTCATAGCATGTTAATACATGGATTAATTAAAAAAATAAATTCAGAGTAAAAATAATTTAAACACTTAGCTTTTTTTTTTTTTTAGTTGTTAAATGCCACCCATACATCTCAGCTCCTTCAGAGGCAGATACGAAATGTGTCTTTTACAAGACTAGCATGCTTAGTTTGGACGATATTCATCCCCTACCTACATTCGCTAGATTTTAAGCTGTATCAAAATTCCGAAATGTTGGCTATTAAGAAAACTAATTTTTCCTTCAGATTTTTCAGGTGTAACTTTTTAGAGATGAAAAGTAATGGAATGAATGTTTTATAAAAGTTGTGAGACACAAAGATGTATAATGAGAGCTCTACGTGCATGGCTGCCGATTCCTGTCTTAAGTAACAATATATATGTAACGAGTTTGTGGTGGCTTAAGTGTTACGCAATTACCAAGCAATGTCTCCAACCAAATTTCTCCTGGCTTGTCTCCGATGATCATGAGAAGCCAATGACAGAAGAACCAATAAGCCATAAATGAGTAATGTAATTTAGACCGCGTATTTGCTTATCAAAGATTTGAGATTTTTATGCATTCTACTATTTCACATGTTGCTTAGAGGAATGGAGAATGACCCATGATTCTTTCTGGAAGTAAGAGAAATTGACTTTTTGAACCATTTACATTCCCAAACTCTCAGCTATCTGAGTACTAACCAAGACACATGTTGCTTAACTGCAGTGTTTCGTTGGAAACCGATGTTTCAACATGATATAGACGTAACATCTACACACGGGTTTTATTCACCGAATTGTTTATATCTTTTCCCTTGTGTACCGTTTTCATTCTGTCTTCTTTGAATTATCTTTACGCACTTTCATGAATTTCTTCAATATCTTCGCTTTATGATCCACGTCTTAACTGTTTAAAATAATACAATCTCGCTGTTTTTATAACTAAATATTCGCGTATAAGCATTCTTGTCAACAACTATGTCCGGACAATAGTTACCATTAATAGACCGTGCATATAGACGTCTTGTTCTATGTTTCTCGAAAATGTCAAGTAGGCTTTTGGCCATAAGCTG